>CM048058.1:9165102-10365102 GCA_026259375.1 Verasper variegatus | reverse complement strand
CATCACCTCGTCGTTTCCGAGCCATCGTGGAAGTCTCGTGTCAGCAAAGTGAATCTGTATTTTGTCTGGCAAGGCTTTTTGTCGTCTGACAGGCAGCCCGTGCCCCTCTTTGCCCCCAGTTATCTTAGTAATTCCATATACGTTCCTCCGCCCTCATGTTTCCATGCAGGAAATTTTATATCTGAATTTAATTAACTCAGTTGTCATGGCTGTCTGTCTCACAAGCTCTCCGTCTCACAAGCTCTCCACCTCCTTCTGGACATTTGATAGTTAACATCTCATTCAGTGAGATGTATTTTTTCCAGCTTGATTTGATAGCAGCGTCTAGACATTGTCCTATAAACAGACTACAAATATTGTAAATCTATATCCTTTAACATCACGTAGAAAGCCAACTGCTGCCACACTCTCTTCATCCCATTGAGACCGAGCAAAAAAACTGATTCTTCTTATCAAAATGAAATCTTGTTTAGATGCACAGCGTGGACGATTCAGCGGCTTGGCATATTTGTGTTGTGGCAGCCGTGACCCCTGCGTGCTTTCCCGCAGCCCCTCATCAACTTATTCAAACTGTCCCAGAAAGACCAGGTGAGAAGTGCAGGGCTGCACTCACTGCAGGCCCGCTGCACCTTGATAATGGAGCAGGTCTGAAGCTATTAGCACACTAACAGCTTCACACGAGTTGGAGGGGGGGGGCTCTCCAAAGGAGACAGAGGGGCAGAGACACTGAAAAGCGGAGGGCGTGACCCCCCCACTAAACTGACACAATTCGCAGCATGACTGCCAGTGGTGCCAGGGCCCCCCCGCTGCTCTTGAAGGACTCCCTGCCCTCGAACTGGAGGTGAAGGTCCAATGTACATCTGAACCTTTCCGTGACAAGAGTGGGGTCCGCTTTAATCAGCTGCATCCAAGAAGCTGTTATTTGCATTTGCCAGACCAATGCACGCTGCGCTTTGAAAGGGCTGGAGAGATGAAATAAAAACACTGGGGTGTTGTGTTTAATCATTATCTCCGTAGTGTGTCACATTACTCATTTCATACCTTTTTAATGGCCATGTCAATCACAGCGAGGCGTGGTGACAGTGGCTCTGCAAATGAGGAGAAAATAACATTGCTAACCAGGAGTTGTAAGGTGGCATGACAGTTATTTATAGCACCATAAATTCAGCTAATGTGGCTTTTTAATTCCACTCATGTTTTCCACTTATTTTATTTGGCAGTCATTTTCAATGTAGTTTATAAAACAAGCACAAGGGAAATAAAAAGTCAGTTTCACAGTCCTATTATTTTCTTTGTTGACTCATGTATGTTGCATGTGTTCTTAATGGGTTAGGTTTGATTACTTACCCTCGTATACAACTCTTTTTGCCACCCTCATGCATTTGCTTGCCAAAAATGAAATAAAAAAATGCAGCTTTTGAGGCCAATTTAGGAATGAAACTGGAAAAAGTCCTGCTAACTTCAAATCTCCAAGTCGGACAAGATGATAGCAGCTTCTCAGTGGTGACAATCTATTTGGAGACAGGAATACAAGGGCTGGATGATGATTCAGGATGTTTATCAGTCCAACCGCTTATACATTACAAATGAGTGAAATACTTTTGCAGGGAAGCTCGATTGTGAAGACAACTCCCATGATTCCATGTTGTTCCACTCCTGATTACCTGCAATTCAAAATTTTAAGACATGAGGAAGTTTGATTATGTATTTATATATCAAACTTCCTCACTTTAAAACCTAAATTTAAAAATAAACATGCACCCATGAAACCTTCAGATAATGATGGTGATGATTAAAGTGAAACAGCCTTTTTACAGCCAACACATTTGTGGATAAAAGTATTAGTAGTATTTATACAGTACCTATATCTGTTTTAGCATGAAATATTACTTTCTACAATATGGGACTGATATGCAAAGCCATGAAAGTGAAGCCCACTAACTGTATTTGAACAGCTTGAGGTAGAAAGGAAACTTTTCAATGGAAATGTTTTAACTTTACTTTTACTTTGCCTCTGATGACCTCCAATGGTGGATAAATAAATGTTATGCGCAGCATCTCCTCCTGTAGACACTCACTTTCCTCTGTGTATTTACCCTTATATATATATATATATATATATATATATATATATATATGACCCTGGTAAAATATTATACTGAAAAAATATAAAGTTCTCTCCAGAGTGTGAGAAAATGCAAAAGTGAACAGAAATGTTGAGTGTGTTCCAGCAGTGGTATCGGTGTTAGGAAGTGTGCCACAGCTCATAACCTCATTATTTGACTGAAACAGCTAGGTGTAGCCTTTGATTAGCCACATGTCTTTGATCCCGCGAGACCCTGCTGACAGAAATCACCATAGCCGAGCTCAAAGGCGGCTAACCTCTGAGACGGCAACACTGTTAGCTAGCTCTTAGTTTACCAGGCTAACATCCAATCACATCTCATGTCTTCTTTTGCCTTCAATGCCTTGAGGACGGAACAAAGCAGGGCGATATTGACAAGGGAGGAGATTGCAGCATAATATTTCAAATGGCCGATCAAAGTCCTGGTTGTTAATCTTTAAGATAAAAAGAGAAAGAGTATAAACTTGGATATGCTGCATCTATTGTTTTACGATTGTGATCTAAAACCACGATCATCCTTCTGCCATTGCTCACATATAATGAAACAAATTACTTCATGTAAGTATGGTGGGAAAGAAATGTCTATGTCGAGGCTGTACTGTACAAATGATAAATGTACATTGACGGATGGAATCAAGGTAGAGCACATTATTAGTGTGTACTGATGTGCTGCTAATATGAATATATTCATATACTATAAAATAGGTGGCTGCTAAGCCTACCACTATACTCAATGTATTGCCTTGCAGTTCCAGTCTCAACGTTACCGAATCCAACTCAAACTTGAATATTGTTTCAAAATATTTGCCAGAACCCTGCCCGAATGGTCGGGGGTTGGGTTTGGTGCCAATGCTCTATATCACATAAAGGCTAATGATTTGTTACATTGCTAAAAACAACAGTTTAAAGGAATTTTTCCCCAAACCATTTAGAGCGTTCAAGTAGCTGTTAGGAATCTTCCTCACCTCATCTGACAATTTGGACTCATGGTGGCATAAGGTAAAAGCATGCTAACCCTTTACGAGGGGTGTTTTTTTTTTTTTTTTATAGCTCAGCATTAGACTCAGATTAAAAGCTTAAAATGATGACACATGCTGGGCGCTAATACCAGCAGACTTAGAGCCCCATACATGAGTCATTCACAAATTTTACACACGTTTCTGGACACTCACTACGCTTCCTTCAGATACCTTATTTCCAATCGTTGCCACATTCCCATACTCTCTCCCTCTTTTTCATACTGACTCTGCTCCAGTTAGCCATGAATAATTAATAATCCAACGAGATCTTGGGCCTTAAGAGTTTGAGTGCTGTGTATCTGTCTCATAATGATTAGTGAGCGGGTCACACTGCTCAAGCCCTTTGGTCACCAGCATCCGCCCTTAATCCTCCTTAATCCCCAAAACAATGGGCTCCTCCATGCAGGGGACTGTGACAGATTTTTATCATCCGGCTCAGAGGGATCAGTGTGCGCCTTCACACTGCCAACACAACAATGATAGCACTTTCAAACCGCCTGCCATCACAAGTGCCAAGTTCAGCCTCACACATGACACAAACCATATAAAGGGTGTAGGTAATGAGGTGTGTTATAGGGATATTGCTTTCCCTCATCATTGTTGAGTTTCAAGGTTAACATGTTTACCCCATCCAACCTCTATATTGGCTACCTTACATCCTGTTTCATATGGAGGATCAAGGCTGGCTTGTTGTCTCTATAGCCAGAAGGGCTGGCTTTGGTCTTGGGTTTGGATTATGACAAAGGAGCCCCGGTGATTCAGACAAAGGGAGAAAACCAGAAATGCAACACAGCAGGTATATCAGCAAATACAGCCACTGATATACAGAATAAAAAGAAGTGCAGCATGAGGGTACTGACAGAAAATAGCACTTGTCAGTGTGATGAGGTGCAATCAGGCAAATATGGTACTTCAAGATAAAATCATGTTTGATGCCAAGAACAAAACTGGTTTAGTTAGTGCTAGCTAATCACAAAATGCAACCCGCAAAACACTTCTGTCACTTAGAATATAGATTAGTCTTTGCACACCAGAAGCAATTTTTGTGTGATTAATTTCATGATATCAATATTATTAGGTCAATATATCCAATGCATTTAGTCAATGCAAGCTTTCACATCAGCGATGGAATTTCACTTCATCCCTATAATTTATTTGCTAAATCGTGTCATGCTTGATGTGAAAAGTCAGCTGTGTCGAAGTTCCCCTCCGAATTATTTGCTATTTTGGTCATCTGTGTCACACTTGAAATGAATGGCCACACACAAAATTAAACATCAGCGGTAACTTAAATTATTACACAGGTATGTTTCTTCTTAACCTCAACCCACAGGAGTGTCTCCTGAATTACTGCCCAAACTATGGCAGGAGATGCGACACTATTCAAAATACAGTTTTTATGATGTGACAATGCTTTAGTAAAGTTTTTGTTTGGTTGAGGCCCAAAAGGTTTAAAGAAATAAAAGTGTGTGATCTCTTTTGCATAATTAAGGTCATGAGACAATGATGGTCATGGTTGAAAGAAACAAAACACACTGTCTCCTGGGTTAAAGTCCTGTGTTATTGTTATGGCAACCAATTCATCCACTATTCTCTCCCTACGTGGAGTCTTAGTCTGTGTGAAGCAGAAACAGACAGAAAAAGTTGTGTTTTCAAAGTTGAACTGGCTTAATGGACACATAGTTGAAGCACACTGTGTTTATACATGAGGAAATTGGGCACGGTGCAATGTTTTGGCATCAGAAAAAGTCTTCAAATAAACTAAAGGTGATCGTTCTGGACTTTATTTCAATGTCTCACACTATGTGTTCATTCTGAACACCCACTAATGTTGCAACTGGCCAACAACTAGAAGAACAGATCAACTAGATAAATTAAACCTGTGCACAAAACATTCATGTCCAGCATTCACAGTTATTATGCTTCATGACTTGATTCCCGAAAGCCAGAGGTCCTCAGACGTGCTCGCGGATGCAGTCATGCAGAGTTTAGAAAGTCATTACGATTACTTCCCACATGCCTAAATTATACAGCACCTTTTGCCAGGCCTTTGACCCACCTGAAGACATCCTGTGAATACACTAACACCCTATTTCACATTCAGCGCAGCTTCCGGCCTTGAGCATAATAATAATCTCTCCAACCAGCCATATCACTGAAAATGGTCCATCACACGCGCACCCCAAAAATAAAAGATCACCCATTATACGTCTGTATCCGAAAGTGCACATGCATGCACACGCACACACAAAGCCGTGAATGCATCTGAGAGGAAACTGCAGCATTGAGTTGTAGAATAGCAACCGTTATTACTTGGCATTTGGCAGTGACATCAATCAGAGCCAGCCATTCTAAGCTTTGTGATGGTACATAAGTGCCCAGCCTGAGAGCTGATTTAATAGAGCATGGTCTGATAAAGTCCCAGCAGAGATCACTTCATGGCCAATAGGTTGCGCAGGCGGCTAATTGGTCAAAAAATAAAACCTCTCCCAGGAGTTGGATCCAATGTTATCACGGTGAGTCTGGCACACTATTAATGAGTTGCGTCGGCTCCCTTCAGCCCCCTAACTACATTTCTGCTCGGGGTGTGCATGGGGACTTGTACTTGGGCATAATTATGGTGATGATGACCAAATGTTTACCTTATAAGCAGCGCACGTACACAGGAGGATTGCAGCCGACGCGGTACAGTTGTAATAACGGCAAGAGTAACAAGGCAGCCACACAGTCGCAGCTGCTCGATTATTTCACCGGCACCTTTATCGAGCCACGTGCACCTATACCCACAGAGATAATAAAAAAATATAGAGGAGGGGAGTTTCTCATCCTGCAGATTTTTGGTCCATAGAGTAGCCGATATTTAGTGTTCACTTGACATCATGTTGCTAAAGGGATTCAAAGCCCCTAATGTGCCTTCTAATTAAGTTTTATCACTTTGATATGTAAGTAGGTTATTTTTTTTGTACGAATGTATATGTACATGTGTATTTGTTAGTTTTTTCATGAAATATTTAAAGTTTGGGATGTTTTTCCTAATTTTACTATACTCAATTTGACATGCCCCTTGTGACAAACGTTTGCGAAGATAATGTCTATTGTAGGAAAATAAAAAAAAAAAGTGGCAGCGACGCAGGGATAACACTAAAAATACTACCACTGAGTTGATGCCAGTAACCAATTTAGACACTGATAGAACAGCGGTGGTAAACAAGAGGCAGCCAGGTTCTCCTCTTTATCACTCTCCGAGGCCAGGTACCCGCTCTCAAAACTAGGCTATTAATTTGCACAGCCATGCAGCTCACATGCAGACTGGATATTAACCAGGAATCCTCGGAGGGTAACTTACAGTCCTACTGAATCGGTAACTAACTGCAAGCCATTGAATCGGTAACTGCCTTGGATTGTCAGTACTGGCCCAGACTTGTCGCTCCCGTTCCTTGGCTACTGTCACTCACATGCATGCTCATAGTCTCATATCTTCACATTTCTCCTTTACCTCCTAATCATCTGGGATCCGATCCGTTTTTTGCCTTCATCTTAATCATCACATCGTTGCTGTCCAACTTTAAAACTGCTCTCCTCTCTGTCGCTGTCGTTTCAGTGATTCACTGCGACCCTCCTCCTCCTCCCGTCACCATATGCAGTGTCCTGGTCGAGTCCACTCATCTCATCTGATCCTCAACGTTCTCTAGATCCGGTGGGTTTCCTACACAATGCAGCCACGCTCCTTTTCACATCACTAGGGGTCTTAGTGGCAAATAGACTTATTTATATCACATCATTTTTATTTATTATTGTGAACGTTGTTGTTCATTCTCAAACTAGTCTCTCCTGATTGAAATTCACTAATTAACAGTTACTAAACCCAGTTACATTCCATTAACTCTGCGTTTTGCTGGTCGATTTTATGTCTTCCTGGTAGTTTGACGGATGGTATTTTAAACATGATTTGTATTATGGAAGGCACAAATATTATCAGATCAGATAATCAGATCAGGGACTTCACAAACCACTTATTTTAACTGATTAGTTTAAAAGATTTATTTTAAAATTTGTAAATACACATGTGTGTCCTTTGTCTGTACTGGGTATATTCTGTCTATATGAGGAGTGTATGGATTGCAATCAATATTTTTTTCATCAAATATTGTCACTAAGAACCATGTGGGAAAATTGTGATCTCACCTTTGAGTGGGGAAAAAAGTCATAACTCTCATTTCGACCAGATTCACGATGCCCTGATGCTGGAACAATAAATCTGAGGATATTACTTTTGGCCTGGAGGATACTGTATTTGAAAATAACGGAGGTGGACTGAGAAATGTTGTGTATTCATCTCTATATATCCTCCCATTCAACCAGCCGTAGAACATAATACAATATATTCCATTTTAATCATTTTTGGGATAAGATTGAGAATCCGTCAATGCCACGTCCATTGATCAGCAGCAGCAGTGAATGTCTGACATTTCACCAGAAGTATCATCCTTATCTGGCTCTCGACCTCTCCCCCCTCGCTCTTTTACGTCTCCGTCCTCAGCTCCTCCTCCTCTGTCGGCTCGTCCCGTCTTCCCTCTCCCGGTGCCCACCGCGGCGTGACAGGTGACTGACGACGCTAACAATAGTGGGTGCGGCCGCCCCTGCTCAGCGGAGCATGGGCTGCATGATAAATTACCCTCATCAGATTGTTTTGCCAGCAGCCCACACAGGTCACCACCAAGGCCGGCCGTGACATTTTGTTGCGTACTGTATATGCAAATACCTGCCAATCAATTAGCACGCTGCTCCCCCTCCACTTTCCATTGTGATTAAAATAAATTGATTGTGGGCTAAAATCAACACCGCCAGTCTGCCAGGAGACCAGGGGTCAATGGGACGCAGCAGAGGAAACGGGGCAAGGTGGGGAGGGGTACAACTTGAAGAAATATGGTCTCTTCACTCCTCCTTCATTTCCCTTCACACGGCTCTTTATCACCACCTCATAACTGCAGGAATAAAACAGTGAAATTTGCTGAAAATGAGAAAACTGCAGTGTAAACAGACTGAGTAATAAATTTGCGGCGCTGCTGTCAGGGCTCTCTGAAGATCGAGTTGATATGTGATGGAAAAGCAATGGTGGCAGTAATGTTTCCGGGCAGCCTGTGGGTTATCTAAGCAGACTCAAGCAAGTGTGTGTGTTCTGACAACGTGTATTGCAGCTAGAGAGGAGGGCTCACATGCTCAGGGTTGTTAGTAGGCAAAGGCATGACTATTGGACAAAGAGCAAGCGCTTGCAAGAGTCACAAGGAAGAAAAAAAAAAAAATACAACCAGCGTTTGATTTAGTATCAAGGGCTTAACAGGCGGGGTAAACAACTCGCTGATGGTTTACGGAGAGACTGATTAAAGGAAGCACTTATCATTCAAAACCATGCCTGCTTATATAAACAATGTTTGCACAGGAAAAAAACGAGAGCGAGGTAATGGAGGGTGCAATCCTAAAATGACAGCTCTCTTTAAAGCCTCTATTTTGTGGGTATTTAGAGCGATTTCAACATTTTCTCTCATTTTCATACAGCTCTGTTGCAGCTGTATCAAAAAAGAAGGAAATTCAAGAAATGATGTGCTCGGCTCTTTTTTATGCTTTTATAGATACTGGGCTTTATACTCACATTTGTACCATCTCTGTCAAAATGCACCCATCAAATCTGAACTTGTACTCGTGACCTGGTCAGCTGTCACCGTCTTTCAAACAGTACTTTGTAACAGGTAAGGCTGCAGGCGTTAAAACCAAAACAAGGAGCTGAAAGAGGCTAAAATGATCTGGTAATACAATAAATCTCTGTAGGTAAACTCTTTGAGTGACTATTTAAATATACACATACTTTATAATAAAAACACCATATTTTAGTTTCATGACCTGCTTGCACTTTATATGTAGAAAGTTTCCATGTGTACTACACAGCTCCACTTGTAACTACACCAGACCACAGTTTCTTTCTGTAACATAGATGCCAGAGCATCACCAGAGCACACATTTGGCTCGGAGCTATGCTGAAACCGTCTTTTCTCCAGCCTCCCCTGCACATCTTGGCTTCCCTGTGATCTTCATTGACAACTCCAGCAGCAGTGCATTATGCAGGTCAGGCACAGCAACCTTCTGTATCGCTGCAACTTCTGAGGGGCAACTATACCACCAGGAGGGCTGAGTGCAAAAAATCGGCACTTGTTTTTGCTTCTTGTCATTTTCACTTTTTATCTTCATATAACTGCAACGCGATCGTGAGGCTCATTAGTTTTCGTGATTAATTTAGCAGAAGTTTAGGTGCAGCCATTAGCGATTGGGCCAGTGTGTACAGTGACTGCAGTTTTCTGTATTCTCTTGATTTGACTGCAGATAATCCTCATCCCCAATTTATTCCCTCATTTACTGAAAAGCATAAGTATAAACACTGCTCATCGTTGTTTTTGGATGTGCCCGCGCTGGGTTAGGATTTGGGTATACCCACGACATTTTAGGTCACCATAGTTTCCATACATGCCATATTTGACTGCTGATAATCCCCTACTCCTATTAACCTGAGAGGTTTATATGTTAATCCAGGTATTTATGTACCGTTTTTAGGATTTATTAAGCTTAGTCGCTCAAGTGGGGATTATGGTTTATTGGGGAATGTTTAATGAAAGAGGTCACTCATTTAAATGATCAGTCCGATCTTCTTAAGAGACAAACCCGTCTTTTTATTGTTGTTCTCAACCATTTTCTCCTTCATTTATTATTTTAATTGTATAACTCCATCACAGTTATGGCTGTTGTTGCCTTTGTTTTGGATTTTACTAATAGTATTTATTGCTGCCTCTGTCATGTCGACCATCTGCTGTGGAGATTTAAATGTCATTAACATTAACAGATCTCCAGCCGCAGCAAATATCCGAACATTCGCTCGCGGCGCTGCACTCGGTCGGCCCTGCCTCTCTTAAAAAACTTGTAGCACTTAAAAGTTCGGGAAGGGCTTTAGTTGCAGTTAAACAAAAATAAAACCTAAAAGTTGAAATGGGTATTAAATGAAATGCAAATATGAATCATCTATGATCCTCCTCTTTTTAATCCAACCTCCACATTAATCCTTTCTTTGTTGAAATTATGCTTTTACAAACTTTTTTTCTCTGATGTGAAATGAGCTTCTCAAGCAGCCAAAATTCAGTTTCATGGAAGTACAAGGTATAATTCTCTGCTGATACCTGAACTAGGAAACAAATCTCAGTTATCAATGATTTGATTTCTTACCTGTTAATAGTCTAGTCACACGATCTAACTTCTATATGTATATTTTACTGTCTTTATGTTAATTTAATATCTATCTACTAATTACAGAAATCTGATTATGGAAGCACAACAGCTTCATTGCAGATCAGCCATTTAGGATGAACACAGAACTAACTTCACTCTGCACCATAGACTGTTTATAAAAAGCTCTGCACAAAAACAATAAAAAGTGACGATTGTAGAACTGTTTGAGGAGGACTCACTAGTGTCAAGGAATAATTCTGAAGTAGCTCCAGAGCATTAACACAAGTCAAGAAAACAGACCATTCCAAATAGGCAGGTTTACAATGGGCCCTGTTCTACGATCAATTCAATTTGATCTGTGAAAGATTGGGTTTGAAACCATAGAGTAAACTTGCACCAGTGAGGATGGTGCAGTCTGTGCTCCTGGTGACACCACGTCTGTGGATTCTACCTGACTCAATGAAGGATGAGGGTTTACGTCAGTGCAGGAAGTGGAGGAAGAGCAGGAGCTCCCGGTATGACAGAGCAGTTCTTGCCCCACACATGCAGAGCCAGTTCGAGTGAGCCAGCTACCGCTTTTCATTTCAGGGCTGAAACTCGCCTCCATGTGTGTGTTTGTGCACCAATGTGTTTTGCTAATTTGAATGTTTATGCATTCAATGCTCCGTGGGTGTGAGGATGAACAGGGTATATTGGGGGGGGGGGGGGGGGGGGCTGCACGCCGTACCACAGTGCATATCCCATGCATAATTCATGGCTCTGCATCGAGCCATAATCTTAGCTTCGTGCACTAATGAAACTTGCAGCGCTGCATTTTTACTGCATGTAAGTCGGGCTGACTTGATAATGTGGCAGAGGAAGAGAACATCGCATCATGACTGGGTACACTGACTTCCCACTCCTGCTGCTGCTGCTGCTGCTGCTGCTGCTGCTGCTGCTATTTCCTCCCTCCAGACTTCTGCAGCCACTTTCATCCAACAGTCCATCAAATGTCACTGGAGGCTGACGATACCACACCAGCCTTTTTACGCGTTTCAAAGCCAGAGGAGGCAGCAGACAATTCAGGATTGTGTGGCCCAGGAGAGGAGTGTGGTAATGCAGTGGTCGGGGGTGCTGTTTTAATGAAGGAGCTCCAGCAGGTAGAAGGATCTCCGGCTGACAGCCAGCCGACAGCAACACTTTTCACATTTCTCAACCGCGCCTGTGAATTGGCCGTCAAAGCAACCCCCCCCCCCCCCCCCTTTTTCTATTTCAAAGAATCTTGATGTTTATGTGATGGAATAATGTGCATTAGAGAGAGCGGCACATCATTCGCTCTCCTCCCCTCTCACCTCCTCTCTCCTATTTCCCTCCCATTGCCCATCAATTCCATCAATTCCATGGCTTTGGCTCATTGAGTGCAGTGGAGCGAGACGGATGCGCATGGTCGCGCTCAATAGCACCACGCTGCTCAGCATGGAGATATTAGTGTACTCTGCCAGACGGTTTGGATACAGTCCTCTGACCTCACTTGTAAAGAATCAGTTTTCTATCTGTCAGCCCCTGCGCACGTTTTCCCTGTCCCGTGTCCAGAGGTGTCCAGGTGGGGTACAGCTAGCGGCTGTGGGTGGCTGATAAACGCTGACAGCGGCAAAGACGGCGAAATCATTTGAGTTGAGAGACAAAATGACAATGAGGTAACATTTCCATAGGATGACTGATGTTGTAAACATAAGATAGAGGAAATGAGCTGGAGCCATGGCAGCTTCTTCTGTGAAACACATTCTCTGAACTGTCTGTTCTGGCAACACTTCATGATTTCAATTTTCGATAGACAGGGAAAGCAATGGGGCATTGTTGTCTTTAAGAATTTCTGGGATGATTGTCAGTAAAAGCGATCAGCAGTTCCTTCCCTCAGGAGACTGAATTAGAATCTGTGGGAACGGCTCGTGGCAGACATGACAACTGTGAGTCTTCTAGACAAACTGGTGCTTCCACACTCCAGGCTTCAAAACTAGAAAGGTAGCCATGTGTTATGCGGCATCAAAAATACCAGTGTTATTGATTTTCTTGCAGAGCAACCCAGCAACAATTTCGGCCTCTATTTCAAATACAAACGAAATTATTTTCTGCATCTGAATTTTGGTCCAGGCCTCTTTGTCTGTGGGAGATGGCCTCATTATTACAGGCGATGACTTTAAAGTCTCGGCTAACACCTCTCCACCTGAGGATCCCTCTCGGGTGGTGCATGTCAATCTCCTCGCCGTCTATAAGGCAGGCAGACTTCTGAGGCCGGAGCCTCCTGTCCGTCGCCCACGATCAGCTCATGCATTATTCTGAGGCAAATTCCCTTTCCATTTGAAGAGGTGGGAGGAGGTCTTGATACATGAAGAAGACAGCTCGTGGACGGAGTCTGCTGGACTTGAAATGCAGCGAGAGACGACCGACTCTTTCCACTTCTCTCCAACACTGTATTTTGCTTTGTTTTCTGTATTCCTCCCAGTGCATGTTGTTTTTTTGCGTTTCTGTCTCAGCTTGACTTATGCCATCCTGTTTGAAAAGCTGGAATACACAACGCTCCCTTTTCAGCTAATCACGTGTTCATCTGAACTTATGTCGTGCCGTGCTGCATTGACATCGGGACTTGCAAATAAAAAGGGAGCTTAAAATCTACAAAAAGCTTTAAGAAGCTGTCAAAATGCTGGAGCTTGGCTTGTGATTCAGTAACAACCTCCCTTCCAAGAATATCTCAGAGGAGAATAAAGACTGGAGTACATGCTGCAGAGTCATAACCTAAAAGCAGAGCAGAGCTTTCTTTTCTTGTTTTACTTTGTAAATATTTTGAAAGTCGATGAAGGTTTTTAGAAGCACATCTGTCTGTGTTGCCACATCCCCACGAGCCAAATTACTTCTAACTTGCAGCAATATCCCATAAATCATGGTTAATTACCATCATTTTAAAGCTGAATCACTGTATAGTGAAAAAACACAATATTTGGCTTCAAGGAGGAGTAAGACATATGTGGAAATATGGTTATTACTTTGCTTGTCTTTTTGCTAAGAGTTAGATCCTAGTCCTATTCTCTGGGACCAGGAAATGGTTAGCTTAGCCTAAGACTAGATGAGGGGAAGTGGTTAGCCTGACTTTATCCAAAAACAGCTCACTAAAGCTTACTAATTCAAAATACTGGTAAATCTGATAAATAATATTTTTTTCTATTTTGAACACGCTGTTAAAAATACTACATTTGTAAATAATTTGCTTTGCTGAATCTGTTCAATATAGAATAAGCTTAAACTCAACCAAACACAATTTGGAATTCTTACACTTTGGTTTTTATACATGCTAAATAAACACCATATATTTACAGTGTAAAAACTAATTAAAGTATTTTAGCTAACTATGCTGATTTATTACCACTACTGTTAAATCAGCGAGCTTTACAAGTGCTGGTGGGTAGGCTTTCAACGCTTTAGACCAAACCAGGCTCAACTATCCAACTCCTGCACAGAAAGTAAAGATGGACGACTTGACAGTCTCAAAAAGGTGAAGCCAAATGATCTTGATCGACCCCTGGTGGCTCGATGCAGCGTAGGTCATAAACCTGTAATACAGACGTGTTCATTTTTCCAATTTGATTTGATGCAACAATAACTGGGCCCAACCTCATGATTGACAGCTGAAACTGACTCAGGATTGGACGAGTGTGTTATTTTAGCAGGACCTGGACATCATCATCATCAGCATTAGTATCTGTGATGTCTGGCTGTCGCTGTATCTTGAACGGACGGATACAAATTCTTAGCGACAAAGCAAACAAAAACACTATAACTATTCTACAGTTGTCGGTTTCAAATGTAGAAAATAGTCACTAATCATTATATGGATTTATTTAAGATTAAGATGCAGAAGCCAAGCACTGACTATAAATTCTTTTGTTCAGATTCTCCCTTCCTCAGGCTTCCACCGGCCATTTTAAGACGGGTATTTTGAGCTGCACACAGAGAGAGAACCTGACCTGATCACAGTGACCCACCGGTTCCTCTGCTCCTGCAGCTCTTCATGGGATACTCGGTCCCTGCAGCAGCTGTGTTCCAATTAGAGAGCCCTGACTTATGTGGCCTGTATTAGCATTTCATTTAGGCTCCCCTGCTCCTCACCTGGCCCCCGCGGTGTGGCGGCCCACCACAAACAGTCACTGGCTCGGACCGCTTGGCCGAGACTGCCCACCAATCCCACTAATTGACTTCTGATCTTCCCATAGCGCACAGGTGAGACCATACCGCATTAGCTGCAAATTAATGCACAATATGGAGTGGAATATCATCTTAACTTCTCACGTCCTCCCCCTCTGTTACTGGGATATTAAAGGAGCAGACGCCTGGTAAATTAAAGTGACACCAAAGAGAGCGTAGCTGTTTGTGAAGTTAACCTGCAGAGATTTTGATTATCATTCTTTATTCTTCTAACTCCACAGATGTGGGGTATTAATGGCAATATTCTTCTTATAATGCTTTTAAAACAGCAGAGGAATGGCTCAAAATGTTATTTTAACGTATGATAAGCAAGATACAGTCACCCACCACTGGTCTTTTGTGCCTTGGTATGAACTTTACGGGTGTCGTGCTGCCGGCTGTGACTGCAAAGGGGTGCCCTGCAGAGAATAAGAGATTCTTCTGATCGGCGTTTGGCTCGGATGCAGAGGGCCAGCAGCCGCAGTCTTATCTCTAGGAAACATGCCACAGTGTGTGACATACACACATGAGCACGCACACACAAGTGCAAACATGCCCATGTGAATTCTTTACGATGCACACATACATGGAAAACAGCGAGTGTAGTCCCTCAGCAGCTGAGATATTCAAAGAGCGGCAGATATATCCAGGCAACGCTCCCTGTGTGTGTATGGATTTATCTCAAGTATTCATATAATATCATATGCTGCCATTTTTTTTATGAAAAGTGAATCCCTGGGCTTCGGTTGTAGAGAGGGGTTTGAAAGAAGTGATTCGTAAGTTTATTTCCCAGGCTGCTGCAGGATATCAAAAAGATTTTAAAAAAGATCTTACGAAAATAATATATACTTCAATAATAAGGCAGGACTTGAGCTCCATTCCAGTTTACATAAGATATTGAAAATTATAAATAAATAACAAAGGGTTCACAGCATCAAGCCACTGGGTATCAAGGCAGGGAATGTTTTCTCCTCTCATTTAATTAGTGCGGTTTCAATGGACAGAACAATCAACTGTCATTTGACAGAGCAGTTGATTTATTCTTCTTAATGACATAACACCTGGTCTAATTGGTGATGCTCTGTCAATATCAGATGCAGGATGAAAAAATAATGAATTGAGGGGAAAAAAGAAGCCAACTAGTGGTTTTGTGTATTTGAACCCGCCCACTACACTGTAGTTATTTTCCAGGTTAAACAATCTGCTGGTATATTGGGTAGATTTCAACCTCTTCCCCACATGAACCAACTTTTTAAATTATTATCTCCACACAAGAAATAATAAGGCAGGTTTCTGTAATACAATGGAGGAAATAAATTGAATTTGATATTGGAAGAAGCTCATTTGCAACAGCAGGATTTATTTTATGGATGTATTTCATGGAAATAGGACCTGACAACAACAGACAAGACTGACTTAATAAGAAGGTTTTTACGTTTACAAATCCCATCCACGTTACATCCCTTTTAAAATTTTGTAAAACGCGTAGCTGTGTTTCAGATACATGTGCATATTTCTCGTTTGTCCATCAAGCAACAATTTAACATTTTGTTTTGTACGATGTTGAAGTCAACTGCAGGCTACTTCTTGACTTGTTAGTGCATTGCAGTTATTTCCAAGGCTGTATTCATATTTGTCTTATTTGTTTTATTATCTGCATGGAAATCCAGCAAGTTTTGAGTCTGCTAATACATTTAATGGACAATATTATTGTCAACTCTATGTGTTTTCAGTCTGATGTCTGTCGTGGGTTAGGGGTTATATAAATTAAATTTACAGTTGACCCATGCGAAATAATCCTTCCTGAGACTCCTGGCTTTAATAGACAATGAGCCAGTTGAGAAATCAAGGAAATAAAAAACGAAAAAATGGAATGAACTAAAAATGACAAAAAGTTTTGACTTAATGAGGCTAAAACTCGCAAAAACAGTCCAAATATCCTTTTATAATAATAATAATAATTTAATGATACATTTTATTTGTATATGGCAAATAAAGACAAACACACATCATAATCCCACATTGAAAAATATGTAACACCCAATCAAACATTGGAAGTTTTAGCTGCCATATTTTGCACAGTAACATAATGTTAATCAGGTTCAATTAAATGTCAAAATCCGATGTAGAACATCCATTGAATGATATCAGATGTTGACTAGAGTCATCAGACCGTAATTCAAATGTCGAAAGCAGTGATGCTGCAAAATTGTGTGTGGCTCAAGTTCCACAGCTCCCAAAACAACACTACATATTTTATCTCCGCCTCTGTCTCACAACGCTCCCCCAAAGCCGTGGCTGTCCAAGTTTTTGTTCCATCCGCGAGAAAGCCCTGACAAGAAATGGATTGTGGTGCTTTCCCGCCTCAGTAAACAGGCTTCCTGCTTGTGAAGGTATAGATGGGTTTGATATAGGATGCTGTTTAACCCAGAAACGACGCCATGGCCCCCGGGACGGCCCATTCCTCACACTGCACATCCATCATGTGGGGCAATCGAATGAATGGGATACAGGGCTTTTCCCCCGGGGACGGTGGAGGGGAAAAGGAGAGAGGAGATGTAGAGGAGTGAGAAGCGAACCGGGTGTCAGATTTCACCCATGCATGTGGGTGGAGGTAACAATAGGTCCGCCTACCACATTTTCCCACTTAGGGTGTTCAATTTTTAACGCGCCTCTTTTGTCAGGCTCCATCATGTTCTGACTGTTAAACAGGAGAGAGACGATCCGTGGGGATGCCAGGTGGAACGCTGGGGAAATCTTCTGTTTAGGCTTGAAACACGGGACCTAGATTGGCCTAGTCGTGCCGGATTGGCAGTGGCTGCGAGGAATCTTCTGTGTTTACCCGCTCGTTTTGATGTGCCAGACCTTGTAACGGCTTTTAGGTGCCTCAAACCCCACCGGAACTGTATCAGAAAAAGACAAACAACAGCGCTTTTCCCATCACAGCGTGACAACCGCATACTTATGAAGCCTGGGCCTGAGAATAATTAAGAAGTCACCTATATGACTCAGCTGCTACCTTTTGCTTTTAGTCCCATTTATAATCTGAGCATCACTTACATCACTCTATGACGGATTCATATCACAGAATAACATACAGAGTGCTGACGTTACAGAACGAGACCTCTCAGTCTGGTGATTTGTCTTCACCCAACTGGACCCATGAAGGAGAGAGACAACTAATGCTGCTAGAGCCCCTCTTATCAGGAGAGGAGGATGACCACTGAGTGAGAAAGGGCTGACGCTGACTCAGCAGCTGTTGGAATAACATCAGCCGAAAGTTCATCTGGAGGTGATCAGTGCTAACATTGGCAAGCAAG
Source organism: Verasper variegatus (assembly GCA_026259375.1). Lineage (NCBI taxonomy): Eukaryota > Metazoa > Chordata > Actinopteri > Pleuronectiformes > Pleuronectidae > Verasper > Verasper variegatus. The sequence continues at coordinate 10,347,154 of CM048058.1, read as the reverse complement.
GCTAACCAGTCTCCACTTTCCATAGAAAACGTGGTCAAGGTAAACTCTTGCTTTTGCGAGTGGAGGCTATTCATCCTGCTTTTACACTGGATTCAGCCTCATTATTTTATTTGTGTTATAACTTTCCATAATGTTCAGTAAACACATAAATGTCCTCATCCTGCCCATTGCTGCAGCTCCGCTTTTCAGCCTCTGTCTCAAACACTTGGTTTAAGCGCCTGTCTCTGATTGGCCTGTTGTTCTGGTTGGTCCACCATACATCTGCTCTTGCTTTACTTTGATTTGATGCAAATGTGAAATTACATCACAAGGGTGCGTTATATTGTCTGGACCACGTGCCTGTGGAAAACACTCTTAGGATATGCAGGACTGTAATGTGCTCCAGTTCGGAATACACCAGGGAAAGGGACTGCGTGTTTTTCCCACTGCCACGGAGAATGCCAATAAAGAAGCCGGCAGCTGAGACAGTTTCCAAAAATATGTCCAGACATTGACACATTTATGAAAATGGAAAACCTGCACAATAGTTGTTGTGTTATTTCAGTCAGTGTTTCATGACTCAAAAAGTGAGAAGAATTCTTTTGTGTTTTGGAATTTTCCTTTCTAACTACTTTACAGGAATTATGTTACAGTTCAATCATTCCAGTGACTCAAACACATCATCTCCTAATTTCATATTAAACACACATTTTATTGGACGGGTGACATCTCACTCCACGAGGGCGACGGGAGGGGGGTGACTGTTATAGCACATCTGATTGGCTGAGACATTAATTATGCACTTGACCGTCTCTGTGTCCCCCTCGGTCCTGACTCTCCGCTGAGTGCTCATTAGCGGAATGGATTACTAATGGATTATTAATCTAAGAGGAGGGAGTCCACGGCGACCCAGCTCTGAACACCTGGAAAGCAAACAGTAAAGAGCAGTTTACACAAACAAACACACACACAGGAACAAAAATACAGTACACACACACACACACACACATTCATCAGCATATTCACACACACACATGCTTACACACTTGCTGGGCATTAGTTACAAGTCTTTTTATCGGACAAAAATAGCTTGATTTATTGTTGGCCCAGTAAATATAACGCATACATCTAATTAGCCGTAATTAATTGTTGCACCATCTTGTTGTTCTCCAGGTTTTGGCCTCCAAATGGACGGCCTCTGCTATGTCCTTTCCTCCTATCCTTACCACCGGCAAACAAATGGCGCCGCACGCTGAACCACACACGACATAACATATATCTTTTTTCTGTAGCCGAGGCACCACTACGTTTGCTTTTGTCACCTAATTATTCCTCAGGAGAGGCAATTAGCCACAACGCAGCAGCTCGGGGTGCGTGATTTGAAAGATGCTACACACGTGCACACATGCACACATAAGCATGCATGCATACACAGGTATACACAGACAAAATGTGAATGTACACAAGGCATGATAACGCACACATTCTGTACATGAGGTTCGCACATGTTACAAAGCAACGCACACACATGCACACACCAGGCGTAATCACTCAGGAGCTTAGGTCCAGGGAGAGCACACAGCACTTCACAGATAAAAGAATATCTCGAAACAAACCGACGAGTACATATTTAGAAAGTTAATTTAATCAGATAAATGTATTTTTTATATGCAGAGCAAACCATAAATATAAATCTATGTGCATGTTCTCCATATCAAAGACAGACTTCAAAGGAAAAGAAGCCTTAGCATGTCCATTTGGGGTTTGTTCTTTTTAAAAATATCACTGCCCTAAGCAGAAGTATCACAAAGAAGAGAGAAAGTGCCTCATTGTGTAAAAGATGCCGAGTTAACATTGCGGGAAGTTTGCGGTGCGCTTTACGAGACAATGGACAAACAGATCAACAGCACCCTGTTTGTGTTTTGCCCCGAATGTGTCGTGTAGTTGTCACAGTTGAATCACAAGTCGCCTACGTCACATAAACCCTCGGAGACGATTAAATCTCTCAGCTACTTGGTGCAAGTCACTTTAAATCAAGGGGAAAATGTCACGTTACAAACGGGACAGGAACTGATTCGTCTAAGAGTTGAAGTTTGACTGTGTTCTTCATTAAAAATAAAGTAAACTCTGACAAGCTCGTTAGTAATAACCATTAAAAACACCTCTGAGGATTCTGCTCTCCGACACTGGGTTAGTCCCAAATGACATTGTTTGTCCCACTTAAGCAATGCCTTAATTATTTAATCAGAAATTTTGCTCACATGACATTTATTTTCTAAGTGGTCTTATTACGGAGAAATGTCTCAATCTTCCGCTTCTTCTTCTCTGATTGTTGCTGTCTTGGGAGCTGATTAATTCAGTTTGCGTTCTCTACGTCTCTAACACTTTAGACAGAAATGCGGGTGGCCTACAGCTCTCCATTGTCCCTGATTGTTTATAAATGTCTTACCTCTCGCTGCCGATATCCTGGCCAAGATACGAAGCCAAGATAATTTGGCACTCGCAACACTGCCGCGTACGAGCACGTAGCCGCACACGCTGATACAGCATGAGGGTACACGCCGACAGCCTCCTGGTGCACTTAATTTGGCTTAACCCACACGCAAGAGCATACAACACACACACACACACACTCCACACACCACGCTGATTATTAGGACTCAGTGTTTTACGGATGCAGGGGAGAGCAGATAAAGAATTTGAATTCCTGGCAGGGCTATCAGTAAAGGTTATTAAGCCGTTGTTGATGCATCCATTTGTTGTGGCTGAATCCAGCAGTGTGACATTTATCAAGTATGTCCAGCTAAATGTCACAGAGAGAGGTAGCTCGCTGTCCTGTACCTAATTAGGACCCTGAAAGTCACACTGAAAGTCCCTCTCATCCACTCCTCCACTTCCTCGGGACAACATTGATCTCTCTCTTTCTCATTTCCCTTTCTCGCTCTCGCCTGAATTTCCGGCTCCTCCACCTCCACCCCCATCTTTTCTCTTATTTTTTTTTCCTTTCCTCCGGTATAACAGGGAGTGCATGTTAAGCAAACTTTGGGGTTTTAACAATTGATTCCGAGATGGGGATAAAGCGCAGACAAATGGGGAGGGATGTAGGCCATCCGTCACGGACACAGGACTCATTGTTTGCAGATTTTAACCTATGGGAGAGCTAGCTTCTTCCCCAGTGGGCTCCACAAATCATAAGCAGGCAGGGGAGTGCAGCGCAGTAGGCAGGCCCGGCCTGGGAATAGCCCGAAAGCAGGACGGAGACTCAGCTGTAGTGAACAAAATGCCGAGCTCGGACTACTCGCTCCCTCTCCTCTCCGGGCTCACTAGCCCCAGTTTTACCAGCCAGACACAGAAATTGATTTAAGGGTGAGGGTTGCGAAAACAATAAAGAATAGTAGGAGGAAGACAGAAGGTGAATTCAGCAGCTTTCATTTGCAACATCACAGGTTTTAATATAATAATGATGAAGCAACACATTCTGATTCTAATGTGTGTAGTCGTATACTTCTGTTGTTGTGAAGTTTACTCTAGGTACTGAATTTAATTTAGTTTGTAAAGATGTATAAATTCATCCATACATAATGTAATGTAAACAAAAGTTTCAGTTAATGAATGTCACTGACTGCAAGCATCATAATAGTTGCATAAACAGTTAACGCATAATCTATTAGACAGTATACCATAGCTGCAATCAGATTTAATAATACATGTGAACTACACACAAACAAATCCCTGCAGTGTGCTATTATTTATTAACTGTTTATGTAGAGTACATGTATTAAATCAACCTTAAGATGTTAAGGTGCTTTAAGCTGTGTGTCATGTACAGTATGTCCTCTAACAGCAGAAAAAGATAAAGAAAAACACATCTAGTACATTCATTATCAACCATTTATTATTTTCCTTTGGTTAAACAATCCTGATATGTTCTAAATTGCAGATTAAAATGAAGTGTACTGAGGACAGATGCAGTATTTTCAGATGAAAGTATGGTTTGCTCTAGTATGTACTCCAGAGAATGTCAGATTCGAGAAAATAGCAGGAGATTATCCGCAGGATTCACCGTGACCATGTTGCTGTGTCGATGAACTTTCTAAAATGCGACAGATGCAAAAATGAAAAAAGAAAAGGGAATACAAATATACTCAGGATGCAAAAAGTGGTGCCACACATGGAGAAGACACAGATGCCTTATGCTGCCTTGTGCGTGTGTAAAATGTGAACTCAGGAGAAAGTCCAGTTCCAATAATGCGGACAAACTCTGGTGTGCATGTCTGAAAATAGCTTTAATAAGGAGAAATCTCTATCAACGTGTAGAAAATAACAATTTAGTGCATAAATAACTCAAAAAAGAGAAATTACTTGAAGTGGTATGATGTAATATCCTGGCTTGACTTTCCCTCCAGGCCACCATAGCTCGCCTCTGACATTGTGCGGCTCAGGGCAGCTTGTGATTGCTCCTGCAATGACAATGAAAATGAAATTTCTGATGAAATAGTAAACAAACTTTCTTCGGCGCACACAAGCTGAAATTAAGTTTCTGTCAACCATCAATAGCCTTTATAGAGAAACAGCACAAAGTAATTCTGTGGTTAAGAAACTATGAAAATCAATTTTGCTGTCGAAAAAAAGAATGTAAACTGGTTAATGATGTAGTTTGCTGTAAAATCACAACTTAGTCTGTGAAGATTTGCGTTGAGATAAATCCTCCATTCGGCTCCTACTGTCAACCTTTGGCTACATTATTCTACATTGAAAGATAAGAACTATATTTATGTTACACTTCAGGCTAATAACATGACAAATACTGTAAGATAAGATAAGATAAAACACTATTGATCCACACACAGGGGAAATCCAGTTGTTACAGCAGCAGGCAGGTCAGACTGAGGTAGGCAAGAGAATACAAATATTTAAAAAAGGCAATAGAATAAAAAAAATATATATATTTATAAAAAATGCAGAGTATGTACATTATACACCTTTCACTGTGGTGGTTTGTATAGATATGTTATATAATAAAGTGCAGTGGCACAGGGTGTTTCCACGAGAGCAGAAAACAGTTTGTACATAAAAACAAATGTGCAAAAAGTAATTTTCTGTTACAAATAGATAGATAAATAGAAAAGATAGATAGAATAAAGAAATTCTTAACAATTCTCTTGCAGCTCAGGTGCTATTTAAGTCAGTCGGAAGTTGTTGGAACAGAAAAGTTTCTCATTGTTCTTCAGTATTCGAGGAAAGTGTAGTGGGCCTGGTCTGGGAATAGTCTCCTGAAAGCAGGACGAAGCCTCAGCTGTGGAGAACAAAGTGCCAGGCATGTACTACACCCTTTACTAGTCAGCGGCCCCATTTCCTCTGGACCCTGTTTTACTCTCAAGGTGATGAAGAGGGGGGGGGGGGGGGGGGGTGAGGGGATCACAGTTGTGCAGTGAACAGGAGAGCAGCCTTTGAATTGAGTGTTCTGGGGGTTCAGGTGTTCAGGCTGGGGAAAGCACCTGGCCTGCTGGAGCCTTCACCTGTTCTGTGACCCTCCTGCGGCGGCCGGGTGGCGGAGACACAGTCTCCCAGCGTTAATTAAGCTGTGTGCGTTTAAACATTTCTTTAGTTTAATTTAGAAACATTAAAAAAAAGCTCCGTTCCCTTTTTATGTGTCTTCTCATTACTGAACAGCAGCTCTATAAAAAGTAAATTTCCCCTCATGACAAGTGAGAGGGGGAAATGAATATATATATGAATTTAAATCACTGGTTATATTTTCACTCGTATCACTCATTAGAGGAAGTAAAAGTTACTTTGATTTCCGTCTTGCTTTTGGCTCAGTAAAGGATGACAGCAGAACACAGAGGGAACGTCCTGAGATGAAACACATGCAGAGTGATAACGTGCTGCTATTACCTTGTAACAGGTAATAAGATCATTTAAGATGTTGCGTATTAACTAAACAAACGAGGCCACAGAACTGTGGCCTCGTTTGAAGCTGTTTAAGTTACACATGTGATGTTGAACAATCTGCTTAAAATTTGAAAAAAAAAATTAGGCTGTAGTTTGTGTGCAATCAAATTGTGCAAACTTCGTTTTGTAAATTATAAATGTAAATGTTAATCGGAAATGTAAAAGTAAAACGACAGTATTAAATGTGTCTGGAATAACTCAGTTGAATTGTTATTGATTAAGTAGAAATGTCAATATCCAAAAGTACATTGTAGTAGTATTATTTGTAAAGTACAATTTTGATGAGATAGCTCCAAAGTCCCACTTTTTTTTTTACCTTGTGTATCTGACATGTTATTAAATGATATCTTGACAGATTAGGTTTTCCAACAGGAATTAAAAACAATAAGGATTTAAACAATAAAATACAATTAAATTACTTGATTAATATTATTGATCCAATGAAATGTAACAGAATTGTAATGGTGCTGGTTGACGTGGAACTAATTTCACATATCTACTAGATATATAGATATAGTACATGTGGAATATAGTAATATTCTGATTTGGTGAACATGTACTAACAAATATGGGTACTAATAAATCAGTATCAGATTTTAAAGTTCATCATATGTTCTGCGTATTAAATAATGGTATTGTAATAAGTGACAATAACTTAAGTAGTTTAGTAAAAAGTTCATTATTTCTGAAATGCAATAGAAGTATAAAGTAGGTTAATTACCATGAAATTGTACTTATAAGTACTTTTCACCGTAGCTTTCACTCATACAGTTTGTTGTTAATTCCCAAGTCTCATTAGCATGAATGTTTTTAATATCAGCCTGTGTTCATATTACTTTGTGTTGTGGACAGACTTGTGCGTAATGAATCTGCGGATGTGACAAGTCGCTCATTTACCGCTTGATGAACTTGGCAAGGAGTCAATTTTTAAATTGTTTTTTTTTTTTTCTCCCCTTTTCTTTTGCTACATTTAATTACTCAAAATTAATTTGGCAAGATATAGACTTCAATGTGTGTCTCATTCGAATGTCATTTCATGCCCTGATTTCATTTGTAACAACGTTGAACACCTTGTTTTTGAGTTTAGTTTTTTTCTTTTTGAGGGGCTTTTAAAACCACGTTTATTTTTATTTTTCTTTGGTAGGTAGGGCCCCACCACACACACACACATACACACACACACACACACACACACAACAACAACATCTATTTAAATTCTTTATGTTTGTTTCGACGTGAGAGCCTTGAAGAGAGGCCAGCGGTGTAAAACCCCTGCACAGAGAGGAAAAGAAACCCCTTGATAAAATCCCACAGGGATATCGAGTGTGGTCCTAGAACATGGAATTTGCTTGTACTGGCTTCTGAGTCGGTCCACATTTAGATGAAAACACATCACAGTCACAAACAATACATCTGATGTCCTATTCAAAAAAGAAAAAGAAGGAAATGGCCAGAACTCTGATTCACCATCAGTCTTGTATTTGCACCTCTACGCGCACAGATTGGATTTTATTGAAGGACTCTGCGGTGCTGTAGAGAAGGAACAGAGGCGCGTATAGTAGTGTGTGTGGGGGAGGGGTGTTGCATTAATATGTAGTGAACTAACCCAGTGGTGAGTATCTGGAGACCTCCTACCTGCATAGAGACAGAGCCAAAAACAGAGCCACGGACCCGAGGGGGGAATGGCTCTGAAGCCTGAGATTGATGATAGCTGGGGTGTGGATGTGCATGTGCGCGTGCATGAGTGTGTGTGTGTGTGTGGATTACAATTTATTATACTGTATTCTTAGATATGCATTTATGTGTATAAGGTGTGTGTATGTTTACAACAAATGTGCGTGAATCGGTGATGAGGGTCTTGTAAATGTGTTTTTCTTTGTGAATTTGTGTGTGTGTGTGTGTGTGTGTGTGTGTGATATCTGTGGGAAATAAAGGAACATACACACATACGACTTATCCAAGTTTGAAGTTGTGCACAATCCCCCTGATGTTACACCTCCTCTCAGTTTTTTGTCATTTAATTTCCCCTTCCTCATTACCTCGGGATCCCAACTGACCACCCGCCCCCCCCCCCCACACACCTTCTCCCAGGCTCCTCGACTGGCCCCTGGCCCCCGAGTTCCCTAACTGAATCCTGTGTTGTTGGGTCGAGGAGCCGTCTGGGGGCCTCGCCGGCTGTAACGTAAATAATTCATTGAATTCCTATGCTATGGCAGAAAGGTGATAATGCCTTTCTGAGTCTGTCTCATCCCTCAGGAGCGACGCAGCCCAGCGCAGAGAGTATCAAGCAATGGCAGCGTGTGAGGGAAGTACGCATAACCTCGAGATAAGCACATGCACGCAGTAAACACACATGCACAGATGCACAGTGTGTGCGCTCTACCTGCGCATCTCCGCAGCACACACACACACACTATTAACATGGCATGAATCTGGTGTCAGAAATGTTGTGAGTGTCCCTGTAGAGGCATTATATTAACTATATTAATGGCACAGAAAAACACAGGGGTAGAATTGCGTATTCCAGTCACGAAAAAATACATTACTCACATACGACAAAGAATATAGATGCTGAGACAATGGTTTGTTAAAAGTTACAAAATATATATATCTTTAAAAGCCATTGTTTGCCTGATGATTTTAGAAGTTATTAGAAGTAATTTTGTAAGTCCAAATTCTGACCAGCTGGTGGCGCTAAATAAAGTCAGGGCAACTATCAAAGATATTAGGATTCCTCCTCTGGTCACCTTGGATATTTGTACTGCATTTCACTGCAGTCCAATATTAAGATATTTGCTGGGCGTCCACACTTCTCTAGAGTTTTCAAGCTGCTTTGGAATCACTGTTGCCCTTGTTTGAGTTTTAAAGCATTTTAGTCTGGACGGGTAGAAACTGAGATGATTGAAAACAGTGACACAGAACCTCACAACCATCTGCTGATTGGGGCTTTTCGGTCATGACGTAGCCTTCGCTGATTCGTCAGGCTCCTATCACATGACCCCCTAACTAGAAGAAAACAACAGGCTCTAACCTCGGCTACTAGTGTAGAACACAACATGGATAATGAATTACAAGCATCACTGACCCTGTTGTCTTTTCCAACAGCTCTTGTGCAGTTAAATTCCACATTTTACAATGATACACCTGTTAACATGCGTTGGAGACCAGCTGTTGTCAAGCAATCTGGGAGAATCATGCAATAACAATCAAATGCTTTCTGTGTGGGAAGAGCAAGCCCAGTGCATGTGTATGTTTTCAGTCATGTTAGTATATACAGAGAGAGTTTCTGTTATTATTTCTAAGTGTTTTATTAGGTAGTCTATATTCAAGATTGCTGTGGCCTTGGTTTATGTTTGCCAACGCTTAATATAATATATAATCGTGCATTTTCATATCAATTTTTTTGTGAGAATGTTCTTTTGGGATCCCAGTTATAATAGGAAGTCAGAGGTTTAGGAGAAAATGCTCCTGTTATTGCAGAGGGAACCAATTCCGTGGATTCCTCTGCACCTGAAAGATGCAGATGTATGTGTAACAATGACAACAAAAAAAAAAAAAATGTAGCGTCTGCAGATTTGTGCCCGTTTAAAGGCCATGTAAATTCTACAAAGTATTCACCTAAACCTACTGCTGACTTCACATCCTATTTTGATGATGTGGCAACAAACTTCACACTGAGGCCTTATAACAATCTAAAATGAGCAGTCATAGTTAAATTTAAAGGAGACTTTTTTTTTTTTTTTACTGTTTGCTCTGGGCTGTGGTTAATGTGATACTCTGCATTTCGAGAGTTTGGAGCCTTTCAAAAACAAGGAACACACGAGCAGAAGAGGAGAGAAAAGTGGTTTAAACAGTCCTAGTATCTGTACTAATCCTTGTTATGTCTGGCTAACATGCGTATTACCCCCATTACTGGAAGTTACTTCCAAGGCCAAGGAAAACAAAAACAGATAGCTTACATTGGTTTGTATTAGATATTTAAAAAGCCCCATTCCCAGTTAGTACATCCACTGGCCAGTATTTCATTGATGTGGAAGCTATTGGAGTTCAGGCTAACATTAGTGACTGACCTGCCTCGTACTAGATTTGGGGAAGTTTCTTTTTGGGCGAAAAAAATGCTGCTTTCTGCAATTCCACCAAAAAGATGTATCTTTATTTGCATGTCTTTATGGATTGGCATCTGGTGAAAAAGCTTCCATTGGGATATCATGCATGTAGACTTCATATTTAGTTCATATTTAACCATCCTTTTAAATGGCACCCCTCTGTTTGTTTTATTACTGAATCAATATCTTTGTTACTTTCCAGAGTAATATTGATCCATTGTTACTGTAAAGTCTTGTCTTATTTGTTTTTATTTTTATCATCCATATTTTTTTTCAACTTTATTTAGGCCTTTTTGTTGAAGGTTTTTGGATTCATAATAATACCCTTTTATTTCATATTTGTCATGTATCGTTGCTTATTATCTCGTAGCACATTCAGTCAATGCTTGTCATTTGAAATGCACCGTATGAATAAACTTGACTTGACCAAATGGTCAGCTAGGTTCTGCAGTTAATGGTTATGTTTTAAAGACAATGTTTCTTTAGGTATTTAAATCGAGACACAAGACAGTGGAAAGAGCAACAGGTCCAAGATGAAACAAACTTTTTTGTTTTTATCTGTCTGCCGCAGGGTTGATGATCACTCCTACAAAGCAGAACAAATGTCCTCTATTCTCATCCCTGCTCACATTAAAATGTTTTCTGCATGTAAGCCAAGACTGTACCTCCTTTGTGGTACAAGCAGGGAATAAATATGCACAGGCCTACATGGATGCGCACACACACACACACTGTCTTCATCAGTATGCTCGGATGAATAAGGCATGGTATCAAAGATGGAAGAAGGTATCGCCCTACAAAGGATTTTTTTTTTCCGTATTTTAACCTAATCAATGGTTTCAGTGTGTTTGATCCTGAAAGCTTGTGTGTGTGTGTGTGTGTGGTGTGTGCGTGTGTCTGTGTCTGTGTGCGTGTGTCTGTGTGTTTTACCATTCAGACATGAGGCTCCACAGGGAGCCAGTGTTAACAGAGCAAGAGAAAGAGACAGCAAGGGAGAAGGGGAGATGGAGACAAAGACTGGTGTAGATATGAGGGAACAAGATGGAATTCAACCCAAATAGCACCGATCAATCAGCTCCTAGAGTGATGCATGCTGGGAACATGGCGGTGAGCTTGCTTGAGCCACAACCATCCTTTACCAAGGTACAATGGGCGCCTATCACTTCATCTTACTTTTCCTTCTCTCGATTACTTTAGTCTTTTCCTCTTTGTCTCTTCCTCCCGTACACCAGAGGCTCCCTAATACTCTCTTTGTAAATTTGCCCGGCAGTATTTTCATTAGTTATTAAAAGCTGTCAGGCCAAGGTTGGTCTTCACTCCATTATCCCCAGGAGTTTGGTGCAATCCTGATGAGAGCAGGCATTACACACACCATCCATTAAGCACCAAGTATGTGGGGGAATTCTGCAGAATATTCACTTGGATCCTTTTCTTTAATAAATTATCATATTACTAAAGAGGCACATTTGCTATGTATGGTTTGTTGCCTGGGAGCTCATTCTAATGTCCTCTATAAAGCAGGAGGGGGGCTTTAGACTGTGATGTATGCCGGCCAGAGCCCACTGTCAGCGGTGGGCCTGGCCATCATTTATCAGATTTTTTTTAAGAGATCTCCAGATGGGGTGTATTAACAAGCATATTTGGCAGAGCTAAAGTCCATAAGAATCTTAGCACCGTACTTTGCTGACACTACGCCGAGAGGAGGGGCGGCCGGGCTGTGAGTCGGGGATTGGTATTCAAGAAGTTGAGTGGATGAATGGAGAAAATATCCACACAATATGCCTCAGTCAATTAGCGTGTGCCATGTAGCCGCGCTGCATTCATACATCATCTGAGAGGGCTTAAATCGAAAAACTGACGTTGCCAAAGTGATGACATTTTCAAGCAGCTGAAAATGCATTCCCATTTACAATGTTCCTCCGAATAAATCCTCCGCATTGTCAAGATATAAAGCAACTCCATTAATGTATTACCCCGAGAAATGCTTATTTGTTGTTGTTTTGCTTTTCATGATGGTTATTTATGGTGAGTGCTACAGTGTATTAAGCCACATACACATTAACAGCAATCGGCACCATAATTTTATGGCTAACTGCTGCGTGCGCCGTGTAACACACCCTCAGGCCTTTTATACCACAAACTCACAGCATTGTGTCGATTTTTAATGGGAAAACACTGTTACAGATTCAAAATTACATAGAAGGCGTCATTAGATTTTAGATTTTATAGGTCAGACTTTCAAACAGCTTCTGAGGCAAAAGTACACTATACTTTAACAAACCCATATTTTGGTGTAGAAAGAGCCTGACATTATGTGACAGGCACTTTAAACATTACACTTGGCTCTGGGGACAACACTCTCTGTTTGAAAACCTTGAAAAGGGAGGAACGCAACAAACTTTATGAGGCATCTGGATACACATGAGATACATCTGAAAGCAGAGGCATGTTCCGTGTTTGACTGCCTGCCTGACCCCACGCTGAGCACGTCAGCCCTGCTGATGGGGAGACATCTGATGACAAGTATTTGGAGTATTTTTACTGTAGGAAGCACTGGAACTGTTGGTGTCAGTGTTACATTATTGTCGTTGGATTTATTTATTATGTAAAAGAGTTTTGTAGTTATTTATATTAAGTATACTTAAGTATACTACTATAATTTCAGTTCTTGTACCGTTTTAAAAGTATACATTTATCACTGGTATCGGAAAAACTTGAATGATACCCATCCTTATTCCAAACTTTTGGAATATTATAAGAATATTACAGGCAAAATACACACATGAATGGGAAGAAGTGTTTCACAACTGGAATAAACCAATCACAATAGTATGTTTTACTTTTTTTTTTCTTTTCATGACTAACTTTTAGGCAAGTACAACTTTGAACCATGCAACAAAATGGTCGCCTCAACTCCTGTACATCTACATGCAGCCTGGAAATGTAACTCTAACAACAACAGGTTTGAGCTATTTGAAAGTTTATAAATTGCTTTGCTCCAGTTTCATTTCATTTCATTTACACAAGGTCATTTTCAAAATGCCGTGTCCGGTCCTGTTCAGGTGTGGGGCCCAGTGTCATTGAACACAAATGTTTGGCGAGCCGGAGTCTGCTCAGACAACAATCTGGCTCAGCTCACATTAATGAGAGAACACTAGTCTGGCCACGTGTTACGGTCGCTGCGGCTCCCACAACTGCAGGAATCTGTTCTGGATTTATTGGTTTCAATTTCACACCTCTTCTCTTTTAATGCCCGCTGTTTCGCTCCGCTCCTCCTCTCGTCGGCGCGTTCCTCTCAGCTTCTCCTCTGCAACCTGCTGCTGAGCTCCACTTCTTCCAAACTCCTCTCCTAATTCCTGCTGGTTTTTGCTTGACTTGCTTCTTCTATATTTTCTCCTCTTTAACTAACAGCCATGGTTTTCTTTCTTCGTCTGTCTCCAGCTCTTTTCCTTTTTGTTATTCTCATCAGTGACCAAGGCTTTCATGTCGTATATAACAAAATCTTGCAGCCTTGGTTTGTGTTGTTAGAATAAACAAGCGGCACCACAACAACTTTGGTGATGGTTAGGGGGTGTGCGAAAATAAGGGTTACTCCAAGGGTTTTTAGGGGGCCCCAAGCAATAGGGGCCTGGGGGGCCCCCAACGTGGTACCAAAAACCCTCCCCCCAATACTGATCATACACATATATAAATATAAGTAAAGTAGAAAAGTTTAAGTTGCCCACCTTGTTTCAACGCCCCTGTATGAAAATGAAGGAGGGAGGGTAATGGAGGAAAAGGGGGGGAGTTACGTATGATCTTGATTAGATGATTGGAGGTTAATGTGATTTTTGTGTTTATGCAGGAGAGGATCCTTTGATAATTGTCCCATCTCAACTTGCCTTGTGAGATTTATGATGTTAAAATCATAGCAGTTACAGCCCCGTCTCTGCATCAGGGCTTTTCCTTTCTCATCACTACCAACAATTAGAACCAACATGTCAGAGTAGTTGTGGGTCTTTGTTAATAAGAGCTTTCATATTTATGGTGCAATGTTTTTTCAACAGCTCTTCATCCATAATTAGTGAGTAGCTGAGGTGTTTTACCTGTTTGTTTGCTATCAATATATTATTTAAAGGTAATGAGTTTGGTATCTTAGTCCAATGAAAATATTCATGCTGGGGAAGGATAAAAAGAAAAAGAAAGTTAAGCCCCAACTTTGTTCTTATAGTCCCATTAGTGAAGACTATTAATTCAAGGTAAGTGTGAGGTTTTATTTTTTCAATGTCAAGGGTAGAGTAACAAAAGTAGTAACAATGCTGGGGCCAAACTTGCTTTTATGTAAGATAAATGTACGATTCAGCCCCGATACCCACACAAATCATTCTTATTAGGGTCCCACAGACATCAACAATTAATTTAAGGTTAGAATAAGCTTTTTATCAAGGTTAAACAAAAAGTAAAACTATTTCCTTCAAATGCAAGTTTTGCTCACAATTCCAATCGTTCTCATATGATACAAACTGAATCTGGGTCGTCCAAATTAATACAAATGCACCCACTCCCATTTACTCTCCACTTCATTATTTCAATGTCAAACTACCACCTGTTTCAGCCATGTGACTCACCTTCTGTTTCACTTAACATGCAGAGTTTGTGCGCGTTCTTTCTCTCTTTTCTTTTTTTTTTTTCCCAACCCTAATTAAGAATTTCAGGCTGCACATTTTCTTTTTTTCCGTGTTGCAGTGGCGTTCTCTCTTCCTCCTCCTCCGTCCCCTCTCATCACTGGGGCATTTACCCGCCCTTCCTCCTCGGCGGTGTCTGTTGATCCCACCGCAGAGGCAGAAGGACCCGCAGGCTGTGAATTTAAACAAGTCTGAGAACTGGGCAGGCCTGGGCTGCACCCGGCCATATGGCTCTGTCTGTGATAGAGGGATGAGGGGGCTGTTGGAGGGAAGATGAAAAGGGGTACGGGACAGAACATGGGAGAGGATGAGGAAAGCTTACATGGCAGAATGGAAAAAGAACAAAAAAGGGGGGAGTAAACGCGGCTCTCTCACCTGGAAGACTGAGGAGGAGGGACACAAAGGTGCATCGCAAATTACCTGGCATTAATCTGGAGCTAACGGCCGGAGGGAGGACAGAGGGGAGGGGAGGGGAGGGTGGTCACAGGTGCGGACAAGGAACCGGCTCACCTGGCAGGAAGGCCGGGCTCAAACCAAAAGAGCAGAGAGAGAGAGAGAGATCGATGCCAGCTCTCCGAGTTAGAAAATGAACACAGTGACAGAGGAAAGAGAAAGTTCTTCATCAACATCTGGCAACAATATGAACACAAAGCTAGTTCCACCTTGACTCAGACTTTCAAGTTGAAAAGAAGTGGAATCGATGCAATAAAATGGTCTTTTTCACAGCTGAAGGTTTGAACCAGGCTTCATGTGTTTGTTACATAGTTTAAATTTGATCCTGTTAGTTTTGGTTTTGTAATTTATGGAGCACAATAAAGACTTTTGCACGACATCCTTGCGTCATGTCCGCCATCTGCATCGTCCTCTACTTGACCTTGACTTGCAGAAAGGCTTCCAGCAACTTCAGGTTCTACGTCCTTGCTATTCAAACATTACATCGTTGGAGGCTGAGAGCAATCCTGCGCTTCGACTTCTTTTTCTCCTTTGAGTTTTTGCTAATAGGGCCACCCTACCTCTCTCGCTTCTTTTAAATCTCGTCTAAAGCTTTTGGGAATGTTTGATTTGCATTTATTTATACTGTTTTATTTTTGTTTTAGTCATTTTTACTGCTTTATCTCATATGTGGCCAAATGTCCTTTTAGTCAACTGCCTCATCTAGTTTCTATTTTGTTTGTGTAACATTGTTAAGAAAAGAGCAATATAAATAAAGTTAATTATTATTATCACTATTTGGTTAATGCTGTCTCAACTTCCTGTAATCGGTCAGAAAATCCCCCCAAAAAGTCAGTTGTCATGCTACCAACAGAACCATAGTTCAGTTCGATGCGGACCAAGACCTTTTGGACGGACTTAGTTTTGGTCTGTTGTTCTGGACTGTGCTTTGAGGCGCCTTTCAAACCTGTTACATTGGTTAGGACTGAAGTGAAAAGTCAGAAGGTCTGAATCAAACAAATGGATGTGAAAGCTTATGGATTAAACTGACTCCCACATGTATTTATACCACTGATACTAAGGGAGATATTAAGTACTAAGTACCAAAGAAGAGACATATTTTGTGTCACAGTCATTTTGCATCTCCTCCCGGTATTTACAGACACTAACGACGTGGCTTGATTTACAGAAAGTGCAGCTAAGTGTGATCTGATGACAAACTGTTTTGACACATGTCTGGAGAGAAATGGAACGTGAAAGAAAAGTGTCTCCAGCAGCTGAATTTAAATGCAACACTTTCTGGGAAATGCACTTGTGTATTCACTCCCACAAGAGGAGGCCTCTGAGGAAGCATTAGGTAAATAGCCTGATGTTGCAGCCTAAATAATAAGATCAGTGATTGAGTGAGTCATTAAATCTGATTTAGTTTTAGTTCAAACTTTCAAACTCCTTTCATGAGATTGTTCCTGTAAAAATACGTTAAATAACTGCGGAACTTAATAACCAGTGCTGTGAAGCTGCTGAGCCATTCAATTCTTCCAACCTATTATGCTATTTTAAGCCTTGGACACATTATCAACAGAGCCTGTATGTATATAGAGTTTTTCTATTCTTGACAACTCAAAGTATTTTACAGCACAGTTTTATTTTTAATTCACCCACTCACACACTCACACACACACACACACACACACACATTCATACCAACAGATGCAATTTAAAGTTTTGTCAATTTAGAGTTCTGCATCTTGCCCAAGGACACTTCGGTGGATGGAAAGGGGGATAGAAGGATTGAACCACAGACCTTCTGGTTAGTGGATGACCCTCTCTCCTGAGCCACAACCAGAAAAACATAAACCACAAAAATACCATTACCAGTTCAAGCATGTAGTACAGTATGTATTAATACAAGGTAATCATCTTAGGCTGACTAATATTTTGTATGTATTTGTCCTCCACCATCGACATAATTGTATATAAATAAGTAATAACACTTTGATGGTCAAAATAAATGTGAAGTTAAAAATGTAAGAGTGCCAAATATATGATTTGTACTATTAAATGACCAAAAAATAGGAAATAAGAAGTTTGCTTGACTGAAAAGGGAAGAACAGTGAAAACACACATGACTTAAAGGAGTTTCAAATCACAGAGGTAAAGAGGGAAGAATGGACAAAGAGGAGAAAAAAGCGAAATCACAGTTTATGGAAGAATAAGCAAAAGATGACAAGATGGAGGCAGGACAGGGGGACATTTGAGAAGATGTAAGACTCAGCGGCCCAGTGCAGGGCCGGCTGTGGAGCACGGCCGTCGGGATGGACGGTCTCTTGCGGGGCCGAGGCTGCAGACGGACAAAAGAAAGGAGGAACGAGGAGATCTACTCTGTCAGAACTGGGTTCATACCCCCGGGGCCGCAGAACTGGGCTGGCCTGGGGAGAGGAGAGAGTGGGGGGTGGGTGAGGGAGAGCAGTGCTGCTATTTATATCGCTTTATTCTGGACTTAAATGTTACACAGAGAGAGATAAGGGGGGAAGATACACTGAACGCAAGCAGGGGATGTAGATATGTGAACATCTGTGCATATGGAAGGTCCGCATGTGCATATTTACACTCATAAATCAGTCAATAAAGGCCTGTCGCCTCTGGAAGGACACGCGGAGGAGAGTTGGGCATCCTTTTGTCATTGAGGGGGGGGTGAGCGGAGGCGAGACGGGGACAAAAGACGCAGAGAAAGAGAAAGAGTGAGGTACAGCCCTGCCTTGTCCCCCAGCACCGGGGGAAATCTCCCAACTCCAAGGTTAATTAAGCACTGGAAATGAGATCAAGAAGCTTTTCCTTTCCGACTCATTAACCAATTACAACGCTTCTTCAAAACAGTTCAGCACTCATCTCGGAGCGCGGAGTAATCGGCAGTCGAAGCAGATCAAACATCGCACCACGTGACGTACAGCTGAACTAGCCACAGCCAGAGGCGCGTGGTGATGTCCGGACAACAAGCACAAAACACTGCAGAGGACGCAACATTTTGATTTGTACAGTGTTATTTATGATGTGGGTTTAGTTCACAATAGAGGTAATATTAGTTGCAGATAAAATCAGCGAGTATTTTTCTTTTTCAGCATCTTCAGGTCAAATTAAATATCTGAACTGGAAATTACACAAACTCCTCCGAGAAGAAGGGACACAGAAAATAATTAGGAGAGAACTCTGAAAGTTCTTTAATCTGTTTTCCTTTCTTTCACAAATGACTACAGAGTCACAAGGGCCATTATCTATTATAATAAATAGAATGAATGAGGCCCCCAGTTTGAATCTGTGGAGTCCAGGGACACGCTGGATGTCCCCACAGTAATTATAACCCCCTGTTGCTTTTAACCCCAGATCGGTGGTTCTATCGCAGCCACCAGGTTACTGAAGGTCAAGGACAAGGTCACTGAACATTGACATTCTTCCCACAGATCAAGGCCTCAAAGTCTTGAACATCACTGCCCCGTACCTGCATGTTACACATGCTAAACACAGCACACCGTGGAAGGGAATAACAAGATGAGAGGATTGGTTAAACATGAAATTGGCACTTAATCATGATTAGTGTTACGCGGTAAAAAGACTTGCTGGAGGATATTTCTGGCCAAATGAATCGCTCTGATTTATTCCTACTACTTTTAACCACTTCAACCATGTTTGCACAACTACTTCTTGCTATTTATTTCAAAATCTGAATCCACAGTTTATCCCATCTGTTCTGACTTTTAAGCTTTTCCGTGTGAAAAAAAGACGACTGACAGGACAGGGGCCAATCAGATTTTTTTCCCCGGGGCCAGTGCCCCCCTGGCTCTGCCCCTGGATCCGACCCTGCTGCCAAGGAGATTATGATTTCATCTGCATCTGTTTGTTTTTAGCAGCATTTCCCTGAAACTACTGGACAGATTACCACAGAACTTAGTGAAAGGATGCGGAATAGGTCCATTTTGTTTTGTTGCTGATCTGGATCACCGTGTGGATCCAGGATATATTTATTTTCCATTTTCTTCAGCATTCCAAGTTGAGGGCATTTTCCCAACATTTTTGTTGATTTCTCAGAGATTGATTCATGGATCTTGATGAAAATATACAAAGCATGTTTAGGGGCTGACATTTATGAGTGTGTGCAGTCCAAATGAAAATCCAGATGTAAGTGAATTTAAATGTGTTTATTTATCATGTGTTTCATAAGGCGACTATTGGGCCTTGGCGGAGGTACTTTTCATTCTAGTTAGATAACTGTCTAGACACCTCTGCTCTCTCTCTGTTTGTTATGCACTCTCGATCACAAAATGTCACAGAGCTCGCCTGTGACGACTGACTCGTTTAATCAAATAATCCTTTTAATTCTATCGTATTAGTTGAGCTACACGACCATATTTCCATGTCAACTCAACGGAAAAGTACCGAAACGTGACTTCTGGTTGAAAGACTGATAACACGTCCTAATTAATGACAATTACTAGTATGATTCTCTTGATATTCAGGGCAACATCAGCTTCTCTTCTGTTGCAGTGGGTGGATTCCTCATTTCTAACCAAACTGCAGCAAATTTAGCTCCATCCACATGAGTCAGTGTTAGAAGAAAATCAATGTCTGCACTTTATCACACTGTCAGAAATTACAAGGAACGGCTTCGTAACCACTTGAGTAACAGACACTGAATTTTTTGTGCTCGAACAAACTATTTTTGTTTGCATTGGATAATAGTTAAGAAAGAATCCCCAGTGGTATAAAGTGTGTGACACGCAGAACAAATGGAAGAAGCCGGAAATTCACAAGGACTTCTATTGTGTAACCTCTTTTAACAATGAGGTTTGCCGTACATGATTTATAGATTGTAAATGTATGAGGAGGGAGATGGGACGTGAGCTGCTCCATATTGTTATCCGGACTAAAAAAGCAATGAACGAGTGAAACAGGATGTGGATTTAAATAAAAAGAAGAGAGGAGAGAAAAATGTGTGAAGTTAAAGGGCAAAAGATGGACTAGATAAATCCACTGTCATCTCTCCTACGCTCCTCCATGCTATTGTTCATTTGTCTTAATTAGCGAACTACCATTCAGGTTGTACAGTCTGTAAATTGATCCCACGCAGCCATTTATTTGTTTTACCTTGTCTTTTTTTCCCTCTCTCTACCTCTTTATTTATTTATCTATCCATATTGGACTTGTTTGTAGTTTTATTACAGTGTGCTGATGTCGGTATCGTTTGAGAAAGAACTACAACACATGGAAACATTACAAACTATGCAGAAATCCTGTTTCACTGTACATATCATGTCTATTCTATTTATATCGCATGATTACTTACTTATTATTTTAACTGATGTATATTCTTTGACGGTCCTGAAACATTTCTTGATCAGCAGCAAAATTCTATTGGTTCTGTCTGGGCCAACGTACCATCTCATGGACAGGTTTCATGAAAACCTGCTCACAAACAAACAAACGGTTGAAAACACAACGTCCTTGGTGGAGTTGTAACAGAATGAAAGTCAAAACCTCCACTTAAAAAGGGGCAGACATGTGGAGGGTAGACTCTCAGATATCAACAGTGTTTCAGTGATGGTACAGTGGGAGCTGGCACACTGCCACATCCAGCTGCTAAAATAAGAATCACCTTAATCTCCAGGTACAATAACTGCAGGAATCTGACCTGGTGACATTGATGCAGGAACATATTGACACGTTCCACCACGAATGGACTCGCAGGGAAGCCGCGCGCCGGGACCTCGCATAAAGGGCAGAGGGGACACAGCGTTTAATGTTCCGCTGATATTTGCATTTCATTGTGAATTGTAATTGTAAAAAGTAATGTTGGATCTGAGTGGCGCCGCACACGGAATGACTGCAGCTGTGGCGCCGGGAGCGGCCATTAAACCAATAAACGAGTGACTCTGCTGAATAGGCGGCAGATCTCTGTTG
This sequence comes from Verasper variegatus, assembly GCA_026259375.1. Taxonomy (NCBI): domain Eukaryota; kingdom Metazoa; phylum Chordata; class Actinopteri; order Pleuronectiformes; family Pleuronectidae; genus Verasper; species Verasper variegatus. The sequence goes on along the minus strand of CM048058.1, from coordinate 10,326,066 downwards.
ATTTTATTTTTCATAGGATCTGTCATGGGTCTGTCGGTGATGGCTTAAAATCGCGCGTCCGGGCAAACGTAGAAAAATGTCCGGCTGCTCGTCCGCCTCCCTCTTTCCCTTTTTCTCTGTAATGAAAAACAGAAGCAGCAGCAGCTGGGTGGTCAACTATTGACCTTCACGTCCCAGTGACCAGCTCACACTGATCACTGTCATTACTTTATCAGGGCTAGTGCACACACACACACACACACACACACACACAGGCTAACAATCAGTAAACTGGCATATACAGGGAGTGGACACAGCTAAAACAAAAGCAATATCTACAATATAACAGCACTAACAGGCTATGGTGTGAAATACAATAACACCTATAACACTACATGAGTATTTACTGCCTTATATAAAACGCATGACATTTTACATCCTTTGTGCATAACCCATACAATGTCATCACATTTCTGGTGTCTTGCCCTCACATCAACAACCCTGTTACAAAAGAGGAACATTGAATATTGGACTATTGTGTATCGGTTCAATGATGACATTATATTTGGATGCCGCGTTTTCTCATTATAACAAGGTTCGATTTTTTTTAAGTGGAGCATTTTAATGTCATATTTGTTAATGTCAAGCTCCAGTGTTTTTAAAATTCTCCTACAGTCGCTGAAGAGGTTTTGTAAATTAGGAGGAAAATGTCTTCATGTTTAACTTTGCCCAATCCAAATAAAGTTGAGAGTTTTACTCTGACAATGGATTAAATGGTGTAATGTCCATGAGTTGCCTGTTGTGACAGACCGATGATCAGCGACCTCTGCAGTTCCCCTCACCTCTATGGAGCATTTTAGCACCTTTTAACTTTTACAGCCCCACAACGTTTTCCAATCCTTTTTGTAACAGCTCTAATCAGTAGTGTTCTCAAGATGTAGCCGTACAGAGTAAATAACTCTTTTAAACCAACCGTATTCTTCGTTTCCAGCACCCGACAGCAGACAGACACTGGTAACAACTACCTCATAAACATAATGAAGCTTTTAGCAACAAAGAGCAAGAAATCCGCTTCTTTACTTTGACTTTCTTTTAGTTAAGGCCACTTCTTTTCACGGTGGCACTGGACATACTGTTTATCGTAATTAAATCAAAATGTCAAGCTATTTGATGTCATAAATGTATGGACATACTTCTTAGGTATAATGAGCTGCATCGTCAGACAGATATCTATACAAACACAAACATGAAATGTAAAGAGGACTCAGAACTCCTCCTTCCTGTCTGACATCCCACATGAACGAATCACAAGGTTAACAGAGAGAACCATCTTCATTATGGTAATTTATTGACTCAACCTCTTTCACCTACATAAACCTATAGAGTCCGCCGCTGGCACTTATCCAACTAAGAGTGGTGCGTGGGTCCACCCATTATCCACGGGTTGCCATAGAACACACTTATTATCTATTTTAACAGTCATATCTGAAAAATAACATAAACAAATGCATCAAGGAATACGCAGCAAAGGACTACACAAGTTTTGCTGCTGTCTTTGGTTTGGGGCAGATCTACTGTGTCATTTGCCGCTGCAGATGTAATTGACTACACCAGAAGCTTTGTTTGAAACTGAAGTTTAAAGTTCATGACACCGTTGCATTTGTGGGACTTTACAGTGTAAAATGTAGCCAAATTGCTGATATTTTAGCCAGAAATCACTTCTCCTTTGTCTTTGTCAAAACAGAACTTTGGCATTTTGGCAGAATCAGAGGCATTTCTGGTGCTGGCGTCGTAACATGTCTACTTTCAGCGTGTTGATGATGTGGTGTTATCCCTAGCTTTCAGTTTTTGTCACCACCGAAGCTCTTTTTTTGGAAAAAGAAAAATGATCCTACTCTACTATGGTGGACTGAATCAGAGAAAAGTTCAAAAACAGAAATGGTTATGAAAAACAGGATGAAGCTGGTGGGGTTCAGGTTCCGGTCGTACTTTAAAGCATATTTTCGCACGTTGGCTCTCATGTCGGGTTGGGTGGGTGCAGATGATAAAAAGAACTTCATTTTAAGTGATGTACACAGGTGTCACCACATTTCATTTTTCCATGATATAACTGTAAATGAGACAAACAGAAACTGTCCCAGCAGGCCCACAGTGAAGTTGAATGTCTCCATTAGTGTCCTATGGGGAAGGGAGTCTGTTTATGTGTACTGGGGATGCTCCCCCCCGCAGATTGTTCACATTCGTCTTACCCCAGTCCTCTCCTCTACACACTGCACCGCTGTCGTCCCTCCAGCAAAGACCTATTCATTGTTTGTGTGTGTAAAGTGCGTTATTGGTCATTAATATTTCATGCCCTCTGTCTGGGTGGTCCTCCACGGGGAAGGGTTCAGCGTTTGTTGTGTGTAAGCGATGACTTGGTCGGTTGTAACACCGTTTGAGGTTCAACCTGACCTTTCATGTCCCCCATTGGATGAAGCCCTCTGGGGATTCACCAATCAGAGAGACCACCCGCTAAACAGAGATTAAATCAGCCTCCATGAGCTGCCAAGTGATCAGAGGAAACGCACATACACTCGCACACACACAACCTATCATATGTATTTTTGTACGTGTGTGTGTGTGTGTGTGTGTGTGTGTGTGTGTGTGTGTGTGTGTGTGTGTGTGTGTGTGTGTGTGTGTGTGTTGCACTTGCATTCTGTGGCCTTTTCCTGAATTCATTTATACTGTTTATATCTTCTCTCTCTTCTCATGTTTGCTCTTCACTCTCGCTCGACAGAAATTGCTGAGTCGTACTTATCCCATAACGTCTTAATACACGAGCACTGACCACAATGTGACCGTAGCATTCATTGATCATTTAGTTCCTGAACATTGAGTCTACAAATAATGTATATAACATTTGCTATTTCAATCACTAATCAAAAGCTAGAAAGCATTTAGTACTCACTACTGTAAGAAACATGAAATACATTAAAACATTTTAAAGCCCCAACAAGGAGTTTTTAGGTGGTTATGAAATGGTCTTATTATCCAGGAGGTCAAAGCAACGATTTACTGCAGTCAGGTTGGAAACATTCTTAGTGTGTGTCCTGAACTAGCTACAAGTGGAAAGTGTGGCACGATACCCGGCCCCACAGAACACCACAACAGTTGACTTTTCTTGGAATGTGTTCAAAATAAACTAAACAGAGAAGCAGCACTTGTTTTACGCTCACTGGATTGTGTTGATGAAATGAATCGACACACTGTTCCAGGAAATGTCAAAGTCTGTGACAGATAAACAAAAAATTATATTTGTAACTGTACTTTTGGCATTTGTTGTTAAAATTAGACGAGATAAAACTGAGCCCCGGGCAGCGTCCTCTTCTCTGGCTCATTGCTTTGTCTCTTCCTCTTCCTCTCCTGTCCTCCCTGTTCTAATCCCTGTTATCTGTTTGATTGACCAAACCCTTTAATCACATAGCTATCTCGAGGATGGGAATGGCAGTGCCTAGATAATTAGCTGCTAGATAATGGATGCCTTTTTTCCCCCCAACAGCCACCCTCTCCTCCCTCGTTCACTGGTCATTCCTGGAACAAGTTCATAGTTAATTGACTATTCATCAGGAGCCATCTGATGCTTGCAGAGAGTTGCCTTCGCCAACATCCTGCACTTTTACCTCGCTGCATACAGATCCGCAATCACACAAAGGTGGGAATGAGCTCTGCACACACAAATACATGACTGGGAGCTGAGCACGAGCACAGAAAGTGGCCGTGCACGTGCGTTCACATATGCAGTCCACTATGGGCCAGCTCATCTACATTCACACTGAAGGTAGCTTCTCATTTAGTCGCTTCGGAGTTTGATTATGTGGTAAACAAAGTGAAATGAATCCAAAGTGTGGGACCTTTGACAAATATACAAAGCACTGATTGGGTGACCTTTAACAAAGGCACAGAGTAAACTCAGGAAACATACAGATGCAGAGGTGTGGGTTTGTCTACATGCCTTTTGTATGCGAGCTATTTGGTGAAGAGCATTCTGTTGTTTTGTAATCCTCACTACGTTTATGACAAATACGTCTTCCAGGTATGCTGCCCTGCTATCATTTACCATTCTGAATTTATTCTTGTTATTCAATCCAGTGTATTAATATATGTCCCATTAAAGGGGCTTTTAGAGTTGGATTGTGTTGCTTCAAATAGTTTTGTCTAAGCTGTGAAGTAGTTTAGGGTTCATTTGTGTTGGTATACTTTGTTTACTGTTTGCATAGTTGATTTTGGGGTACTTTTTGCGGTGGTGCTATAGACTGTAATTAAAGATGGACCACGTGTCTCTGCTTCCTCCCACTCTCCTGAAATGAAGCCAAAATATCCCAGATACGAATGATGCCATCTTGTGCCCGATGATGTCATTTCGAGCCAGCGTCTGAGCCGTAGTAAGTGTGTTGTAGAGCCGCGTCATCGAGGTTCAACTGATACGTGTGCTCTAACAACCCCCAAACTATTGTTTTTTACTTGGATGCAGTTAAAACTACCAAGAATAATAACCCAATAAAAACTTTAATTCATATTTCCCTTTTTGGTCCTCGTGGAGAAAGAAAAGGGTGACATGGCAGATTTTTAAATCATGTACTTAGGTTTTCAGTTTAAAAAAGCGTGACTTTTTATCAGGCCACAGTGACGCAGAGTTGCGGTTTATCCTTATAAGGAAAAACTTGGTACAGAACTCCTCCTACAATCCGGGAGGGGAAAGGTCACATTTTTGCAGCATAGCAGTATCCGTTGGGTGTTAGCACATGCATTTATCACATTTGTGGAGTGATTCTGGGGTCTATATTATGTTCTTGCATTATAAATTAGTCCGATAAGGGGAAATCAATTATTTAGGAACGTACTATGCATTTCACTCTGGTAAAGCCACTTAAAGTATTTCTGGCGCTGCCACTGGGTTGCATGGGAGGGTTTTCTTCCCTCAACATGGGGCCAAAGTCTTTCCCAGGTATCCATCATTGAGAACCTTTGCTTTCTGCAGTCAGGTAAAACTGAATGATATTCACATTTTTCCCCCAATTAAATGTGGGACCCTGAGGAAAGCTACAGGATAAATTGCCTCCTAATCGGGCAGGTGGGCTGCGAGCACTCCAGATGATCTAGAAGACTTTATATCACTCCATTTATTACCAAATTGATTTAATCAGCACTGCCCACTGATTTGATGAATTGCTCTAATAAGCCTCTTGGGCAAGACAGTGTTAAAAAGAAGTCTTGTAACTCTGCCAACGCAGATAAATAAGCGTGGTTATCAAATGTGAAATCAGCATAATAAAAAGCAGCGAAACAAGTTTCATTATGCAAGACAGGAAAGATATGAATATGTAAAGGAATGAAATGGGAGGGGGTAGAAGTAGGAAGTTGACCTTCTGGTAAAAAAATCTTCAGAGTGAAGAAGCCTCTTGAATGAGAAGTGTAACGTCTTCAAGTATCTACAACCAAGTGAATCCTCCCTCGATCCACCTTTCATGGCCTGGATGACAGACTTTCACTCTGAAATTTAAGTTGCACAAAATGTGGAAACATGAGTTAAAGTAATTATTCCGCACCGCATTTCAAAAGTGGTTGCGACAACTTGAGAAAAAAAAGAAAACTGGCAAAAGCTGGTAAAAAATGGTGGTTCAGACCAAATGGGAATCACAGACACAACATGTGCGCACTGATGGGATTTAAACACGAGTGAGGTTGGTGTGACCAAAAATCAGGAGAGCAGCTCGTTAACTTCACTTCATCATCCAATTTATTCCCACAGAACACAGCAAAGGACGGGATGTCCAAGGTTTTATGCTCCAGATCCTCTTTTTTCATGCCTAATTTACACATACTGATGATTAATGAAACAGTGGCTGTAGTCACATGAGCTCCTGTGTGTGTGTGTGTGTGTGTATGTGTGTGTGTGTGTGTGTGTGTGTGTGTGTGTGTGTGTGTGTGTGCGTGTGTGTGTGTGTGTTTGTGATGCTCTGGCACTAATACAACCTACAGACTGTGGTGAGAAGTCATGCAGAGAGAAAATAATGTGGGATGGTGGAGGTCTGTCCCATCTGTCTCCCTCTGGAGCGCGGGCGCACACACACACACACACACACACACACACACACACACTGAGTCCCCTCCAACACAGTTAATACAGCAGACACTGTTGTGGTTTGACCACATTTGAGTTTCAGATTTTCGAAAGGTTTACTTATTTTTCTTGTCGTTTGATAAAAAACCTCAGGCGTCTCCAAGCGTCTCCTATGTGAACCCAGCCATTCTGTACGGGAGATAAGAAATGGGAACATGTAACTATGATCTGTGTTTTAATGTGTTTAAATGTCAAATAGGTCTCAGAGCAAAGAATAATATCGCTCGTATATGAACTGCAGAAACAGTCACCTACAGTCTTGTATTACTTGCATTCAAGGACAATCCATTTCTTACTTTAATTGGGCTTCTACATCAACAGCGGCTGCTTGTAAATGCTGGAAAATAAACTGCCGACTCACCCAGTATTTCACAGTGCACTGCACATGCTCCTGTTTTTTAATCACTCCAGCGGCTGCTGCCTGGTTCGTTTGCATCTTTACACCGTACAGTTGTGTCACTGTGGAAATGAATGTGTCTTTGCTTCAGTTGTGCGTGAAGGTGACTTTGCTGTAAAATGCCATATAAAGATAACTGGCGTAAACAGCATGGTATATCTATATTATTTAAGTGACAGCATGGGAAACAAGAGAGAGCTGAACAGCCCCAAATGACTGCGATGACTGCGTGAATGCAAATGCTCCGCCGCCGCCGCTGCAGATAATACGTTGTGTGTAACTGATTCTGTCTTTGTTCTTCAACGGAGGCGGCACAATCGAGAAAAAAAAGAAATTACATTCATTATCCGGCCGCATTAATAATGAACGTCACACGGATTTAAACTGAGAAATGGGTTTGATTCCCTCTCAAGTTCACGTCCAAGGGGGACAATGAACAATATGTGAAAACCAATAAATACTACAGTATTATAATACTACAATATCAAAATACTACGAGGACTAATATTAGACATTTTGTATTAAACTGCAAGTTATTGGACTTATTTGTCAGGAATATACAACAATTGTAAAATCAAATGGATATGGATTTTGTGTTGCTAATCATATCATTACATTGATGGTAAACTTCATGGTAACTGCTTCTGAATTGATTCTGTTGACGGCTGTCTCCCTTCTGAAAGCTAAGCTATGATAGATGGTGAATGCTATAAAATGGGATCTTAAAGAACCCTTAGTGATAACCTTAGTGTTACTATTATTTGCTAAGAGCTGGCATTAGCTTTTGGTCATAAACTGTATATAAAGGTTGACAAGAGGGCGACAAAAGTGAAGCCAAATCATCTGGTTGCCCCCTGGTGGCTGGCTTCAGTATAGATCATAAAGCTAAAATACTAAAATATCAAAGTATGTTATTAAACTTTTGCCAAAGATGGTTTCTCTCATTTAAGGTAGTTCTTATAACAGTTGTATATGTTCAAGTGCTCATGTTTCTAGTAGGTTTGGACTTATTGGATGCTGTAAGAAAACAGAAAGAAGCCACACAATTTTATTTCTAATTTAAACAGTACAGATTGTTTTTTTTTATTCTAAACAAAGCAATGGCAGAGTGAAAAAATATCTAAAGGCATAAAATCTAAACACGAGAAGCATCCTTGATTTTACGGGGGTCAGCTGGGTTGCAGTTACGGGACATTTTATGTTTTAAAGGGGGCACTGGCACCGCTCCGGAGCGAACCATGTGTGAGATGAACAATGTAGTCATAAGTCTATAAAATACATGGCTTTTACGCTGACGGTGCCGTGACCCTGCGGTATAAATAAGCGCTTGGTGAATGTAAATGCGGATGTGTGACCTTGTCTCCGAGACGTGAGGAGACAGCCACTTCCTGTTTGAAGTGCATGGACCCAATGCACTGAAGTGATAATGTCACAGATGCTGCTGACCTTTCTTGCCTCCCCAGAACACCCTCCCTCTCCCTCCCTCTCTCTCTCTCACATGTCCACAGGCTCATGTGGAATCACACCCTCACATGTACATGTAAACAACTCACATGTGGGCCCTCACCCTGCTGTTTCATTGGCTTTCTCTCCCTCTCCTCTCTCTCCTCTCTCCCTCTCTCCCTCTCTCTCTCCCTCTCTCTGTTGCAGTACACCTCAAGGCTCGATGTGGCCCCGATCTCCCCACAGCCTCTGAGTGACACTGGACACAGGCAGACACACACCTTCAGGTACTTGGACACACTCCCACAGTGTGAAGTGACCTGGGTCACACAGGGAAGGCAGCGACTGACATCAGAGGGGTCGTGATGTGGTGGGGGGGGGGGGCAGTGGTTCTTGTCATAGAGCCTATTCTCACATCTGTCTTGTTTTGACCTCTTTCTATGCTCTGAACTCTCCACGGCCAAACACACACACACACACACACTCACGCCACGCTGCTAGCTGGCAACTGAACCTGTGACTGGACATGTCAGGACCAGTGCGACGCATCCATGCACGCTGGCACACATACACACACACACACACACACACACACACACACACACACAACCATATCCAGTTGTAGTTCAGAACCAAAGGAGAAAACCTGCTAGCTAATGATGTGGAGCTGGGGGAAGGGGTCGCTGGTGACTTTGGTCAAGACTCGCTTAACATTCTTTTTCTCTTCCCCTTTTACTTAAATGCGGAATGAAGGTTTGCATCCATGCCTAATTGACTCAGCTCTTCCCGGTGGCTGTGTCCTGTCCACTGTCATCTTATGTGGAATGCACATTACGAACAGACAAGCCTTTTGTTTCACCAGTGGTCTGCCATCCAGTTTGGCTCATTATACTGAAAACAAGTAAAACACTTTCTTAGAAAAGCGAAGACATAATGCTAATCCCTTAATAAAAACATCTAATTCATCTTCAGAGAATCCGACATGATATTCACGACTGGATTAAATTGGCTAGTTTGGCCTATTAACTGGTAGACACTCTTGACACTGCTGGCGACAGGAATAAGGTCCAGGTACATCATTATGGCGCCACAGACATGACAGCCGCCCTGGAAATTAAACTTAGTGCAGATAAAACTGGCACGACATCTGCAGGCCTTAATTAGGCTCGTGTCATGTAGTGTAAGTCTGAAAGAGAACAGTCAGGGACATTACACCCGAGACACCTGTGTCCATTGTCTAACCATTTAAAGCAAATTGTTCCACCGTCGTTGGCTTTCAGTCCGTTCGTTTGGCAGAAGAGACTCGGCTCTTTGAAGGAGAGCTCAAAGGGATGAGAAATCTGCTGGGAGACGCTTAAAAGACAAATAGATTCATTTTTAGTTAAGTCAACAGTGACAGAGAAATTGAGCTCTAGCTGGAGGTTTGGAGAAAACATCAGTAGAATGACTGGTTGTGAGGTGTCAGGTTGTACTGGCCAAACTGTACAGGTATCCAGTATACCTGACTGGATACCTGGGAGCCAACGTTGTTAATGAGCCAATGCCGGTGAAGGATGAATGAAGCAGAGTGATTCCACAGTCATGCTTCAAACACGGCTCCATAGCAGGTGTTAATTAAGTCTTTTAAAAAGGTTTTGGCCTTCAACTGCACAGACGTGTTAGAATAAAAGGTCAGTTGTCGTGATTACTATTGTCAGCTGTCATATTTTACAATCCTGCGCTCACACGTCCACACAATGCACAAAATTTGTGACAAATCTTGAGAGCGGATGTATTATTAGATTGGCGTGAAATTTATTTTGGACATGCGTGGTCCCAAGAGGAGTTTGGTGACTCCCTGACTTTTCATCTCATGGTTTTTGCGAGTCTAGGCAGCAGTTGGATGGATCAGCATACAATTTGTTAGACATTTACGCCCCATGGAATCAATTTGGTTCCAATCGGCTGTTTGCATGCATTGCAAGACATTCACGCCCCCGTCTGGATGAACTGCAATGGTAGATGTGAAAAATGACCTCCACTAGCATCCTGTTGTAAGCATGTTAGCATGCTGCTGTTGACTCTCAGCTCAAACCTCAGCCTCACAGACAGCCAGGACGGCTACAGACTCTTAAGCTGCTTTTGGACATGCACCTAAGTCTGGACATTTCCCTGTAATTTCCTGGAGGGGCTGAGTGTGAGAACGCAAATGTCTTAGTCGGTCGCTCGAGACATTTTCCAGAACTCCTCTTGCCAGCCTCCTGGTAAAATGCCCTAAACAAATTACAGCGTGAGCTCACGTGAGAATACAGCAGGAAAATGTCTGGAAACAATATCAGTCTGTGCATTGATTCAGCTTGAAATTCAAGAGCTTTTGGTGATGAGGGCCGATGCCGAAAAATCTCAAACAAGGTGCAGAACGGCGAGAGACTCGGACAGAATTTATTGAAGTAATGTCCTGCCTCCTGCATGCTCTACCCAGGCACCACCCCTCACTGAACCTGCACGTGTTTCTGTTTGACTCGGACCATCTCCTGGTTTATCTGATGCGGTTTAAAAAAGAGTCTCTGGGACGACTCCATTCCCTACTGTACACATTAAGAAATAAATGGTTTAAAAACTAATTCACAATCATTAATTAATAATCAAACAATTACCTAAAATATTTAAACGTCAATGCATCAATTATGAATCTGATGAGGTTATTCGACACAATTATGTTCTAATATGATTGATGCTGCACTGGAGACCAGGCCTGAGGGGAATCACACCAAGGTCCTCCAGCTCAGTACTTTTCAATTACTTCATGGGTTTTTTTCAGCTTATTGCGATCAACCATGTGTTTATTTGCAGTCTGCGCTTATTTGACAGCACCTGAGAAATCGCACTGAGCTAAAAAACACTTTTATTAAAAATTTACATACTAATTGAAGCAGGAGAAAAGACACTTGGTGAGGGATCGGAGATAAAGACCACAGGAAGCGAACCGTGAAAACGTCTGCTCCCCTCCTTCTCCTGGGTGAGCACCACGTGGCATCCTTCAAGATGAGCAGCGAGCAGAGGTTAGCGCTTGTTGTGTCACATAACTCACATACCTGCCGCACACAAGACAAAAGCCTCGGCATGCACGGCGAGCGCCTGTAAAGACGATCAGACGAGGACAGGAGACGAGGAGCCCGGAGGAGGAGAGAGAAAGGATGGCCGCGCAACATGTGGCGAATCTTAGAAATGAAGGAGTGATCCGCATGACAGCGTGAACCCAGCAGAAGTTATGGCAGCGGCAGGCGGATCATTGGCTTTCCCCCCGTGGCATATTACACAGAATACACACAATGAGAGACAGGAATATGGCATCGGCTCACTTTTTCCCCCACTAATTATCAGATGCCATATTGGCTCTCTTCAGGACGATAGGAGGTAATTTTGTTTCTGAGTCCTTTTGGGAAATTAATTCATTTTACTAAAGTGACTCGGTAATTACAGTGACATCAAGGTTAATTGCCAAATCTGTATTGCTTTGGTGCCGTCAACGTCAAAGAAATCTGTTCTCTAAACACTCTCCAGTAGACAACAGACCACACGAGTGCACACACACACACACACACACACACACACACACACACACACACACACACACACACACACACACACACACACACACACACACACATGCCCCTTTTGGCTTTTTCTTTCCCTAAATAAAAGCCTGCAAACACAAAAATAACGTGTTATGAAGGCTTTAAAGAAGCCTCTCGACTGCAAGGAAACAGTAAACAAAGCAAAAGGTCAGAACGAATACCACAGCAGAAGAAAAAAAAATCGGCAAAACACAACCCATTTTTTATACTTCAGTACACATGTGACGGGCCACGTGTGTGATCGGACTTACAGAAGTATTTATTCTCGTAATGGAGCCAATGACAGTCTGATGAGCCCTGCTGAGGTCGGCCATAAATAAAAAGTTTATTAACAACACAAAGCAAAGTCATCAGGGTGAAACTTTGGTAATCATTATTACGAAACGGAATTCATTTGTTCTCCGGGGAGCGAATCAACAATAAAAAGACGTCGTCCTCATTAAGGATAAGGTGCCAACCGCGCTTGTTATGAAATATGTTTATTGAAAGTTGTGCTGAAAGTACAGTGCGATCCACAAATATAAGTGCTGATTTGCACTCCTCCTTCTTACCCTTTTATCCTTGAATAATTTGAATTTAATTATTTTGTCTAATGTTGGTGCCCCTGTGCTGCTGCACCCTAATCAACCTAAACTTTGATGTCTTCTTTAATGTGCAGGGATTTTTTTCTGGTCGAACTTCTTCCTCTAGACAATTTGACATCAGTGTGTGAATCAGGACTGGCAACAGAAGTAAAAAGTGCTTTTATCCGTGAGCTTTTTTATTCCCCTCTCTCTATTTGCACCAAACACTGCAACGTGACTTTCTTTCATGTCTGGAAAAACATCTGTACACTTAGAAATGCCAAAAACATCACGTACAGTTCACGGTAATTTCACAATCGCTGACAACTTCACAAACTAAATGTCTCCTGCTGTGGCGTGAGTTTTTAAAGTTTTCAAATCCTAACTTACATACACTAATAGGTTTTGGCTGAAGTGTCTTTCCGTAGAAAGAGCCATGAGAACTCATCAGTTTTCTGATGGCGAGACAACCAGCGCTAAACTGTGTCTAATGAGCGTGGTGGTCCTGAAGCGTTCAAACGGTTGTCACAGGCGGTGGTCTCACCAAGCGGCCCAAATGGTATGGTGTGAGAGAGAGAGGGAGAGATAGCACAGTGGCAGGAGAGCAGGGGGGGGGGGGGGGGGGTTCTGATCTGTAGATGATGTGTTGGTTTAGGGGTTTGGTTTTAGCAGTCGCAGGTGTTGCCTTTTTATATCTATATAATTGTAATGACATAGTGACATCACAAATGGTTGACGGTCCTTCAGCATTGATGGTTTGAACCACTCTGGGACTTTATTAGCAATGTTCAACCCATAAATGTTGATTTTTTTTTTTTCATAGAATTGCTCATAAATGTTTTAATGTATTTCATCAAAGAAGAGTCATAATGTAGTTTACAGCTCAAAAAACACACTTAAAGGGAAATTTTACCAAAAATGATCTACTCATTACTATGCAGAGGGAGAACTGCAGTTACAGCAGCAGTAACTAGGAGGATATCTGATAACCTTTATGCTAAAAACATGGTGTAAATGACAGCAAAAAAAAACTTCACCCACCCCTCTGTCGGCATAGTGGTGGGTAGATAATGAGTGACTTTTCATTTTTGGGTGAACTATCCCTTTAAGTGTGCAGTATCACTTTAAGGCCTCATCACAGAGCCTGGAGCTGGCAGAGTGCACAGAGGGTGCCAGGACGTAACTCAAATGTTCTGAATTTATTGGAGACCTGGTGCATCCAAATATGAATTCCCTCAGCCAGCCTCCGTCCCACGCTGCCGCGGCTCGTGTTCGTGCTTCTGCCCTTTCCACCCTGACAACTAGTGCTGCATCAGCCAGACAGGATGTTCCTGGATGTTGTGGGAATCCCTCAGGCCTCCAGTCTCCCGTCGCCCGGTGCAGCTGCCAACAGGCATATGTGCAAAACAAGATTTTGACCAGACAATGACACACACGATTCTCCCGAGTTTATTTGTAGAAAAAGTCAGCGGTGCCAGGTATTATCACAGTAGCAGGAGCCTGGGAAGTTCTTACACAGTTATTTTGACAATGTCTGTCTGTTTGTTTGAACATGTGGATCAAGCTTCAGGGTTTGACGTACGACACTGAGGGTTTTATACCAGAAACACAAAGAATAAATATCATCTGTGTTGACGCTTTAACTCCCTTTGTTCCAACTCTCATGCTACAATAACTTTGTTGAGTAGCTTCCACCCACACACACAAACACACACACTAATAGATGTTAAGTTGGAAAGAATGTTACAGCTTGTGAAAAACTAAAAATTTCCCCCACACACTTACTCGTCTATTGTTATAATTTAATATGTGGGAGAAGTACAGCAAAGTTTGTCGTACAATTAATGTACAATGACAATGAAGGCATTCTATTCTATAATTCTCTATTCTGTTCTATATTTACAGCCATGGAGAGAAGCATCATGTTTTCAGGTTCACTGTCAGCGTTGAGGTTATTTCTTAAAATCCAGCATAATTGTTCATTCGTATTTTTTGAGATTGAAAAGATATTTAAACATCAATCAAGTGGTTATTTGCTAATTGGGACACAATGTCAGACAGAGGTTAAAGTGCATCCTCACTGTGTGACATTATGCTCAGCAAAAAACTTTTTCTGGCCATTATACTGATGCCATAACTCAATTATTCCAGTGCAACCTACTGAAAGCTTATTTGAGGACACATGTTTTATGTATATATCTTTTGCAATGACCAGTGTTTTTGACGAATGTGCACACACCTACATTTTATTGTTGGATTTCAACGCGACCACTTTCACCCGACCCACATGCCCAGTGTTTGTGCAGCTCTTAACCAATCAGGGAACAGCTTAAGGCCAGTTGATCCCTGATCAATGATGGGTCTTGATTCGCTCATTAGGCCCAGATGTGGGGTCTAATTATGCTCACCAGTCTCAATTGGTTTTGTATCAAAACCCACAAGTGCACACACACACCAACCCCCAATCCCCTCACCGCTTATTCGACCACCCCCGGACAGCCCGGGCTTCCTGAGTGATCAATGTCTCTGTCATCCGGGGCTCCGTCCGGGGCACCGAGCGGGGCCAGTGAGGCGCTGCGGCCAGGCTCGGAGCTGACATTAGCGGACGCGGGGTGAGTGATGTCAGCCGGCTACTCCCGGGGGTGCCGAGGAGGCAGGGGATCTGGCTCAGCCCAAAGCAGTGAGCTCGGAGAAAGGTCACTGCTCAGCCTGGTGTGATTAATAAGACAAGAAGCTGAGTGTCCCCAATGCCATTATCAATATCCGTGGCCACCGGCCGGCCTAACTGCATATGCAGTAGGAGTCACACACGTGTACACAGAGGAAACAAACACAGATGCAAGGACTCGGACACACACACACACACACACCCAGAGTATTTAAACATTCCTGGCTTCGTGGTAGTGGTTTGGGCCCATTTGCTCATTAATGTGAGAGGTCAGCTATCAATTAAATCATATTTATTCACAACAGCAGCTCTGACTCAACCTGATTCTGGTAATGACTCACAGCGCGCGCAAATCCGAGGTGGAAGTCTGGGACTAAAATGTCAGCGCAGCCTCGGCGACAAACATGACATTTAAACAGACATCTGTTTCGCTGTTCTGTTTCCCCACCAACCAAAAATATTTATCCAAACCACAGTTATCCCATGTAAATTAGGGGAAGAGTGAAAAAAAGAGAAATCAGAAAAGACTGCAAGCCATTAAATTAGCTCTGAATCCTTATTTCCGTGCACCGTGTCTCCAAAGTCGAAATAAACTGATTTGGACATCAAAGCGTGCGGGAGAAAATTCAAAGTTTACAAAGACAAAAAGAAACTCTCCTCCGAAGCTTGAGCGTTTCATCCCTATGCACCACCCCCCCCCCCCCCCCCGCCCTCCATCCTCCTATATTAGCTTTTAGTTAAACCCATCAGCACCAACAAGCAAATCTCGCTTCCTTAAATCAATTAGCCTCTGCGTGTTGAGTGTAACTAATAGCCCTGCTGAATCCTAGATTAAATATGCTAGATACAAGCCGACTATGAAGCGGGATAGTGAAGATAATTAAGAGTGATAAATCCTTGAGAGGGGGAGAGAAGATGAGGAGGTGGTGGTGTGTTTGAAATCCCAGAGTGTGAGCGAGAATTGGAAACGCAGCTTGAGAAAGACACAGGAGGTCGAGACGGGATGAGAGGCAAAAAAAAGAAGGGGACGAGGAAAATAAGAGCGATGTATGAATGTGAGCTGGGGAGCCAGAGACAGAGCGGGAGTTGTTTTCAGCTTCGCCTCGAGCTGCCCAGATGGCAAGGGCTCGTCTTCGTCTCGCCCTCGGTGCATTTGGCAGCAGTTACTCTTCACTGCCAGCGACTGTACATCCCTCGCTCTCGTCTCTTGTTGGAGAGCAGCATTAGCGCGGGCCCGTGAACGATCACCGCCACATTTTCACACTCCACAAAGTCTTCCGTCGTGTGCAACCTCTGCCTCACATCGCCTTTGCATCCAGATGTGAAGCACGGCACGGTGCGCGGGTTATGTCTTCCTCGGTGCGTTGCAGTCCACTGTGATGCAAATCGACCTTTGTATTTATAGATACGTGCACGCACTCACAGAAAGCATTTTCTTTTATCAAACTACGCAGCCGAAGCCCCGAGACAACAATATGCTGAATGTTTAACATACTCATAGAAGTGTTGTCAGGTTTTACAGCTTCAATTTTTAAAGTGATATAAAAAATGTATTTCCAACCTCTTCTTCTGTGTCCCTGTGTTAAAAGTTCTGCTCACTGCAAGTTGTAGGGAAAAAAACCTTTGTGATCTGTGTGTCAGGACCTCTGTTTATTCCCCATAATACATTAAGATATTTGTGATAAATCATCACAAATAAGTATAATATAATCAAGTATAATATATAATATCAGCACCTATTACAGCTCAAATCGATACAGTGTTTAATTGGTTTATGTAAATGACGTTAATTCCAATTAAATGAAAGTCTAGACCGTCATTTATTTGTATGCAGCAGGATAATTAAACGTCACGAGTGTCTGCATGCAAAGATTTAATTTAATATATTTTCTTTGCTGAGCAGAAATTAAAAATGAAACAGTTCTTGGGGTTGGCTCATTGATACAAGGAGACCAACAAAATATGGATTTAGATGCTTCACGCTATGAAAGCAGAGACAAATTAAGTATCCAACTAGAATGTCCTTGCATCCATATAATAAAGCTGTGGAGGGCAGGAGTGGATGAACCCGGCCCTTTCACGGGACGCTCTGAAGTAAAGCGAACGCACCCGCAACGAGGCAGGGATCATGAAAAATCCAGGAGCAGAGGAGAAATCTGAGAGCAGACGATTCAGAAGCGCACAGAGAGCAGCCCGGGTGCGGAAAAGGGCTGAAGCTGGAGTGCAGGAAATCCGTGCGAGCATCAATATATCTGAGTGCAAGCAAACAGTTTGAGCAGAAGCAGAGTGCAAACAGGGGCTGTTTGAGTGCAAGGGCAGGGTTTTGATGAAAAGTATCTGAACATAAATTCAACAAGTCGTGCTCTGAAAGTCCACACTTGAATAAAGATAGGAAAAAAGCCCCATAGGGTTCATTCATAAATATCCACAATTCAGAAGCTACATATGCATTTAACTGCCATTTCAATGGGACTCTAATGTGTTGAGTTCAAAGCCGTCTGTAACTTTTATTTAAAGATATGTCTATTTTCAAACAGACATATCAGTGTATGAAATCATCCTTTACTGAAATTTTAATCACTGTTAATAATTATTCATCTGAAGCAGTTAATTAAAAACTTAGAAATAGAGAGTGCCAGACACAGATTGAGTTACTGCTTCGTGCACAGTTGGATTCATGCACCAGGACCTGATGAGGGCTGTCTTCTCTGCTAAGCTAATAAAAGCCTCGGGAGCTCTCCATCACTGTGAGAGGCGCTTTATATTTCCCTCTGTCATCCCCCACCACCCCCCCCCCCCCCCCGACAGAAGCAGGCCGCTGATTTAGGGTGGGCTGCACAACAATGACTTTTATTAGGGAGGTAAATATTAGTGTTGGGAGAGCGAGATTCACAGCTGGGGCCGAGACGGGCTGCGTTGACTGTGTGGAGACAGTATCGTCTGAGGGACGTTGAATTTCAGAGTTTTGTCACTTCCCGAGTCCAATCAATTGTGCTCATCGATAGCTTTGTTCCTGTGGGCCGTGTCCTCATTACAATGAGAGAACAGGAAATACACGCACTCTCTGACATAAAGCTTCTTTTTTGTAAAAACTCAACCTCTAACAGGTAAAGCGTTCTCACCTCATCCATAATAGTTTGGTTTGGCAACTTTAACAGTTAATCACGTAAAAAAAACTACATCTGTTGAATCACTGTACCACAAATGATCCGTCCCATTCTGCTCATTATCTATTTGAACGGTTACCCTCAAGGAGGCGCTACAGATCCTTATCAACCAAATCCTCCCGTTTCCAAAACGTTTTATTCCACAGGTATAAGCATTTTGAACACTCCTCAACAGTCATGATGTACGTGCACTTTAAACACTGTGCACCATAATGTTACACTAAGTGAAACTTTTTCACGTCATCGTACTGAAACAGAATTCCAGCAACTTTTCGACGATTCCGAATCAAGCAACCATGTCAATGTTCCGCTGTGAGGTTGCAGAAGGTGGTGGATCCACTGGAAGCAGCTCAGCGGTGCTTCTGCATCAGCGCAGCAGGACACGAGAGTGACCCTGTGGCTGAGCATCGCACCATATTTCATGAGCCGTCTCCTCTCGTCCCTTGGGTTTCCCCCGGCTCATGCCGCCGACATCAGTTGTCAGCCGGAGAGCCCGACAGCCAGACCACAACATGACGAGCAAAGCCAGACAGTGCTTCAACAAACTGAGGAGGAGGGAAACATCTTGAGGCCTTCGCAGGCGCGATTTAACACGACATGTAGGCAAGGCGCTTTATTTCTTTACAGGAAAGTGAAGGGTGGGAAGGGATTACCATTGATACCTGGTATCTACACCATGTTAATCACACCTTGTCACCAACCGCCATCCACGCCTCAACAACTCTGTGTCTTCAAGGTGAGGGGTTCTCCGGGATGACATCCTCAGGAGTAACCTCCCACTCTTTCCCCCTGTCCCTCCTCAACAGCCGCGTCAAACTGAGCTTCATTTCCCTTTGTAATGGCTGCCGTGACTGCTTTTGAGATGAGCCATGATAAAATATAAAGAGCGGCGGCTTTACTACATGGCTCATTGGCGTGGCAGATGACAGTTATTACATGCTGTGGGTTAAGGGGAGATATTCAAACAAGAAAGCGAGACGGCGAAGGCAGATGGATGATAATGAGGGAGCACATGTTTTCTTTTTTTACAAACCGGTGAAAAACAAACATTTGCTTTTCGAGCAGATTTCTAAACAGATTTTTGAATAAAGGAGATGAATAAAGAGGAAGATTTAAAAAAAAGTGCAATTTCTGTTATCTCCAAATGTTAAGATTAGATTTTCTATCTACTGCTTATATTGTTTTCTTTCTTTTCTATGATGCTAGTGCCTGTTCTAAACCTCCCTGTTTGGAACGGGCTGTTTTTCTTGGCCCGTGTTAATGCTCTGGAGCTTCTTCAGAATTATTCCATGGCATTAGTGAGTCCTCCTCAATCAGTTCTACAATATCCTGTCAGTTTTTATTGTTTGTGTGCAGAGCTTTTTTCTAAACAGTCTATACGGTGCATAGAGTGAAGTTAGAAAACTTTGTGTTCAACCCGGTCCGCAGACTCACTGTTCGCACACTGCCCCGGCTCCACTGACTGCTACAGAGCAGTGGTCGCCTATTTATTCATGTTTTAGGAATATTAATAATAAGGTACCAAACTCATCACTGCACTTCCCTGGGCCATTAACGATACACAAGATATGTGTGAAGCCGAGAAGTTCAACGATTTGCCAGATTCGTGTTCTAAATCAAAATAAGGGTTTGTAGCCAAGTAGGTTTACACATACAAGGAATTGGCTGTGGTTTGTTTGTGCGAGCATAAATGTAAAAAAATTGAAAATAGGAAAAATCACCCTATTTAAAAAACACCAGAGAATGCATTCTACAATGTGTTTTAAACTCAAGAAAAGGATTGTGCAGACAGATATGCAGAAAGACACACAGACCTTTGTGGAATTAGCAGAGAGATTAATCTGAGGGTATTTCGGTTAAGTAAAACACCTCTCTGCATAAAAGTGACAATTGTTGCTGCGACAACTCATGCATTTGAAATGTGTTCTTTGAAAAGGATGCTTTGGTTTCACCTACAGCGCACTGGAGCAGGTCCAAACTCACAGCCTGAGGGACATTGTGAAATAACTGATTAGGTGAATCACTGGACACATTTCTGTCAGTCAGGGTTAACAGAGTGTGAAGCCACACTGTGGAGTCCGAGTGGGATACAGAGGTTTTTGTTTGGGTACCGTGGCCGTCCAGCTTTTGTAAGCACCCAACCCCTCGGCCTCTTTCCCAGTCAGCCGCTCTGAATGTGCTCCCCCACAATGTGTGCGTCTTTATGTCGAACAGCTGGAGATAGATAAGCAGCTGTGGTCAAGGCTATTGAAAGAAAATGAAGACTTTTAAGCCCTCGCTGACTCTGCTCGGTCAACCGGCTTAAAGACGTGTTCTTCCTGGTCTGCTCTGAAAGACCGTGTTGGCAATACAGCAGCTACTGCGTCGGAAATTCATGGATTTTATAACCAACTCCTCTGTGACTGCAGCTGTGGTGCCCCATTAAGGCCAGAGAGCAGAAAACAACTTGGACAATGTTGTTAAACAATGAGGAAGACGATCAGGAATTATCTTTATTCAAGGGCGTGGGCTTTCAGTTTGAGAGCAGGACCTATTGATTTAACGCTCCCATTTTTTAAGGCTTTCACTCAAAACCCTGCGCTTGCACTCAATTACACCCTGCTTGCGCTTAGATTTCATGCGCTCCAGCTTCAGCTCTTCTACTCGTCTGCTCTCAGATTTCTTAATGACAAGTCATTCTCCCCTTTCCCTTTTGAGAGAGAAAAAACAACTATTTACCAGCTTCTGACCTATACAAAACACCTCACTGGACATTGCACCTTTATTTGACAGGAGAGAGTTAAGTGTGAAAGGGGGAGAGAGAGCTGGCAAGACATGCAGCAACAGGCCAGGTCGGAATCGAACCGGCTGTCACTACAGGACACCAGAAGCCTCCGCACGAAACAACTCTGCAGTAAAACTACTCAAATTGCTGCAAATTACAGCAAAAAGTCTCTGCCCGACGTTCTTTGAAGAAATGTTGCTGACGTCTGTGTCTTTCTGTTTTGCTGTGTAAGATGAAGACAGCTGGAATCTCCAGTAATGTGAACTGTCTTCTGAACTAAGTCATGAACACGGGAAACTTTCCCATCATCACCTGCTCTCCTACATGATGCAAACATCAGCACAATAATAGGAAATCGTTTCAACCCTCACATGGTACTAGATCACAAGACTTCTAGATCACCTATATTAGTTTGAATTTGTCCCCCTCAATAACTCACAATTGTGATGTTTTAATGTTATTTTGTATTTGTCTGGGTTTATATTTAAAAAACATGGTATGTGGATTCTGCATCGCTGATACATCACGTGATTTGTTCAAAATGGATTGTGGGTTTTTTAGGTGGCGATTATTTATTTATCAGAAGTCTGAGGAAGAGCCTTTTGTGATGTTTTGTTGATCCAGCACCCGTCAAAAGTTTTTTTTACTGGGTTTGCGTGTTCTTCCCATGTTTTGAGGTTTACATTTGAGGGAATACGTCATTTTTGAAAATGCATTAATTTGCTTTCTTGCTGAGAATTGGACGAGAGCGTCAAACACATGCATGTGCGTACACTAGATATTTATTTGCAAATAATAACTTGCAAAACAACTAAAGAAATATAAAAAACTATTGTACGATATGGAAAATATTCAAAATGTGAGAAATTGCCCACCCCCACCCACAAAGCCATATCAGACATTGTATAGCTATATACAAAAAGTAAAAAAAAATCATGTTTAATTTTCTGTTCAGTACATTTATAGTTATGTAGTTTACAAAGCAAAAACACTGCATTATCTTGACCTTGAAATATGAGCAGACTCCTCAAAACAATGAATCTCAAGTGTATTAATCAAATATAAAGTTGTTTTCAGCTCAATCTAACGCCTCTGCTCAGGTTTCCAGGAGGCACTTTTTAACAAACCACCGTGTCGGGTTTCCTTTTCGTTTCCCAGCTTATTCGGAAAAGTAATTGTGGATAATGAGCTGTGATCTATTTAAAGCCTGCGCACACATGTACTTGCATTGTCTCTCGACAGGTATTAAACACGTCGGCACCCTTTGCTCTCTTCTGCACAGAGATTCTATAGATGCCAGAAAATACAGAGTGACGTGTCGCTTCTGTGGAGGATGCTCGGAATGAAAGAGACAACAGGAGTTCTTTTAAATTATTTTGTTGCCAAACATAGCCTGAGCAGGTTGTTACGCTGCAGCTCAAACTCACTTACACAGTGTACACTTTCCTGATACATTGGCCCGGTGTATCTCCCCATCACCCCCTGCAAAGTGCCGCAAAGCTGCAAGTCTGCTCCTTCAATGCAACAATCAGAAATGACCTTAATGTTGACAACAAGGACACCAGCAATGGATTACTTGTCAATTTGACTGCATAACAGAATCACGGAGTTGGAAGATGAATTACCCTGCAAACCAGGCAAGACAAGTGGTGTGTGTGTTCATTTAAACCCGATTTATGTATTTAACGGCTTACGACGGCGTGTACGTGACAGAGTGCCACCAGCCGCTTAATTCAGATGTATTACAGCTAACGCGGAGCACTTCTGACTGACAGGCAAAACATAACGCTTGGAAACAATTATTCATGAGCTCTGCAGAAATTTCCGCGCCGGGCCGACCACTCGGTTTAATGATGAATGCTTCGCTTTTTAGCCCGAAATTAATTTTCTCCATCAGCATCCATGAACGTCTGCGTGCGGGTGTGTGCAGCGGTGTTAAGCTGCGCCCGTCCTCTCCTCAGATAAGCGCCCTCAGTGTTATCATCGTTGTCGTCAACAATGCTGCCGCTGCTGCTGATTTAATCACGGGCTGTCAATGTGCCCGCACCGCTGGAAGCTTTGTGTTCCACGTTGATCATTAAGTATTGCAGGCCGTCCACACAAAAGGAAGGCCACTGTTGATCAATATGTCAGCAGCGATGACAGCCGTGTCCCTGAGAAACATACACACTGTTTGGCCACATTTATGCATATGAGACAGCCTCCTTTACATAGCCCTTACCTTTGTGTATGTGTATACTGTGTATGTATGAGAAAAGCCGGAGTGGAGGCCCAGGGTAGGTCTGGATTATAGTAAAACTGATGAAAACGGCTGCAAATAGACGCAAAATGAACACAAAGTGATTCTAATGAACTATAAAGAGATCCACGACAGAAAACAACCAGAGAGATGAAGAATTAGCACCAAGAGAAACAAAACACACAAAAGGACCACAAAGAAATACTAAGTGGCTACAAAGAGATGGAAAATTACCACAAAATGTTATAAAACTACCACAGCTGGCAGAGAACAACCACAGAGAGATGACAAATTATCAACAACAGACAGAAAATGACCACAAAGAACCACACAGCGACCTCACAACACAACCACGGAGAGTCGGCAAATAACAAAAACCATAAACAGAAGAGAAACATCCACAGAGACTCATAAAAGAACTACAAAGAACTAACAATCAACCATAAAGAAATACTAGACAACCACCAATAGGTATAAAGTAACAACAAAAAACACAAAATGACAAAAGTGACACAAAACCACAGAGACGCAAAAAGTTAAGAAAGAAATACACAACAATGAAAAAATGAATCTAAAGTCATAAAAACAACCCGAAGAGCGACAGAAAAATGATCATAGAGGTGGAAATAAATGACAAGAAAAAGAACACATACCACAAAGAGACACACAACTACAGATGAGAATAAACAACAAAGACATGAAATAATCGAAAAAGACATCAAACCGACCGGACAGAGAAAACAATAATTACAAAAAGGTAACACAAAACAAGCATAAACAGATCAAAAACAGCCACATAGACACAAAGGAAGTTCTTAAACTACACAAAACACACAATGACACAGAACAACCACAGTGACAAAAGATGTCTACAAACAGCTGGGTGTCTTGGAAGGTGAGACATGTCTGTGTCCAAGGCTGTTGCCGAATATGAAGATGCATTAAGCAGCTCTTTATTGATTATTGATATTAATTATTGGATTTGAAAATGTATGTAAATGTGTCTGCACGTCCCCTCACTATTTTCCACAAGGCCACTCATCACTTTAATCCCTCACCGCTTTGATTCTGTCGCTGTGCTCCACCCCCCGCGCCTCCATGCCACCTTGTCATCTGATATCTCTCTTCCTCTTCTCCGCCTGATCTTCTGGAGCCTTCATCAAGCGAGAGAAAGACAAAAAAAAGGAATGCAGAGACAAAACAACACAACATTCTTTCTTATTCATTTGAGCGTTTCAGGCTCTGCGCATCACATCTATTTAGCGGAGGCAAATTGATTCAATTTGCCGTGTTTGCATCGCGCTTAACTCGGCAGCTTCTCTGTGAGCTGTAAAACACGCGTCGTCAGGGAGATGGTTTCATTTGGACTTTTTTCTCTTTGCACTTTTGCACTGCAGATGTGTCTCGCACAATCGGGAGAGATCTCATTTATTCATGTAAGTGGGCAGATGAAGGCAGGAAAAAAGAAGCAACAATTAGTCTCATCGTGAAAAGATGCAGATTCGACTGTCAGGCATGTAGCTACAGCGCAGATTTATCTGATTCTGTGATGGTTTAGGATCAACAAGCATCAGATCTTATCTCTGCCAGAAACTGTTGTTGAGTAAATATAACAAAGAAACAATATTTTACCTCATTTTACAGTTAAACACAGGCAGGAGACCGATTAGACAAACACAATACAGTACAACAACTGTCTATATTCACACTATAAGTTGTTTTTCAGCAGGATTACGCAAAAAAACACAACATTTATTTTACAGATCTTGGTGGAAGGATGAGACGTGGGCCAGGAAATAACTACATTTCGGGCAAAGGTGTGGAAATCACTTTCTTAAACAATGCAGGAGGGATTTTTATAAAATGTTTCATAGATGTTGATGAGAATATAAGAAATGTTCATGAGACTGAAATCTACGGCCATTTGCCGACATGAGCTCCGGAGAACAGACAACAACATACAAGGTTTTTTTGTAGTTTTTCCTTACTCTTGTTGAGGGTTAAGGGCAGAGGATGTCACACCATGTTAAAGCCCTATGAGACAAACTGTGATTTGTGAATATGGGCTATACAAATAAAATTTGATTGATTGATTGAACATAGACATTTCCAGAGGGTTGAGGTTAGGGCTGCTGCAGCAGGTAGAGGCTGTATCATGAGATCACACCGACGTCAGCCCTTATCACCAAAAGCTCTCTTGACATATTCGTCGGTGTCTTCTATGTGAATGGCTCAACTGAAATGTTCAAATTTAAAATAAAAAGTCACCAGAGCTGGAATGGATTTGGTTGGCTCTCCTGTGCACGGGGTCATTTTATTCAGGAGCGGTTCTGAACACGAGGAAGGGGGGACTTACAGCCGTCAAATAATTTGGTTTCGTGTGAGGTCCTGCTCCTAGTGCGACATCTAGTGACAGTAAATGTCGTTCATATACCTTTTAACTTATATATTCCAAAATACCAGAAGCTTGGTTCGCCCCTGTGTTCCCTCTCAGGCTGCTGGATCTGCCACAGCACCGACAGCGAAGCTAAATCAATAGCATGTACAGGTTAACAGCCGTCTTGTTTTCGTAAGCCGGCACATCAAATATTAATTAGCTGGTGATTAGTGTCAACTGGAAAGAATGATTCACAGCCCAAGGACGCCATCGTCCTCGTCCTCTGCACAGGATGAATCCGCCATCTCTCATGTCATCTCACTCTCAACGTGTGTCCACGTGTCCTTTTTGAGGAGGAACAATGACAACAGCACAAAAGAGGACAGAAGTTACCACTTAGAGCCAAACACAGACCCGACTGAGCTTAACTTCTAAAAGACGTTTCTCTTTCAAAGACAACTTGAGATTTAAACAAGGACACATGCATGACCTTGACATTGATATTAAAATCATCCAAGGAGATGGACACAACAATAAACCTGGAGGAATAGGGAAAAATATGTATTAAAAAACTGCTTTGATAAATTAATCTGAATAGATGGAAAAGAACGAGTGGCTAGCGTACCTCCGCAAAGGCCCTACAGCCCCCCCCCCCCCTCTGTAAATTCACTAGATCCAGATACTTGGATCTGCACCAAATTGCAAACACACTCACAGATAACTCTCCCCTAAACCTGCAAGATTTTGATTTTACGTCAAGATCCATGAATCATTTTCTCGGAAAAAATGGTGAAAATGTTCCCAATATTAAAGAAACCGATAACGCATCCTACCACAAAGTTTCATAGTTAACCGTCCAAAGGTTTTTCTTAATCCAGCAACAAAAACGAAAACACAACCTCCTTGGTGGAGATAATAAAAAAAAAGGTTGATATTAGCTCAATGAGTCTAATTCTAATCCAGTCTAATCCAGTGACCCGGCCACGAACTATCACCACGATGCTGCCGTCTCATTCTCTTCTCCTCTATCATTCCCCTGAAGCTCAGATACTTTGCAGAAAACGAATTGTTTGTTCATTTTTATTTGAGAGATTTTTTTTTTCACTCTCTGGCATTTGTGTTTCGACAAAGGATAATTGGAATGCACTACATCCATATTCAAAATCCAAAGTGAGGGAATAACAACGAGGATATTGGATTGCAATTCAAGTGTTTATGGTGTCTGCCTCGGTGTTGTTCAGTGTTTGCGATGATTACAGAGGGTTTTGGTGCACTGCAAGTGTGCAATAACAAAATTTGTATTATTCATTTTTGAGGGGAAATGTTTTGGGATGTTCATTTTATTGACAGAATTTTTGTGTGTATAGTGTGGAGTGTATAGACCAAGAATGAAAGCACCAGACTGAAAAGAAATTTATCAATAATGCTTTCTTTTAAATCACCGCCCCTCCCCGCGGGTCCAAAGTCAAACACAAACGTCTACCCCACATAAACATCATCACAAAGACCGCTCAGACATGAAAGCAGATGAAAAGAGGACATGTGTCAAATAGGAGTCGTGTTTCCAGCTTTGCGACGCGGCGTGCGGTGTAAATGGATCAGGGACCCCTCAAAAGCAATTACAGCTCCGATTCCCACAGTGAAAAACAGGTGTCAAAAGATCCAAATCTCTCAGGTCAGATTTCATATTCTGTCTGTTGTTGTGAGTCTGAGATGAAGCATCTCTCAAATACATAAACGGTTATGATGGGGGAGATGTTTTTTTTTTTTTCTGTTTGGTTTCGCAAGTTGACGTCTGCGTGACTTAAACAATTTGACTCTGAGTTCAAATAGAGCTGCTGAGTTTCAACACACTGATACGATGCCGCCGTAACCCAGAGATCAACCTGCACGCTGTTGTGTTGCTGAGTAGAATTTCACTGAATCTACAATTTGAAATAAGACAAGTTTCACCCCTCCTTTAACCCCATGCTTGTTTTTTCTTTCTTGCAAAAGTTGAAATCCAACAAAGTTTTATTCTTCTGTATTATAGACTGTCTGTAAATTTGATCAAATGAGGGTGGATGTAGAGCAAATATTAATATAAAATGCGAACACATTCATTCATACAATCATAGTTTATCTTATTACTAAGTGACGATTTTTGAAATCTTTATTTTCTCAGAACTTGATGTCAATAAACTTTCCCAGAGGTAAAACTTTCACAGAGACCCGTGTTTCCAGGATGATCATTTTAGTGATTAGCCACACATATTCCTAAAAAAGGTTTTCGTTCCCGAGGGAAGTTCCCATGGCAGAAACCCAACTCCAGTAAGTTTATCTACTCAAACTTATCTAGGTAAGAAGGAAGAACGTTTTCTGTACCATTGCTTTCCTGTGAAACCATGTAATTCAATATTTATTTATCTGTATATATTTATTTGTCCTTTGTGTAAAGACTAATTCAGATTCTGAATACAAAGTGACAGCTGGTATAATACAGATAAGGAAAAAAACTATTTAAGCTTTTTAGGTGATTTAATAGGATAATTATTCAAACCCCTAAAGGACCATTTAGTCCCACAGTTTATCTGACAAAAATCACCAGTATGCAGATGCATGGTTGTCACAGCAACCACAGAAACTGAAAGAAACCTGATCTTGTTGAGGTGCTCTGTGTCAAAATGTTTTTTCTTAGCTCCTCACTACGGGAGTGCTGGCTGGTTTCTGTGGTTCAATTAAATATTTAATGAAGCGGCCTCATGTGAACGGCCACGAACCTGATGGTTGCTTCAAGGAAACTGAGGGATCTCAGGGGGCCTCAGGGGGGCCCTCTGGGGGTTTTAGCCGGCCCTGTCTTTCGGAGGTCTCTCAGCTCCTCCAGACAGAAATTGATAAGCGTTGTGAATATGCACCGTTAAACAAATCACGTTAGAGGTATATTACATACATCTGATGCATCAGTATAAATCTAATGGCCAACATGACAGGGTTTTTTTTCATTGGACAGATGAGATGGGTTTACACCTCTGATGGATGTGAGATCTGCAGCTTGGTTATAGGGGCGGCCGTAATGACCAAACAGTCAGCGTGCGCCGTTCCAGGCCACAGGTTTTGATTCCCCTCGTACGATCCCACAGCGACATTACGCCAGGACCGCGCTGCTGAAGTTGTATCAAGGTCGTTTCCAATCACCCCCGTCCTCCATCAAAGCGACAAGTTCAAACCTGATGCATCCCCGCGCCAGAGAAGACGACATAAATAAGCTCGGGCGGATGAGTGAATATAAAGCTTCTGAGTGGTTAGGAGGGGTCGGGGGGGGGTGGGAAATGAAAATATTTTTTCACCCCTTAATGGAGCCGTCAACGATCACTTCTCAGCAGAGAGACGGAGTCGCAGGGCGAACGGCGGCTCTGTGGTCGGAGGCAGAGGGGAAGCATCATTACCATAGAAAACATTACAGCCAACGACAGACATCCCGGCCATCAAAGATGATCATCTCATAAATTCCATGCACTGTATAATAGGCCTGTCACTCTTGAAGGCTGAAGGGAAAATAATGCCCGCGGCAGATTTTTCTTTTTTTTTTAATCCTCCACAGTGCTTCTGCTGATTATCGCTAAATAGGCCTCGGCTTGTTTGGCTAATAGACACCATAGATGCCAAAACCCCAATGCGGTGGCCAGCTATCCGAATCCATATGTCCCTTTCAATCTCACATGTCTTACCATTACGCTGATAATTTGATGAGCAATTAAGGCGAGGCCGCTGTAAACAACCACTCAGCCCAGCTTGATGTGTGACACGTCCATGTGGGAGAGACCGCGGCCCCGCAACCGCCGCTTAAAAATGCCAGCGGTGGGTAATCAGCCGTCAGCGGAGACCTTGGATGGGTGATCGTGACAGAGGATGATATGCGAGACAAGCGCGCTTACACACACCGTGGACGTTTTAATGGCGTCAAAAGCTCACATATGCGTGCACACATACAGGCACATGCGGCGCATAACAATAAGACGTTCGTTTAGAACAAGGCCCCGGCTGAAAAAAAAGAGTAATGCATTAGGTAGCCGGGCCTCTCCTTTTCTTAAAGGTCAGGAATGATGTCTTTGTCTCAGAAAACACAGATGTTTCCGAGGGTGGTTGGATGGTTACTCGTTAATTACATGATTAAGCTCGGCGAAGGTTTAAGACCAATTCTAAGCCCTGGAGACAAGTGATGCCACTGTCTGGACTTCAGGAGCCCCTCGTATTCTCCACACACACACACACACTGCCAACAAATTTGATAGTCCCAAGTCCTCATTTTACATTTGAATTCTGTGAGCGTGTGACACCCTGGTGTGGCACCAAATAAGCATTAAGCTGATGCATTTACTCAGCGGTGGGATCATCGAGCAGAGTTTTAAGCAACAGATGCGATGAAGTCTCTTGCAGGGAGCACACAAATTCAAGAGAGAATTTCAGAAATAAACACACAGCGTGTGTTGAGGGAAAATCCCTTTGACATTTGTAACTGTGGGAGTTGTTGTCTCAATATTTATGTTTGGTTTTTTTTGCGGCGACCTTTAATGAAGAGCATTTTCCTATAAACCGCAGACAGTTGCACGCTACACAGGGTCACATCTGGCTCAAAAATGTCTGCAGGAACAGCAGGAGGGGACTGAATAAACCAACGACTACACAGAGAGAAAAGGCTGAGAAATGACTTTAAAATAAGAGCGCTGGTGAGTTTTATATAGTTGTGATGCTGTAAGGACTGGCAGTGCCGCAACGGGAGTTTTGTCACGGGAGTTGAAGCTCTTTGTGTATTCACAAGGTAGCCTGAATAACGTTAAAATCACAGGCTTTAAACTTTTATAGCTGGCTGCTGCAGTGGATGCTGCTTCAGCTCAGACATTGGAATGATGTCGAAGAGAATGCGTCATTATTTCAGAGATATAGTAAAGAAGTAAAGAAATGCTGCCCCTGCTGGATGGATGGATGAGTGATTGTATCGAGTGACCAGACACAAGACTGTATGTAAAGATGGTCGACATGCCAGCTCCCCAAAACGTACATGTCAAATACATTTTTGTCGTGGAGGGTTTCTTTCTTTTTAGGTCGTTCTTATCACATCGACGTATTTTTAAGTGTTCATTTTTTGAATTAAGTTTCGTTTTAATTAATTATTTGAAATCATAAAAACCACGCAACCAACATCATGATTGGCAGCTGAGCCTGACTCGTGATGGACATCAGTGCTGCGGCTCCATCACCCGATCGCCAGTGCACGGACTCTGGTTCCAAGAAATGTCGAAAGCAAAACGTGACGTGTCATCCATCTTTACATACAGCCTGATTTCATGACCTTTCTATTATACTATTATAATATTATTATTGTATTAAAATACAATTCAGACAATTAAACTCGACACCTTTTCTTCAATCTTCCCATATTATCAGGGTTATTTTCTCATGATGAGTAAACTGACCTTTACTTGTAAAACTGGTGGAGTGCTGATTTAAACTTATTGCTATTCCAGCTCATAATTGAAAACAACTGATATGAAGAAGTGAGAGACTGTATTTCATATTTCGATATAAGAGAATGTGGGAGCGCTGGGTGTGTATGTACGGTAAAAAAAGTGCGGCTTAATGAGGTGTCATCTTATTCACACATATACAAGCTTCTTCTCTGTGAACGGTGAATTACAGCACCTGATATTGTTCAAACGGACACTTTTAAATGTTTCTAGTATTTATATATCTTCTTTTAATGGCGTCTTCCAACTCCAACAAAGGTCCTTGCTCGTGCCATAGAGCGATCCATAAATTCCAAACATGGATGTATGGCTTGGGTGAGTGGGCGTACAACAAGAGAGCCGGAGCTGCCCGGACTCTCCCAGGACTGAGCTGTAATGGGCAGTGTTGAAAAGCCCATGCGGCCGGGCCCGAGCGAGCAGCGCGGCCTGGAGACCCTCTGCAGCATTGCGGCAACTCAACTTCTTCATTAAAAAACGAAAAACGAGTAATGAAAGAAAATCACTGAGAGTTGTCAGTTACTGGATAACGAACACATGAGCGACC
Organism: Verasper variegatus; assembly: GCA_026259375.1. Lineage (NCBI taxonomy): Eukaryota > Metazoa > Chordata > Actinopteri > Pleuronectiformes > Pleuronectidae > Verasper > Verasper variegatus. The sequence continues at coordinate 10,294,644 of CM048058.1, read as the reverse complement.
GCCTCCTCCCTCCCCCCCCCCCCCCCCCCCCCCCCCCCGCCCCCTCCATGGTTCCCCCTCTGGTGCTCTGCTTGAGTCCTCGACAGAGACAAATAAACTTAGCTCGTGTAAATGGAGCAGAAAGCATTGAGAGGGGGAAGACGAATAGGGCGCACGCTTGCAGTTTGGGAATCCACTTTTATCCCTCGCTATATAGAAATAGCCCCCCTCTCTCTCTCTCTCTCTCTCTCTCCTCCACTCTCTATCCCTCTCGCATTCCCTCTCTCGGGCGAACGGAGGGATGGTGATCTTTTCAAAAGGTCATTTGAACCATTTGTCTTATCTCAGAGTTTCTTCACTGAGATGGCAAGCTCAACAGACAAAGTTTGCCTGGAGCTTTGGTTTTGTTCATTTTGTAACTCCTCTTAGAAACAACGTCTTAATTCCTCCGTTATTAAATAACAACACTGAATATGGCGTTTCTTTCTCCCTCAATGCTCAATCGACCAGGGAAGGGTTGTAAAGGAAACTGTAAAATAACTTATGAATAATAAATGCAGATCCCTGATGGTTGACTTTTCCTCTCGTGTCCTTTAGCCCGAGTGTGAATCAAGGTTTTTGCTCTTGCTCTCACGACTTGCCCTTTTCATTCCTGCTGCTGCGTCTGTAAACACTAACAAGCGTCAGAGAGCGACCGCAGCGCCTGTTCACCTCATGAAGAAAAAACGAAAGTGAAAAATTACAGCGGGCCGTTCCTGCTGCCAGCGTCCTACTGCGAGGACGACTGTGTCTGTGCGCCAGTATTTACCTGCTATTATGACAAACGAGGGCTGATTATTACCCAGGGTGCACTGGGGACAGTCATTACAGAAACTTCCTGTTTCTGCCGGCCGTCCTCTGTGTTATTCACAAAAGAATACAAAATAAAACACCTTCACTGGACGCCTCGGGGCTTTGGCAAAGGAAATAAGGAAATGAATATTTATAAAGACAAATGGCCTCATGATAATCAGCAGAACAGACTGAGCTGCATGTTGTAACAATATGGAGGACACAAAAATAATAGTCATTAATGTTACAGAGTAAAGTAGAGAGTTGTCAATATTCCGTCTTTACATTATTATATTATATATTAAATTCTTCTGAATTTTTGGTTACATTGGGAAATATATGATCAGTATAATAAGCAGTATTAAAAAAAAATTAGATATATTATATATTTTGGTATTGCACGAGCAAAAATGTAAAGGATGTTGAGGTCCCTCTAGCTGTTTGTGTTATAGGACCCACTGCACTATATATTATTATAGATATATTACTATAGATTATAAACACTCTGCACTCAGGACAGTGAAGGTCAAACATCCAACTGAACTCATTTTAAATTAACGATTAATTGAGTAATTTAATTAATGAGCTAAAAGTTTCAGCTCTAGTATGTACAGGCGAAGAAATTATATTTATAGGTAAAATATTTTATTGATGATGATGATAATGAATGCTTATGTCCTGGTTATTATCAAACAACAGCATGAAGGTTATAATAGGGGCAGGAGCGTTGCTGTATCCAATCACATTTCAGGACGGGTCAAGGTGGACAAAGATGACAAGACGCCTTCAATTAACCTGCTTAGCTCCGGCCAATGACATTTAGGCCCCGCCGCGACCTGAATCACAAACAAGCTTTCCCCTCTGGCCTCAGTAAGTGTTCCACTTCTAACGGCCCTCTTACCAGAGACCAGAGCGTGAAGTGAAAAGGATCACTGACACAGGCAACACGATGTGTGTGTGTATGTGTGTGTGTGTGTGTGGGTGCCTGATTTTCCTGCACAGGGTCCCTCTCCCCACAACTCACCCCACATGAAGTTGCCCACACTGTTTCCTGGCAGAGCCGACTGCTCTCACAGCAGCCCCAAAACTGAAATATTCATCTTCAGTAAGAGCTTTACAGCACATGATTTATTTTGATAGTCCTGTGCCTGCTGTTGAGAATATTCATGGCTCGTGCTATATTATGGAAACTGAATATTCCTACAGCTCTATCTGTTATACCCAGATACAGCCCCCCCTTCTGTTTTCTCTCAGTGATTTTGGCTGCTAGTGCCACCAAGTGGCTGGACTCTCTGGGTTTACAGAGGAATAGCAACTCTGCAGGTGCCCTCTCTCTCTCTCTCTCTCTCTCGATCTATACGCTGGACTCATGCACAACAAAAGGAGTTGATGGGCCTTTTTAAAAGCTCGCCAGCAGCTCAGTGGCTGTCATGTGCGGTTCATCTATATCAAGGGCCGGGGATACATGTGTATGTGTGTCAGTCGGTTTCAAAATTACTTTTTCGGCCCGATGATAGATGTGTCGCTGATTGTTGAGTAGCTGCTAGATTGCAGAGCGGTCCGCCCGCATCACCTGCACTCGTCCCTCCAGCTCTCTCAGGCCTCCGTCTCTTGGGATGGAGAGGTGGTGCGAGAGCTGTGAGTGATATATGAGCCAGCCGGAGAGGGATGAGAAGGACCTGCCATTCCCTGTCAAGAGGGGATGCTGCGAGGCGAGAGGTTAGGCACATTGAAATGCCATTTCCTGCAGTTCACTTCTTCTCTCTGGCTGCTAACTCGGAGCGCGGGATGAGAAATGAAAAATGGCTCCCATTACAGGCCCGACCTCTGCTGATCTTTGCCGTTGACCCCCACATCTTATGAGCATGACCCCTCTGCGGTGTCTCAACCTTTTCACCCAACACACACACGCACGCTCGCATTTAGAAACACTCGCATCAGCCCACTCTCTCCCCTCCCGTGGGTGCCTTTAGATTAGTAATGACCCCCTCCGCCAGCTGCCAATAAGACCACAGTGACTATCTACAGCTAGCCCCTTCCTCCAAATTAGTGTAAATGGATCTGCTTCAGACCAAAGGACAAGGGAATGAATCTCAAACTAATCACTAACATGGGTTACTATAAGAGATACGGTACTTTGGCTATAACTGGATCTGTGCTGATGAATTAGTGAAACATTAACACTGGTACTGCACGTCTACCAGTGCTGGGGGTAGTTTCAGTTAAAAGTCATTTGTAAAGGTCATTTAGTTTGCTTCAGTACCTTTTTTGCACAAGTTTAAAGTAACTAATGAGTTACGTGGTGTAAGGATTTGACCCTTGAGTGTTGTTATTGTTTTACAGCCAATCCAATCCCATTTAAAAGCTTCACATCATCATCATCAAGAACATCACAAATGCCAAAGGTGGCATTTTAGTTTTATTTCTTTATTTTTTTTATGTATTCAAAAGCAAAACAAGGTTTTTGTTTATCTGTGCACGTTTCAAATGCTTTCTATGAAGTATTCATTCAAGAATTTAGAGCGTGCAAATATCCAATCCAACACTTTGCCTAAAATCTGAGCACTCATGTGGGATTTTTACTATTTACTTCCTTGTTGAATGTCAGTGAAAGACAAAGACAAGTGAAAAACAATCCATTTAATTACCTTTAACAAAATCCGATCTGTTTGCAGAGAGAGCGCCTCAGTGTTTCCATCACCACTTGTGGGATGAAATCTAAATAAAGGTTTTGCAATTACAGAGCAATCATTGCCACTCATCCCAGCTAAATTAATTTCAGTTAGATTTTGTTTTGCCCGTCAACATGGGTGTTTGAACATTTGTACAGGGTTCTATTTGAAATCGACAGACTTAAAGAAAGTGTCTCCATAATAATCAGTGAACTGTTTTTGATCATGTCCAGACCTTGTGGCCATTCTCCTGCCTGCACTGTATACTGAGTGTGAGCTTTTTTGCCATAAGCCCTTTAGATTGCCTGCCCACTGAACAAGGTCATTTTCTTGCTTACTCAAATTACGAATACAATTGCCCTGATTGTGTGACGATTAAATGTTCTCTTCTCCCACAGCACATATGCAATTTAAGCTGACATTAAAAACAACACATTAACGTACACATTAAAAAAACTGGCAAACCAACCGCTCAAAGTGTTTAGCGTTTTCTCACCACTTAAATATATGGAGAAAAAAACACAATATTGTTGTTATATTGCTTTGTAAAGCTGCAGTCAATATGAGATGGAAGATCACAGTAACTATTCCAACATAACCCAGTTTTTTTTTTTATTTTCTCTTTTAATGTTGCACATGATTTTAAAACGTGGACTAACCGACGATTCATGTAAACAAAGCACTGTCTCTGGTAACATGACAACTACTATTCATTATAAAGCAGAAGGGCTTATAATATAATGTAACATGTTTAAATGCATACTCCTTAGCTTTGAAGTAAGTTATCAGAGACAGGATATCAAAATAACCCATAAATGAAGCCAAACGTTGTAGGATAAGAACGCTACCATCTTGCAAAGAACATCCATTGGAGACAGAGTCTGTTACGATCAAGGGATGGAGCTGCAGTAGCAAGGTCTCGCTGATCATATCATAAATAATTAGTAACTGAATCCAAAGATATGGAATAAATGTGCACGAGAACTATAATAAATGGCAAAAACGTCTTTGAGAATAATTTATGTGACATGTGTTTTTGCTTCTTAGTTTGACTCATGCCCCATCCACTAACATGGAGGAGGCGGGGCTTATGAACAATAATGCGGCCAGCCACCAGGCAGCAATCAAGATGCTTTGTCTTCACTTTTGTGGAGCCGTGATGTCGTCCATCTTTATCCACACTCTGTGGTAGAATTAAGGCTATAATTAAGCGAACATGCTAATAATTGCGACTTATGTTAAAGCTGGTAATACTACTATTTAATTTATTTCCTACACTTCTGCTCATTGCATTCTAAAACCATGAAGGCTACAACTCGCTCTTTCCTTCTTGGCCCCATCCACGCCACTTCAGCCGGGGGAGAAATCCAGTGCTTGATAGATGTGCCATACCTAGATGGTACTGCTAAGCTGTGTTTGGACGATCACTAGTGGTTTAGCGACAATATCCACAGTAGCACTACTTCATAGACTGTGTACAGTGACTATCTTTATCAGATGTTTTGATTGTTAATAAGCGACTTTATTAGAGGATATGCAGACAGAGCTCACACTGAGAAATCAAGGATGCAGCAATGTTGTTACGCGTTTATGCAAAAGAGATCTGATCGCAACTAACCTCCAGGCAGAGATGCAAAAGAGAATGTGTTGTGGTGAGAAGAAGAGGAAATGTCTGCGTGTTATGCTCTTCATCTGCACTGCAGCCTGGCAACAGCTTCCACCTGTCAAATCTATTCAGATATTTGAGTCCAGTAGGCTGTCCTGTTCGGCCAGAAATAGATGATAGATGTCATCATCGCTGTGAAGTGGTGTAACAGTGCTGAGGAGGCTAAAGAAATATTCTAACAATTTGATTACAGTTAGACTGATGTACGTTGCGGGGCTAATAAAACAACACCATCTATTTGCTCAACGGTTTATTAGCAAATATGAAAACACATTAAACAGTGGGAAGCTGTTAAAATCTGTTTTTCTGAAAGATTGCAGCATAAACACTGATAAATCATGTGCTAGTGTGGAGGAAACACATCGGCTGATAGAGTTACTGCTCTAATCCATAATCTTGAATTTAAATAACACAGTTTTATGACAATTTGGCCATTTTCTCCACCGTCAAACAATATTTCGAGTGAGAACGGCTGAATCATCCAACCCAACTTTTTCCTAAAATAATTTAAACTCATTAGATTTTCCAATGAAATCGTGATTAAAATTACCTTTTGCAATTCAAATCAACAATTTGGAACCCTAGAGAGATAATTTCATTATCTCCATATTCATCCACAGCACTGTCAACAACACTATTCTCCCCCATGGGTGTTATTAAATACATTTCCTCCCCATGCCAATCCAAAGAGCAAAGCTCAGGCAAAACCCCTAAAACTCACTAATAAGAAGAGGCTGCTGCCATATTTCTCTGTATTCTATCACTTTAAAATATGTAAATTTCATTTTAGCCATGCTGTTGTATTAAAAGAATCACAAATGGTCAGGATGACCCAGGTTTGCAAATTAGATAGAAATTAAAATGATCCATTTGACTCAGATTCTAAATCTCTGATGAAAACACTGTCATTATACACATATTTAAAAGTAATTGGTAATCATTTCCCTCCCTAAAATCAGTTAAGGAATATAATTTGTATATAATTTATGTGTACAAACCCCGGTAAGGTACGTTTTTACAAGAAAGAATCGAGTGCTTCAAGCAACTGTCAGACCATCTCTTGAGAAGGCGATCACAGCCCTGTGATGAGGAAAGGAATTGTCTTTTTAAACCGGGCAGAAAACAATCACCTTTTAAAGGGATTGATTTTCTTTCTTTTTCTTTTAGTATCCGTTTGAAGTCTCATCTCACAAAATGTGCATGAAAGATCTTCTTTTAACACTCACTGGGCAGTAACACATAATTAGTGATGTGTAGGCTAATTAGTGTAATGTATGGGTGACAGCTTGTCAGCTGGGTGGACATGTTTGGTCTCTTCCTCGTCGAGTCGGTTGATTGGTCCCCAGTGCGTTAGCTTGGAGCCGGGATTGGAAAGAAAACTAACTCCTGGTAACCCCAAAGTTATTTTGTATTGAAGTTTTGTTTTCTTTATTAACTGGCTTGTTCTTCATTAGCCGTCAAGGAATCGCAAGCCGTCATTCCAGAACTTCGGGAGTGCTATGTGGAGTCACTAACACTAAGTTTACATTTGCAAGTTGAACAGTACCGTGGCTAATGTTCAGCTAGGTCTTACTGAGCAGTAAATACAGACTTGAGGGTATAAACACTGGACTAAAAGTTACTTTTGCTTTTGAGTAATCAGCAAAAACAACATAATCGCTTCTTCTATGAGAAATAGTTTACATGTTTTCCAATAAATTACTCAGCGCTGCTCATGTTATCATTCAACAATCATTCAGTAGGAGAAATATATACATTCTCAACAAACTGCAGGCTCACTTGAACTCCCGAAACCCCCTGAACATCATAAAATGTTGATATCTTACAGCAGTAAAAAAAGGCTTGGTTTTCTTTCCCCCTTTGCACACGACTTGATTAAAATGGCCCTCTTTATTCCCCTGCCTCCAGGCTCCTCGACCTGCCACTAACACCCCTCTTGTCTCTTGCTGTTCCCTCGTTATCACAGCCAGCTTGCCTGTCCCGAATGCCCTTCCTCCATTTCATGTAGGGGTTTTTTTTCCATACACCACCTGCCTTCAAATGCCCACCTTGCATCTCATAACAACTTCAGCAAACACTTCACCTCCAGCCTCCTCTACGGGTTTAAAGCTCTTATTTAGGGGGATTTAGTCGATTCGCTTGGTGGCTGTAACATGAGAACAAGCAGCTTAGATTATTGAAATAAGAAGCAAACATGAGTAATACACGTGTGGGTTGGGACCTACAGTGTTCATGTCGCCACAGACGGGGAATATGAGAGCGGTGTATTATTGGAAATGAGAAGAGAGGACAGATAAAACAAATGTAATCATTTGTGTATACATTAAGTAGATATCTTGTTACCAAGTGTATCCTGTTCCTGCAAACCTAAAAAGGTCTATACAAAAGATATGGAAATCATTTTTGTGGCTCATTCACTTAATAAATTATCCCAGTGCTGTTTTAAAGAAGTATAATTCTTGCTCTGGCAGCTGCTTGGTAGCTTCTGCTATTTTCTATCTGTATCATTCACACTGAAATTTAAAGGCGCCATGTGGAGTTTCCGACCACTAGTGGCTCCGTGGCGCCATGTTTTTTATGTTACTTTTCTCCATTGATGCCGGATCCTTCACAGTGCAAAGGCTTCTCGGTCAATCTCCAAAATAAGAGATTGAAGTCCTCAATTCTTAATATCCCATGGGTGACTTAATTATAAAAATATATATAAACTTGTGCTCTAACATTTGAGTGGTAGGTGAGTCGATACTCACTTTGATTTTCACTTATTGAAGCATCATCATCTGCTAATCTTGGTGATTATTTTAGTGTTTTTTATTTGACACACTTAATATTACAAAAAAAACTGTTTCAAATCAAAAGCTGATATTTCTATCACCTCACTTCTTCACTTGCTTGTTTCCTTGTTACAACAAACTACAGCTGATTTACATTGTTTTGTGACCAACACTTAAAATAATTAGCATGTATATATTTACTCTCATATACGAGATAAGAAAGGCAACAAAGCGTCCCATAAAAGGCTGAAATCTGAAAATTGCTGAATTGCTTCACTAACTGATTCAGACACCTTTAAATACAAACTAATGTGTGATCGTTTAAAATGTAATTTTTAAACATAGAAAGTGTGAAAGAACAAACTGCTGCTGCTGTGCTTTCTGCTCCAGTTCCCCCTGAAATGCAAAGACTCTTTCTGCGTTGACAATAAGAAACTTTCTTACTATAGACGGTAATTCTTCTCTTATTCTAGGTCATTGTCAACAGGTGGTCAAGAGAGACATGAAATCCCTGTCCTCATCCATCCCCTGGCCTTGAGGTGCATCGCACCATTTATCTTCCTCCTCCGTTACCCCACACTTGTCTTCATTTCAGTAACACCTGTCCGCAGTGCAAACACGGGTCAGGGGTCAGGAGTCAGGGGTCAGCGTTAAGACGTTCATTGAAGTTTAATATGAAGAGCGAGGGATTCCAGTGCATTTTCTTCACCCTTTCCTCTGTTTTGCCAACTCAAATTAAGTCCTGATTATTAAACCCCCAAAAAACACGAGCGGCCCTATTTTGAATATCCTTCCTTTGACGTCCCCATTGTCTGAGTGGGACGAGACTCTGACAGCACTTCTGACAACTTAATCCAGTATCTAGAGGAAGGCCTGTAAATATAAAGTCTAAATTTGGAGATATTCTAAATTTGTTTTTTCCCCCAAGTATTTTTCCTTAAGAGAAAAAGTCTTTCCGTCTCCTTTCCTAATAATCTCTTCTTGTGCATTCGTTACTGATTCTCGCACAAACAAACGTCTCCTCTCTGGCAGATTTGCGACTGTGATCCGGGGCGTAATCTGCGAACGGCTTTGTCAACATCGCCGGCTGCCTATTCTGGTTATCGTTACGTTCCAGGAAGACATGTGAGCAGAGGGGAAGTGGGAACAGAGATGGAGGTGAGAGGGAAGGAAAGATTGAACAGCAAATGAAAGGGGAGAGAGAGAGAAAGAGAGAGAGAAATCGGGTAGAGCGGCGCGGAGAGGAGGGAATCGCTCAATCGTTTCTGCGGAAGAAAGGAGGTATGAATATTCCAATTTTACCCTGCTCATTAGAGATGGCTGCCTCTTCCTTTGGGGGAAGGCACCGCTCGTGTTTGTTTCCAGGCTGATTATTTGCATGATGTATTCCACAGTTTTAGAAATCAGTGATGGGAGATGGATGACGTTCTGGCAGGCTGACAATGAGGCCTAGGGGGCGCCGAGGCAGGCACAGTCAGCTTTATTCAATGCAAAGATCAAAAGGCCACGCTTCTTTACCCCAAATTAGTCACCACTTCACAGTCAGTAAAGCTCCAACCTCTACACTGACATGCACTGCCTCCTAAACAAAGAAGGACATTTGAAAACACACGGTCGACATCTCTGTTTTGGCAAATCTGGAGCTTATATGTACAGTATGGCCAAGAAACAGAATGTGATTTCATTTTGGATTATGCAAGAAAGTCATTGCTTGGTGTTTTGGTGTGTGAGGAGAGGATGGCTGCAAATGCAGTGTGTTGTTAAAATCATCATCACTGTTATATGTGAGTTAACATGGAGTCAGCCTTTTATCAACCAGCAGGACAATCATTAAGAGTTTGCTGCTGAGGTGTGATTCCTGAAGTGCAAAAACCAACACGAATATTGCTGTTGTATGTTACTATTACTTCCAGTAACTGCAAGTTAAAAGTTATTCAGACTTTCTGCCACACACACAGAGACCAGTACAAAAACCAGTGGTTAATTTCCTCTGTTACAGACCAGTTCATACTCTACTACTGTGTTGACTGTGACAATAATGAAGACTATGTTGATGCCGGCTCTGTTGCTTTTATATTGTACAAAGGAAAAAGAACAACATTTATTATTTCAAGAAAAATTATCTTAAGTTTTACTCTTAAGTTTGTCAGTTCTCTGTAACCACTAGTTAGTTTTAGACTCAAGAATAACCAGTTAAAGACTTGTAAATTATAGGTCACATCTGAAATGGTGTCCAGTTAAGAGCAAAAACTTTGGAGCAAGAATGTCCAAGATTTAAAAGGCTCATTATATATTTTGTAAAATGTAGGTAATAATGTAAATTTGTCTACATGCATGGTCTCTTACAGTTTAGTTGATTTATATAATCCTCTGATGTTGCTTAGAGCGGAAACAATCAATTAATAAATGAATAAAATTCAACTGAGAGAAAATATAATTAGCAGCTTTCTTGTTCATTGAATCCTTAAAGTTTAAATATTTTTTCATTGCAAAACCAATTGAGTATTCTCAAGTTGTATCTTCTCCAGTGTAACGGTTTTCTGTGATCCTGGTAAACAAGAAAACAAGACATTTCAAGACGTGATATTTGACTTTAAATCAAGAATATCTGACCAATTGAGGGAAAAAGATGAATAATAATCAAATCATGAATATAAACATTAATTCTGAACTTTGGCCATAAACTGAACTGTTTCAATGATGCCACCTTATCATAGTTTCTTCAAACAACCCATTGTCCATTCCTGGTGGATATTATCTCTATAAAAGCTTAAAATGTTGGTCATGTTCCTTTTTGCCGTGTACACTTATCTGTTCATGTAAACGGATTCAACTTTCAATCTGTGCTGACATCCCGCCGACACCCTCACACCTTTACTGATAGAGACGGAGACATGAGGGGGACGCTCCGCCTCCCTCTGCGACAGTTGTTGCTGATGTCTGTGCTTCCACATTCCGATAACGTGATGCAGACACTTCCAGGAGCCACCAGGACACCTCCTAGCACCGCTCCTTCAACTCCACTGGATGCCTTTAATGTTCTGCATAATGAAACGCAGCAATGAGTGTGCAACAGCTTTAATTTTAGATAAATACAAAATACACAGTAACGCAGCACCGGCGCATCATAGTGAAGCAGATTGTGCCTGATTAGGCTTCGCACATGACTGTGATGCCTTCCCAGCATGACATCCACCCTCCCTCGCCTACTCCGCTCACCACTCTCTCTTTTTTCACGCCTCTTCTCTCTCTGCTCGACTCCCCCCTTCTCCCTGCCTCCCTCACTTTGCAGAAGAGCCTGCAGTCACATTAGCTCAGAGCAGTGCCCCCCCCCCCCCCCCCCCCCGCCGTGCGACAGCTATCTATAGATTTTAGCAGCTCCACAAACTATGTGTTTGTCTCTGTTCCTGAGAAGGAGACAAGGTATGTTTTTCAGCACATATCCCCTCGCCAAGAGATGTAACGGTGAGGTCTCATCGTGCGGATTGATGGTAATTTGCTCTATAGGTGACGGGCTACGAGTCAGGGGAGCGAGAGGAGAGTGAGCGGAGCATGAAGAAGAAGTAAAGGTTAAGAGATGGGAAAGCCGTGCAGGTGAGAGGGAGACTCAAGGACGAGACAAACAATGAGAGAAACAGAAACTACAAAAAACTGTGACAGGCGAGGTGTTAGAAAACAACAACAATGCTCATCATATGTTTGAGGTGAGAGAAGATTAATGAACAATAAAGAATCACTTCACAAGTCTCACACGTCAGGACAAAAGCCAAACCAGGAAACTCTCCACAATAACATCGTGGTGATGCATCGAAGCAAAGATATGAACTGTTTTCGAAGGTCCTGAATGCAGAACCACTTTGGAACCACCAGGGATCTTCCTGAAAGTGATTTTTTTTGGCCAAACTGAGGGACGAGTGTGAGGGAAATTAAAAGTGCAAAAGTGCAATGTTACTTTTATCAGTACATTTACTATTTCTTGTGCAATATCACTTCCATTATTATCATGTATAGTATTATGCTAATATCATGTGCAATACATACTTTTACTACAATACTTTTATATATATTTTGTTTTTTTATTGTAACTTCAGAGCAATATTTGGCACAAGAATTTCCTTCTGCAGATTGTTCCTGTATTTTGGCCAGCAGTGTTTAACTGAATGCTGTAATGTTGATTGTAATGTAATGTTGTAAATATACAACAAAATAAAATGTGCAAAAACTGAAGAATAAATAAATACACAATATCGCTGACTACAGAAAGAAACACATGTTAAACTGTGTCATATATATATATATATATATATATATATATATATATATATCATATAATATAAATGATTCAAACTGGTGCCCACAACATGAACCTATAGGGTCGGTACAGTTCCTGGTAGAGTTTTTATGTTCAGCGACATCGAGGAGAAATAGCTGAAATGAGAATACAGAGTGGGGTAAACAGTGGCCCCACCAACTGTGCAACTCTGGATGGATGTGATGAAATTTGGCACAGACACGATTATGATTACCCGGTGATGTGGCCAAACAAATTTGGTGATCTCCTGATTTCACTTTGGTTCATAACCAAATAGCTGCAAAACGGAGGTAGAGCGGGCTGTTCAATAACCGGAAAGTCGGCTGATCGATCCCCATCACCTGTGATAGACATAGATGCACTGTATGACTGTGAATGGGTGAATGGCAGAACCTATAATGTAAAGAACTTTGAGTTATCATCAAGTCTATAAAAGTGCCATCTAAATACAGATGTTTACTTTTTTCTAATACAGAAATAAAACTTTACCTTTAAGTTACAGTCTGTGGGATACTAAAGGGAACCTGCTCCTGTGCTTTTCACAAAAGATTCAACATGTAGTCCAGGTAGCAAAGGTGGTAATGATCCATTACTTGAGCATTGTCTTGTAAGTCCTGGTTGCTACTCGCTGCAGAGTCTCTAAAGATTCGAGAGCATTGCAACTTAATTCCTAAAGTATGTTCTTGTGAGTGTGTGTGGTGAGGCGACCACCATTCTAGTCAATGATGAACATTAAGTGCATCTGAAACACTGCTGTCCATTATCCCAAACACACACAGGCACACACACACACACACACACACACACACACACACACACACACACACACACACACAGAGGCCTGGTGAACTCACCTGATCTAAGTCACTCTCTCACATCTCTCCCTCAGTGTCTCTCTCAGATCCTGTCACTTACACTCTTTGGGATCAAGGACACACACACACACACACACACACACACACACACACACCCACACACCCACACGGCTGCAAATGGCCTCTGTAAACAGGTTATTAGGATGCATTCAGGGACGGGAGGGACAGCTTGTAATGCCTCTATAATCACACGGGCAGAGCTTAGGTCCAACAGATTGTCTGGGATGACTGCATCTGAACCTGAATCCAAATTTTTAATCACTGGTGGGATTTTTTATTTCAAAAATTGGGGAACATTTGTTGCTTTGAATGAGAATCTCCATCTACTCTGATTATTTCACTTTCAGTGAGACTGAGCACCCTCTTTTTGGTGTTACATTGTTATCAGCTCAGTGAAATGCTGCATTAGCTGAGAATGACATGTACAAGACAGCGACGTCTCGATCCAGGGGGCTTCTGCAGAGTTTAACTGGGCACGGCGGACGACATGCCTAAAGACTCCGAAGAGTTACAGCCGCGAAACCACACAGCCCTCGAAGTATCAGATCCAAAATTGAATTTTCTGCTCTGTCGCATGTTGCTTGTTGAGATGGAGACAGGGCGAGCAGGGAGGGGAGGGGCGGGGAGGGGCGGACGAGGGGAGGGCAGCGTTCTTTGAATCTCTTAACCTTTACGGCTTGTTGCGGTATCAAGCCCTGCGGACAAGATCGGACGCTGACACGTTTGTCGAGGGATGACAAATTAGCTGTCCTTCCAGATGCCTGATTGCCTGACCTTTATTCACTAAGTGGTGGTGGTGATGAGGGGAGGGAGCGCGGAGGGGAAGGGGGGGGTTGACAGCAGTAAATGGTGCCCGTGTCAATGAGGGACCCGAGAAAGGAAATGCACATTTCACCCCGTCTATTAGCAATTCTGAACGAGTGTGATGGATGCACGACCAAGAGCGATGCATCTTATTCATATTTTCCTCTACTTTTGACCCCAGGTATGAAAACATTCATATCCTGTCAAAACCAGTTGTTGTGTAATGGTTGCCATGACTGTCTATACTGCCTTAAACCTTTCTACCTTACTTTCATGGCCTCTCAAAAATGAATTCCTATAGAAACAAGACACTAAAACATCCGGGGCTTCAGAGTGAGTGGGTGTCTGAGGTAAGGACAGTTTCATTACTCGTTTTCAGAAAAGAGTCCTTGTGTAAAATATTCCAACTCACATATCACTGACCATACCATTTTCTTTTTGTATAAATACTTTGAACATTGATAGAATGTTCTATCAATGTTCTCCATTTATGTTAGACATGAATGTTGTAAGTATTGTTATTTTATTGATGTGCTCTGCAACACGCGACATGTATTGCACTTGTGTCAGTCCTGGGAGAGGGATCCCTCACATGTGACTCACCAGCTTCAACTAATGTTTATTTACTCAGTATTTTAGAAACATGAAATATTTCAGATATTTGCACCTTTCTGTTGGAGGATACCAGAGGAAAATCAGTTAAACATTAAAGGGGTTAACAGTTGAAATTCAGATGCATTTCTTTATGGGTTGCAGTAATCTAATCAAAGGACTGTAGGAGAATGTGTTGCCCTGTCAATTCTCCCCAACGTGCAAAAACAGATACAACCCTGACCTTGACTTTTCCCTGTCCTTTGCTTGTTTGAGTCTAAAGGTTTCACCGTGTGCTGGTGAAGCAGTTCCATGCACAGTAAACTTTACCCAAGTGCATCTTCTCATACCTAATTGAGTTAGAGGATGCCATCTCCTTTGAGAACAGGACATTAAGCTTCCCTCTCAGGGAATGGCAGGGAAAGTAAATCACTTTTAATTAGAATAAACCTAAAGATTAGATCTGGACTTTCCCTCCCAGTCATTTGCATACAGCTCCTCTCAATACGATGCAGCCAGCCGGTGGCTGATAAATGGGATTTGGTGATTGGGGGGGGGGGTTGTTTGTGCTCGAATTACAGCCAAAAGTGCTCAACAGGTAATATATATAGAAAATGCCTGAGGGTAATACCTTTTATTTGTTCATGTATTTTGGTTGGGATGGATTTTGCTTGGTTTGTCAAATTCAACACAAATAGAGCAAATTCCTATCTACAGGTAAAAGGCACAGAGGGATTTAACCAGACAGGCTTAATATTGAGTTCAGTGCTTATTTTAGGCTTAAAGTTTCAAGTTATTAATGTAAATGTACTTGAGATATCGATTAGTTTTTTTTGTATTTAAAGTCTTTTTGTGGAAATGAATAGACAAGCCAAATAAATGAAATTTGATAATGTATATATCTGATATATATGTCAGTCTAAATGAATCTACTCCCCCCAGTCATGTAAATTCACACGTTCCCAGAGACTTTGGTCGAGGAGGTGGAGTTGCTGCTATTTTTAACTCCAGTCTATCAATTAATCCTAAACCTAAACTAAGCTACAACTCATTTGAATGTCTTGTTCTTAGTCTTCCACGCCAATCTAAGAAACACCAACAGCCAATCATATTTGCTGTAGTTTACCGTGCTCCTGGGGCTTATACTGAATTTTTAATGGAATTCCCTGAGATTTTATCAAACCTAGTCCTAAAGACCGATAAAATTATTATTGTTGGTGACTTTAATATTCATGTTGACAATAATAAAGATAGCCTTAGCGTAGCATTTATTTCGATATTAGACTCAATTGGTTTCAGTCAGTGTGTACACCAACCTACTCATTGTTGTAACCACACACTTGACCTTATATTATCATACTGTGTCAAAATTGAACATCTTACAGTACTTCCGCGCAATCCAATTCTATCAGACCATAATTTAATAACCTTCGATTTTTCACTATCAGAATATATGCCACTAATAATAAACTCATTTTCTAGATGTTTACCTGATAAAGCTGTCGGCTGATTTAAGGAAATAATTCCGATTACATTTAAACCCGTATTATCCGTCAATATAAACAACAAATTCATTAAAAACCTTAGCTCCACTAAGATTGACCATCTCGTCGATAGCTCTGTAGACTCATTACGATTAACACTAGACTCAATAGCGCCTCTAAAAAAGAAACATATAAAACATAATAAATTAGCTCCATGGTATAATTCCAAGACACATGAGTTAAAACAATTATCAAGAAAATTAGAAAAGAAGTGGCGCTCCAGCAACCGTGTTGAATATCTCCTAGACTGGAAGAGTAGTGTTAAAGCATATAAGAAGGCCCTCCACAAAGCAAGAGCTGCCTACTATTCAAAACTAATAGAAGAGAATAAAAACAACCCCAGGTTTCTTTTCAGCACTGTAGCCAGGCTGACAGAGAGTCACACCTCCACCGAACCCAGTATTCCTCGATCCCTAAATAGCAATATCTTTATGACCTTCTTTAATAATAAAATTCTAACTATTAGAAATCAAATCAAACATCTCCTGCCCTCAATTGGCACTGAAATCTCAGAAACGGCTAAGAATCCTACCAATTATTTAGACAGCTTCTCTCTGATCACCCTTGATCAGCTGACCAAACTAATCTCATGTTCTAAACCAACAACTTGTATCTTAGATCCCATTCCTACAAAATTACTTAAAGAAATTCTGCCCCTAATTGATAGCACGTTACTGAACACAATCAATCTGTCATTATCATCAGGATATGTACCACAGTCTTTTAAAATAGCTGTAATCAAACCCCTTCTCAAAAAACCCACCCTAGACCCAGAGGTTTTAGCCAATTACAGACCAATATCTAACCTCCCCTTCCTGTCTAAAATCCTAGAAAAAGTCGTAGCCAATCAGCTGTGTGAGTTTCTCCAGGAAAATAATATATATGAAGACTTTCAGTCGGGGTTTAGAGCCAATCATAGCACAGAGACAGCCTTGGCAAAAGTCACTAATGACCTTCTAATAGCTTCAGATCAGGGATTTGTGTCTGTCCTTGTTCTGTTAGATCTTAGTGCAGCATTCAACACAATTGACCATAACATTTTACTACAGAGACTAGAACAGTTAATTAGCATTAAAGGAACCGCCCTAAACTGGTTTAAATCCTATTTCTCTGATCGCTCCCAATTCGTGCAAATTAATGATGAGTCATCTGTGCGCACCAAAGTTAACCATGGTGTTCCACAGGGCTCTGTGCTCGGCCCAATTTTATTCTCATTATATATGCTTCCACTCGAAAACATTATCAGGACACACTCGGTAAATTTCCACTGCTATGCGGATGACACCCAGTTATACTTGTCAATAAAACCTGAACAAAGTAATCAAATAACTAAACTCCAAGCATGTCTCAAGGACATAAAAACCTGGATGACCCGCAATTTTCTCTTATTAAACTCAGATAAAACAGAGGTTCTAATACTTGGCCCTAAACACCTTAGAGATACATTATCTAACGATATAGCTGCGCTAGACGACATTGCCCTTGCTTCCAATGAAACAGTCAGGAACTTGGGAGTGATCTTCGATCCTGATTTATCCTTTAATTCACACTTAAAACAAATTTCTAGGACCGCCTTTTTCCCCTTGCGTAATATCTCCAAAATCAGACATGTCCTTTCTCAAAAGGATGCCGAAAAAGTAGTCTTGGTAGTTATGCTGCTATAGGTCTAGAAGGTCGGGGGACACATGACACACGGAGCTTCTCTTTCCAGCTTCTCATTCCTCTTCTCAATCGTTATCATATCAAAGTAATTCATGTCTCATCAATACATGTTACTGACTTGACTTCTTCCCCGGAGTCCCTTTGCCTTATTGTCCGCAGATCCAGGGCCGCAGCTGTGGCCACATCATGGATTAGGATCTGTGGATCGCGTATCAGAGATCGTAATGGTGGATCCAGTATGGCGGATTCTGTATCGTGCTGGCTGATCGTGACAATAAAGGCGGATCCTTTATCGTTTTGGCATCGGAAAATGGTGGTGGACCACGGCCAAGGTGGCAGCTGATGATGGATCCTAATGGCGACAATGAACAATGACTGTGGACTATAGTGGCATCCGATCTTGATGGTGGATCATGATCTTGCTGGCTGCTGACCATAGACTATGATTGCAGAAAGACTGCTTGATACATAGTATTTCTCAGATACTTGACCCTTATTGACATTAATCCACCAATTCACTGACCTTCAGTTATGCTTCAGAAAGGTCTTCCCCTATCAATACTGCTAAAACCTTGATGATGTTTCCCTTCACACTTGACATCTATTGCACTTCTGTCCGTCCTGGGAGAGGGATCCCTCACATGTGGCTCTCTCTGAGGTTTCTACGTTCTTTTTAGCCTGTTAAAAGATTTTTTTGTAGTTTTTCCTTACTCTTGTTAAGGGTTAAGGGCAGAGGATGTCACACCATGTTATGAGACAAATTGTGATTTGTGAATATGGGCTATACAAATAAAATTTGATTGATTGATTGATTGATATAAAGGGAAATACAAGACAATCCTCACATAAACAGAAGATGGAGGCATCTAATATTTAGCAAGTTTTCGAGGTTTGAGAAACTCCCCAAAATACTCTAGTTTGAATATGTTTTTATATGGGTTCGCCCTACAAATATAAACTTTTGGCATCAATTATTGAAAAACAATTAGTAGATTAACCTTCGGTCATTAAATGACAACACAAATTGCTGTAGCTCAGATCCCACTGAAATATATTTAAGGACATAATCAAATTATAATAATTAGCATTTTAGGCCCAAACGATTTAACATTTTCTAAAAGCGCTCCACCTCCTCACCCTCATCGCGTACCGGAGAATAATACGTCTGCAAAACATTTGTGATGTTACAAAATGATGTCAGAGTCAAAGATAAACTTTCCTCGTTCAGTGGATTCATATGAAATCCTTACATTCATTATTCTGCACATTTAAACTTTTAAATGAGGGAACAAACAGCACCAGGTTTGCTCCTCACACTGACCGCGACATAAACACTGGCTTCATCATGAGCCAGCCCACACTCTTAAGCTCTATCACTCAGTCCTCTCCAGTGACAGACAGAGGACTCGCTGCTTGACCAGCACAAACGAACGCCGCCTCATTCGCTTTCTTAATGAAATTAAAGTTATTTTTAGTTGAGAGTGTTCTCTCTGTGACTTTATGTGTTTGATCTTCAGGAACATCTCTAAATAGGCTCGGCGGTTCGGTGTTTGTAAATGACTTGGCAGCTGCAGAGATTTTAACCTGCACCCTGACTTTTACAGCGATGGAGTCTCTGACTATGAGGCTGAAGGGAGGACATGGTTAAAAGGAGGAATGAGAGCGGAGCAGGAGAAAGAGAAAGAGAAAGGAAGGACAGAGGAGGCGACACGTACGGAGCTGGAGACAGTTAGAGAGTGAACCCCACTGAGGGAGATGTGAGAGGACGTGTCCCAATCTCTTCTCATTCAGAGGTGACAGTCCATCTGTCACCACCGTGGAAGTCCGCAGGGGGATCAATGTCTGCTGAGGTGGCCAAACCAAAAGTTATCTGCATCCCCATTAGTATTCCTCCGCAGTGGGGCCAGGGCCGTATCACATCGGCCTCCTAGCGCCACCAGCAGTGCAGGTGCCACGTCGATAGATTGATAAGACAAGCCAGACGTAGCCCTGGAAAGCCTGTACAAGTGATTGAATCCCCTCTGGGATGAAGTTTCAAAGTCTCAGGCGAGCACTTTCACATGTGCGTAACACATGCACATGAAGCACGGGGACACACACGAGTAGGCAAACACATATGCGGCCAGCAGATATGGACATCTTACAAGGATGAATGGCCGGCCCGCGAAGGACGACAGGACAGCATAATAAAAGCAAGATGAGGCATTAATCCTCCTTGTGGGGTTCGCTGATGTTTGCAGCATTATGGCAGGCCACTAACATCTTTCACATCTCCGCTATGAGAGAGGGGCCGGGAATTAGAGGGCCAACGGTAAGCGTGACACTAAATCACAGTGTTGTGCTTGGCATGTTGTGTCATCATTAAAGAACTGTAGGTCTAGTAGGTGGGTAGCGGTGTTTGTTCCAGTATAACACAGGTGAAACAGTCACAGCCCATTTGTTTGGAGGAATAATCAACATTTCTCTCCAATATCAGTTTATTAAATATGAAGTTACTAGATTGCTATTGTCCAAATGTGACATAATGGCTTTGTCCGAAATCTCACTAATCACTATATAGAGAGTTTGTCATTTTAAGTACTTTCTAAATATTTAGTGAAAATAACCTAAATACTTAACTCATTGTATCCCATGGTGAGCCCTGAGAAGTGGTGGCCACTAACCAAGCAATATATACCATGATGCATTGCGCTCCTGTTAAGTGTAGAATAAATATCTGAAAATCATAATCCTGCGACATTGACATTATCACTGGCGCAGTGGAAAAAATATGCCGGTAATTTGGTTTTCTTTGCCGATGAGCTTGTAGCGGGTTTGATGCAGCTAATTGATATGTGGTCACCAGTCAGATATTACCAACAATATGTAAGTCACTACCTAGTAGGCTCATTATCAAGATAGTAATATGTGCTAAGCTAGGCCCTGCACAACGGGCGTACAGTGTTTTTTATACACAAATAGTCTTCAAGTCTTTCTTTTTTAATTTGCTTACAAGCAGATCTGTCTCTCATGCAGAAGAGCGTCCTCTCCTGCAAACTAGCAAATCTGTCATCATATTAGCAATTTGCACCTGGCTTTAAAAAGAGGAATGGGATATGTCACTCTGATTGTTTTCTTATGCACAAATCACACCAATGGTTAATAAACCGATAAAGTAAAACCCTTTTGAACCATGCACCGGGCACAGCAACCTTTATTTATGCTGTTAAACTAACTAAAGTGGATTTGGATACACCATAAATCCACTTCAGACCATGGGCTTAGATTGTTAACACAGAGCCCAAGGAGAGTAACTAAAAACTAACCTTTGTTACTTCCCTTTTTTCTTTTTACAAAAATGGGGCCACGGGCTACAATACCTTCATATGATTATTTATTTCATTTTCAGGGCCAAGTCTGTCAGGCCAGTTAATAAAAATAAAAAAAGAAACAAGTGAGCTCTCCATTTTATGAGTGGAGATGACCTTTACAGAGCTCGGGCTACACTGAGGGGATTTCAAGCCACCAATTAGCACTCCCGTTTCTGCACTAGTGTGATCTCGAGTCTCGGAGAGACTTGCATCCCATCAACAACATCAGCATATAAAGCAGGAGGCAGGACACATATGCACGCAGTTTGGTCCAAAACAAATGGATACAAAAGGGGGATCTTCACGTGGAGGTCACGCGGCATTATACTGTGACAGAGAAGGGCTTTGCATCAAAATGGCTTGAACACTATACAGTATTATATTGATACAACAGTAAAACAATAATAACTACAAAATTCCTCCTGCCGAGAAATTTCGAATGGGTGCCTTGCTTGCTGCCGGCACAACAGAGACTCTTGTATTTTTTTTGGAAAGAGAGAGAGAGGTTAGGGTTAGGGTTGTGTTTACTGTTAGGGGGTTAGGGTTAGGGTTGTGTTAGGGTTAGGGTTAGGGGGTTAGGGTTAGTGTTGTGTTAGGGTTAGGGGGTTAGGGTTGTGTTTACTGTTAGGGTTAGGGTTGTGTTAGGGTTAGGGTTAGGGTTGTGTTAGGGTTAGGGTTAGGGTTGTGTTTAGGGTTAGGGTTGTGTTTAGGGTTAGGGGGTTAAGGTTAGGGTTGTGTTTAGGGTTGTACTCAGGTTTAGGGTTGTGTTAGGGTTAGGGTTGTGTTTAGGGTTAGGGTTAGGGTTAGGGTTGTGTTTAAGGTTAGGGTTAGGGTTGTGTTAGGGTTAGGGTTGTGTTTAGGGTTAGGGTTAGGGTTGTGTTAGGGTTTAGGGGGTTAGGGTTAGGGTTGTGTTTAGGGTTAGGGTTGTGTTAGGGTTAGGGTTGTGTTTATGGTTGTGCTCAGGTTTAGGGTTGTATTAGGGTTAGGGTTGTGTTTAGGGTTGTGCTCAGGTTTAGGGTTGTGTTAGGGGGTTAGGCTTAGGGTTGTGTTTAGGGTTGTGTTAGGGTTTATACATGCAGGCATTATACTGTGACAAAGAAGGGCTTTGCATCAAAATGGTTTGAACACTATACAGTATTATATTGATACAACAGTAAAACAATAATAACTACAAAATTCCTCCTGCCGAGAAATTTCGAATGGGTGCCTTGCTTGCTGCCGGCACAACAGAGACTCTTGTATTTTTTTTGGGAAGAGAGAGAGAGGTTAGAGTTAGGGTTGTGTTTAGGGTTAGGGTTAGGGTTGTGCTCAGGTTTAGGGTTAGGGTTGTGTTAGGGTTAGGGGGTTAGTGTTAGTGTTAGTGTTGTGTTAGGGTTAGGGGGTTAGGGTTAGGGTTAGTGTTAGTGTTAGTGTTGTGTTAGGGTTAGTGTTAGTGTTAGTGTTAGGGGGTTAGGGTTGTGTTTACTGTTAGGGGGTTAGGGTTAGGGTTGTGTTAGGGTTTAGGGGGTTAGGGTTGTGTTTACTGTTAGGGGGTTAGGGTTAGGGTTGTGTTAGGGTTTAGGGGGTTAGGGTTGTGTTTACTGTTAGGGGGTTAGGGTTGTGTTAGGGTTTAGGGGGTTAGGGTTGTGTTTAGGGTTAGGGTTGTGTTAGGGTTAGGGTTGTGTTTAGGGTTGTGCTCAGGTTTAGGGTTAGGGTTGTGTTAGGGTTAGGGGGTTAGGGTTGTGTTTAGGGTTAGAGTTGTGTTAGGGTTAGGGGGTTAGGGTTGTGTTTAGGGTTAGGGTTGTGTTAGGGTTAGGGTTGTGTTGGGGGGGTTAGGGTTAGGGGGTTAGGGTTAGGGTTGTGTTAGGGTTAGGGGGTTAGGGTTAGGGTTGTTTTTAGGGTTGTGCTCAGGTTTAGGGTTGTGTTAGGGTTAGGGGATTAGGGTTAGGGTTGTGTTTAGGGTTGTGCTCAGGTTTAGGGTTGTATTAGGGTTAGGGGGTTGTGTTAGGGTTTAGGGGGTTAGGGTTAGGGTTGTGTTTAGGGTTAGGGTTAGGGTTGTGTTAGGGTTTAGGGGGTTAGGGTTAGGGTTGTGTTTAGGGTTAGGGTTGTGTTAGGGTTAGGGTTGTGTTTATGGTTGTGCTCAGGTTTAGGGTTGTATTAGGGTTAGGGTTGTGTTTAGGGTTGTGCTCAGGTTTAGGGTTGTGTTAGGGGGTTAGGCTTAGGGTTGTGTTAGGGTTTATACACGCGGCATTATACTGTGACAAAGAAGGGCTTTGCATCAAAATGGTTTGAACACTATACAGTATTATATTGATACAACAGTAAAACAATAATAACTACAAAATTCCTCCTGCCGAGAAATTTCGAATGGGTGCCTTGCTTGCTGCCGGCACAACAGAGACTCTTGTATTTTTTTTGGGAAGAGAGAGAGAGGTTAGAGTTAGGGTTGTGTTTAGGGTTAGGGTTGTGCTCAGGTTTAGGGTTAGGGTTGTGTTAGGGTTAGGGGGTTAGTGTTAGTGTTAGTGTTAGTGTTGTGTTAGGGTTAGGGGGTTAGGGTTAGGGTTAGTGTTGTGTTAGGGTTTGGGTTGGGGTTAGGGTTGTGTTTACTGTTAGGGGGTTAGGGTTAGGGTTGTGTTAGGGTTTAGGGGGTTAGGGTTGTGTTTACTGTTAGGGGGTTAGGGTTAGGGTTGTGTTAGGGTTTAGGGGGTTAGGGTTGTGTTTACTGTTAGGGGGTTAGGGTTAGGGTTGTGTTAGGGTTTAGGGGGTTAGGGTTGTGTTTAGGGTTAGGGTTGTGTTAGGGTTAGGGTTGTGTTTAGGGTTGTGCTCAGGTTTAGGGTTAGGGTTGTGTTAGGGTTAGGGGGTTAGGGTTGTGTTTAGGGTTAGAGTTGTGTTAGGGTTAGGGGGTTAGGGTTGTGTTTAGG
Organism: Verasper variegatus; assembly: GCA_026259375.1. Taxonomy (NCBI): domain Eukaryota; kingdom Metazoa; phylum Chordata; class Actinopteri; order Pleuronectiformes; family Pleuronectidae; genus Verasper; species Verasper variegatus. The sequence continues at coordinate 10,270,684 of CM048058.1, read as the reverse complement.
GTTAGGGTTGTGTTAGGGTTAGGGTTGTGTTGGGGGGGTTAGGGTTAGGGGGTTAGGGTTAGGGTTGTGTTAGGGTTAGGGGGTTAGGGTTAGGGTTGTTTTTAGGGTTGTGCTCAGGTTTAGGGTTGTGTTAGGGTTAGGGGGTTAGGGTTAGGGTTGTGTTTAGGGTTGTGCTCAGGTTTAGGGTTGTGTTTAGGGTTGTGCTCAGGTTTAGGGTTGTATTAGGGTTAGGGGGTTAGGCTTAGGGTTGTGTTTAGGGTTGTGTTAGGGTTAGAGGGTTAGGGTTGTGTTTAGGGTTAGGGTTAGAGGGTTAGGGTTGTGTTTAGGGTTAGGGTTAGGGTTGTGTTAGGGTTAGGGTTGTGTTTAGGGTTAGGGTTAGGGTTAGGGTTGTGTTTAAGGTTAGGGTTAGGGTTGGGTTAGGGTTGTGTTTAAGGTTAGGGTTAGGGTTGTGTTAGGGTTAGGGTTAGGGTTGTGTTTAGGGTTAGGGTTGTGTTAGGGTTAGGGTTAGGGGGTTAGGGTTAGGGTTGTGCTCAGGTTTAGGGTTGTGTTAGGGTTAGGGGGGTGTTTAGGGTTGTGCTCAGGTTTAGGGTTGTGTTTTAACCCTAACCCAGCTGGATTAGAAGCAGCAGCGCCCCTAGAACATCCCAATTAAAATCAAAGCAATCACCATTGCAGAGAAGTCATTAGATTGAGAGGCTGTTTGAGGCTAAACGCTATAATAATGCGGGAGCTGTCAAGACACTGATTTCATACATTGGAAAGTTTGATGAATAGAGCCTTGTGAGAGGCAACTCTTGAGCGCTGCACTATTACTGAAAGTTTTGCTGGGGATTAGAGAGAAGACAGAAGCTTTCATTCCTTCAGTAAGTCAATGTATGAATAATTTACTCCGTGGGTATCTCTGCGAGCTCCCCCTGTAAGCCCTGGTAATGTTTTATTTGTATGTTTTCTGTCAAAAGTAATCTAGCATCCGGAGTGAAAATAGCCGGCTGCGATGCGCAGAGCGCAGCCGGCCTCACGCCGCTCGCATAATACCTGTTTGATGTGACGTTTGTTGTCAGTGATAATTAGCTCTTCCCTGGACCACGTCTATTCCCTGTCCCACAATTGGGGGAGCCCTGATAAGAGTAGCTCTGAAAGAATACACAAGGAGGTTTTCCCTCCGCTTCATCTCCGTTCTTTTGTGGATTAGAGTTTTAGTAAAACGATTATTCACTCCGTGCAAGTCGGATCGTATTTTTTGTTTTGCTATCGTTTCTATTGGTTATATTAAATACCTGCACACCAAAATTAACCACAAAGGGTCACCTTAGGGTAACCCTAACCCTAACCCTAACCCTCTGTGCTCCAGTGGTCCAGCACAGGGAGAGAGAGAGAGAGAGAGAGACAGAGAGAGAGAGACTGGCTGGTTTAAGAGAGAGAGACAGACTTGATCAGTTGGTGGCGCTATCACTAACACTGCATACACACTCATGGGTCTCTTCAGATCAGGGCTCTGATCAAGTGTGTACAATTTGGGACCGATTGCTCAAACTACATTTTCACACTGACCAATAGGTGGCGCTATCACAATTAATCAGTATTGAAGTTGAGTATAAAAATGTATATTTGGCTTCAGTGGGATTTGAACTCTCAACCAGATAATCACTGAGTCAGCATCTCAACCCACTGATCCAATCACATTATAGTTCAAAATCATCGGACAAGGAAAAAATCAATGTCAGAGTCCTGCCCACACCTGGACTTGAACTCACCACCTCTGAGTCACTGACCCTCTGACCCAGGTGGGTCATATCAAATGGTCTGTAGACTGTGCAAAATCAGAGGTTGAGAAGCGGGTCCTCACTTAAATCTATGAAAAAATGACAAGACCAACAAATGCACGCATGCACCAGTAGGATTATGCCCCAGTAAGCACACTAACAATGTGGTCAAGGGCAAGCATAATAATGAATTGATTGTCCTCTGAGAGTGTCATAATGAATGTGAATCAGACTATGCAGCGTGCATTTAACAATCAATAAGCCCATGAATTACCACCAACGTCCAGGTGATTGATTATATTCATTTCTATTTAAGCATAATGCAGGGTTAGATCAATTATGAATATATTTGACGCATCCATAAATAAAACCAGCATCAAAGAGAAAACAAAAGGTTAAAAAATATTGTCTAAATTGATTTTTTTTGTCTTGGAATTAAATGGGAAAAAAAGAAAGTATATGTATATAAATATATTGAAATTAATGTATAAAGAGTTGTCAATATTCCTGAAGTGTGGCACATGCGGTGCCCAGCTATGGTGCTGCATTAAGCTTTCATGAAACTGAAAGTTAATTAGATGTGATGACTGAACTCCCGGGATCGTAATTAGCCAAACTGCGTGACTGCTCTCCTGTAATTAAATGTCATTTTCTCTCAGTTCACTGAGCCTGAAAAAAAGAAGAGGAGAAGCAAGAAGAAGAAGAAGAAGAAGAAGAAGAACACCACTGCAGAAAATGTCAGTTACACCAAATTCACCTGTGGCCCGTGGCCTGATCCTGGACACTTCTGGAACACGGGGAAGTTAGGAGAGTGGATTTAAGCTGCTTGTCAGTACTTCACATTGAACTAATGAAATGAGCTTCTTCCGCTTGGTGTGCTCGCGCTGGTCATGTTTAATAACGCTCTCTGACATCAGTATGGTACCTGCGGGGTGTGGGCGTGTGGAGACCGGAGAGCTTGAGTGGGAACACTCAAGGTTAAAGTGTGAAGGTGAGAAAGGAGGAGAGGTCATATCTGCAGGTGAGAATGAAATCGGGGCCCTGTCGCCCTGACAGGTGTCATATGAGGAAAACCCCGGGGATGAGAGGAAGGAGTGAGGAGAGGGAGAGGAGAGGGGAGCCGGTCCAACAGAGAACACAACAGGTCTCTTGTCATGTGTTAGAGGAGAAGAGTCAAAGCTGCAGGAACCAAACTACTGACTGACACCAGAGGACAGTCACGATAACAACATCTCGCACAACCTCTGCTGGGGAACCCGTCGCTATCGTGTACAAGAAGGAGTCATTTTGAGAGGGTTGCAGTAAACTCTACTTGTTTCAGTCCCATGATCTGATATTTATCCTTAAATAGGAAAATGTTTTGCTAATCAATGAAGATCTACTACTCTGTTTACTCCATGGTTTGCATGTTCATCCCTTTACTGCCTGATGAGATGTGTGCCTCTCATTCACGATTTCATCATTCACATCATCTTTATTCTTTTTTAGAATGATTTGTAAACAGACTTATTTAAAGAGAGGAAGCAAAATAAATCTTGACATCTTACAATTCATCAGACCCTTCATGTTGTAGTGCATGATTGGATGGTTAAGTATAGCATTGCCCAATGATGTGAAGATATCAGTCATCTACTCGTTGAAGCGTTAAAGTACAACCACGTATCCAAAAGAGCGAGTTGTACCAATTAAACATAATATATAATTATCAGGCTATTGAGAAAATCTATCCACTACATTTTTCTTTCTTTTCTTTCGCACTCTGTCTCTTAAAGGGACCAGTTCCACCAATTGACATTGCTGCCTCTTTCCATTCTTCTGCCGGATCAACCAATAGGAAGTGACAGCCACTATTACCACAAAAAGATAATGATCCCTCACTGGCATCCCACCCGTGAACATGTCCAAAAGAATAAGTACTGGTTTCCTAACGCACCATTCAAGGTGCTACCTCAGCTAATTTTAGTTCGGACTGTGACTTTGTGAATTAAATGATGTTGTACTTTTAGGTATGCACCTCCCACTTTCCAGTATAATAATATAATTCCTCTGCATATCTATTTCTGAGCGTGTCCGCTGCGTCTCTGAGGGCGCGTCCATGAACGCATGCATGAATGCATGGATGGTGGATGTCATTGATAGGAGCACCCACAGGCTATGTTCTCGAGAACAATCAGTCATTTAACCGTCTCTATATACCGCAGTCTCTCCGATGAGATATCATTGACGGCGGCAGAGTGAGCGGTGTGAGTGGGGAACCTAATTACCTCTGCCCGATGGACAGAAAATGATCACTGCGAATGTAATAAGGCTTCAAGATGTTTGCCTGAGAAAACCACTTGGGCTCCCCCGTTGGGTTTTGAATTAGAAAAACGACCCACCTGTGTCTCTGACTCAATCACTAATGGGGGGGTTACTCTACCCCCTCATCGCTGCTCCATTTTCTACATGTGAAATTATCTGTTTCAGTCATGTGCCTAGTTTGAGACCCTTTTAATGTCAAAGATCCCCCCCCCCCCCCCCCAGAACTCCGGTGTTCCCTTAATAAAGTTTTGAACCCGCACAAAACTTTTTTGCTGCTGCTGGGCCTTGACTTCTAATTATAATGTGTCTTTACATCACTGCACTAATTATTGATGAGAGTTCTAATAAGCACTTTAAATGAATATTTTACCAAGGTAAAATCTGAAATAGAATGTAACAATGTACTTGTTGTACTTCATTACTATACTTAACTACATTTTCCATGTATCTGTACCTCAGTTAAGTAAATGATGTTGTACTTTCACTCCACTACATCCATCCATGCATAATCTATACCACTTGTCCTGTTTGAGGGTCACGGGGGGAGCTGGAGTGAATCTCAGCTGGCAATGGGCGAGAGGCAGGGTACTTCCTCAACAGGCAACCTGTCCATCACAAGGTCACCATATAGAGACATCTTTACAAAGCATTTTGAAACATGTTCGTATTGTTCCCGTCAATAATTAGAGGGAAATTAGTCCACTGATCCAATCAGAGCATGCAGCAAACATTAGATCCCGCCTTCTTCCACTGCAGAGTCACCAGTGAAGAAACCGCCAAGATATGAGTATATACTTACTTTTACTCAAGTAGAAAAGTGTTACTTTTCCCTTTACTTGAGTACATTTTTCTCTATTTTATTGTACTTTTACTTCAGTAAATTTTTTGAGTACTGCATCTATTTTGAAAACCATCAAAATTACATCAGAGTGACCATGAAGGTAATTTTAAACCAGTTTACAATTATATAGCCTCATGATCACATCAATATAAAGGTTTCTGCATCGAGTGGACGCAGGTGAAAGGGATTCAGACTTTTTATCATATGAACATTATAGGAAAAAGGAAAGTGAATAAGAAAAGGGTTTTGGATGAATCTGAGATTGTGCATTCTGTCGTACTGTGACCTTGTATATGGTTCCTCTACTTTTTAATATTTCAAAGACCAGTCCTCCAAGATTCACACAAGCTACGCACAAGGCATTCACGGAGCAAGCACTAAGTCGAGCATTAGGTTTATACATTTATGTCATTGAGATGAGCCTCACTGCTTCCTGTTGCTTCTCATAATGGAATGTCAAAGCTGCATTAACGTATTGCTAATCCAAACCAAGTATTTCCCACTGCTGCAAGTGCATGAAAGCATTCAATTGGCAAAAACATGGCGTGGCTTTTATTGTGAAGCAGTCGCAGGTAAGGTAATGTAGTAGTCGCTGTGGTTGGCAGTCGTTGAAAATTCCATCTAAAAAAATGAGAAAAACTGTTATTTTGGCCATGGTGGATGAGTTTTATATATTAAAGGGAGAATTTGAACAAGGAGCAGTGACAGTGAATATTTTTGATTAAGTGTTGCAGGCAAAAGGCTGCGAACCGAACACAACCAACTCCACTGGGCCATGTTGTTGTTGGGAAAAAAACCTCCTGGCATGTACAGTATAAAATCAGATAAGATGACCGTGCACTATAAACACAAAGACCAGTTGCTCCTCTGCTGTATTTAAGATAAATATATTGGTCAAGGAGAGTTGTTACTGGTTACTGGTGGTTTGATAGTTGTATCAAACCACCAGTAACCACAGGTATCGACAACTCAACCAAGAGATACTGCACACTTCAGTGTGTTTTTTGCTGGTTTTAACATCACATTAATAGCCAAATTATAAAATAAATCTGCATTTATTTGTTGAACATGGCTCATCAAACCATCTTGGGCCTTGCAGGGCCGGTGCTTGCAGACAGACGGTTTGGGAAGTATCTATGTCAAATCTTTGCTGAAACCAAACCCATAACCCCTCAAAACTTCTACCATTCAGAGACGTGCCCCATCCGCTCCTGTCTCGCGCACACACTGTTTGAACTTTTAGCTGAAATAAACGCCTTTGCCTGCGGTTCGAACAGCATGGGATTACTGTGCTCTGAGGCGAGAAGCCTCTCCCTCATACCACACTTCTGTTGAAAAGTGCGTGTGCTGCTATTTGACTCGTAGCTCATAGCGAGACAATGTAGATAACTTAGCTTTAGCTAGCTAATTGGTGTCATATCTGTGTGTGTCGGGGGGTGGGTGGGTGTAGGCGTTTCTCAGCCCTGTCTCCCAGCACTGTGTTCTCGAGGCACTTTTTGAAACTCTTTAAGTGTGAAGTTACACTTCAACGTGAAAGTCCATTTAGATACTTTTCAATTCTTTTCATTTCAGAGTAGAGTTTCAAGAATAGAGGAGGATGAACTGATGAAGAAAAATCTCAGTGAAAGAGAAGAGGCATGGAGCTATAGAGCATGAGTATTACGGATCCATCATCTGAATATTATTCCAGAGGGAGTCTTTTATGGACGCTTTAAATTGGATGATTTAATGACTGCAGCAGTCTATGTAATATAATCACATTAAGCTCCCTTAAAGAGCCTCCTAAATTCTCCTTATGTTCACCTGATCCCGTGTCGCCACAGACCTGAGGTGGAAAACAAACTGCTTTGATTTCGCTGAACAAATCGTTTCCCCCTGTCATCCTGAAGGCATGACAAACCAAAGCAACTGGATGTTGTCTACATCAACTCCTTCTGACCCAACAATCGTCTTTTCTGACCTTTGCTTTTCACCCCCAGCTTTCTATGGCCTCGTCTGTCCTCTAGCTATAACATAGCTGTACATCCTGGCTGCCTATCTGGCTGCCCCAGGGCACTTAAGGTGTCTACTGCTAATTCCACCTGAGCCCTTAATTACCTCATTAATTTAGGCTGACAGGGTAGGTTAAAACCCCTCTGTGATCCCCAGGCTCCATACACAGACATTAGCCACTGAATGGGAGGCCACAACCCGGCCCCCTTTTTTGAGACCCTTAAGTGTTTAACAAGGTTTAAACCTAATCCACAACTTTATCTTTATGGATCTTGGCCCGTTTGTTTTTTTCAAAAGCTGTTTAATTGCTGATTGGCTTCCAGTTGAACCAACATCATCTCGGTGCTTAGCCACCGTGGAAAGTCTTTTCTGAAAGGTGGTTTCAGGGAAATTACACCCAATGTGGCAGCTAAGCTAGGATAGCGCCTCTTATGAAACCATTGGTTGAGGATTTCCACCGTGGCTTTAGCTAAGCCATCTCCCATCTGGATCTATTCTATAAAGGCGGTCACTGAAGGACAGTGAGCGAGAGGAATACAATGGCTCGAAGCCTCCTGGAGATGTTATCTAAACAGAGGAGTAATAAGGAGAGGGCTGAGAGGGGGTTTATATTGGTCCTGGCTGGATGGCATAGAGGAGAGAGAAGGGCCATCACACATGTCCAGCCTTGACTGAAGATGGGATTAGGGCGAAAGAGCACAGGGATGGGGAGGATAGACAGACAGTGATAGAGAACAGACACGTAGGAAGCGATAGTGAAGGAGAGCAGGAGAGGGTGAAGGCAGGAATGACAGAGAGGGAGATTGATGGCTGACTTGTCCTCGCTAGGTGATTTTTTTTTTACACCCCCATGTCTCTAGACAAAGTCGGCGTCCAGGGGCCTCCACTTCTGCCACGGTAGAGAGAGAGAGGGGGACAGATGGTGACGGAGGAGAAGTGTGCGATAAAAATCACAGAACTATTGAGCAGACAGAAAAAGAAATGGGGAGATGGTTTGCGAAAACGGTGAAGATTGTGAGAGGAAATGGTTGAATAGAGTTTGGGGGAAAGGGATTTCTATTACATAAAATGAAATAATGAGGTTTTCTCGAACATTTACACATGCATTTCATAATCTCTGAAAAAAACATGGTGCAAGTGAAATCTATTTGTCCCCAGCTGGGGTCCCCTCACCACATGTGCAGGACAGAGCAGCAGCCTGGGCTAAATGGCATGATTCCATCTAATATGGAAAATCGATTAGGTAATTAAACTACAAGAACAAAACCGTCTCTGACAGTTTCAATGTTGCCATTGTTGTCGGTAGGGGTTTCAATGAAAGCACTGAACACCCAGGGAGTGAAGCTATTAATTGATTAGTTTAGGTGTAATTGTTTAAGCTCTGTGGAACTGACTGAATAGTCCAAGAAGTGTTGTGAAGTGAAAATGCATGATGCGTTTATCGAGGAATTCAAAGTCAAAATAGAACTTAACTTTTATGTGAAATTGAAACTTGAATTTAAAGTGAAACAGAAATTTGCAGGCGTGGTGGTGCAGTGTCACCTCAGAGCAAAAAAGTTTTCAGTTTGTCTATATTTTGGCCGCCTCTCGCCCAATGTCAGGATTGGCCCCAGCCCCCCAGTGACCCTTTAAGCTAGGGTTGGTAATCTGGAGAAGCTACTAAGAGCTGGCTACACAAATGCAACCAATATATCCCAATGAGTCAAGGTGGAATTGCTTGGTAATGAAATGGCCTCAAGTCACAGATGTGACGAACAGCAAAAAAACCCAACAGATATTACTGCTGGTTCACTTTGCCACTGGAACTGAAGTGACATCATGAACCACCTGCCTGTCTATATAGATATTGGACCACTCATACTACTCTACAAACATCTTCAATTGTACCAATACAGCAGAAAAAGTCAGAAAATGCAACAACCCAAAAAATACTGCTCGGTCTCAGTTTGACTTTAAAGATGAGTTTATATTAAATACGCTACTTTGAATATATAGTAAAATCCATAGTTCAAGCATATTATGTATATGCACTTTACTTACAGTACATGCAATCTAATGTAATTGTTTCTGCACTGTAATAGGTTAGAGCTGCATAAATGCACAATAAGGCCGTATCAACAGCTAAAATATGGATCCATTGTACAAAGTGACTACATGTACTACGCAGCTCACTCTCTTATTAACTACGAATGCAGTGTTCGCGTGTTTCCATGACCCGGGGCTGCAAACGCTGCATCACAGATAAGCAGAGTCAACGCACCATAAACCAATCGTGATGTACGATGCGAGTCCTGTATTTTGTTCAGCTCCAGTGTACTTTTGTATAAAAATGAGCGCTACACTTCCAGCACAGCAAAGAGTCGGTTATGGATTTATTCTCTCAATCATGTCAGACCTTTTGACTTTTATGTTCAGAGTTCACTGATTTGGAAGAATAGAGATTTGCCACTTGAGTGACTCTGTCTATTGTTTTTCTTTTCATAGTTCACGGTATAATGAAATATATAAAACCCATCGTGTTTTTTTGTAAATATATTTTGGGCAAACTGAGACAATTTATTAGCACAATTTTGATTTGATTAAACCCAAGCTCTGTATTGTAAAATGTCACAGAATTAAGGAATTAATATATTTCTGTAAATGCTCGTATTGACTTTATGCCATATTAACAAATGGCAGATACTAAACTTTAATAAAAGATAAAAGATAAGACTCTTAACACAAAGTGTCGCATTAGCTCCAGTTTAACATTTCCTCTTTAGAATATGAGCTTGCAGCCTTGTTTTAGATACAAACTCAACACAAACACCTAGAGGTGACAAGAACTGTAATAAATGGAGGGGGGGAAAAAGGTAAGAGATATGAAAACTTTTCCCATATCAACTTTGCAACTAGGCCAAAACTAACACTGAGCAATAAATCATACCAATTCTCAACAAATAACCTGATAATAGTCAAGGCTACTGTATTAAAGTAGAGATGAAGTCCAGTATGTCCTTCCCATACCTGCAGGCTCACTTCCCTCCCTTTAAAAAGCACATTGAATAAACTATACTGGCAATTTACAGGTCCATTAAATCAACTGGGATAGAGGCAGAGAGCAGAGGGGAGAGGTATTACATTTGTGTTATTGGTCAAATCTTGCTGGACTGTGATATAAAAAAGGTGATATCCAGCTCAGGCTGTGCAAATGGAGAAAGAGAGAGCGGGAGAGGGAGAGAGGGATGGACGGGGAATGTGTCACAGCTATGTCCTTTCTGATAAGTGAGTTTTCACTTGCCTTCAACCCCCTCCCTGCAATAATAAGAGTTGACACCTATTTGTGACATATGACTGTATCTCTGATTGCCTGGGGCGCGATAGCATCCCGACACCCCGCTCAGCTGGCGATGGAGGGATAGCGAGAGTGAGCGATGGGAAAATAGAGGGGTTTGTGGCTCAAATGCGCCGGTCACTGCAATGCTATCTGTGGGAGATATGGAGGCCATTTGTGTGGGTGTGTGTTTGTGTGTGTGTGTGTGTGTGTGTGTGTGTGGATGGAGGGGTATAGAAAATGGAATGTGTTGCCTGCTTTTGGACGTGTTGCTTGACATGGAGGAGTGGATAGAAAATCATTGGGTGCCTCTGGGAATCCATTTATTTACATCTCCATTTGCCGGCTGCTGGTCGTGTACAGTGTCGCATGGCGCATGTACCTTTGAGGGGGCAAATTTCCACCCACTGGTGTTCCCACGCCAGATTTGAGGTATATCCCCCTGGAACCCTGCGAAGGTGGGTTCCTTCGCAGGTGGCCTCCAGTGAGATGTGACCAAGAGGTGCACATGGAAATGGCTGTTGGGTTCTGTCAACATGGAAGATGAATGTCAAATCTCTACTGTCCTCTTTGATTTCTGACCTCTTTACCCAATTTGAGCAAATAAGCTTCGATCCCACGTGGCCCATAGACCTTACATAGGGATGGCAACATCTACATAAGATTTGTTTTCCTCGCCCCTATAGAAAGTGTTGAAATTATAAAATCTTCATTATGTTTTTAAATTGTAAAGAGTGATAAAGGATCGTGTTGGCAGAGGTTTCCTGTTTCCTGTCTCTTTAATAATGGTGGTCTATGGACTTTGTGATGACCCCATCTCTTCTGGCTGCTGGGGGTTAGGGTGTTGCAGTCACCCAGTAGGTGTGGTCTGGTCATCATTCATGAGGAACACTGGGGTGCAGGTATTCCCAGTAGGCCTATATAAAAGTAGACTCCACTTGTCATGGTGGTTTCAGAAATGGAAAACTCAGCACACGCTGCATTTAGTTTAGTTTCTGTTTTTATCATCCAACCAACCACTCCATATTTTCATATTCATGCCGACTGGTCCTTCTGGTTCATTGATTCAGCTTCAAATAGATTTTTGCTTTAACTCCATGTGCCGACTCATTCAGCTGATTAGACTCTTTTACATGATTATCAGTCCAAATGATTAACAACCACAGTAGAAAATGCCGTGTCCTTCCATATAAAGTCAAACGAAGGAAAACGTGTGCACATAAAATTTTAAGGGAGAAGTTTAATTATGGCTCCCAAGGTGCATTTAGGCAGGACACATTCAATCACTGAGCTTACAGTTCTGTTAGGTGAGCTGCAAATAGTACGCAGAGGCTAAAGATTATAGTGCTGAGAAAACCGAATATACAATCTGCAGCTTAAAGTCATCCGGTGTCGCCCGGCGGACGACAGAGCAACAGACAAGACGTAACCGTGTCAACGCACTGACCTTGAATTTGCAGGCTAAACAAACCACAACACCCCAAACATCACCTTGTACCAAGTTCATATTATAAACTAGTTGTGACCTGTTGTTACTAAGTCTGAACACTGAGATAAGCCTTTATCACGTCATCATCATGTACCTCTGCCTACGCTTTCAATGGGATGTGAGGTGAGATTGGCTAATAACACTACTTAAGCCCTTCATCCTCCAGTTCAGAGTCCAAGTCACCCAATCCCCCTGCACACAGTAGAAAGTATGTGAGGTGGAAAGTTACTTTTTAAAGTAGCTTTTAAACCTTTAGGGTTTGCAGTCAACACACATAGTTCACAGAGCAGAACAGGGGTCTGACACAGAGGGTTGACACTGTGGTTTCACAGATCAATGGCCTCCCCTCTGCAGTGTCTCTGGCATGATAAAACACTCTTCACTCTGTATTCTCAGGGTCTGGGCTACAGCTAATGTGCCTTGTAAAAAAGGACACCAAGGTGAGATGAAAATGTATGCACCGGTGTGTGTTCCTCGTCAACTTCTCTGGGAGGGAAATTTACAAATGGAGAAGTTATATTTCAGTGGATTGTGAAATGGAAAATGGAAAATGGAAAATGTGTGCCAGTGTGAAATAACAACAATCTTAAATAAAGAATGAAAAGACACTTTGGACGCAGTAACAGAACATCTTATCACCTCTTGTCACTCAACACAGTCCAACTCCCAAAATCAGTGATCCTCCTACTGTTTAAGGGTGAACTGTTTCACCTCATACACTTTTACTTTGTCTGCATAGACTGTATATGAAGATGGACGACATGACTGTTCTCCAAATGTGAAGATTAAGTGTCTTGATCGCCACCTGGTAGCTGACTGCAGTATACTTATTAAACCCTGACTCCTCCATGTCAGCAGATGGGACATGCACCCAACTAAAAAGTCAAAGTACATGTCAAATAGTTTTTTCTGAAAGATGGTTTGGGTAAGTTTAGTTTTAGATTAGTTGTTTGATACCTGTAAAAGTGTGTGAAACATCAACAGAGTCTGAGACGGCAGACAGTCCCTATCGGTCAGCTGTTTATCCACTACTTTCAGCTCTGTCCACATTCTCTCACTGATCACTGATCTGGGATACTGTTATTGGTTGTTTCTGTAGAGGTTTGTTTAACTTACAGGGTTTCTAAGAATAAATGAAGTGGACAAGATAAGCACATAAAACCAGTCTGTACTGAAGCATGGAAAACCATTTGTTAGTCAGTAAAACCTTTTGTGTCTCTATTAAATCTTTAAGGACTTTTTCGAGAATATCTTGAGCTACAGACCCGGCAAAGTCCCCATAACATTTAATAACGTTATGCCATTCCTTTTCATTAACCTCAAACTCTGATAAAGCTCTAAAACTTTCCGCTAATAACCTTTTGCAGCTAATGGTCTATGACTGAATAATGTGAAGTCATCAGACTTAGAAGTCAATGCTGCCTCCTGACCTTACAACCTGCAATGAAATGCATCTTCAGCCTAATATGAGAAGGATTGCTGCGATTAAATATGAGGCTTTTATTTGCTTTGAAATATAGTGGAAAGTTCAACTGCAGTATATTCTGTTTCATGGCAGGAAGGTTGGAACAAGTCTTGATACTGCTGGAGCACAGGTGGCGTCTGAGGTGTCGGACGCCAACAATTCTTGGCCACATTGAGGAATTCTTTAACAGCACTGACCTTTATCCAACATGAGACGGTGCACAGTATATTTTTACTGTGTTGTTAGTCTCCATAAGGGTCTAAAATGTCTCGTGTGTGTCATCCAAGCCATGAAAATGATCCTCTGTTCTTCGTCAAAGAACACCACCTCTTTTCATTCTCACCTTAAATTGAATTTATTGAATGTTTGCAGGGGAGTGTGAAACCTCTGTGGCGACGTATTACAGCTAACTGTCTCGTGACTGTTGAAACTGTCACAGTTCTGATCAGGATTCATCAAAGGCTTCTCAACTAGGAAACGGCTTCGTTGACACTGGAGAGCTTCCCCCATCTAATGAAGTACCTCACATTATTGCCCTACTGATAAATAATTCAACTAGACTCCTGACAGGGGGGGGGGGAGGCAGGCGGATGGGGAAGACAGACAGAGCAAAAAATAAAATAAAAATGAAAGAACTCTCATCATTTTCAGTTCATCACCTTTCTTCCATACTGCCCTCCAGATCACAGAGAATATTCACCTAATCAGATTTATGATTTATCCCATTTAAATTCAGTTGACTTTCTCGAACGCTGAGAGACGGTGGGTGGAGAAAGAGAGACAGACGGAGAGAGAGGGAGGCAATTTATAATCCACAGAAGAAAGACACCTAGTGTGGGTGACCTCTATTTGAATGAATAAAGACTGGCGCTTTATATGTCCCACTATTGTGCCATTTCTAATAACCATCAATTATTAACAGACAGTGTTTCAAACGCAAGAATGACAGGGCACCTTCTCCTGATGTGTCCTATTACACTCACAACGTTGAGATTTCTGCATCAGGAATGGTTGCACGGAGGCGGAGCAGTCAGAGATTTATGTCCGAATGCTTTATTCTGTCATGGTGTATGATTTAGTAATTTGTGTGTTGTAAGAACTGGACTGGAGATCAGCGCCAGACAAGCTCAATTTAGATTTTCTCATTTCCTCAATTATTATGTTTCTACAATTCAGTCATCTTGAGCATGATCTCGGATACCACTTGGACCAAATTAAAATATATTTGCGATTCGGGTGAAATGATCCTATCAGCAAATTACGTGTAGGACAGATTGTAAGAGCAACAGAGGGCGCTCCATTTCAACACAGTGCTTCAACCTCAGCTAAGTCACATTTATCAGAACTGTCCCAAAATCAATGATATAATCAAAATATTATAATAGAAGTTTAATAAATTGAGGGTTATTTCATGTGCATTATAGTTTTTAAATTGTCGTCTGCAAGACAATCAATAAAACACGTTTATTAATTTTTAAAAATCACACACTGATGTATTTATTTAAATTACCTTGTTATTTGATGAATAGAACACATTTATAATTTATTATTTACAGATAACATAATAATGTTAAACTAACGAATGAGTCATCAAAGCACCGCTCACTTGCAAAATCTGAAGAGGTCATTTTTTATATCAAAGGTAATCAGCACATGTTTACTCGTTAGCATCCACTAGATATAAAAAGGGGGCTTGCTCAAAAACACATTAGCCCAGAAGGTAAAAAAACTATTTTGACTTGACATGCAGACCACTACTCAGCCTGTGAGAACAAATCAAAATACTGCAGTGAATTCAGTTCTCTTTAATATTTATGGACATTGTCAAGTTCCAAGAATAAAAGGCACCAGATGTGCTGAGTGAAGGAGTTTAGAGGTGGAGTTTATGTTGAGCCTAAGCAAACTGTAACATAGCCTCAGGCTACATCCATATCAATATGGGTTAGTCTTAAAACAGTGAATTAAAACGCAGACGATATCCCTCCAGACGAGCTCTGTATCAGAAGTGATCTCGCTGGGCATGCGCGTTTGAGTGCGCATAGAAAGCTGATTTTCTATTCAGAGTTGGTTGCTCAGTTACAGAAAATACTACAAATGAGAAACAGCGAAAGATGAAAAGTGAGAGCAGGGATTTCTTTTCTTCGAGCGACAACGAGGTGGACAGTGAGTGTTAGCAACGCTTTGCATAAAACTGATAAGACCCAATCAGGAAGCAAATGCCGTTGTTTAAGGTGCTGAAAAACTCTGCAGTAGTGTGGACAGCAGGCGAAAATGTCACAACAAACCGTAGTGTGGAGGTAGCTCTGGCATAAAAAGGTACTGACCCCTGATAGAGTACGAGTAACCCCAGTGGGAGCCCTTGAATCCCAAAGCATATGATTTCACATTTCATAGGTGGCACAGTCAAGTGTAGGATGAGACAAAAAGTAGGAAGTTGAAATGATGCCATGAGAGGAGACTGAACATAGATTCAAGCAAAAATATGATTGTCAGGCCTCCTTCAAGAAAAACAGTGCAGGGCAAAGCCAGACGGGCACAACAGTCAGACAAGACGCCTGTGGCCAGTGCCGAGGAGACGTAACCCCTTCACACAAAACACCAGTGTGAGTGCGTAGGGATTTTTAGGCACTGTGCACTTAGCAATTCTGAGCTGATACTGCAGGACACACAGCCGAGGGTTGAAGTCTCGGCAGATGGTGTACAACATCCATCCACTCCAGATTCTCTGCCCTGCCCTGTTTGCAGACGTCTCACAGGGTTTCCACATACATGAGTTTGCTTCCCTTCTGTCACACAGATCACAAGCCCATTGCTTCAGTGCTTTTCCACTGACCCCAAAACACAAATCCATTCCACATCACCTCAACCGCACCCGTATGCCTGCAATTAGCAGTCGATAACCGAAGAACCCGTATTACTCCCTTCCCATTCACACGGTGGGCCAGCATATTAAAAGTTAAAACACAACATAAGGCAAATTAACATTTGACACATTTAAAACCTTCATCACTCACTGGATACCTTCAATATTTACACTTATTCATAGGATAAGGCCACAGTGTTTTCTGGCATAAATACACGAGCAGGAATAACATGTAACTGGATGACAGCCATTGTGTATCTCTGCAGCACGTCAGTGAGAATATGCCAGAATAACACTCCCTGTGTAAAATTATGTTCATCGAGCACTAAAGCTATAAAAAAACATCTTTTATCTCCAGAGGAGGAAAATGGATATAATCAAAACAGACGTTGGTTTTCATTCTACCTACTGTCGATGTGCGTCATTGTATTTAAAAGATATGATGCTCAAATAACAAATAAACAAGCACACCTGAACTGTCATTTATGGATCAGCTATGGATCCACTGATCTATAGATAGATAGATAGATAGATAGATAGATAGATAGATTACTTTATTCATCCCCGAAGGGAAATTAAGTCGTCATAGCAGCCGGTATATTTGAATACAATAAAATACAATACAATAGAATCAAATAAAAAATAATTGCGGTAGAAAGAATAAAAACAGAAACACACGATAAATAGGTAGATAAGGTGCAGTGGCAAGATGATGGTAATAGTACTGATGATATGATGGTAATGTTATTGTTAGACAGTGTATACAAATAAAAATAGTACAGTATATATAGTATGTAATATAACATAATATATATGTATATATGATAGTAATAATAATAATACCAATATAGCAGTATATAGTAATAATAATAATAATAATAATAATAATAATAATGGCAGCAACAGTATATATAATAGTAAATAAAAATAATAATAACATGTACACATGTATAAATATGTGTATATAGACTTATATATATATAAAGAATATACAAAGAGTATGATATATAGTAGAGGCTATAATATAAGTATTTGACTATACAATAGGTAATATAATATACTATGAGTGTGAGAATATGTAGACAGTGTGCAAAAGACAATATTATTGTACAGAATGATATATAATATCAATATGGGTTGTATTAACACATATCACATATGATGTGAAGTAAGTGTTCCAGTATATGGAGCAGAGTGTTGTACAGGGTACACAGTGCAAGAAGACAGGTATATTTAGTGCAGTTCTGTGATGGTGGCTCTGACAGAGGTAGATGAATTGTACAGTCTTATTGCGGTTGGGAGGAACGATTTCCTGTATCGTTCCTTAGAGCAGCGGGGTTGAATGAGTCTGTGGCTGAAGCTGCTCCTTAGCTTGTCCAGTGATTTGTAGAGGGGGTGAGAGGGATTGTCCATGATTGCCAGCAGTTTTGCCAGCATCCTGTCCTCCACCACCTCCTCTAGGGTGACAAGCTTAGAGCCAACCACAGACTCTGCCTTCCGGATGAGTTTTTTCAGTCTGTTGGCGTCCTTTGCCTTGATGCCCGCACCCCAGGACACCACAGCAAAGAAGATGGTGCTCGCCACAACAGACTGGTAGAACATCTGCAGCATCTTGTTGCAGACATTGAAGGACCTGAGCCTCCTCAGGAAGTAAAGCCGGCTCATGCCCTTCTTGTAGACGGCCTCTGTGTTGGTGGACCAGTCCAGTTTATTGTCCAGTGTGACACCCAAGTACTTGTATGTAGGTACCACCTCCACATCCGTCCCACCGATGCAGACAGGAGAGGGCAGGGGCTTGAAATGGACAAGTGGTAAAAGGGACACATCCATGTAACCATCCATTTACCCATGACTCATATGTTTATTTGACACACAAAAGCTTATTAAAGGATCTTGACAGCACAACGAGCCTTTAAAGGAAGATGGTTTGACCCCTGCAGGTTTCATTTTACGGGTCTCAAAGTGACCTCTGACCCCATTTTCCTTTTATCAAATTGCCTGGATAGACTGTCAATCTTTGAGACCTTGAGAGTTGCTCGAGCTGTCACAGAATGTTGTTTGCGTCTTTATAAAGTGCCGTCTCTGTGCTGGTAGTGTATCAAGTGTATCAAACTGGACCGAAGCAATCAGGATAAGTTTGCATTAAACGGGCCCAATGGTTTCTTTTTCTTTTTTCAAGAAGTGAGCGGACGGCAAAATTCTCCTCACTGCAGGAGTCCATTTGATCTCTTGCTGAAAATGTTCTGAACAAACCGAATAATAAATCGTATCAGACTCAGTGTGTAATGTTTCTGTGCGTCCATGACAGATTCAAAAATG
Source organism: Verasper variegatus (assembly GCA_026259375.1). NCBI lineage: Eukaryota > Metazoa > Chordata > Actinopteri > Pleuronectiformes > Pleuronectidae > Verasper > Verasper variegatus. The sequence goes on along the minus strand of CM048058.1, from coordinate 10,252,338 downwards.
CATCAGAGAAATACAGACATGGTTTGCAAAGTCCGTGTTTTTGTAGATAATATAGAATCATGCATTGGCCACAGCATTGCAACACAAAAGCCCAGAATGATTTTCAGAACCGCGCAGCACATCAGTGTGAGTGTGGAGAGCGGAGCAGGTGTGTGGAGCAAGTTCCCCGCTAACAGGAATCTTCTGGGCAACACAAATCCCGCTGAGAGGCGTAGCTGCCTTTATTGTTGACCAGTGCGCCCGGATGACAAGACTAAACATAGGTCCACACGCATGCACGCACAGACACTAACACACAGGGCACAGATTCACACACACACACAAAACGCAGGGACATATGGGGTGTGCATGCGGAGAAAAAGGCAAACACAGACACGGAGATGCTTGCACGCGTGTACGACAACTTAATATCAAGCAGGAGTGTACACACGCACAGCTGGGATCACTCAAGATGAAAACGGGTGTGAAATGAGTCCAAGACGTGTTGCACTGTGGGAAGGCTTTCAACACATGACTGAACTCCGGCGAGCGGTCACGGCCCCTCACTCTGAGCCGGTCAATGCAGCGCTCTGGGCCGGTTGAAAACAATTAGCTGCGTCACTCAGAGTTGACTCTCAGTGGATCTCTGTGGTTGATGGGATGCTTGACCTTGAGTCCTACAGGTGAAGCTGTTTCTAGATTCATCACCTACCACGATCTTTTAGCTCAGGATGCCCGGGAACTCCCTGCGTATCTGGAGTTGGTTCAATGAGAAAATGATTGCAGAAGAAGAGAGAGCAATGAGACGACTATACAGACATTCACACGGTGGAAGAAGGTGCTAATAAACAAATGTATCTGAAATGGCAGCAAAAGTGGCAGAGTAAGATGTTATCAGGAGACCCTGTGCATGAAGTCCGTGTGAATATCATGTATTTGTTGTATCGCTTCATGTTGGCTAATCAGAGTAATCTGGAAAAGGCCACAATGAAACGATGAGAGTCCTCACCACCTCCACCACCTCCACTGCTCAGCCCCTCCACCGCTCAGCCCCTCCACCCCTCAGCCCCTCCACCCCTCAGCACCTCCAGGCAAAGTTTTATTAAAAATCCAGTCTCCGGCATCGAAGCAAATGCGTGTGACATTTGAATGGGCAGCCCGGGCTCGATCCACACTCTCTCCCCTGGTTTCATTGAGGGGGACATTCATAAAGTTGCTGTAATCTCATTCCATGTCTTGGCTTATTGCCTGATTCCTTGGATTAATAACTGCTAGATGTCCTTGAGGAATGTTTTTAGCATTTACCTTCGGAAGTGTCTTGAAAATGGTATCATCCACAAACATAATGTAAATGTACATGATGTATGTAAATGTATGCAAAGCTAAACTAACTGGCTGCAATTTATGATAAAGTTGCGTATACTTGTGTCATAAACTGTACATAAAGATGGACGACACGTCTCCACTTGCTCCCTCTATTCAGAATGAAGCTTAAATATCTTGCATACGCCATCTTGCACATTGAGAGTGAGAGTCTGCGCGGTCCCGTCGATATACATGCTCGAACCTTCACCAGGGTAGGAATTATCCCACGACTGTAACTTGTATGAGTCTGAATTAGTCTTAGCTGTGTTTACCTAATAAAATAAAAGCTTAGCCTATATTATAAAACTGTAGTTAAAGGCCAGCCTCCTGTGTGGTCATTACAAAGCATGTCATGGCTACTCAAAAGTGGAATCAAACAGCTTTGTCCTTTTCCTTCCTCTCTCAAATAATTCATCTTAGAAAATGTAAAAATCTGATGAGAATTTCTATCTCCGACCCACTGCCAAAGCTTCACTATTCAAGCCTTGGTTGGCGCTTTACATAGTCACAGTGAGAGGAACATGAATACTGAATTTAAGAAGACATAGTGGAGTAAGAGTGTATGAGAATTTCATGAGACAGAGGGTGGAATATACTATGAAATAATAAACAATCTGGTTTCGGCTAAATTTCTACCAAGGGCGGAGCAAATAATGAATGTGTTCATCTGCATGCAGTGCATGTATAATAATAATGTGATATTTTCTTTATCCCCTCAGGGAAAATAGTTAATGATCCATGCTAACGCACAAACCACAGATTGCACTCCTGCCAGCATTGATTCTGCACTGATCTTCATTTTCAAAGGGGATGTGGGAAGCGACAAAACAAATGACTACGCTAGTTTACATAATCTTAAAAAGATCTTCTTTGCTCGATCCGAATTTGCTCATTTACACTAAAACTTGTTCACAAATGAATTGTACGTGTATTAACCCTGTCACTCAAGTCGCATTGGCCAAAAGTACATTCAGTACAGTACAAAATTGCAAAATAATGAAGACGTAAACTATAATTGTAGGAGCGGAGTTGCGGCTCCAGTATGGGGAAACATCTGCCCTCCTGCAGTGTCTTGCCTTAGGACACTGCAGCAGGAAATCTGAATTACCTTTGTGTGTTTGTTTGTCTCTGTGAGCAGAATTACTCCAAAATTCCTGCACTGATTTCCATGAAGTTGTGTGCAGGGGTGAGGCATGAACCAAGGAGGAAACCACTCGAGTTTTTAGAGTGGATCCAGGATTTATTTTCCCTTTCTTCAAAATGACGAGATAGGATTGTTAGCTGTGGTGGACGTAAGCCAAGCTCTATTCTACTTTTCAAATAGTTTGAATTAAATATTCCAATTTTAACACTCAAAAATATTTTTTCATTCCTCTTATTCTTTTCAATATTACTAAATGTGAATGAATAAAGAGCACTTGCACTTGAATATCCTAAAATATCCTCCCTACTGCTTCAAGTACTGTGAAGAGCTGAGTCCATTAAATCTCAGACTGCCTGACAGTGGAGGGCAGGTGGATTTTACTCTTCAGTGTGTGTGTGTGTGTGTATGTGTGTGTCTGCGCCCCCACCTCCAGTGATGGTCTTGGGTTTGCAGAAAAAGAAAGACGGGGTTGGAGGTTAATCTGAGGTTGGTTCAGTTCATCAGATTCCTGAAATGATGGTGTGGCAGCAGCAGGCGCAGCCAGGTAGAGCCTGGAGAGCTGGAAATACAGGAGTGCAGCATTGTCGACACTGACTAATAGCTGCTATCCACACTTTGTGAAACAGTACACAAAAAAATGAGACATTTCTAACAGTTGTCGACACCATTAATGTTGTACCAGCTACTTTGTTTCCATTTGAAAGAAGCAAAAATAACACACCAGCGATTTCCCTTGTGCTGGTACAAGGCAGAACACAATATTAATGATTTGACAATGTTGGCAGAAACTATTCATGGGGGGGGGGCCTCCATGAACGCTGACGTTTGTGGCTCTTGAAATAACAACAACTACTGAATGTATTCATTTTATTTGCTTATTTTATTCCATCTATGTCGTAGACTTCACTCTATTCTATTATATATTTTAAGTCCCCATTTTTGTTCTCCTTCTATTCATTTTATTTATATTTTACTTGTGATTATATCTTTTAAAATCGGCTGGTTGGTTGTTTAGTTGGTTGGTATGGGAGGTGGGAAGCCTTCTATCAAAAACTTATTATAGTACTTTTTAGCTAATGAAGAAGCTGAATAAATAAACACAGGAACTGTTTCCTTAGATATGATTTTGTTTCACAATAATGACAAATGAGACTTTGCAGAGTCTAACAAGAAGAAATAGACTTAGAAGTTTGTTTCATAAGGACGATATACTTCTGAGAAAAAACAATCTTTTTATCATAAAGGTGTGTCTATGAAAAACACTGTAGCCCATTTACAATGAGATCAATGAAGCGTTCAGATGATTCAGTAAACGTTTGTGAAATGAATAGATGAACAAGTCTTGTATTGGATTAAGATCTTTCTTCATTTGAATGTTTTGTTTACTTTCGGGCAGAGTTGGAGCAATAAGGCGCCGTGCATACAATGCATTTCAGTTTCCAAATGGAGCTCGATATTATTGATCGCATTCTGAATAAAATAAATGGCTCCACACGCCCGTGGTGCTGTTCTCTTGAGGTTGAAAGCAGAGGTGAAAATGGGAATGGGGCACAAGAGGACGTTCAGGCCTTGGGTTTCCAATTTGAAGGCCAACTTCGACAGGACCTCAGATTGCTGCAAGTATATATATACAGACCCAAATGATGATTTCTGTCATTATAGATAACTCGTGTTTCACTGACCTAATTGTTTCAATAAGTACGTTTTTAATTACTTATTTGATGCTATAAATCGGGCCGGAACTTCATGATTGACAGCTGAGACTGAATCACCATTGGTCAGGTGTGTGTATTGACAGGACCTAAATACCACGGTTCCTCCCCCTGGAGATTCTTGCAGCGAACGCACAAGATGACAGCGTTTGTATCGGGGCAAAGTTTGGCTTCATTTCTGGATAGTGGGAGGAAGTGGCTTGTGTCGCTCATCTTAATCTACAGTCAATGCACTTTACATACAAAGTGCACCTCTGATGAGAGGAAATAAACTTTGAGGCACCTGGTGAAATTGATATTCATGACTATATGATTCGAAATGCTCAGCAAACGTGGCAGCAAATACTGGAAACTTAGAAAATACAGTCAGATTGTTACTTTGAAAACATGTAAGTTTAAGTTGAAGGCAGTTTATACTTTAGTGCTAAAGGACAATCAACAGCCTACTGCTAGATATGTGTTTGCTTTACTCATTCCCAGCATCTGTGAGGCTATAAATGAGTAATTCAGTTAGTTCAGGAGCTTTAAAAAAAAAAACTTTTTGAACAGTCCTCCCCCTCAGCTGGGGGTGCCGTCTTCAAAGCGGCGTTAGCATCGGGGCTCCACTCGCCGAGGCAAAAACAGCACTGACATCAAAACGCAGCAAATAAAAAGGGCTGAAATTCTCTGTGAGAGGAGGGCGATCGCTGACAGACCACAGCATCAGGTGAGGCTGCAGCCACGCCGCAGACCTCTGGTACAAACAGATCCACCGTCTCCTTCTGAACTCTCTCCACCGAGAAGCTTGTTTTTTCTTTACTTTATTACTCTTCCTCTCCTCGGTACACACCTCCTCTACACAATCTGCCTCTTTTCTCACGTACGTTCCCTCCTACACGTATCCCTCCTGTTTTTCCCTTTTTAAAAATCAATCTCCCTCCTCTTCTCTGCCTCGTCTGTTTCTCTCTCCTTCCCCTCCTCGCTGCAGTGTTTTGCCACGGCTCTTACCTTTTCCCCCTGTAGGGTTGTGTGTCTGCTGTAATGAATTGTACTTAATTGCCAACTGGGACCTGCAGCCTTAAATATAACTCTCAGGACACTTAACCTGGGTCACCATGAATGATAAACACACCTTCATAAATTGGCTTGGGCTTGGAGCAGAGAAGAAAACCATTTTTCTCTTCAGGGCCCCACCACAGCACAGGAAGGCACACAGTATAGTGTAATGAAAATAACTAGTATTTCTACACTGAATTACAAGATCTTGATATATATGTTGAGGGCAGCAACAAGACTTTTAGAGGTATATTTCTGTACCACAACACCAGGGTTAAGTACTTATATCCTGCAGATTTTTAAATTATATATATTTTTTAAATTTTCAATCAATGTTTTGCCTCATTACACTATAGCGTGTTTTTCAACCATGATGTCTGAGTGGTAAATCTACTTCTGTTATCATGGTAACCTGCATTAGAGTTACATCGGAACAACTTTACAACCATAGCAACTGTAACTAACAGAAGGAGCAGAGCTCAGAGTAGTAATTATAAGCAGTCAGGGATTAAAGGTTCCCACAGTCCAGTTGGTTCGGTCGCAATCGTGAAAAGAAAATCTGCGCTACATTATGTTTTTTTTAAATTATGTTCTTTTCTGTATATCTGACACCCGCCCGCCACCAACCCTTCACCCGACACCCCCTTCAAGCTGTGGGGATGTTTGCCTTGTGTCTAAGGCCAGCAGATTGACTGGTTATGACACTCATGCATTATAGAAAAGTGCACCGGGGCCAGAGTAACTGAGAAGTGTGGAGAAGCGGCACAGGGAGCAGTTTGAGTGCCCGGCCAGCAGGACAACCTCCCACTCCGCTTCCACCTCCTTGCTCTTTCCCTCCCACCCACTCTCTCCCTCCATCTCAATCTGACACATGCTGCAAATGCAAAGCCAGATCAAAGTTTGTGTAGCCCTTATGAATAAAAGAGTACGACCCATCTGTGCTGCAGCAGAAAGAGCGAGGTTCTACAGAGTGGCTCCAAGAAAACGTACACGTTGGGGTGGTGGTGGCCGCCGCAGCACCGTGGTCCGCAATTGGCTGTTGTGAGAATACATGACAGAAACTGTATTGACTTAATGAAGTGATAATGACATTTAAAAAAAAATCACTAAGAGGGCTCCTCACCTTACCCTGAATGCCTCACTCCCACCACGACCTTCTTCACTTCAGTCTTCTGCTGTGTGAGCAGCTCTCATATCAGTGCATGTCCACATATCAGATGTTAGGATCAATGCTGTTGCTTTCGGCACGTCTCACTTTTTTGTAGCTCTCTTTGTATTTTTATCTTTTTCAAACATCAAAAACTGCTTTATTCCAAGAACATAAATGGGTTTTACAGACAAATCCTAAAATTGCAACGTGGAGGAAGGCGGGGCAACTAATGACTGGTTCGGTTCTCAGGTCCTCTTTGCTAAGCACTACACCAAAAGGTTGAAAACAGAATGGCTTGTGACGGCCAGGTCGAACCCACAAATCTCACCGCAGGCAAATCTCCTAAAAAAGAAGCAGCAACATATCTTGACCAGCCTCAGCTGCATCCGACTTGGCGAGGAATCCTCATGGTTGGCACGAGCATGCTTTAGCATCAAAGATGTATTATCATTATATACCAACTGCTGAGGACACAGCTGTTACATGACCAGACCAGAGAAAGTTGTGTGAAGGAATAACTACTGAGAATAATTCAAGGATAATTAATGGAAACAGACTTAAAGTTAAAGAAGAAGTAGAGATGCTCTATATTTCTCTTGCTGTCTACCAGTCCCATATAAAAGACCAAAAACCAACAATGAATTTATCAAACTTGTGCTCAACAACAACACTAGTGCTGTCTGTGCGAGACAAAGCCTGATACATCTTATTCCACTGTGCTGCAGAGCTTCATTGTTGTCCAGAGTATTAAAAACACATCAGTGAGATACTCTGCTGCAACAAGTGACATGTTCTTTTATTACATGGAAGCTGTAGTGTAGGGCTGTCTCTTTTTCCAAAAGTCAAGTTCGTACAAATTTGTCCTGACAAGCAATTCGCTCGAGCGTATTCACCCAAATCCAAATCCACCCACTTCTAATACACCCCTCCGACACTTGACGTAGCTCCGCTCGTCTGTGGCTTCTCCTCTACTGCTTCACCTGAGTGAAAAGCTAACAGGAGAGCCGGCAGATGTGTTCCTGTTGAAAAGAAAGCCAGCTGCTGATTTATCTGTTTGGTTTCTTTGCCTGGAACCCAAAACCAGAACCGATTCTCAGATGCTTTTGTGTCGCGGTTGTCCGTCAACTTAATATTACTGGCTTACTTGTGCTTCTAAATTGTAATTTCACCTCCAATATAAACTTTTTACCCTATGTTAGAATTTGTTGATCAAGAGCAAGTGTGTATAAATCCAAGGATGAAAATAGTCCCTGACACTCCATGCACTATTTAATCTGATAACAAGTTAAAGTCTAAAAAAGTACCATAAAATATTGTCAGTAAAAAACACACAGTATGTGAATGTACAAATGCAGAGTGGATAATGTTCCATGTGGTTACCGGGTCAGTAAGGGGGGCATATAAACAACAACCAAGGTGGCGTTTGAGAACTCCCTTGAAATGCAGCGTGAACACAGCCCCATGGCTAATATTTGAATGTCTGGTCTGCAGAGAGGTTCTTCTTCCTGTCTGCCCAAACCATGGATGTTACTGATGGCAGGCATCCTCACAGTGAGACACATTGTACTCCCCACTCACAGGAGTTCCTCCAACTTCTCCCTCGGGCCTCTAGCTCATCCATCTTATTGTCCAGTGATCTCATGATGACAGATTGACGATACACTCTTCTCCATCAGTCTCTGCTGGCTGCACCCAGCTCCCTTCTCTTATAGCTCCGTTCCCTCTCTGCACCCACTTTGTGTGTGTCCTCCTTCTGGTCGATAAGACTGTCGCTGGTGTAAACAGTGCAATCATGGAGTTGATGCGCTACAGTAACGCTGAGTTTAAAAAACAGTTCCCATCAGGTATAGGACATTAAGGAGCTTTTTAAAAGTAATATAAAATCCTAGATCATCGGAATGAACCAGTGAGCTCGGGCCTGAATGGGTTAAAGAACATATAATCTATTTGGTGACATCCAAAAAATGTGATTGCTTAATAATATTGAATTTTACAACAGCTGAGAACATGCTTTGATTCACACTGGCTCTGTAAACCTGCCAGGACCGAGGGTTCTCTGCGTCACACTGTATTTCAGGTAATCTCACCATGTCTACTGATGACATGAAGCCATGAAATCTATCAAATGTCACGAGTTAGAAGATTTTCACACATCAAAATCAAGCACTTAATGTTGAGATGAGCTTCGGAGCTCTGCTATGAGACGTCAGTATGGACATGTGGCGTCTTATTTAGCTGGAGATGGGGGGGGGTATTTCATTTCACATCAGTCAGACAGTGAGCCAGTTATTTATTATTGGCTGTCTACTGCATGAATGACAGTCATATGCCATTACACATTAATTGTGATCAAACCTTTTATAACCTCGTGTGACATTTTGTCAATTCTCCCAAAATCCGTCAGTTTGGTGTTAGAACATAAACAAAGCCGCTCACAGAGCAATTCAGTTTTAAGTGATTGGCCCCTTTACATTTCCAAGGTGCGTCAGTGCCATCCTCTGATACGACCGGGTTCACGGCACGCTGCAAACTTCATAATCACAGCCTCCAAATGTAACATACTTACATCTGTACAAACAAAACCATTTGTTCTTGTTTCAATGTTCTGCCAAATGGTGCTTCCCCACATAAACACCATTACCGCAGCTTTATTCTCTTCATCTCACCCTGAGGGAACAAGCCGAGGCAAAGAAATACTCTCCGATGCGATATGCCCGGCACAGATGCGTTTACAGTGTGTTATTAATCACAGGAAGATCATTTGCTCCTCCGAGCCGCCCAGGAGCTTAATTTCATTTGTTCCCATCGATTTAACGGCCATTTCAGAAACAGGGGTGGTGCGGGGGAGCATGGGCTCGATACAAGCTATTGATCAGAAACTAAATGACCTTGTGTACACGGTGGCCGTGGAAACCAAGCAAGGGATGCAGAAGAAAATTACATCATTCAAAAGGTCTCGGTGGGGATAACCATGGTAATGCTGAGCCGAGGCAGGTTATACATGGTCAAAAGGTCTGTTGCTTTATACAGTTCACAAGTGCACATGGACCACTGCATCTAATGTAACAGCATGAGCGACACGCCACATGTACACCTGCCCACACCGCTATCAACCCTCGCCTGAGCGTAATTAATCTTTCTGTTTCTACTCATACTCTGCACCCTTTCCCCCGGGTAGCACTGTCATGACAACACATTGTGCCGCAGCAAGTTATTTTCCGTGCTCACACGCTTGGCACAGGGAGTCAATTATGAACACCTAGCGACCTTTGGCCCTCTCGCACATGAACTACTATTCCCAGGTATGGCGCCACATCACAGCTAACTAGAGCCTGGGGGGGGGGGGGCTGCACTCTCTTGGCGCGTAAACAAACACTGTTTACATGAATTACATGCTATAGGAGATGATTAACTACCCAGCTGAACCCAGGCCCCGGTTTGGCAGCGGCCTCACAACACAATTTATGGGGTTTTGTGCATTTGTGTGTGTGTGCGTGCGTGTGTGTGTGTGTGTGTGTTGTAGCTGGGGGAGGAGCAGGCGTGGGGGGTTAATAGAATAATGAAACTGCAATGCTGTGAAGCCACCAAGTAGGAATTTGTGGCACTAAATGAACTGCTCTTTTGTTTGAGGCTGTTTGATTAGTTGGGTGGCAGGGTGTGATTTCATTCACATTTCTAATCCTAATCTTGTTATTGTACAACCCCACACACTCAGACACACACAGTACAGATACGCCCGCTCGCACACACACAACCACACTCACAGGTAAGGCTCGTTTGTGTGTCTTAAGTAGGTGAATGATGGATATATCTCGTTGCCTGGCTCACCTTATCAGCAGAGGGGCCAGTATTGGTTTCATCAGCAGCTTGATGAAGCTGGAGATACAGGTAAAGCCAGGCAGCTTTTGAGGAAGGGAACACGTGCACAAAACAAGATTGGCTTGTCTTCACAGCAAAATAAATGGTGTTGCTGGAGCCGAGATAGTCAAAGCAGAAAAAGGGGGAGACTGCTTTTTTTTTTTGGGAAGCTGCAGCCCATTTGATAAGCGCTGCGCTGTGATTACAAAAAAAAGGGTGAAAGGAAAACATGGCGCTTAATGCGGTTCTAACCGATGAAACTGTCAAGAACTTTCTGAAGTCGTGTGCTCGGTAATTGAAAACATGTTAACATGGTTTCCCAGATAATGCAGAAAGCGTTTCAGACATATATTCAACATTGAAATGATCCGTTGATTCTTCTTTTTAATGACCAGTAGAAAATACATCAGTGGGTTATTTAAAGTCGATAGATCCAACATCTCAACACGCTGCTTATATATAATATTTATTTTATAAATGTATTTATATATTTATACTACTGTGTACGGACATGTATGAATCTAATAACCTTGTGTTTTTGGACTGTTGTTCACACAAAACCATTTCAAAATCAAGAAAATTATATTATTTGCTGCTCTACATGTTACAAAAAAAAGAAAGATGATGTAGTTGGTATTTTTTATATAGAGTATATTTAGTTAAGATATAAGCAGAACTCAATTGAGTGCACAACAAATGTGACAAAATCCAGTACCGTGCAGTGTTTCCAGTGCTTTCTTTTGCAGTGGGGGCCGGCTAGCCAACCCCCCACCATACACCCATTAACACAAATACACAAACACACACCCCATCGCCATTTAAGCCGTTTTCAGACTATATCCACACAATTGGCTTCGGACTTTCTCCAGAGTTTGCCTTTCACACATTCGCAACTCAGACACGTTCAGCCGGCAGAGGTAGGATGTAACATCACATATTTTGTCTACAGCAAATCGCCAAACGCTCCCTTGACATATTTGTCTGTGTCTTCTACGTTTATGGCTCAGTTTTTTTCATTATGAGATATTTGTATTTCTTTTGTTTTGGTCAGTTTCACGTCTGTCACATGTTCGAAACTCCTGTTGCAGCCTGTGTGTCTGCTCGTCTGTCGCTCTTCACACACCAACTGACAATCAGATGAATTTTGTTGTCGATCGATGGTGTCGGATCACGATCCAGATCGTTCCGTTTCACCTCAAACCCGATGACCTGGCTGTGTGCATCATGTCTTGTCTTGTTTTCAATGTGTTTATGCTTGCCTCATAAATACTCAAGCCGGCACACACACACACACACACACACACACACACACACACACACACACACACACACACACACAAAACAAAAGCCTAGAGGACACAGTGGACAGAATAGGAGAATAAAGGTGAGACGAAGAAAGGTGTCCGAGACAGGAAGGAGTGAGTGAGGGAGGGAATGAGTCAATGAGTGAGTGAGGGAGAGAGAGAGTGAATGAAACACAAAGACTTTCGCTCTTCAGCTGACACGACATCTCCTCCTCTTGTCACCAGGATACAGAGAGGCCTGGACAAGGGAATTTTGGAAGAGCGGAGAAATGCCGGATCCAGGCCCACAGTGGCCATCACTGTCACTCATGTCTGGCACAGGAACGTATTCTGGTGACATGAAGAGATCCCCAGAGTCCGAGAAGAGACCAGAGATCCTCTCTTTTCTCCCCCTCCCTCCCTCCATCCCTCCATCCCTCCATCCCAGACTGCTTCCAGTCGCCTCGTCTGATCTCCCAGGTCTGTCTGTTTCATCTTTCTCCCAGTTCCAGTCTCCAACATTCGGCCTCTTCTTCTGAGAACATAGTCACCTCAGCATTTACCATAAACACTACACAAAGATGAACAAAGCATCTCCACCTCTCCTAAAAATGTTGTACCTTAATAAAATAAATTCTACAGAATTGCTATGATTAAGGAATTTATCTGCTGAAGTGAATTTATACTGCGATGTCGCAGTCAAACGCCCCCTGTTGCTGATTGTGTGGATAGCGCTTTATTCCCAGTTAAAGAGACAAGTTTGTGTTGGGGTTTTTGTTCAGGCCAGACACTGAACAGACAGCTCGGGTACTTAACCAACTTGCTCTGTATAATCCCCGGTCACATATTATTGATTTCAACGTGACTTCTTCTAGTCACCTTTCATTTCCTTGAACCTTCATATAGGCACAGGTACAAAAACATCTTCAAGAAAATTGTAAAAGGCACTCTCGAAAAGGCACTTCCACAAGATGTTTTTGTAATTTTCGCCCTGTTGCTAAAAGGATGTGCTTTGAGTTCAAGGTGAACTCGCACGACTGAAACCTCCTTAAAAACAGATCAGGCTTGAGTTTAAATAATCACAATAATGATCGATCTTGAGTTCTGCGTAACTCTTGATTTATTTTCCCATCAATGTCTCTCCCACCGTTCCCTGGTTTCTCTTCCTACCCATTCTCCCACCTGTCTGTCTTCCTCCTTTGTGATTTCCTCTCTGCCAGCCTGATTGCTCTCCTGCCTGTAAGCTCGTGCTAGCATCCTCCACGCTGGTGGTTGCAGCTTGATCCGTTAAACTGCAGGCACTGACGTGTCGAGCACAACCTCACCGGCTTCTCTCGCTGTGCTCTCAACTCATGCACGTGCGTGTGAATGAATGCACTTGTACACATGCGGCGGCGGCGCTCCCAACTCCATGTGCACCTCCGTTAGAGCAGCTGTGACGTTCATTTGGGTCGACCAGTGGCTCTAGGCTTATTAGAGAACCTCTAGATTGAAGGACCGAGACCTGACCCTAGAGAGCGGGGGGGGGGGGGGGGGGGGGGGTGGGGAGTTCAGCCAGAGTAAGACCAGAGTGAGCAGCCACATTATCACATTTCCTGCCGCTATTTTCCAATTAGCTCGCTTGCAAACCTCTTGACGCTCTGAACCTCTCACGGACTGGGCTTGAAGCCACTTTCTGTCCAACTTCTGTCAAGATTTCGCCACACAGCGAGGCAGACAAGCGCGTTTGTACGGGAAGCCTCCACCACGTCGGGACGGAATCTGGCTCTGATGTGGATTTCATCTGTTACCTTCTGTCTTTATGGTGAACGATGGCCAAACGACCAGTTCTTCTCATAAAGAATCAAACAGGGGGAATGTCACGTGCATGAGAGGAAATGAGAGGAATTTGAAAGTAGCTTGTTTGGAGGTGGATGGCAAGAACTCCAGGTTGATGTGATCATGAGTGAGTGTGACAACTGTTTAAAGACACTGCTTCTTGCATGCTATTCCTGGCATTCACATGATAAACCCACTTTTATTAATAGCAAAAGAAAATATCACATGCCACACATTCAATTAGATTTGTTATCTCCACTCAGGAAAAAAAATGAAACATCGTACACGAATAATGTTCTCCCAATCAAACATAATTCATCCATCAGCTCCCAACATGCCTCTGCATGTGACAGTGTGTGTCTGCACCCATCAGTGACAGGGCGAGAGAGAGGGAAGGTTAATAATACAAAAGTAAAGGTGGGATAGTGCTGATGGCCACGTCACACTATGAGGACGTCGCAGCGAAACGCTCATCTCTCTCTCTCGCTCTCTCGCTCTCTCTCTCTCTCTCTCTCTCTCTCTCTCCTTTGAGAATGTCTCTCTTGCATTTGACATTTTCTATCTCCACAACCTAAAAGAGAGTACGTCTGTGAAGATTCTCAGTCATCCAGGTCAAGGTCTCTTCACGCGTCCACAGCTGTGCACAGGCAACAGGAGTTGATTGAATTTCTTTGAGACGTTTCACATGTCATCCAAGCGGCCTCTTCACAAACTGGGTTTATCAGAGATTTTTTTCTACCCCCCTAGAAACAGTTGATGAATAAAAGCAGTGAGCCTGAATTGAAACAGTGAATTTGTGAGCCATGAAACCAAAACAACAAGCTGAAAGATGCTAAAATGCCTCATAGAGCCGAGGACGGCTGCAGGTCCCGGGTGATAACTTTCTGTGTGCTTGTTTCTATTAACAACCCGTTTCACATTCCACAACTAACACCTACACATGCCCGTGCTCGGCACTGTGAGTGTGTCATTCACATTAGCGACTAAAATTAGATTAGTTCAAACTCTAAAATGTTTCGTAGCATGTTTGTGAACAGAAAGTATCAGAGCACAACAACAACACTGACATCACTGTCGCTGAACTGAACTTTGTGTCGAAACAGACATAGCAGATGTTGTTTTAACATTTACACACAAATTACATTTTACACACATAAATACACAAACACACAAATATATATATACAGGCCAAAAGTCTGCAGATGAGGCATCAGGGGACATCCAGGGTTACTCTCTCCCCCACACACCTATATGAGTCTTTGTATTTTAGAGCAGCTACAGTACAAATAATCACATTCAAATAAAAACACTTTGACCAAAAAGTCATTTACTTTTTGTATTTAGGAAAAAATTAATTGTCAAGACCCTACATCATCGTGATCATGACCCAGTGTCGATATAAAAATATTGAAAGCTTTAAAATAACTGCTTTCAACGAACAAATCAGACTGAACAGGTGGTGAGGGCTGGGTATTATCTGATCTGTTCCAATACCAAAACATCTGTAGTGCTTCTACAGATACTGTGCATGCACATTTGAAATTTGCCTTTGACTTTATGTGAAATTAGTGAAACTTTTTTCAAGGAAGTGCCATTTTCAAAAACGTGTTAACGGGTATTTGCATCTGAAAGTGGCCAAACAAGACAACAGCAAACACTCAGGTGCCTCCATTGTTTTCCCAATATATAAGGAATCAATAGTGTCTGCTCTATTATTGTGATGGACAGACAAACAAAGGCATGAATGGAGCCCGATCGATGGTTCTCCACAACACAAACTCATACACGCTGTTCCATTATGGAGACAACGTTTATCTCACCGCATTAGCAGATTTTCTACGCCAGGTATAAATATACAAATGAATCAGATGCTATCTCGCCGTGTGAAGCATTGTACCTTTACCTGCGGCTTTTATTTTGGCGGGGGGTGCGGTGGTGTCACCTCGAGCAGTCATGAGCACGGGGGAAACAAAAGCTCCCGTCGGTGAGGATCTGGTTGCGTGTCCTGAGCGAGCTGTGCCTTCTTATCTGAGCTCAGCAAAAGTTCCCATCGATCTGCCCGCTGATTGTGTGTCTGTCAGCCCACCTGTCCGGCTCCCCCTCCCGCCTTCTCCTCCCTCGCCTCCCTCCATCCATCCTAACTCTCCCCTCCTCTCCGCCTGAGGCCTCATTGATCAGCCGTGCCCTGGCTCCTGCCCGCTGATCAGTCAGCTTGATGTCTTTTGTGTCTGGGTGAAGTGAATAAACTATTGGGCCAATCGAACGAGAGGCGCGGGGGCCAGGCGAGCCGGCGGTTCGGTCCATTTAAAGTGCGAGGCCGAGAAGGACATCGGCTTGGCAGAGCTAGAGAGGAGGGTATGGAGATGAAACGAGAGGTTTAGGGAAGGCAAAGAGAAGATGATGGGGGCAGCAGGTCAGGGTCCAGTTCTCAGCGAGATCAGAGAAGCGGCACACAAAACGAGGGGAAATGAAGAAATGCTGCAATAAGAGATGAGGGGATGGAAGGAGGCACCTTGGCCCAAGTTCACAAAGTCCAGCAGGCCTTTCTCACCGAGGGGAGAGCAGAAGATCCATCTCCAATCCGCACGCTGATGACAAGCTCCTCAGATAAACACTAGAATGGGCGTCCAATCCGGCTTGAGACTGTCAGTGTCCCTGTGCGTCGCCTCGATTGTGGACATAGGGAATAATTGCGTTCATGTGGCTGCATAAATTAGCCGCCGGTTGTGGCAAATCTATAGGCAAGTGGATGAGGCCCGAGCATGCGGATCAGAGCCTCTTATATTTATCGAGGAGAGCTTCCAGGTCTCAGATGGGCCAGATTGATGGGAAGAGGCCGGGATAAACCATCATTTCCATTTCATCCCTGTCAATAAGTGTTTGATATTGGGGGATAAAATGGGTGAGGGGAATTTGTTATTATAATAAGTGCGGCTTTTATGATCATATTTTGCAGCAAGGTGACAGAAGATTGCACTGATGGATGCACAGATAGATGATGCGATTGTGGAATATTAATGACATTTGGTGGAGGAAAATATCGGAGGTTATCAAAATAAAGCTCTAGTAGCACTGCACGGTTATATTTATATACATCCACGGTTTCAAGAACATACAACAGCAAAAACAAGGTAAAGCAACATTTTCTGTTGCACGTACATAAAATATTTTCCTGGATAAAGTTTCCAAGGTAATCCGACTTAATGTGGCCCTGCTATGAGGGCTGATGCATTTCTAATCACGCTCATAAAAAGTGGAGATGTAAACAAACATTTACCCTGTTTGGAAGTCCCATGGTTTGCTTGGGGATTGGTGCATTTTCTCTCTGTCCTCCGTGTTTTTAGTCAATCGGTCCTTAGATAAAAAGAGCTTAGAAAGATTATCCCCCTGGCTTGCATGCCATTATCATTAATCAGTGCGTTATTGACTGCTCTGTCCTTTCCTGTTTCAAGTTCAGGCCTCCCTTAATCCACAGATTTCGCCCAGAAGACACACACTCGACTCCGGGAGGCTCAGTGCAGCTTGAACCATGCACCCCCCCTCGCAGGCACCAATCGATCTGCGGCAAGCCCTCTCCGGCCTACCAATCAAAACGCCCAAACATTGCAACTGTTGATGTAAATTCCTCTTTCCAGTATCTGGAGACTCATTTTGAAAATCTGTTCCAAAGGCCAAAGGACCTTCATCTTCCTTTTTCTGTTTTAGAAATCTAACATTGTACATGATCTGGAAAAAAAAACAAACAAGCGCAGGATAGAATGTTTTATCCAGTTAAGATTCACTAAGCTCTTCTTAATCTACTGTATATATTGCACATGATTAGTGCTTCCTATTTGGGAATTCATCAGTGTTTATTTCAAGCTTTAAAAACAAGTAATAATTAGTTTGTTTATGTTAAAATCAATAACTCAAAACATAATCCACTTTATAAATATAATTTGGAGCACACTCACTTGGAGGAGCTCTGGTGGATAATTAGCAGCTCATCTGCATTCCCTTCACACGTTTTGCGTTTTACTTTTGTATTAGCAGAAGAACTTCTGAGTCGTGTTGCCAAGAGGCCTGTGTTAACCGGCGGTTCCCAACCTGAGGTACGTGGTGCCCCAGGGGTTACGTCTGCGGTTCCCAAGGAAATATGTGGAAAGATTGTGGAGTAGCAGCTCATTTTTATTTCCTCCGCCAAAGAGGATTACTGCAAGACGTGGTGGAAGGATGCAGTACGAATCAGGAAAGGACCCATTCAATTTTGGTAGCGATCCAGATCAAGTGTCGGATCCAGGATTTGAGTTTTTCACAATGTTGTCAATCCAATTTCTCAGGGAATACTTCATGAATCTTGATGAAAATTATCAGGCAAAATAAGATATCTACAGTACGAGTGTGCAATTTGTTGCAGCTTTATTGAATTGAACAGGACTTTTGGACCTTTGCGGTGGTATGAGCTCTTCTGAGTGCTAGTCTATTCATTCATTAGTTTATTTCACATAAATTCAATTGGGTGTGGTAGAAGCCAGTAATATCTTTCATGAAAACTACTGTATACTATATATATTTGAATATGTATAAATCCAGATTTGATAAATAAAATATAAATACATATTTGTATTATAGCGAGTGGAAATACAACTGAATTTCCTTTTTTTATAATAAGCTAAAAGTAGTGGAGACATGTTGAGCTTGATTCACTCAGGAATGTCAAAATTACACAATTACACACAATTCAACAGTGTAAAATAAATATCGTGCTTCTATCCACCTCTATAGGGTTAAAGCAACTTTTACTGAGCAACAGCGCCCTCTGCAGCCACATGTGATGACTGATTCTGTAAAGTGATGAACTTTGCTGTCCCACACACAACTGACCTGTGATTATTACCCATGATCCCCTGCTTCCTGAACCAGAGGAGCCGTAAGAGGACTTCAAGCCTTTAGAGCTGACCTTTAGTTACGCATTGATATTCAATTAGCTGCGTCTCCTTGCAGCAGAAAAAAGGTTTGATGTGATTTGTGATCAAAATACGACACAATCCTTCGGCAAATGAACAAACTCTAAACAGAAACGATATGCAAGTAGCAGGAGCCGATCTCACACCCTGGAAACGGATAAAGAGAAAATCATTACCAGCAGACAACTGAAGTGCTCTTGAGTGAGACGTTGAACTCAGCAGCAGCTCGCCCGCTGCACTCTGCTCCGCGGTTCAACCTAAAAATGGTAAAAAAAAAAAGAAGAAACAACACAAAAACACACAGACTCAGGCATTCCCTGGCGTTCCTCAGCAATACCATGGGAACTGATGTTGCCAGACGTGTTTGTGCTGCAGTACAAATCACGCTGTCACTTTCAGTGCGCCTGTCAAAGAAGCAAGACATCAACACAGTCAGACGGCGGCGACAGGGAGCACACTGACACAGCATGAGTCGATGGGGAGGCCAGTAGCCTTCAGCGGTGATCGGAGACGCGTGTGTCTTTCTGTGTGTTTGTGCTCCATGTGCCTTCAACTGTGCACATCACACACACACACACACACACACACACACACACACACACACACACACACACACATAATGGGGTTGTGTATCCATCTGTAAGTATGAGCTAAGCCTGATCAATAATCTCAAGCAAGGAGAAGCTTATGGCTTTACCAGCATTAACTCTGCATTGTCAAAGTCTGTCGTCTCCTCTGTGTTCCAGCATGTGTGTGTGTGTGTGTGTGTGTGTGTGCCCAGATGCTCTGTGTGCACACGCCTACCTCTTTGTTTACAGGTAGGCGTGTTAGCTTTACTCTGCATGTGTGCACTCGGCCGTGCACGTGCTGCTGTTCACGTTGTTTGACACCCGCTGTGTGAGGTCACGCTCGGTCCAGGCCTCCGCCCACTTCCTGCTGTTGACTGCAGCTATTTACCGACTTCACTGACACATACAGCCTGGTCAAATAAATACTGATAATCTATGCAAATGCAACACTTTGTTTTCTCAATCAAACGCTATTTAGCCGCGTGTGTGTCTTCCCGCACGTGTTCATCCAGACAGATCCCAGAGGGCCCCTGCTGGTGCTGGTTTGGTGATATGAGGCTGATTAAAAACATTACACAGTAGATTGTTTCGCTGCGACAACACCAGACAAATCTGTGTTCTTTTAATGTGCGCCCGCAGAATGCAAAATAACAAGAGCGTCAGGAGCTTGTTTCCTTCATTTTCGCCTCGTAAGACACGAGACGGGTACCTGCAGGAGAAAAGCCTTCCAGGCGGAGAAGCCAGAGCTGCTCTGATAGTTTAACATCAACACTAATGCAGATGAGGAACGTGAAAAGTGGCGCCCGCAGTGATGAATCCACGGAGAATTACCCTCCTGACTGCACCGTCCTGCTCTTTCACACCAGTGCCCAGTTAACAGTTTAGTGACAGAATCAATAAATAAAACAGAAAAAGTCGACAGTGAACAAGGCGCCGACCCAAGCTGCTTTCAGACATGCACTCAAGTCCGGACATTTTCCTGAACTTTTCCTGCCTGTCCGAGTGAGCCCATGTGAGAATGGAGCAGGACATTTCACAGCCAGTGAGTGGGCGTGTTGGTGATGACTAATACGTAAAACTTGAAGAATACAAGTCCAGTGTTTCCCATTAATCATCTAGACATAATCAACCAATAATTATTATAATATAATAAAATCAAGGAATCTCTAACTCTGTCTTTTGCTCCATTATTGTTATTTGCTGCATCTTCCAGAACTTGTCTTTCACTCTTTGTGCCTGTCTCCCAGAATCACCGTCATCATTTAGAATCTTTCAAATCTTTCGTTGGTTTTGACAAATCCAAATGCTTCTAGTATTGTTGTCAACTCAGAAATAAAGATTCCTGTGCTAATTCTTCCAGATAAAATAAAAACATGTGATTTTCCGCAGTGGAATTTTGATGAACACTGCAGACATCTTTGGGGGGAAAAGGAAGAAGCTCTGCGCTAAAAAGACGTTGAAAGACTTGGTTGTGCCGAAGAGTTACATGCAGAACAGAACACTCCACTGCTCATTTGGTCTGCAAGTATATCAAGAATATCTTCATGTGTTCTGCGTCAAATACAAACCGACTGCAGTAATTCTGGTTCGCTTGTGCTGTATGTCAACCATGTCACATTTTCTAAGCCATCCTTTCCACTTTGAGCGGTTAGCTGTCATTCTAATCCTGGGGGGGGAGGGAGGGCGCACAGTGATTTGGCAGATGTCTGGTGTCTCTCTGAGGGGACACTTGCAGCAGCGTCGGATTCACGCTGGCAGTGGAGGAATCCAAATGGTCTCAAATGTGTCTATAAATGCAAGCAGGCCCTGACACGTCCCTCCACACCCACGTATCATCTTTGCCACCACCATTCCCTCGTCCTACTCTCTTTGCATTCCCCTCTCCTCAGCATAAGGCTGAGCTCAGAGCCAAAAGTCTACCTCTCCCGACTCCCCGCACCTCCCATCCTCCCTCTCTTCTCACCCCCCCCCTCTTCCCTCTCCTCTCACCCTCTCCCGCTACAGACTCCAAACTCTCCTAATTCCTGTCATGCTAATTGGAGCTGACAGACACAGCTAATTATGCACAGATAATCTGCTGCATCTGACTAATTATAATTCCCATTAGCTGCCGATAATGCTCATTAGATTAACTTTCTCCAGGAGAAATTGGAAATAATAGGCCGGGGCCTCGACGCTGCATCTTTTTGGTAATGAAGGAGAGGGGTCTCTTTGGCAGGGTGGGCCGGTGTTTGTTTGGCACAGAGGAGGAGGCAGGCTGGTTGCTGCCGTGGAAATGGATACACCGTCTGATCCAAGTGGCATCTGATACATCTTGACTGCTGTCGCACAAATTGAGAGCGATGGGGAAGCCAACGATGGGAGAATTACGACATACGGGTCTGTGTCAGGTAAGAAATGAAAAACCGGAGCACATACCTCCGCCGAGGCCCAACAGTCACCTTATGAAACCACATTTAAATCTGTCAAATCTGGATTTTTACTTGAATTTGAAACCAAATTGCAAAGTCTCCCAGATATCAGCCTCCTAAACATACCTGGTTTTCTTCCATGAATTATTTAATGGGTTCTTGGTGTCCCATACTTCCACCAAGTTTCATTGAAATCTGTTTTGCATAATCCTGCTGACAAACAAACAAGACAAGAGCAGACAGGGGTGAAAACAAAGGAATGTGGAGTTTGCATGTTCTCCCAGTGTCTGTGTGGGTTTCCCTGAAGTACTCCAGCTTCCTCCCACAGTCCAAAGACATGCAGATAGGGGTTAGGTTGTTTGGACACATTAAATTGACTGTAGGCGTGAAAGCGAGAGTGAACTGTTGTCCGTCTCTAGCTGCTTTTAGACCTGCACAAAACTGCGGATAATAATTATACATAAAAAAAAAAAGGAAGACAAATCTCCAGGATGAGTTCATGTCAGCTTAAATGTTTGTGATACAACAGAGACCTGTCCAGAGTGTACCCAGCCTCTCTTGCCCCCATGACCCTTACTGGATAGGCGGCACAGATAATGGATGGATGGAAATAAAAGAACATTTATGAACACATACATATGCACTTGAAAGAGACAGTTTGCATTTCTTGGTGATTTATTAAGCAGCTTCAAGTAAAACGAGGCCTTGCTGGAGGGGCTGGAATCCGCCACAGGCCCCTCTGGTAATGGGGCTTCTCACTATAATCATACTCATGACGGCACGTATCTAAAATGAGCGGCGATAGTTCAGGCAGGAAACTGTAGCCGGCTGTAGTCCATTAGCCCACTCTGCGCTGCGTTCGCTATAAACCACCTATCACACTTTGACCTGAGCAGAAAACGATTTATTTGTTGCCCACACGGTTTACCGCTGAGCGTTGTGCTCTCACGTTTGCCGCATTATACGACTATTCTGCAGCTTCGGCTCAACCGCCGCCGACAGTTCCCACCTGCTTAGATGTGCGTTTTATACGTGCTGCAGAGGGGAATGTTATTTACCCTCTGATAGTTGTGCGCCGGCAAGAACATAAAAGCAGGTCTGCACAGCACTGTGCGTTTAAAGTTGTAACACCACATCCCTTAAAATCAAAGTGTAAGCTGCCCTGACTGCTGCTAAAGTGCTAAAGAGTACATCAAATAATGCTGAGCGGGACAGTTTTGCCATGCATGTTGTCAAACTATGAATACACCAGCTCTTACTGTGGGGTCCTTTATACCCCACACAAAGCAAAGTGTTTTTGTAAAGGTTTCCGTCCTTTACGGCTCAGACAGGAGCATTGAGTTGGTGCGTTGCCGAATTGATCAAACGCAGCGATAACTATTAAAACCGACGAAAGAAGGTGTTGTTTGCAATAAATTTTTCATTGAGTGAGCGTCGATGCCGTTTGACAACAATAAATGGAGAGATGGTCTGCTGCCGCCGTTGCCAAAGCTTGGAGAGTGACTGGATACAGAAACCAAATGTAATTTATTAATGCAGTGTGGTGCTGAGGCCCCAGGCCCGGGGAACACACAGGCCCTAAAACCCACAAATGGGATATTGATCGCTTTTCTTTGGGGGGGGGGGTATATTTATCCATAAAGTGCCTCACTTACGCTTTTCTCTGCCCCCTGTTCTCTCCCATAGCCACTGACACATACACAACATTCAACAGCACTTCCACATTCTAAGGTGTATGTTCCTATAAAAACCAGTTGCCCACTGGGAGCAGGGCTGAGAGCACGTCAGGGGCTTTCAAGGAAAATACGTTGATCTGAACTTCACAATATACTATAGCGAATATGTAACGCACTATGCTGTAATATACTGTATTGTGTGACAGGACACAAAGAACCTTTGTGTTCTTTGCTTCAGTCGTGTGCGTATCCAACTCTTTAATCAGCCCCTGGGGCCAAATGTAGTCCATTGTGTGTGTGTGTGTGTGTGCATGCTCGCCTCTGCACATGCATACTCCCATTTGCAATGTCCTGATTTTGACCATCTTAACCAGCACATCTCAAATAAACAGGAAGCACCAGACAGCGAAGGAGCTTTGCTGCAATTTGCACTGGCATGTATTTTAAAACAGGAGTCAGGGCTGAAACCATAGCAACGATGCTGTACCGCCTGAGCAAAACAAAAGCACAGTTTATTGTCTCTGGGAAAATGATCCAAGTCCACCTAAACTCTACCACCTCCCTACACATGTCCAGCAAAATGCCTCTAAGTGGTGTTGTCCCAACAGAAAAAGAAAAACACTGAGAAAACAACAGCGTGATTACAGGAATGCTCACTCGCTGCAAAGAAGTACAAAGGGAGTTTGATTTGATTCTGCATTTTACATTTGGGGAGCTTCGGGCTTTCAATTGTCTCCGGTGCAAAATGAAAAAAAGATCTCACGTGTCTGCGGCGAAGTGGAAAAAGTCAGAGTCACTGTGCACAAGTTCCGCTCAGAGGGGAGGACAGAGCAAGAGTAACATTCCAAATGGCTTCACCTAACCAGAACCGCAGCTCTAAAGGAGCCTTTTACTGTCTTTCAGCTCATTGTTTTGGTTTTGTGGGCTACAACTCTTAATGCATTGGCTCAGCTTGACTTTTATTTGCTAGCCCCCACAAAAAAGTCTTACAAAGCAGCCTTACGCTTCCTGCCTCTAGCACACGCTCCACCAATAGTGAGTCAGTCTCAGCTGTCAATCATGACATTTCACCCTGTTTCTACTGCGTTAAATAACTAATTAAACTCCAACTTACCTGACAGAAAGCATCTTTGAGAAAAATGTATCTGACGTGTACTTGGACATTTAAGTTTGGTCCATCCACTGAACTAAACCCAGTCACTATGTGGTGATCGAGCTGGTTCGTAGACACTTAAAGTTTATTCCTGAGTGATTCTTCTGGACACAGAACTTTAGCCATGTTTCTGAAAATGTCCCCAAAAAAGTTTCCAGCATGAAATCTGCAGTGTCGTGTATATTAGATAATTAGGTGTTAGAATTATGATTCCTTTTTTTAATGAATCCCTTGAGAAGTTAGAACAGAAACCAAAGAATACTTTCTGCCTCACCATCTTTCAGTTTCAAAAGGTGCTGGGTACAACTTTAAATTAATCAGGGGTAAAATAAGTTCTCTATTCTCAACACGTCAGGGGCGCCATGGTTAACAGAGCAAGCAGCTCATTTTCTAATGTAAGTGGCCACAAAATTAAACGCTCCACCGATATCAAGCGTCCCAATACGAGCCCTCACAAGTTATTCTGTTGATTCGTCATTTAATCCTCCTCTGTCCTTTCACCAGCAGCCAGAAAAAAATACACGGCTGCTTAATATGACTGATGCAAAGACTTCTATGAGTCACAAATAGGCCAATTTCCGTTTTGATGAGCAAAAACTCCAGTGTGCTATGAGTGTAAAATGAGTATTTGGATACGATCTGCTCACTTTTGAGGAGACCCGCTCATCAAAGCCGGCGGTATAATGGCCTAAAATGTAAATCAATAGGAAAGACAGTGAAAAGCATTAATAGTGATGGATTACTTGGGCAGCTTCAGTGCATCTAAGAATAAAAAAAGCAGAATAATAATGGTAGAAAATGTCTGCTTGTATTCGAGAGGCTGAGTTGCTGAACCACTCCGGAAAAAGTCCATAATGTGTTTTTTTTTGTGTTTTCAATAACACTCTGATAAGAGCGCGGGAGGAGGTGAAGCTTCAGTGTCGCCAAGGTCAGATTGATGGAACATGTGACACATTTGGTTATTGTCTGTGAAAACTGCTACTGTGTGTGTGGGTGTGTGTGGAAATTCAATCACTTTTTGATCATACAAACATGAAATAGTCAAATAAAGCGACCTGTGTTTAAATGGGTGGTCGTGTGGTGATTGAGATAACCGCCACACCGAGCTTGTTTCGTTTTCATCTTCATCAAAACAGCCAGTTCTCCCTCATGGATGAAGTTAATATTGAGTTTGTGCAAAGTGTAAAAATAACTTTATATGCTGCCTTCTTCAGATCTTTATTTTCCAAGCAGTAAGAATCACTCTCAATTACATAACCAGTTGCATGAGGATTATTATATTGCTGTCAGACCACTACATTATGATAAACGCTGTACAGATTGAGATTGCATTGGTTTCAATACGTGTACGAACCGTACACTGTATAGATAAAGACGGATGACGTGACTGCTCGTTTCCACAGCCCCCTGGTGGCTGATACAAGAAATATTTGGGAAATTTGGGAAAACACACCAGACTCTGGCAGCAAATTGTGTAATCGGTGCAAGATGGTATTGTTCCTATCCAGGATATTTTGGCTTCATTTCTGGTTAGTGGTTGGAAGAGGAGACACGTCGTCCATCTTTATAAACACTCTGTGATACGAACAATGAAGCTTGTTTACATTATGGAATCCATCACTGGGGGTGAATGTGTCACTGTTACATTACTGTGAGCATACAAACAAGCAGAGAGTGTGCACTGCAGGACGCCCTTTTAAAAGACAAGACGGGCAATGGAATTTGGTTGGAGAACCAGCCGCCACATTCACACAACACTTGTGCGGCCATTCCCATAACTACCAAATTAAAAGCCTTCAACAACTGTGTACCTCATTGTGTCTGCTGTTACAAGCTACACAGTGAGGCTTTAAAGTGCAGCTGTCGTTTTTATGTGCTCTTATAGAGCTGAGCGTGAAAATACCGCTTTTATGTGCAACACCACCAGCCCTCATCATTGGTCCATGCAGGGGTGGAGTTTGGTGGGGGTCGGGCGGGTGGTGGGGGTACAAGCTAATGAGGACGTTAGCTGGTCCTTTAGCCGCGATGTGTCCGTTAATCAGCCGGGAGGGCCTCGTGTAAAGATGTCAGTTCACGCTTGATTCACATCTGATGATTACTGCCGCCCCTGCATGGCGTTCGTATTCGGCGCCACTGCCCAATCAGCGTGCTGATGAAGGATACTATAACCGCCTTGAGAAGTGCTTAGCGGCGTTAACGATGAGGCTGAGAGAGTGAAGGGCTCTAGCCATCAAAACCTAGTACACCCCTGACCCATGTGTCTTTTGACACTGGCACAATTTTCACAGTGCTACACTCAAAGTTGTACCTCATCATGGAGCCCATGCTATTGTTCCCTGTTTTTCCATCTGCACTCTCTTAATGCCTCAGCTCTCTCCTCTCTCTCCTCTCTCATTCTAACAACGTAGAGCTTTGAGTACAGCCAGACTGTGTGGCTGAAGATTCATTATGAAGAAGACTTTTTTCATGATGGTGATGAAACGGACACTATCGCTATTTTCACACACCCGTGGTTACAGTTTAACCTTATTAACACTCAACTCTGGCCTGCACTGTCCAGTCACTCTTTTCTCTTCTTCCTCTCATATTTGCCTTTTCTCCTGCTCTGGATCGGCCGAACACTGCAGGATTTCTATATGAGGGGAAAAAACATGGAGACATGGATTTTTCAAAATGAAACTCAACTGTCTTAAACAAGCTTCCAGCGAGAGAGAATAGGACTATAGCGTCCTATTTGCATGAGCAGACAGAAGGTTAATAACACAAGCCCCGCTGTGACAAAGGAGAAAAAGAACATGGAGTAGGTAGGAGGGATGGAAAGTGCTGATCCTCCACTTCTGGCTCCTGAGAATCCATTTAAGACACAAGGGAGGAGCGTGGAAGTAATTAGAGCCCTGGATATACAATGGGTTTCATGCACGGTCCCACCTCCTCTTTTTCTCCGCAGAACCTAATTTCCCAGAATGCATGTTGAGAAGGCACAGCTGCAGTGCCAGCAGCTGCAAATTTGAAAATGTGCTCTTTTTTCTTCATATCAGTGATTTTAAATGACTTTAAATCAGAGGATATGTTTTATATTGAAATTGCTGGATTGTTCTTGAAAGATTGTGGAGTGACGGAATTCATTTGAAAAAGATATACTAAATGAGATCGCCTCCCTGTGGCTGGCTGCAGTATAGGCCGTGAACACCCTCCTCCATGTTAGTGGGTGGGACATGAACCAAACTAAAAAGTCCAAGTACAAGTCAAAGACATTTTTCTCAAAGATGGTTTCTGTCATTTTATGTAGTTCATATTGCTGCTGTATGTTTTCAAAAAGGTTGGATTCAATTAGTAATGCGATGTTATACATACAGGGTGAAACATAATGATTGACAGCTGAGACTGAATGACGCTGGTCGACCTTTCGACTGTGGCTCCGCCCCGATCACTACTGCACAGACTCTGGATCCAAGAGAAATCTTTGGTGCACATTTAATGGTTGACATGTTCAGCTGGTGCAGCTCCGAGCGGCGGGTACACATCAAACCTTGACCAACACCGACAATTCAACTGTTCCAACAATTACCTTTTACATAAATCAGCGTTATAACATCCAGTTACAATCTGCAGTGATGAACCGGGTGTCTGAGCTCGTCTGATGCTCGTCAGACAAGTTTAGGAGCCACTGTTTTACACGATGCAGGGGAATGTGATGAAAGACGTGGTGGCTGAAAAAAGGGGGGGACAATTGTGACAGGGAGACAGTCGTGCGTGGGAGGCGGCTTCAAATCAAATGTCTCTCCTT
Source organism: Verasper variegatus (assembly GCA_026259375.1). Taxonomy (NCBI): domain Eukaryota; kingdom Metazoa; phylum Chordata; class Actinopteri; order Pleuronectiformes; family Pleuronectidae; genus Verasper; species Verasper variegatus. The sequence goes on along the minus strand of CM048058.1, from coordinate 10,224,452 downwards.
TCTCTTTTTCCGCTACTCGTGTCAGCGAGGATACATAATCACTTCCTGGCAATGAAGTCGCACAAACACGCAGGCTGTCGAGTACACTTCCAAAAAAACAGAGAGAGAGGGAAAACAAACATGTTATCAATCTGACATAACCAGTAAAGGCTGGAGTTCACAGAGCTGCTCTTCAGCTGTCCTCTCCTTTCCCCTGCGTTGTGGCTAGAAAGTGCAGTTCAGAAGTCACCACGGGGAATTGATTATCAACAGGCGGGGGCTGGATCCTTCCCCGTCTCCGGCATAATGAAGCTCTCTATTTCGGGACCATCAGGTGTTTTTAGGCGTCTTGTCACATTTCCTCGGCTCTCCTGCTTCATCTTTGTATTCTCGGATCATACCAGCCCAGATATGAGTGCGCTGGGAATACAGCATGAATGGATTTTTTTAAGTCTAATTCAAAGTTACAAAGTTGCTTCTCTTTTTTGTCTGGCAACAGTGGGTTGCAAATCAAATAGTTTGACTATGACAGTTATTTCAACTGAATGATGGCAACAAACAAGATGGGAAAAGCTTATATGCAAACACAATGCACAAAGCTGAGACAATTAAACACACACGCCGGTGCCTGGGCAACACACACACACATGGAGAGGCGCACACAAACAACCTATAAATAGCGGAGAACCATGGCAACCTGAGATTTGTTGTTTGCCGTCGCATGCTGCAGAGAGCGAGAAAGGAGCGGGGACTTAAATAACATTGGGAGATTGGTTTGTGTGAGAGGCAAAGTCAAAACAAATTACGTCTTTTCTATCACTTTGGGCCCCGCCGGTAAAGCATCTGAAATAGCTTTGTGCCTGGGGACATTTTACCACTGAAAGAATATGGTGGCAATATCCTCCGAGGACCTTAAAAAACAAAGGGATGAGGGACGGAGGAGAGGGGCTGGGGGGATGAGAGGGTTTTGTTTTACTGCAGATCACAGGTGGCGCCTCGACCACCTAACTAACTCTATCCACTTTATTCTCTCCCGTCCCTCCTCCTGTCGCCTGTCTCCTCCCATCTCACCGCGGTGCACTGCTGTCACGCTGAAGGTCTCCTCTATTGAAAAATGTGGAATACCATTACACTGATGCATCCGTCTCTCCCTCCCTTTTATTCTTGTGTGCCTCCGCCCCGGGGACAGCAGTGCCCCGAGGCGTTATGTTTTGAGGTTGTCCGTTCGTCCGCCTTAAGGGACTTTCTTCAGATTTAGTAAAAAAAAAAAATATTCACTTGGAGTGATTAGATTATTGCAGGCAAAAGGTCAAACGTCAAGGTGACCTCACCTTCTGGGGAAAGTGAATAAATCAGATACACCCGGAGGGAGTTTCATTTCATCAGGCACAAACCATAGAGTGTGTATAGAGATGGACAACATGACAGCTCCCCAAAAAGTGAAGTCACCGACGATTGTATCCAGGATATTTTGGATTAATTTCTGAAAAGTGGGAGGAAGTGGAGACGTGTCCCCGTCTTTATATAGAGTCTATGAAACAATGGTTCACTTAGACTCAAAGTCAGGATCGTACCAAACCGAACACACGGTTCCTTGATTAACAAAAAAACAAAACAAAAATTGAAGTGAATTTAAGTGTAAACCCTCAACCACAAACCCAGCTACATAATACATGCACATTTAGATATTCTAGTCTTCAACCAAACCTCTCAACTTACGAAGGTTCTGATCACGGTGTCAGTGCAGTATCCTGTACATAGCTCATAATAGCATTTAAGGGAGTGCTAACAAAAGTGTCTTTGCTGTGGTGCCTGCTCTCAGCTCACTTTGCCCACCCTGTTGCTACACCCCTGCTCAAAGTTGAACTGATTCGAATCTAGAGGTCAGAGGTCATTGTAACCCAGAGCGACTATAATTACAAGAAAATTGTTGAGCAGGATAAAATGATAAAGTTCCAGAAGAACACATCTCTGGCCTTTATCCATAACTCAGGAACACCAGGGTAGACTGTGACTATATTTCCTGCAACTCCACAGCAACCACAAGGCAGTAATTTAAGATTTATTTTAAAGGGGGGGGGGGGTGGTCCAAACTGGGCCCAAATTGCAACTTTCCGCGTAATGAAATCAGAATCCATTCTCTTGAGAGGCAGCCCTGAAGGTTTTATCCAATTTCTATCAACTCCACCTTGTTGATTTAACTTATCTTTCAGGCAAACAAGTCACAAAGACATTTTCTGGCTTTCTCCATTTAAGCTGACCTTCAGCAGAACCTTTTCACTCTCCTCTCTCTCTATAATGCAAATAACAAACCTGAACCCCACAGGCGCTGGCTGCACTTTCCCAGCATGCCGCGTTGCTTTGCACCATGAGCGCTCGTAGCAACCGGAGATACACAGAGTATCAGGGCTTTAATTGATTTTTGTTTTGCAAGATAAAGTTATTGGGTGCAATTGTTTCTGTTTGGCGGCGCATTTGCACTCGCTTCCATATACTGTTCATTAATTTGCAGCTGGTGGGTGATTTATCAACCTATTACACTTGGGCTAAAGCCATCGCCACACACACACCGTTTTGCAGTTTGTCCTCCCTGGTATCTTGAGGAGACACACACGTGGCACAGCTTTGGTGGCTAGTGCTGTGACGGCTGTGAGCGAGCCAGGCCCTGTCAGACTGCAGATGGATGGGCCCATGGGATGAACCCACACACACAGAGACAGACACAGACACACACACACACACACACACACACACACACACACAGGGCCAACCTGAACTGGACCAGCCAATTTGGGAGCCATGGTGAGCATAAAATCAAAATGCTAATAGCACAAGATTATCGTGTTAGCTCATAAACACCTTTGTTCTGGTTGGGAAGAAGAATACGCATTTCAGGATGCAATCTACAGAACTAAAAGGAGCCTAAAAACTTTGGCTTCCTAAGGAATGCATGAGAAAAGCTATACGTTATAAACAGAGAACCAAATATTAAGGCCTCCTGATCTTTCCGTAAAATAAACAAACAAGAACCACACTCCGTTTTTGGCTCTCACCTCTTTATGCATAAGTGTGAAGAACAGAAAAGAAGAGGCAACATATATTGAGGCTCAGAGGCATCAATTTGTTGAAATTGGACTCTGCAGCTCAATAACAGCAACACAGTCTCGCCATTGCATCGCTATAACAGCGTTTCTAAATATATTTCCTCAACGGTGACATATGTGGTGTTGTATTGTGCTAACTGCACTGCCGAATCCCATGTTGTTGCTTGTTAGAAGCTCTGAGAGGAAAATCTGTTGTCGTGCCGAGATTCTTTTTCTTTTTTTTTGTGGCAGTCACAAAATTACACAGTGAACAATAAAACTACCTCCGGCTGTGATGAGCGTCACAGGTTCTCCACGTTTCCCAGCATGATGCAGGATTCACAGGAGTGTGTGACACAGCAGACGTGTTTGCTGGGAAATCGACTCTGAAAAGTTTGCAATTAGTTTGTTAAAAATCAAGAACTCAAAAAGCAAATATCATACGATGAGAAATGGCAGAGAGCCTCTGTGTTATAGATTTTAGACTAAAAGGCTTCAAGTGTAGCCTCTTCATTCCTTCTGCTGCTGCTCGGCTCCTTTATCTCGCAGCATTTAACATCTGAGTCTTTAGCCGCCACTAAGCACTTTGTGTGACGGAGTCTTTTGCAGCACAAACAAAACTCCACTTAAATGTTTTGTGGGTGGGTGTGAACCACTCGGATTCTTTTACATGTTTCCCGCTCAGCGCTGGCACGGCCACGGTTCATAACATTATATCATAACATGAAAACAGCCCTTCTTCTATTTTAAGACGGCCGCTTTGACTATTTTTAAGTAAATGTAAAGCTTCTTTATGACAGACAAATCTTTCTTTAGCAAAAGCTGTCGACTCTTGCTCACGAATGAGGTTTCTGGAGGGAGCAGCACTTTTCAAACTGTATTTACACAGGGATGACATTGATTCATTGCTTTAAACAGATCGTCCCTCATGGAATTCAGAGAAACATAATGCACATCCAATCTGGTGCTACATGTATGTGTGTCATTATCCCTTTGTGGTGCTCGGTGCTTGCTACCACTGCGATCACCATAACGACAGCAATTACTGTTTCATGCTTGGGTCACAGAACGTAATCTGCCTTTGTGCTAAAGTGCCATGGTGACTGTCAATGGAATGCTAAAGAGAGATACAGGGGAAAGTGGAAAAAGTTCTTTAAATCACGTGAAAAGACAAATTGCGACCGTCAAATTGTCTCCATCTGATACTTCAAAGAGAAATACTCATGTGCATCAAGGATCTGAAACCAAACAGAATTTGAGGCGCCGGTTTAACCACATGGAAATCGCTGGCTGTGATCACGACCTTCTCGTTAACTCAGTGAGACGGTTCTCCTTCATTGAGCTGCTGGACATTAATATCTAATCCAGCCAGGACCCCCTGCTTAGCCACCTTAAAAAAGAAAATCCAACCAATCCAGCTCATACAAGCACATAAAACACCATAAATACTTAAGCAAAGAGACCTCTAAGCCGCAAGTGTTTTTATTCATTTTTGTGCAAAGTCCTCGCAGTAGTTTAATCAACGTTAATTAATTTTATGCAAGTATTTCTACTTAATGAGCTATAAAACCACTATTCTCGCCCTTAAGGAATCCATATTTCCACTAAAGACTTTTCGTTGGTCAACTGCTGCAATGGCCTTCCCTTACTTCTCTTAAAAGAGCGGGTATTGTCGGTGAAGCCTGTCTCGCGGCCAAATGCAGAAGTCCTGGCTGGATAACACGTTCCGTTTCCTGTGCGGCTCAAGTGACGAGCGCCTCGCTCGCGGCTTCTGATGCATTTTACAGAGCGAGGTTAAGCCTCCAGGCACAGACACACACGCACACACACAGACTTAAGGGCCGGCATTCAGATGAAATCGTAGGCAACATTAATAGGTAAACACACCACAGTAAATAAACTCCATTAAAAAACTGACATGTTTAATTTAGCCCAGCTTTTTTTTTCTCCTTATCGGCTCGGCTGTGGTTTCGTTTAACAGAGAGAGAGAGAGAGGGATGCGAGGTGAGTGTCAGCGGAGGTAATTATACTCCATACACTCGCAATCTGGGGGTCAGTGCGAGTTCCTCCCCTTTGTTCTACAATCAATAGCCGTGGAGGGGGTGGCGAGGGGATGGTGGGGTAGCGGGGAGAAGAGACGGCGACGAGGAAGAGAAACTTGGTGGGTCCTTATATTCCGCATGAATCATTTAACAGCGTGAGTGTGGGCAAGGTGGGAGAGCAGAAAACACTGTAGTACACACACACTTAAGTAGTCAGGTGCGACGGGGAAATATCTGGTGGCATTAACAGGGCCCTACAGGAAAGACCATGACTGCATCCTGCTGCAGGATTTGTGGGAGGAAGACCAGGCAGAGGAGGAGGAGGAGGAGGAGGAGGAGGGGTGCAATAAAAGAGCTGAAGGGGACCAGAGAGAGAGAGAGAGGGAGAGAGATAATCACTTTTATTTAATCCAGCGATCTGCGGTGAAAGAAACAGTGGCGTCTTTATTGTTGCTATCTAGCAAGAGAACTGAGTGGATTTTATTTGACAGGAAAACAACGTCAGGTACAGTAATAAAAGAAAAGAAAAGAAAAAGAGCATCACTATTCCTCCTCTAACCTGCTGGACAGACCATCCTTTATTTTTTTTAACAACCTCAATAGCTATAATCCCCCATCTGCAGGTGCACCCGCGATAACAGCAGCCACCCAGGGAAGTTGTATGGACTTTCATAATAAGGGCCTCACTGTATAACCCTCGCTAAATAAAATATCAACATATCCTTCAGTATCGTGCTCATTTTGTAACTGTCATGGCCCAATTTCAAGGTTCAAGGTTTCTTTATTAGTAACCGAAGGTACATGTGTTATGCAAACAGAGTACAGCAATCCAAAGTTAAAACAGGAAACAAAAGACAACACAACATTAGTTGAAAACAAACCCTCTCAGACAGACCTCAATACCAGCAGACAGCAATGGAACCCAGTACACTACAGGAGCCTGAAGTGCTCAAAGTGCTACAGATGAGGTGCATCCCTCCATCGCTGCAGGTACAAAGCTATCGCTGTAGCGCTTGGTTCTCCCCTTAGGGGCCAGATCGCGACGGCCAAAGCGAAAGGAGCTGGAACCTGGGTGGGAACAGTCCAGAAGAATAGAGTTGGCCTTGAGCTGAAGCTGTGTGGAGTACAGCACTGCCAGGTTGAGTTGAGACTCAACTATGAGCCTACTAGCCCACTTTATGATCTGTTTGAGAGAGTCCAAGATAAAAGGGAATTCAATAAAAGCTCCCTAAAAGAGAGTCAGGATGTTACATGTTAAAATGGGACAATTTTCTAAGGCAAGACAAAAGCTGATAACCTTTCATTGCAATCTGCCTCGCAGCTCTTATTAAAGGTTAATTTAGAGTCAGTGACTGTCCCAAGATACTTATGATTTCAGCACACTCCCACAAACTGGCCTTTGATGATTGTAGAATCCTAGGGTGGGAGCATGCTTTCTAAAATCAATAATCAAATCCTTTGTTTTGCATACGTAAGGCACTAAAACTGAATCATCACACCAACTGATAAAGTCATGAATAAATTGGCAGTGACTTGTTCAAAAACATATTTCTGCCCATTTACTTTTATTTTCTGAAAAACTGTGGCAACATTTTTGCATTTGGACGTCAGGATTCTAAAATTAGCTTGTGCTGTTAGCCATAGCCTCAAGCGTTTTTCCCTGATGAATTGAGTGCATTGGGGTAAATTTGTTGCTTCCTATCATGTCGTGTCATGCTGCCAACAGACTCCATGTACCAAATTATTTGGGGGGGGGGGGCAGCAGGGGGTTGCATTCTTTTGCACATTGATTCATTACCTGCACCGAGGGGTTTATGTTTTCACCCGTCTGTTTGTTTGAATGTGTGTTGATTGGTTGTTTCTCAGCAGGATCCAGCAGATCCAGCACATTTTTTGATCAGTTTGATCAACTCTCAGGGAATAATTCAACGATCTAAGAGGGAAATAATCTGGAATATGTAGGGAGCTGATGGCATTTGGTGTGGCTAGATTGAATTTAGGGGCTTGTTGGAGGTATGTGCTCTACTAAGGGCCATTCTAGTTTTTTGTCTATAAAATGTGAGAAAATTCAAAGGAAAAAAAATCTACAAAGCAAATTCATATATATATATATACATATATATATATATACAGGTTGATAACAAAGAAACTCTGGACAGTTGGTGCACCTGACGACGAAACACACCAATTCAGCATTGCCTCCACATGCAACCAAGATAGAAAGCCATTGTTCCCTCACGGCTGAATTAGGAATCTGTCTTGGTCTGCGTTCGCTTCCTCTGCCTCAGAAACAGACCAAGATAAGGAGCGAGAAGCTATTGCAGTAATGTCAGTCTTCAGCCAAATGGATAAACCTGGATAGCAGGCTTTTCGCCGGCGATAAGGATGTTACTGCCACAGATCTGCGGGAGACACGAGTCAGCTATCTAAGAGCTGCGGAGAATGGGGGCCCCTGCTCGCATTGCCCACAGCTTCACAACACAGAGCGTGGTGAACTGATGCTACACTTTTCAAACATCTGAATGGGATCACAGCGGCGACAAGCTCGAGGTGTCCCTATTCTGACGTTGGCTCGGTGTCCTTACGCACACCCTGACAGCTAATGTCATTGTGACGAGTGTTCAGGCGCCTCACAGTCAAGCTGGCTTTTATTTCAGGCTGCCATTTACGGACGTGATTAGCTCTTGATTTATACGGGGGGGGGTGAGATACAAAAAGTTTCGCCTTTTATGCAGCCAGGAGTTGCCACAGCGCCTCACCCCCTCCTGACAAGCCCCGCCACAAATCATTGTTTTGTTTCATCTCATCAGGGCTTTGAAGCGTGAGGCACCGGTGTTTGTGTGTGTGTGTGTGTGTGGGGGGGGCTGACTATTCAGCTAAATTCTGTGCAAGGGAACTTACAGCTCTGTGGCAGCAGGTGCATCTACAGTCAGTACCCTCCCTTCCCCTTCCCCTTCCCATCCCTAGTCATAAACAGCCACGCACAATTGGACACATATGCTTTAACACACACCTGTGCAGAACATACATATGCACACATCAAAACGGCGCTTGCACAGTCACACCTGCTCTTTTTCCATCCGTCTTTCACGTGCACAAATCCTCCACCCACATCCCTGCCTCCATCCGCGGAATAAGAAAATAAAACAATACAAGCAGCACAATCACTCAGCGACACAGATCCGAACATGATCTCACCACAATGCTGGGAGAGAGCGGGCGAGCGAGCAGGCAGGGAGCTGCTCCAGAAGAGGTAATTCTGTTTGTGTTTGTTCGACAGAGAAAAGGGAGGGGAGAATAGGAGTTAGTGTGGGTAAAGTGTAAATCTAACATAGGGGCCCCCGTGGCAGAGCCCACAGGATCAAATCCAATTCTGGCAAGATACACATTAAGCCCGTCAATCACGACGGTGTCCTTGGGATGCGGCAGAATGGCGATGTGAACGACGGGGGAATCTCTTTTCCACGAGAGCCGGGATGAAGCCACTTAGAAGCACATCTGTGCAGACACAATACGAAAAAGTTGCAGCAGCCCGAGGGGGTCTCCCGATTTGAACCCTCCCCAACACACACACACACACACACACACACATATGAAGCTGTGGTACATGATACACACATCTACAGCTAAGCTCCATTATTTTTTACATTTTATATACTGAAGATTTATTACAAGCAGTGTCGAGAGGACCTTCACACTTCATACAGGGAACACCATTAAACCGTAATAATAACAACATATTCACTTTTTTTTAATAATTGGACTTTTAAGCCTGTTCAAATATATATATATATATAGGAGGTCCGTCTGTCTGCATGGATGGTAAAGATGTTATGGACCATAGTACGAGAGAACAGGTGGAAAAAAACACTGCAAAGCTTATACAATGCAGCAGCAGAGCAAAACACAAAGTTAGAGATCTCTTATGTTTTTAGGAGACATGTAAAAACCTTTTTTTTGTAGAAGGAGAGATTTAGGCCCAATCCCTTTTCACCCCTTGCCACTTGAAACAGAGTCACAAGGGGTGGTGGTCGAAATCTTCCCCTACGAATTGGGACAGCGATTTAAAATGATGTGAAAATATGTGACTATCATGCAAAAAATAGATCTCTACCTTCAAAGTGATGGTCGGACAAATCGCCATTTGGAGGGGTATAAAGCCCTACGCCTCGGCCCTACCCCTCCATCCCAACGGGTATTGGGACAGCATACCTTACCAGGGGTAGGGCTAAGGGGTGAAATGGGATTGGGCCTAAAACATGGCGGGTCTCGATAATTATGGGAAACACTGTTACCTCAAACCAAGCTTGACATTTCATGAAAAGGTGTTATACTCCTTTAATATAGTGGTAGCCAGCTGCTCTATTTAGCCTCCAGTAGAAAAGGAAGCAAATGTGATTTTACATATACAGACACACATTTATAAACAGTATACATACGCATATTAAAACTGTGCCCAATTGTACAGTCCTAAATTTTTTAAAAAGGAAAAGCACGAGCTGTTTGGCTCGCAGCTTGAGTTCATTCAGGCTACAGTGAAAGTGACAGTTAGCGTATTTACTTTTACTCTGGACTTTTGCTAATTATCCTGACTACACAGGTAATTATCTTTCACATCAAAGGGCTGCGCTCCGAGTCCTGCTGATCCCCCCCCCCCCCTTACCAACCACCCCCTGACACACACTCACATTCATACACACACACACACACACACAGGAATCACCAGGATTCCGGAGCTAGCTGTATGTAGACCATCGCCTGGCTGCGTTCTACAAGTCGACTCAACGAACGGGAATCCACAGAGACGTTGCACACACATTTAACAGTTGCTATTAGATCTCAGGTGTTGCGCTGCAGCCGTGATGAAAGCCTGTGTAGTTTGTTACAGATTAGCGGTAAATAAATGACATCCTGAGGGACCACTGATGATGCCCCCCCCCCCCCCCCCTTGTTTGGTTTCACCCATGCAGATCCGATCTTTCATCTCATCCATCAGTGCTTTTTGATCACAGTCCACCCTGATCATCTCAGCTCCGGCGAGTTTGATTGCCGCCTAAAAGCCACGACTTAATGGCAGAGAGGAGGACCCCGTGACTGTGAATGTACAGTGCACACACACACACACACACACACACACACACACACACACACACACACACACACACACACACTTGTGTACACACGCTTTAATTAACTTCATCTACTCCGTTCACCGATGCCTCTGGGCTCCTTGTTTCCGCAAACAGACAATAATCAGGTCATCTGGCGCCGGGCGTGAATCCTTCATTAACAATCTAACGATAATCTCCGCAGAAACATGTGACTGTGGGAGAGAAATTTACATGAGGCGCATTTAAATTCCTTTGAAGTTGTTTGTTTTTCTCACCTTGGAAACACACTATTTCTACTTCTCCTCTGTGGTAAGAAGTAAACGCACCCCATAAATATTTATCTACCTAGGGCCTGTGCTATTCTGGCCTAGTGTTTTGAACATGGCCACTGGAGATCGGGCCTATCAGGGACCCGCCGAGAGAGAGAGGCAGAGTGACGGAGAGGGAGAAAGAAGAGTAGTGAAGGATAATATGTTTGTGCATGTTCCAAAATGGAAAGTGGATGGGTTGCGTGATGTTTAATGCAGCAGGAGCGGTGCAGGGTTCAGAGTGTGTTTCCCTTTCGAGTCACCTCACACACCTCCAAACTTTCAGGCACAAATAAGACCAGTCTCTGCTGCATTTTTAAGAGTTTTTGTGCTTGTAGGGAACCATATTATTTTATTTATTTTGTCTTAAACTCAAGGTGAAAACTTGTTTAATCCCTCCGGGCCCCACAGCTCCACTGGTCTGTCAGAACCAACTCAAGTCTCGTTGGAAAGAACTGAACTTTAGGCTGAATTCAGTGGAAACTGTTGTAAAATGCAGGAAACAAAGTTAACCACAGAGTTACATCAAAGGTTGCTCCCCGTTTTTATGTGTATTTCATGTATTTTTTAAAGAGTTTCTGCAGCGCTCAAAAAGTTAAATCAAAGACTTTTTAAGACCATAATAAATTCAAATGAAGTCCTATGTTAAAGGTCCAGTGTGTAAGATTTGGGTGAAAGGGATCTTTTGACAGAGCATCGATATAAAATGTGACATATGAGAAGACCCAGCACCTCCACTTTGAGCCTGCCATCAGAAAACCAACAACAACAAGGGCTCAGGTGCAAAATAAAAAACAGTTTCATGGTTCAATGAATTTAACTGGAGAGAATACAGGAAAAAAAACTGAGAGAAGAACCTTTTTTACTACTTTTTTTTTAGCTTATCACCAAAATCTTGAAGGTGGAGGAAACGTTATCAGGAATTAGTTGCCAGGTCTGACAACAGTATGCAAACTCAGGTATTTCTCGCTGTCAGCGCCTGACGTGGAAGCCAGAGAACCAAGGGTGGCATGAGTTCTTAATGATCACATGCATGAATATGGAATATGTGAGCGCACATTTACAGCCATGAACTTGTGCGGTTCCGTGTGTGTGTGTGTGTGTGTGTGAAGACTGCAAACATGCAGAGGATTTTTTTTTTTAATTATCTGTGTGGGAGTTTGACATTTCCTCCCTGAACCCTGGTGACACCTCTGTGCAGGGGAGAAGGGTTGGATTACACATCCGTGGCTCAGTGTCACACACACCTACACACACACACACACACACACACACACACACACACACACACACACACACACACACACACACACACACACACACACACACACACACACACACTGAGGCCCTGTTCACAATTAGACAACGTCATGTTAGGGTTACACATGGCAATAGAATGCAGCCAGTCTCCTGTGATCAGATCTCACTGTAACGCTCGATATGCAAATAATCACGTACGTCATTTGCGTTTGCGAAGATCAAATGATGACGTTTCAACCCAGTCTAAGTTTACAGATGTGTCCGATGATACAGTTTTATTTTGTACCTTTGTGGGCAAGGTAGACCAGGAAGGCCGAATCGAGATGAGATGATCTGGTCTAAAGCTGATTTCAGTTCAGCTTTTCGAAATAGACACAGCCGACGAGATAGGGGGGGGGGGGCTTTTCGGAGCCCAGACTGGACAAACTAAACATGAAAACTTTTATGAAAACTGAAAGGTTACCACAGGTTCTCTGTCATGTTTGGAAAGGGAGGGAGAGGTGAGGGGTGTTCAGCTGCCATATGCAACTTCACCACTAGATGTCACTAAATTCGACACACTGCAACTTTAAAGGAAGTGAAAATAAATCCTGGATCCGCCCTGTGATCCAAAATGGAATGGATTCTTGTCTGACACATAACACATCCGGGTTCCGTGGTAATCCGTCCTGTTTGTTGTGTAATGTTGCTAACTAACAGACAAACAAACTCAGCTCTCAGGACACGTTTGGGTGCGTTCAGACACACACACACACACACACACACACACACACACACACACACTCTCACCTGTTCACTGTGTTCACTGGGCCTCCACAACTTCAGCGCTGTGCACCAGGATGTTAGCACCGCCCCCCCTGCCGCCAGCGCCGCACCCCTCTAATGAGCCCGTCTCAACTCAGTCAAAGTCATCTGATGACACTGATGTGGGGAGATTGATATTCACGCTTGACTCGCCGTCCTCTCCACTTGACTGCGGTGTTTACCTCCCCGCACAATTAGTATCTGCTGAAGACAGACAGACAATAGAGGGGAGAGAGGGATGGCATCTCTCGCTTGCCGTGTGTTTGCAGGAGACTACATTAGCCGCAATTGTTTATAAAGATGGGAGATGTCTTTCAGCTTGGCTTGAAGGTGGCTTTCTATATCACAGGGCCCATTACAAGCTCATTTAATCCCCATAAACCTGCTTTACCTCTCTGAATGTAAGTGGCTGGAAATAACAGAGGCCCGATTGGCTCGGGTACGATGCATATTTCAACAGTTTTCAGTCACATTTGCATCAGAGACGTTCCCCCCGTTCGGTCTCTTAACGTGCATTTGAATGAGCCCACAGAGTTGACTCCACAAGTGGGAGAGACTTAACGGGGAAAACATATTTCAGATTTTGAGAATAAAGATGTTAATTAACAAGAATAAAGTTGTAATATTATAAGAAAAACAGTAATACATTTACAAGGATAAAATCGTAATATTCCAAGATTTTCTTTTTTTATATTTTGAAAGAAAGTTGTACATTTAACCCGTAACATCTCTGGCTAAATTATGATTTCTTTTCTCATTAAAGTGTGACTTTATTCATGTAACATTAACAATTTCTTTGTCGTTAAAGTTTGACTTTCTTCTTGTAATATTTGCCTTTCTCCCCCTCATTTAACCACGACTTTAAACTCATATTACTTTTTAAATGATAACTTTAGTCTTGTAATATGATTTTTTTTCCTCTTCATATTACAACGTTTTACTCTTTTTTCCTGTTTCTCCTTATAGAAAATGATAAATATATATTATGAGTTTATTCTCAAAATATTCTAGAATGCTTTTCTCTTTAAGTTGCCCTGATTCGCCGCCACCATTGTGCACTGGATTTTGTTCATTGCTGTTTCCTTGCTCCCATTCTTGTCCTGTAAATATTGTAAACTGAGCCATCAGCTTAGAAACAAACAGCTGGAGAGTTGAATTCTCTCTCTCTCAGGGTGTGAGGGACACAGAAGAAGAACATGGCGGGGGGGACAGACAGAGACAAAGGGTCAGTGATTGACACAGGGACACTTTGAGCTGAGCTGCAGGAGAGAGGAGCCAAGAGGCGGCCATGTTTGATTTAGCATTAATTGACATTGGGTGCATCCACAGCGATGGAAGCTGAATACTGATGTTTACCTGAGAGCACGAAAGCGCGTGGCGTCAGGTGGGCTCAGTCTCTGCATCACTTCCTGAATACACGGAGAAAGGCTTTATGTGGAACCACAGCGCCCCCCTGTGGACGGACCCAAAATGGCCACCTCCATGTGACAAGCTGATACCGAACATGTAGCTTAATTCTACTACCACTAGTACTACTATTACTATTACTACTACTAATAATAATTAATAGCAAAAAGCAAAGACTTAAAATAAATGATAAAGATAAAATAAATAAACATTCTCAGATCAAATCAGAAAAGGCTTTCTGGTAGAAAGATGTGTTTAGGTAGCTCTATCAGTGCCTGTATAGATACAAAATAAGTAATTAAAGTAAGCAAACAACTCAGATAAAACATTTAAAAAAAAGGTTTACATTATAAGTGGGTTCTGAGGTTCTTCTTCCAATATGAATAAAGTGATTAAAAATAATACTTAAAGTACACAAACAATTTGGATAACAACAGGAGGGGCTATAAAAGTACATCCTGGGGTACTCAAACTGCCAGTATATACAAAGTAATTCATAGAAAATTATAATTAAAATAATTAAATGTCTCAGATAAAATCCGAAAAGGCTTTTCAGTAGAAGTGAGAGACATCTGAATCTCAAGCTACGATCTACAGGTTCACGTATAAAATATAACCGGGATCAATAATCAATAATAAATTAGAATCAATCAGAGATACAGTGTAATGTGGATGACACTGGTCCAACAGCTCCGAAAGTCAAGCAGCTGAGTTTTGAACAATCTGAAATTTTTGGGTTGAGGCCTGAATAAAGACTGTTGCAATAATCAAGGCTGAGGAATTGAAAGCATTCACAACAGTTTCTGCATCTTTACAATTTAATACAGGTCTGAGGTGATAAGTACAAGATAGGACGAGCTCTGTGACATGTTGCTCTTAATAATAAATTGTATTTATGTTTATAGCACCTGCAAGTGCTTTACAAAAAAGATTAAATAAAGTAAAAGCATAAAACACATAAAAGCACAGAGAGGTACACGAAACAATAAAACATTGAAGGTTTTATAAGAAACAAGTAAGATAAAAGATATACACAGTGATAGGAAAACAAAAGCTGTGGTAAAACCAGAATAATAGTAAAAAGGATACAACCTATAAACAGGATCAGAATCAAAACAGAGCAGTGACATTCAAATAAGCTTCGCTAAAACTATCTCGTCAGACACAAGGCTGTTTGTTCTCAGAGAGGAAGAAGGTGTGTGTCCAGGTGTTCGTTCACAGATCCACATTGTTTCAGCAATTCGTTTCAGTCCCTGGAGCTGTTACTAGTTCAGAATCCGACGATCTGCAGTGTAGCTGTTAGGTGTTTAGAAATCGACCCTATTGGATTCAGGCAGCCAGTTACTGGAGAGGGACCAGGGTAGGGACAAGGACTTCAGCTTTGCCTTAACATGGATTTTATAAGCTTTATATTCCACTACATTCCATAGGGTAATATTATACTTAAGTTACTCAGCTGTATTTATTTACCTGGTTACGTTTCCGTATTTTTACACAGAGGTGTCACATGTGTTCAGCTTTCTTAGTTTTACTCATCATTTCCCCTTTAAACACCTCATTTAGTTTCATTACCTTTCATTGATGTAAAGCTACCATGTATTTAACATATAGAAAACAAATCTAGTGCAAAGCTACAACTCAACCAGCTACAACTTCTTTCTTCAGCACTTTTGTTGAGAAAAATGTTGAGTAAGTGATGATGATGATTATTGTTACCACAGTAAAATACTGTTTGCACAGTGATGTATTGGATACAATAATCACTCACCAGGCAGGTTTTGCCTAGTGAATTTTACTCATATTTAACTGATGTACTTTTACTCAACTAAGGGTTTGATGCATTTTATTTCCAATGCAATCTGCTCATTTCAATCATTTAGAGCCAAACTAGATTTATATGTTTGCCACGGCCTTTACTAATTACAAATTTCTATTATTTCTGTTATTTTAACTATTTTGATTTCATATTTTTATTCTTGAACTCTTTTAAAATGCTTCTTTTTTGTATCGTCATATGTCGCTTTTCCACTTTGTCATGATGCCTTGTTGTTGAAATGTGCTATACAAATATTGTTGTATTGTTGGTTAAAGCCTTTTTAGTGAAGGAACCCATTACAGTCACCATGTCAGTGCTGGATTATCTCCTGAAAAGCACTTAAAGCGAACGTGGGAACTGAAGGAGGGAAACTAATGATGTAATTTCAACATCTCCTGAAGCTATAAGCTCCAATAATGTATCATCCTCCCTATGTGTTCATTAGTAATCATGGGCATTCAACTGGTAGACTTGATTTGTCATTTCAGAGAATTACACACAGGGGAATGATTTAAAACAATAACTTCTTATTGTGTTTTTATTATTATAGTTGTAGTTGTGTAATTGTGCCCCCTAGTGGTCCGCGTACATGCAAAGCGAGCTGCAGCCTGTAAAGATCATGTTTTGTCTGTGTTCCGTCACAGTTCATTCACTAACCTTCCACATTATGTAGCTGGCAGCCTATGGGACACCATTTGCAATGTAAGTGGACAATCATCAGCGGAGTAGATGAGCATGGTCCTGTGCCATATGGCAAGTGGTGGGCTGAATTAGTGTCCGTCCTCTGCCAAGCATGAAGGACAAACAGTCCTTCTAAGTCTCTCTCTCGTTCACCAGATAAGACTCGAGAACAATAGATTTAATAATAAATTCAAATTTGGCTTTTTTTTAAATTAGTTTTTTTTAGTTATTTGATTGTGTCGTGAGTTTGCGGATTCCTGAAACATTTATTTGAACAACAAAGAGGAGCATGAATAATTCACGATGCAAGAAAAGAAAGAGAGAAAGAGAAGAGGGTACATGTTCTTATTTGTATGTTTATTTTTTGCTTTGCTACAAAAAAAACAGTCCCAGCGATATTTCAGTATGACCTGATTAAAAAAAACGACTACAGTTTAAGTACAAAATGAAATATACCAAAACTACCCAAATGCTACCCAGAAAAAGAAATAGGCAATAGTATAAAATGAAAAAAGTCTTTCAGTCTACAACTACAAAAAAAAGGTTAGAAAAAACAGGGGGTTACTTAAAAAGAAGGCAAGTAGCCACCATAAAATGTGCCACTTTACCACAATCAAGTCTTCACGTCTTTCCTCGGAATATAAAGTAATGCAAGTACTTTACAATAAGTTAACGCAGGCAGCATCTCCCCTACGACTACAGCAAAAACCAAGTAACAGTCAAATGTATCATCACGTAAAAAATACACTTTTTTTTGGCAACAACTTCACACGTCACACAGGAAAAGAATTGGCAAAACAAAAACATCTGGGTAGCAACATTTTTGGTTTCTTGAGAACATTATACGTTCTGTGTCCACGTCAGACTGCCTGTATGAGCTTCACATACTGTTTTTTACCATGTATTCAAAAATGATATAAATATATATATATGAACAAAAATGTACTAAAACTATTTTTATACAAAAAGAGGATTAATGCCAAATGGAAGCTTATGCTTATAAACTTCAATAAGTTAAAAAAATGAAGGGAATTCTTTCATACGTTTCAGGAGCATGACATTTTAGCCCTAATCTCCCTAATACCAAGGCCTTTTATTCGTCTGGATCGCACAGCGTTGGCAAAAACAGCCCTCGTCACCGAGAATGAATCAAGTATAAATACTAAGAAAAACTCCTGTACAGTACCCATTTATGTCAAAACTACAAAATAAGTTAGTATCAGGCAACTGTACATGTTATTTACAGTTTAAATACAAAAGGAAGAGATTTTGTAAATGGAGATGATGTCAGTATGTAAATGTGACCTACAACATAAACATAAGCTTTGGATACAGATGATTTAATACAACTGCAGAGCCTTCGTGAAGGCAGGAAATGTACATGATTTGTTTTGAATCCACTTTAGCTGCTTTATCAGCTACTAGATGCTTCATTTTTTTATGAAACTTGTAACGGAAACAACGAAATAACGGACCGAGGCTACAACCATTCTGCTACGTTTTCCTTTGAAAGCAGCGTATTCGAACTAAAACGATCTCTGTCCACACGCATTTTGGCTCCGTATCAGTTTTGATTCCCGCCTGTGCAGTGTACACAGATGACTCAAATAACAGCTCTTCTCCTCCACATGTAAGCAGGTGTATACTTTTCATGTAAAACAGCTGTTAGCAAAGACGACAGGGTCATGCTTGTAAGTAATTATCCATCTTGCGTTCTGCACTGGTAGCCGAGGCTGATGCTGGTTGTTTTATGCGGGGGGGGGGGGGGGGGGGGGGATAGGAGCCTGACGAATCAGCGACGGCTACATACTGATCGAAAAGATCAGGTGAGAGCGGCTGAGTGTTCCAAAACATCTGTGTTTCCACCTGTCAGGAAACAAAAACGGGTTCAACAGCGTTTTCCAAACTTCTACCAGCAGTGTGGACCCCGGGCGTGGCAGATATGGCGTTTTCAAACAATAGCGTAGAAGTGTGGATGTCGCCCAAGTTGAAAAACGTTACTAGAGCAGCCAAAATACCACAACCGGTGGTTTACTTTTTGTCTCACTAGCAGGTCATGATACCCTGGACACATCAGAAATGTACAGAATCAATCACTACGGTGTTTTTATGCCCCGAAGTGATAAATGAAAATGACAGTGACATGATTGGTGGAGTGACGAAATATAAAAAAAAAAGGGGGGGGGGGGGGGGGGGGGGAGCAGTCTCTGAGCACAGTTACAAGCCTGGAGGTGGAGCGGACAGATAGACACATTCATTTCAGCAGCAGCCGTATCCCATCGGCACATGGTAGGGGGAGTGTGTACGAGTAGGAATGGAGGAGCAGACACCACCTGTTAAAGCAGGTGCCCAGTAAACATTTGAGTCTCCTGCAGAGACAGAGAGAGATAGAGAGGAGAGAGAGAGAGGAGGGAGAGGGAGGGGAGGGGAGGGTATTTGGTAGAGGAGAGGTACAAGTTTGCATGTGTGTGTATGTGAGGGTGAGGCGGGCCAAGCAAGCGTCATCAGTCCACGTCGCTGAGGTCGCTGACTGGCTCGTCCTGCACGATGCTCAGGTGGTTCATGGCGCGGCTGTAGGCGATCTGGACCGCCTTGCGGATGCTGGACGTGCGTCCCTCCATCATTTTGATCTTGTCGATGGTCTTGTCCATCCCCAGAGGAACCATCTTGGATCTGGGAAGCCACTGCCTGAGGGAGGAGGAACAAACTTTTCATCACCTGGGCAGCAGCTAAGGTCAAATGTGTTCCTTATCAATTCAGAGGAATCGCTACACAGAACTACAGATAAAGAGTTATAAAACATATATGATTCCATTTTATTATTTTCATCCAGATTCATTAGACTTGTGTTGTTGTATATTTCAAATGTCAAACATTCACTTTAGAATAATATAACTAAACAAAGTCCATGTCATGTTCCTAAAACATTTTCCTGCTGTATTCTCACATGGGCTCACTCAAGGGGGCTGAGAGGAAAGGTTACCAGAACAACTGACTCAGACGTCTGAGTTCTCACACACAGACTCCAGAGCATGTCTGAAAGCAGCTTACATGAAAATCAGGTTATTGAAAGGATGCTGTGTAGATGTGGATGACCTGGTACGCAAAAACAATTCCTGGTACTCAACTATAATAGGCGAAGGAGCAGCAAAGTTAACAGCGACCCTTAAATGCTACCATGGCTTTACTATTGTGCCTGTGAATGCTATACTTGAATCATCTACAGAGATCCACAGTGAATATGAGCGTAGCATGGGGTTTAATGGCAGAGATTAACTGAGGGCAGGAAATAGAAAGAAAGGATATAGAGAATAATTACAGTGGTTTCAAGAATACCAGGAATACAAGAATAGGAATGTGATTAAGCTGCTGAGGTTGAACTACCTGTAAGGATTTCTCTAACAGAATTGAAACTGCTTTGTTCAAGAACTTTCTGCCACACTGAATTTATCACTTTCACAGTAACATGAGGTCACTGTGACTTTGACCTTTTACCTCCAAGCACCAAAATCTAACCAGTTCATCTTTTGTACCAACTTTAAAAGACATTCCCTCTAACACAGAAGCTCCATTGTAAAAGACTGAAAACCATTTTCCTGGTGATGAAAGCCCAGGTGACTTTTTTTAAGAGCCTCTTGAAGCGTGAGCCATTTGTCGTCTCCTGACAACTCGATGTCACGCAGGCACGGGAGAATAATGATCGGATGACAGGCAGGTTGATAGGTTTACCCTTGTTAAAAACCTGCGGCGGCTTAAATCATGTCCTCTTCTGAGAGAGAGGGAGAGAGCGACACTCACCAGCTGCGCTTGTTGTCGAAGAAGAGGACGAGGTAGAGTTTCTCTTCGGCTTTGTACTGCATCTGCTCGCCGATGCGGAGCACGTCCATGGGGGGCATGGGGATGGACACCCCGTTGTGCTGGCAGCCCACTCGCGGCATGTGGGGGTCGATGATCTACACACAGCAGGGGGAGACGAGAGGGGGGTAAGACACATCCTCGTGAATGCAAACACACAGAATCACTCTAGTATAAAATAAAGACGACTTAATATACACACACACATGTGGCAGTAACATTCTTTACTCAATTTCCCTTTCATACTAAGGTCACATTAAACTGGTTAACAATGTAACGCTGCCACCTAGAGGAAAAAGAGAACATTTTCAGTGGCCTGAAAGAAAAGCTGCTTCTTCATCCTGTGAGTCTAACTATGTTTACATGGACACCACCATTCTGATATAAACAGCATTTTCTGATTAACTTAACATGAATAAGGTCATACTCAGGATAAATAATATCAAATCAAGACATATGTGGTATTTGGACAAATTACGTAAACGTGTATACGTGTTAATTGGAGTATAACCTATTGGAGTTTTCATGGCAACGACATCAACAGTTTACCAACTGCTCGACGACGCATGATCTGGTTTTGAACAAAATTGAAAAATAAAAAAGGAGTTAAAGATTTTTGCAAAATTAGAAAATAAGAAAGAAAACGCTAAAATGGTGTACAAAAAAAATATAGCATCATATATAAAACTTCCAGGTTTGAGTTTTAAAACTGGAGGAATAAGTTGATAAATAAAGTTGGACGTAATGATGGGAGTCATTTTTAGAACATGCTCGGTAGCATTTAAACCACACAGGGCTGTCGCCCTTTATTTGAAATTTTAACACTTATTCCAACATTGGGGGAAAATGTCGTATTTAATGATCTGTTTGAATTGAAAATATAAAGTCTTGAATCTGTCAGACTGTGTGAAGTAATTTGTGTACTGATCCAGCAGAGGGTGCTCACTATCAGCTTGACCTTTTGACCTTTCAGTGGAGTAAGCCAGTGATGTTCTGTGGTGGAAGTGTTTTGGGTTCTTCACCGTAGACGACAAAGTAAGAATTGAAGATGATGCTGTTTGTCGTCTTTGTCCCATGCAACAAATCTGTGGGTTCACCTGTTAGCAGCAGCCGAGGAGGCACCACAGACGAGCAGAGCAACGCCAAGTGTTCAACCTTGTCTGACTGTGTGCTCGCATGGGGGGGGGTCGAATATACTCTAACTAATTATGTGTCATGTAAAATTTGCTTAAACTCGATTTTTGGGAAAACTGACAGCCTGAAAACAGGAATATGAATAGAATATTCTATTAGAAACGCATGTAACCATCACAATGGAAATGACGTCTTATTCTGAATAAGGTCAACAGTCTGAATATTAGTGTCCATGTAAACGTAGCTAGAGTCAGGTTTCAACGTCTCACAAAGAGAAGCGATGACGACAGAACATCGGAGTGAACGGACCACAAACACTCACCAAGGCTGGATAGGAAGGGTATCCACTACATTTGGCCCAAACTAGCTTTAAGGGTTCCAATGCAACGGTTGCAGCACTAGCGGGCATCCAGATATTGCTGTTGCCAACCTCTATGGAAGCGGGAACAACACCAGACAAAGTTAAGTGTGGGTTCAAACACATGCACAGAAAGACACATTTCCAAAAGCCAGTGCACGAGCACACGGTACGACCGGCGGTGGCCGACAGATATTGAAATTCATCAGCCATTTGTGTCGTTTAATCAGCCAAATGTGGACTTTAGATGAGGGGAGCCTCTCCAGATGCTGACTGGTTACAAGCCGAGGTGGCGGGCAGACTGCAGAGACTCGCCGGTCACTGCCAAAAAAGTCAAGAGAATTTGGCTGATGGCTGTGTTACATTTCCGGCCCTGCTTTGTGTTCACGTGTGTGAACACCAGGTGTCCGCAAGTTCATTCAAATAAGACTTTTCAAGAGGAAAATTAAATTGAAGCCAGAATGAAATAAAAAGCCAATTCTCCAGTTGTTTGCTTGATATTTGAGGCATTTTAACATTTACACGACCTGGTCAACTTGTCAAAAGTCTAATATAAAGGTTGTGTTTGGGGAGAAAGAACAGCACAATTGCAAATGAAAAAATATATTTTGGTGCAGAAATGGACTGTAATCCGGTATCTGGTTGAATAGAAGATTGTCTCCGTCTTGTCTTCTTTTCCCCATTCACTCTAATGCCTGTTTTGACTTTATATTTATACCAATTTTAACTGAGAAGTTTGAAATGAAAAAAGTTGGCAAAGAGTTATTTTAAAAAACAAATCGATTAGCAGAACAGTTGCAGGTACATTTTCTATTGATCCAATAACTGACTAATCATTATTATCATTATCACATCTGTATGTATTTTGGGCGAAATGCAATAAGAAACTGCAGGAAATAAATATCTTAATAACAACATGTGAGGGCCCTTTGAAAGACAATGTTTATTAACTGTAAAAACCTTCTATAGCGCTTTACTATCGACACCTGCTATCTTTCAGGTGCTGAATCATTATTTTTTATTTTTTACAGAAAGTCAATTGGTGAATTGTCGGTGTGTAGCAATGAAGAAGAGAATTCCATCATCAATTAAATGGAAATATTTCACAAGAAAATACTTTATTGAGCATATTATAAAAGTATTTATTTCATTTAATAAAATAGATCTGGATCTAAAATGTTAACCCTCACTCCCTATACATGCAGTTTGTTTTCACACAACTTACCAGCAGCGATTCGTGCTGCCTTTGCAAAGTTCCCGGTTTCGATGCAGGCGATTAATTCGCTCTTATCGTCCACAGTGTTTCTCCGGACCAAGGCAGGTTTTCCCTTCCCACATTTTGGAAGACTGAGAATGGTGCTGGAAACGAGACGGAAGACGAACACACAGAACAGAAGTCAAGTATAGAAAGAAAACTTCAGGTGCCATGACTGAAGGCTTGAACGTGGAAAGTGTTAGACGAATGAAGCTAATAAAAACTGGGAGGATGGATACTGCCGTCATACAAACAGCTTTAAAGCAGCTAGCAGTATGTGGCCTCTTGTGAATCTGTATTTCTCTGTGTGTGTTGTGTTGTGCATGTTACTTGAATTCTCTGCCACAACCACAAAGACCAACACTGCTGGAGATTTGTTTCCACATTGTTCTTCTTCTTTATGTCTCGCTAACTACTTAAAGACATGGAGACCTGCAGCAATCAACTTTTCCTCATTTCATTTGAAGTTTTAAATAACCTTTAAAGTTGACGCAGTATTAAACAACTGTGTATCCATCTCCATTGGAATCTAGATGATTTTACTTGAGTCTGGTTTTCACTTGCACAGCGTCCTAGGATATTCTCCTCTTCTGTCGAGCTCAGCAGGAGGCGCGGTGCTGCAAAGCCAGCTCTAATTCAAGTGAATGTTGGAATCTGTATGTGTGAACAACCTGCATCGACCAGGCCAGTGTGAAACTATTCACAGCTTCTTCCTTTATGTTTTGCTGCCAATTCCTCAGTGATGACATGAGTTGTTTCTTTATCTGATGGATTACCTGGTGCTTCCTGGCAAGCTGCTACACGAGGAGATGGAGGACTCAGAGGCACAGCGTCTTCGTGGCTCCACAGGTCTGCTGGTTCGACTGGGTTCTTCTAGCTCCTTCTCCTCCTCCAGGAAACCACTCGACAGACCTGAGAGCGCACAGGGGAGAAAACTAGGAGTCTTGGTCGTCACTGTACTGCTGCAGACACAACTAAATTACAATAGGAGTCCTTAAGATTTATGAAACGGTGTCGAAATATTCGAGAGAAATACAGAAATGTACGAGTATAGAAATGAATGATGTAAAAGGAAATACATACACATTTAAAAAATGCATTATTCAGTGACATACAGTATATCCTGTAAATTAACAATAAATAATCACTAGCAGCATATTATGTAAATTCCTAACAAATGATAGAAATATAACAATGAGCCTGAGCCACACGTTGATATGTGTGTGTGACCAACAGGATGATCAGTCAAACTCCGAACAGATGTGGAAGAATAAACAGGTGTCTGTTGTTTTTTTACTGCTGTTTGGAATTTGTCTGTGGCGATTTGTAAAAGCAGAGTGACAGCTCTTTGCAACATTTGTACATCCGGTTTGAGCAGTTGGCAATAAAGCAGAAATACTGATGTACTAATTAAGCAGGTGTTTTACAATTTTTGGAGTTCCACTGTGTGAGAATGGAAAATTCTTTTAAACGCTTGGAAACCCGCGTGTTGAAAGGCCAGACCAAACTTCGTGCAGCATATTTTTTCTCTGTTCAATTCTTACCAGTGTCGAGCCGTTTCATGGGAGACTCCCCCTCCTCTTCATGCTCCCCCTCTTCTCCCCCCTCCTCCTCCTCCTCGCTGTCTCCGCTGCCGCTTCGCTTCCTCTTCTTTCCGTGCAGCAGCGTCTCCAGCCTGGGTATGACCACTGACAGGAAGGATTGGGAACCCAGCTGCGCGCCGTCTTCGTCTTCCTCCTCCTCCTCCTCCTCCTGGCCTTCTTTTCTGTCGACGCGGTCAGCCCCCTCGTCTCTGCTCCGCTGGGGCTTGTGGGAACTGGCGGCCTTCGACTTGCGGAAGAGCACGGCGGTCCGGCGGCTCACTGTCCCTGTGGGCTCGGCGAGAGTCGACGTGGCCACCACGCTAACGTCTCCGTCCAGCAAAGAGTTTTGGAGGCCATCGTGCGAGTGGCCGTTGAGGCGTGGAGTGGAGGAGAGTAGGTCCGGGATCTCTGCGTCAAACTTGACTCGCTTGGAGAGAGTCTTGTCATCGCAATCTGGGCCGTCGTCGATTGGTTTGAGGGTGGGGGGCTCGGGGTCTGTGTCTGAGTGGATATGGGGGGGTATGGAGTCTGAGGGCTCCAGTTTGGGAGGAAGACACTTGTCACCTGTGAGGGAGGAGAAGAGACATCAATAAAATGTGGTTTCATTAGGGGACTCTGGGGCCTCGGCAGATGTACCTACTCTACTTAGTATTAGTTTAGTTTAGGAGAAGTGCTGCAAAGTTCTTTTATGTTCTACAGACATATGTTTCTTGGTAAAGGATTGACCGTATAGAAAAACTACAGAAGTATTTTGGAAGAACAGTAGAAAGCTGTTCATAAAAAGTCAAAAACATAACAAGTACAACAAAAGTCTGTGACAAAAACCAAAGAATGACCCACAGTGTTGTGCTGTAACATCCACCTTGTCCTTGTGTTTGCAGAAATGCTGACACTACATTACATCATTTGGCTTTCGGGTTTGTCATGTAAGTAAAACTAGGGCCTGTTTAGCATAACACTGAGGCACTTTAATGAATAAAAAATGAGAACAAAATGTCTTTCTTCTTTCTTTTCCCTCCACTAGCTTATTCTAATGCCGTCTTCAGCCGACTTAATGCAACTCAGCGAGTGCTGCGAGTTGAGGCTTGAGGAAGCGTCTGCATTGACGCAGCGTGTGAAGCTGAACAGTCACTTTCTTATGACCTTGTTTACAAATGTAAGCAGGAGTTTTTTTGTGTGGATGAGATAGTTTCTTGGATTTTTACAGGGTTCCACAAGGACGCACAGGGATGTTTTGGGGATTCAACAGTAACACCTGTTCTCCACTAACATCATCTTTACGTGAACTGGAAGCTATAACTGGTTCAATCATTTGGAACAAACGTTTTTAAGCTGCTGTTGGTTTTTAAGTTGTAACTATCCGGTATATGGATGCATGTCATTGATCTGTGCAGTCGACTCATTTAGTTTTGTTTTTTCACTATAAAACTATAAATGTATACTAGAAGCTAAAACCCACTTTTGTAATTCATATATTGACTATTTTCTTCTATCTTACGGTTACATCCCAGTGAATAAGAATCTACAGCGAAAGAAGGGAAACAAAACCTGCAGATTTTATGGTTCCCATAATGTTTGCATTTTGCTCCAATTAATTTAATTAAATCTAATCTTAGCTGTGTGCTAACGTCACTGAAAAATCTTCATCTAGACTATTACAGATCATATTAGCACTAATAATCCCATTATATTCAATGGGGTTAATTAGGTTATAACATGTTTAAAATGGATTTGATGCTCCTGTTTCTGGTTTTAGGGAATAAATGAATAAATAACAAGAACAGCACTGTTTGCTTTAGCAGATTTACCCAACAAGCAGATGCTCACCTCCGTACAACAGGGCAGGGATTTATAATAATTATACTATGTAGTAGCCTGATAATCTGATTTAATCCCCATTTCATTCTCTTCAAATCCCTAAACAAGTCTAAGATATAGGCAGCAAATCAGAGGCGGTCTAATGTTAGAGCGCTGAAAGCAACAAAGACGACTACACTCTCATGTTTCATACACACTTGGAAATGATTATGTTATGTGACCGTTTTGCTCTTACGAGGTCATGTCTGGGGTAGGGGGCTAATCTCTGACATGCGTTTCAAGATATTGAGGGCATGTAATTCTCTTTAAAAGAGAAGGAGGCTGGATGACGAATACAGAGTCAACCACAAAATGAATTCAAACCTACTGTCATCGTCTGGAAAATGTCCATTGGACTTCAGTCTCTCTTCTTTAGGTTTCCCTGTCTCTGGGTGGGAGGGAGCCGATGAAGATGATGTGGATGTCGAGGGAGTTGTTGAGGAAGAGCAGTGGTGGCGGTGGGAGGGTAGGACTCTTTTTAGGCTCATTTCGTTGCGAACGTCGTTGATGGTCTTCTTGAGGAGCTTGACTCGCTTGCTGCGGGAGGGGCTGGACTTCATGCCACAGGTCAGGTCAAACTTCTCCAGTAGCTGCTGCAGCTGCTTGTCCAGAGGCAGATGCTCCCGATTGGCTGGTACAAGTAGGCGGTCCACTAAGGAAAGAATTAAACACATTTCATGAATATTCCTTGCCCTGAAAGTATCACAGAGATATGTATCTTTATTGCTGCCCTTACCGTCCTCCCATGAAAAGGATGTCGATGTTTTAATTTCCGGAGCATCTGCTAGATGCATGCCGCTCTCCGTGTCAAAGCCGATTTTCTCCACATCACGACGCGTCTTTCTGAGCAGGGCGCCGCCCAGATCTCGGAGACGAACAGCGGCCCGATAGAAATAGGTGTCCTTTGAGTTATACTTCATGCAGTTTTCAATTATGAGATTGAAGTCGCTTTCAAACTGCTGAAAGTTGTTGTAGCCCTGGGCGTCAATGCGCTGCCGTATGGTGGAGAAGTCCATTGGGTGCTTGATGTGGTCGAGGTAGTCGGGCACCTAAGGGGACGGAAGACACAGAGGAAGTATTTTCAAATCACTTCAAATAAAAATTGTATGTTGCATGTTTATCCAACATTCTTGGCCCGATTTAGGTAAAGCAGAGACCTTCACCCAGATTTGTATGTTTCTCCGCTATTTAATTGTGTGCAGTTAAATCTCTTTGTTAAATCCTATAAATAATCATGATATTAATATTGATTGAAATAATCAAATAAAATAATAAAGAAATTCTACTTCATAATATGTATATTCTAATATATTTTTAATTTAGATTTTTAAACGAACAATGCACATTTTGATGAATTTGCTGAAAGAAGAGTTTTTATAGCCCAGGCTGAGAACAACCTGTAATACCTCCAGTGCCTACCAACGGGCCGCGGCCCGACACTTTGGGAAACATTGCAGTAAAGCATATAAATTCCTACATGTCTGTGTATGAATCCTTTACAGCTTGTACAATTGCATCTTAAGAGATTCAATAAGAACAATATGATTCCATATTTGAGCTAAATATTAAAAGTATTGAATTTCACGAGGATCATCACCAACAGATATTGCTACAGATGCAAAGCTAACAAATAAAATGATGATATTAAGTGAGTGACGTGATGCAATTCAGAGATAAAAACAGCGCCCAACGTGGGGCTCGAACCCACGACCCTGAGATTAAGAGTCTCATGCTCTACCGACTGAGCTAGCCGGGCTTGTCTCGCCACACATCCGTCAGGTTTTACAGACGGCATCCTCTGCCGTAAGACCTTGGTCTCATGTTACACATTCCATTGCGATACTGACTACACAAGGAACGGGGGTGGATGTCCTGGGTCACTATGATCAGATCTTCTGGTGTGGAGCAGGCAGCGATAACCCATGTGTTTGGGTGCAGCTCTGTGATGCGGGTGTAACTTTTAATAGATACAGAGAAGGATAAATTTCCTTTTGGAATTGGAAAACTTTTGAAGCGTGCTATGTCCGTCCAGAAGCTCAACGGTTTGATATTGAACAGGAGGACACTGTGTTGTTTGCGCCTCAATACCGCCTTCAATATATATGTCAATATGTGGAATACAAAGGAAAAATAAATCTGTGGTTAAGTTCACCTCAGTAAGATCCACTGGCTGGGCAAAGATCTTGGCCTGGTCTTTAGCTTGAAGCTGGTCCAACAGAGCTCTGAGCAAAATACTGAAGGGAGTGAGCTGCATCTCCAGGAGAGTCTCCTGCAGCTTCATCTACAACACAGCACAAAAAGGAAAACTTGTTTATTTAACGTATTTTCTCCGACAAGTAGTAAAATAGTCCGTCAACTCTATCCATGCATCCACTTCTACCTCTTCCCTCTTGAGCTTCTCCCGCTTGCGGATTAACTCCAGCAGCAGCCGTGCCCTCTCCAGGTCGTGTCTGAGACGATGCCATTCCTTCAGCTGGTCTTTTAATGTCCTGCTCTCCTCCTCATTCTGCTTCTGGAGAAGTAATTCAAGTTAAAAAAACATACATTCAGGAATGGAACAGAACACACAACTACTTGCATAATAGATACATGTTTCAGGGCAAACCCATTTTTCCACAGAGCAAGCTCGTATAATACTTTATGGCCCACTGACGCAGACACAAGCATTTATATATACTTTATCAAACATCTACTGCATAGGCTTGACAAAATGTGTGAAAGTAACGGATGATCAAAAAACTTGCTTCAAGTTCTACAAACTACTGGTACTTTGGTAAAAAAGCAAAATGAAGACTGAAAGTCTTCTGGGGTTGACTGACAGATGGACAAACCGGTTGTGCATTCTTCTGGGACTGCAGGCTTGTCTGAAGGCGTCTCAGGAGAGGAAGCCCATTCCTAGATTGCCTCTTCAGTGTCCAGTAATTTAGGACCAGCTCCACAAAAGCTTTCTTCTTCTGGACTGACACCTGGTTCAGAATTGTTTGTAACCTGGAGGAGTAAAGAAGACGGGTATTAGAGGGACAGAGCTGGGGAGACAGAGCCACATATCTAATCTCAAACGCTCCATGTTATTAGCTGCTGGCAGTGAAGTCGACCACGGAATCTGTGGCTGGTTACCTTGGATTGTAAGTATTATCAAACTTAACAGCTGCACACACAGTTTAGGCAGCACTTGACACAGAGCAAATATTTATGAAGAGATCACTGGGGAAAGCAAATATTAGCCCGTTTCATGTGATCAAAGCCTGACACAACTAGTGTTTGTACAACAACATCTATATATCATTCAGAAAGACAGCTGCCAAAACTATGGGTTTAACGGAGTATGGGACATATGGGACACCTAACCACATACAACACACACACACACACACATACATTATTAACAAGTTAAATTGTTTGTGTACCTGTGAGCAGGAAAAGTAGGCACAGTAGCAGGCGTTACAGCTTCACTTTCAACTTCAGGCTCAGGCTTTTTACTCTTACTCTTCTTCTTTCCTTTTGAATGCCTTTTACCAGCGGCTCTCCCTTTGTCCATTTTCCTACATAGTCCATTTTTGGGTTTGGCATCATCATAGATTGTAAGCGGCCTCCTCACACACCCACTAGGTGTGTGAGCACCACAGTAGGCTGTTTTCTTCACAGAGAACGTAGGCTCCCCTGTTTCTGTCACCTCTTTGATGGGTTCCATCTTCATAAAGAGGCCAGCCTTTTGGGCACAGCTGACATGGAAGGCAGTGTAACAGTTGGCTTTGTGGCACTGGATGCAAGCCCCGACACCTCTCTCCTTGCAGAGGTAGCAGGTGAGCTTCCAGCGGGCCGGAGGAATGTGGCTGACACCGTCGATGGGCTCGATGAAGGTGGTGTTGGAGAAGCCGACCTCTGGGACCCAGAGGGCGCACACCACGTGGCCCCAGCGGTCGTCGTCTGTCTTTTTCACCGCTCCACCCTGGTTGGGGCAAAGGATGCAGTCTGCCGCCCGAGTGGGTGACTGGAGGCAGTGTCTGCACAGCCACTGGCCCTCGGGAATGTAGGGCACGCCATAACATTCCTGGTGCACAGCAACGTTGCACATATCACAAAATAAAATAGCGTTGCTGTTGTGACACTCGCCATCCATGCAGATGCAGCAGACAGCGTCCTCGTCGATGGCGGCTTGCTTTTCACTGCCTTTATCCAGGCTCTCCAGGTGCAGTTCTTTCTCAAAGCGGTCAACAAGGAACTCAAAGACATTGTGGGAGACCTGACTGACTCCTTCGCTTCGCCGTTTTTCATTCACCAACTCGAGCCACGCGTAATCTTCCTCATCCATGTCATACTCTGTTTCCTCATCTAACTCTTCCTCAGTTTTGTCTATGTATTTATAAAACGTGGCTGGACGCTTAGGAACTGCTGGAAGGTTATATTCCACTGTACGGAACTTCGGCTCGGGAAGCTTTGGGCCAGCATTAGCGCTGGCCTGTTGTCCAGCCCCTTCTCCATGACTAGTGATGCCCAGTGCAGCGTTTCTCTTCTCCTGGTTGTTTTTTAATCTAACTGACCTCAGGAGGACTTGCTGTGGTTTCTCAGCATTCTCTTTATTACTGGTGCACTCCATCATTTCCTGCGCCATGGGGTCCTCATCCGAGATCACGTCAAGCCTGTCATAGATGCTGAGGCGATGGAGACGGCCATCAATGTCAAACTCCACTATGCGTTGCGCCTGGGCGTAAGTCAGGATCTGCTTGTTGGGGGAAGGCATGATGGGAGACGATGGCCTCTGCGGCACCGCAACCCGGTGCTGCCGAGCTTTCTTCTTCATCTTGACGCTCCGTGTTGCTGTCGAGACAGAGTGGGGAGGGGCACAGTTAGAAATCTGCATACATGTATTTTATCCGGGTCAAGTATTGACATGCACTGAGCTCCCGACATTTTCCTGAGGTTATCCAGAGGAGCTGTATGTGAGGACACAAATGTCTGAGTCAGTTGCTCTCGATATTCTCCAGAACTTTTCCTGCCAGCCCCCTAATGAAATATGAAACAGTCAGACCATGTGTCAATACAGCAGGAAAATCTCCTAAGAACTGGGCGTGCTGACGTAATTTCAAACACTAAATTCACACTGCAAGCATTAGTGCTCACATCAGATTTTCTTTCTAGATCAAATTTTTTACAAGTAGCAGTTCACATTGTCTTGTAAATTGTCGTCAGTATCAGTGAATGTAGTGTAACATGACAGAAACAAAACTGGAAGAAAACAAATGTCTCAGGATTAAAAAGGGGTGTGATCCACGTAGAAGACACTGACAAAGATGCCTCCACTTGAAAAGACAAGGACATTCAAGAGCTTTTGTTGATTAGGGCTGACGCCAGCTGGAAACAACAACGTTAAGCTTACTACGGTGCAATTTATAAATCATGTCCTGCCTCCTCTACCAAGAAACCACTCCTCGCCCTGAATGCTAAGAACTTGTTCCTATATTTGTGAATGAATCTGACCTGGACATGCTCCTGCTGCGTTCTTCATAAGTGAGAAAGTCCAGAGGTTGTCTGGACCCTGTTTTCTGAAGTTAATGTCTCCGGATAAAACAAGAGTAGCTGCATTTTGAGGGTCAAGAAACTCAAAAGACACCGAGATACAGTCTTGTGTGGTGGCAATTTGGGACTGACATAGATTCCAGCTTTGCACAGCGCAAAATATCATAAGAGGTGAATCAATGTGTGCACAACATGGCTTAGAATTGTGAATAAAGACTATAAATACAATGCATAAACTTTTAGTAAGATAACAAATACTCTACAACATATTGTATCATGCTTAATGTACCTCTGCTGTGATAACACATCTGCTTTACACGAGACAGAAACTGATTCTACTATAAAATAACAGAAAAAACACTGACAACACGTGAAACCCTGTGGGATCTGAGTGCATTATACTTTAAAACTCAGCTGACAAAGAGAGGAAAGGGAAGGTGCAACTTCCATTGATGCCTGTAACCACAGTGAATAACTATGTGATGAGCTGTGGTGTTGTTAGCCAGCTCCTGGGCGCACACTGGTGCTTGGGGGCATTTAACCGCGGTGGGAGGCGGCCACACCGTGCTATCTGGATTAGACCATGCAGGAGTTGGCGCTTGCCCGTTTGGTGCAGAGGTGCAATCGCCCCCTGTTTCGGTCCCACGAACGCCTCGCAGTCCAAAGTGGCCAAATTGCTAACAAAAACATTAGCTAGCCTGCTGACTAGCGAGTGGAGCTAGCTTCCCCCTTCGCAAACGGAGCAAATGGCGTCAAAGAAAAAAAACAAGAGTTCTCCCTGTGCGTCCGTTAGTAAAGTGGAACCCAGTGTGTGGAATTAAATATATCACTTGTGGGAGCGTTCGTTTGAGCAATGAAGTAAAAGGCCAAATGAACCAAAGCACGTACCTCGGGTGCACGAACAGTTTCGCTAGCCGAGGAGGAGGGTAGCTAGCCAGCAGCCGTACAAAGCAGAGGGGAGAGGGCCTGCTAAGTGGCTCTGTACCCGCACACAGTGTTCTCATCCAACGGGTGGAGCTGGGGGACTTCACCGCTGCTAGCAAAAGGAGAAATGGGCCTTCGTGGTGCCTGTGGGTTTCCGCTGAGAGTGACTGCACGGCGGGCTGCTTCGCGGACCATTCAGGGGCTACAGCCACTCGCTAGCCGCGGTCGACCGGATAGCAGCAGCGGCTCTACGGACGGTTCATCCCCCAACACAACAATGCGTTTCCAGCAGACAACTCCCACCCGCACGCTCCGCTCTCTACGTGTGACGCTGGAGGTCATGTTTAGTGTCGAGTCGTAGCTCTCACACAATGGCCCATCTGTCACACGATCGATGCATTGACTATACGTCGATCCTCACAGACACACGGGGCTCAGATCACTGCGGGGACTGTGTGTCAGCTCTCTGTGCACCGAGCCGCTTTATAACACACAACCATCGGATCTGGGTTTCAACGGCGCTGTGTGTGTGTGTGTGTGTGTGTGTTTCTGTGCTTTTAGTTGTGTCTCACGTCCACACAGCAGGACGACGAGTGGCCAGCCCCACCCAGGGTTCGGCCCTCGCTGTGTCCTTCAGGTCACCAGACACCGTCGGTTCACAGCAGCAACACGTTCGTGATACAATCATAATGCATTGTTTGTTGAGATTTATCAATCCGGAAAATACCGTTTCCCCGGAATGACCGTGAACGCAACACACCGAAGCAGTCATTTATTTGCTGTTAATGTTTTGTTGTATTTAATTGTTTTGTTCAGTTCTGTTTTTAATTCTATTCTTTTTTGTATCTGTATTCATTCTGTCCCAGGGCTACTTGTTTATTCTATTTTATGTATTTATTATTTATTAAATTTGGTTCAAATGCAAAGTAAAGCCACCAGTATAATTGTGAAGAAATAAGCTAAAACAGACAGAAACAGAACAATACGCCCGCCTCCATTATTCTATTTTCATTTATTTTTGAAATCAATGTATTTCGCCTAAAATTAGTTAATAGTGAACAAAAACAGAATAATACCCCAACCCCAAATTAACATTTTTTTTAAATAATCCAAATAAGTGATAATCTAATACTCTGTGGAAACAGAGGAATACTTTAGCCTCGTTGGCTTTATTTTACTTCACTTTTAAATAAATGCAATTCGGCGGGCAAATAATTTAAAATATAATCTAAATACAAAATAATGCCCCAACCATAATTCTTTTCATTGTGATCTGTTGTTGTTAATGTGAAATCACGTGGCTTGTTATATATTTACACATATTTGGGGCTGTCGTGTTAATAATAGAAAGTTAAAGATCGTAGGTAGTTCGTGGTGTAATGTGACAGTTTAATTTAAAGTTAATAGTTGGTGTGAATGTGTCTGACACTGAAGCTCCCGGTGACATCACTAAAACATGTTCCTTCCGTCCGACGCTGTGTGGAGCTGCTCCGGCCGAACGTGAACCGCTGCTCGCAGACCAGGAGACAAAAGCAACAAAGTGAACCCCGCTCCGGATCAATCAAATGTGTCCGATTTAACCGTTTCGGGGCCACAAACCCGGCCATCACACCTACGGTAAGTGCACCGGGCTCTCGTTGGCGTCCCGGGCGGGCCTGGTTCGGCCGGGCCGTCGTGCTGAGCGCTGGTCTGATTCTGATCCCGTGTGGTTCGTGTCGCCACGGCTGGTTCTGCCTCGCCAGGTTAGCTCGTCTGTCCTGTGTGTGGCCTAGCTGGCAGCTAACCAGCTAGCTGTCGTGGTGCGGTCCGAAACGTGCTAAACGCGGCTACTCGGGTCAGCTTGACGTTAGCGGGACAGTTGAAGAAGTTACATTAGCTGTAATATCCCTGCTGTGGAGCCACGTGACACAACTACTGTACCTGCGCGTTGTTTTTAATGTGTTTATTAGCCTCGCGGCTAGCCCACTTAGCATCAGGGTAGCCACCGTGGTGTTTACTGGCGAGGAAGCGTATCAGGCTGCTGTGTTTCATTCTAACGTTGTTTTTGACATTGTGAGGAGGGTCTCTGAGGTTTAAACGCTTCGTGTGGTTCAGTGAGAGCGAGAAGAAACCCGGTGTGAAGCCACACATTTACAACCCTGGGTGTTAGCACGAACATGTAAGCTAGCCAGCGGTGGCTATTTTCTGCTGTCCTCTCGCATCTTCCTGCCTGTAGCACTTCAGCCAAACCCGGAAAACCGGCTGTCACCGACCACGTAGGAAACGGCTGCTTGTTTTCGTGGATCCCAACTTAACTGAGGATCGAGAACGCCATCGGCCTTGTAACCACGTCAACGAGCTCACATTTCGCCTAATAGACGGATTATTTGTTATAGATTACTACAAGTTGGTGTGGTTTGGGACACTTGTTTACTCGGGCTACTGATCGCTATTGAGCTGATGTGGCTTGTATGTGCACATGCTATATATATGTTGTGCAATGCCACCATAAACTGTTATTGTCTTGAAAACAAGTGTTGGGACGATATTACTATTTCTTTGCTGGTTATTGACGACTTTAAACATATTTTAAAATTTTAAGAATCGTTATTACCACATTTGACCTGACCCCTCAGCTTGTGTTGTACCGGCCATCGAGGCACAAAATACACATTATTCAACCAAGCACCGGTTTATTATGTGTACCTAGTGAACACTAATGCCGTCTTAACAGCCTGCAATAAATCCTTTAGACCATCGTGGTGTCTTTTTATTTAAGCTGGTGTTACTTCTACTCATTGGTCAATGTGTAGGCTGTAGCTTGTGGTGCTGGTTGAAATATGCTCTGTTTTATTTGATATTTCTCATTTTTCTCGTATATCTAGTTTTGATGTGTATCTAGTGAGGTTAGTATTAATGTTTAAAATCACTTCTCTAAAACCAATGCTAGCAGAAGCAGTGTGTAATAACTTGAGTCACTGAAAAACATACTTCGCAATTTTATTCTAACACCAAACTCAGCGTATTTTAATGGTTCTTAACATCAGCTGCTTAAGTGTATTGTTGTATCAAAATGATCTATATTCAACAATCTACATTTAGTATATTAAAGATATATCATATATATGTAAAGTACAGCAGTTCCAAATAATCAATTGTATTATGGGGAAAGTTACTGGTGTTACAGAGCATACACACACACACACTCCCAAAAGTAAACAGTAATATTTTAAAACGTAATTTTTCCAGTGAATTGATTTGCATACAGCTTTAGGGGGTGGTGCGTGTGAGACGAGCGCAGGACATGGTGACTCAAATTGCTCCCAGAGTGACTGGACTGACT
Organism: Verasper variegatus; assembly: GCA_026259375.1. Lineage (NCBI taxonomy): Eukaryota > Metazoa > Chordata > Actinopteri > Pleuronectiformes > Pleuronectidae > Verasper > Verasper variegatus. The sequence goes on along the minus strand of CM048058.1, from coordinate 10,188,156 downwards.
GTCAAGGCACCTGTAAATGAGCCTCACAGAGACCAAAACTAACACTTGGTGCGGGCGGTGCTCACCTGCTTGCAAATTCAGACATTTCCATCTACAGACACTTCCGTCTATCGCCGCAAAGCAAATCAAAGTGGCCAGTATCACATTTAAAGTTTCATGACATTATTTTACAGTAGGAGTTGTACTGTTACACACCACCAAACCCAGTGTTATATAAAAGTCTGGTTAGTTTTTCGATATTAAGTATAAAAGTTAAATCCCTTTCAGGACTTTTGTTTTCACACTTTACCTGTATTACCTGTTTTTGAAGTCTTGTTCCTTTTAAAACAATCAGGTTTTTTTCTCTCCCTCTCTCCAGGTCGTATGCGGTGAGGTGGAACAACTTCAGTCATAAATGGAGAGCGACAAGCAGGCACCCTGTGTCCTGGAGAGACCCACGCATATTAGAACGCCTGCTTGAGAGCTGCTGTATCGATGACTGCACCTGAAGTAGGTGATTACGTTTGACAACGCAGACCTGAGTATTCTACAGAAACCATTGGGCTGCAGCCATGGACGGGGAGGAAGAGGTCTCACACATGAGCGAGGATATAGATATGGTCAGTGAACCCAATGGCGCCATAGAAACTAAACGAAGAGAGGCCAAAGGGACCTGCCTGAAAATTGAGGGCCAGGATGGCTACGTGTTCAAATCCTACAGCATTAAACCTTGTGACACTGCTGATGCAACGTCCCCTGGTTGCTCCTCCATAACACTGGATAAAGACTCTCCCCCTTCTCCCAGTCTATCTTCTCAGGGTGACAAACAGGTGGAGTCCGATGAAGCAAAAGAGACTGATCCAGGTTCCCCCACTTTTTCAAACAAATGCCTAAACACTGAAACTGAGGAAAACGCAGAGAATGAACAGTTTGAAAACCTTAATGAAGCAAGTGAACATATCAAGGAGGACATTGGGGATGCAAATGAAATGGAGGAGGAGACACAGGATGATGAAAGGCTAGCGTTTGGTAGCTCAATTGGCCCTTTTGTATCAAGAGATGGTGACGACTACAGTACTTTACTAAGCGGATACTCAAGCCTTTATGATGTTGCTATGGACGCTGTCACTCAGAGCCTTTTGTCATCTATGAGGAGTCATTCCAACCCGAGGAAGAAATCTCCTGCCTGGAATCATTTCTGCATATCGCCACGAGACGGTACCAAAGCAATCTGTTTATACTGCATGAAAGAGTTCAGTCGGGGAAAGAACGAGAAAGACCTCAGTACAAGTTGTTTGATGAGGCACGTGCGAAGGGCTCACCCCACTGTGCTATTACAAGAAGGAGCAGACGCGTCCTCAAATAGTCTGACTAGCTCCCTCGCATCATCTTTCACACCTGCCTCCCCAAACTCACCAAAAAATGGAGACTTGACTAATAGCGTCACTACTTCTGCCTCAAAGAACACTTCACCGTCCACCTCCTCAGCTGAGAACTCAGACCTGTCATCCAAAGAAGTGTTACCCAAAGTAGAACCAAAACTCGAACCGTACGTCGACACAGACACCGTTGGCAGCACGCTCTCATCCTCACATTCCAATGACAACAACCTCGAGGACATGTCAGACGGAGGGCCCGAGCGTCTTCCCGGCACCCCAAAAAGCTCCAGTTCTCGTCGGAGATCAGCTGTATGGAAACATTTCTACCTGTCGCCTGTGGACAATTCAAAAGCAGTATGTATCCATTGCATGAATGAATTCAGTAGGGGGAAAAATGGTAAAGATCTAGGGACGAGCTGTCTCATTCGTCATATGTGGAGGGCCCACAAAGAGGTTGTCATCGAGGAAAACGGACAGGGAAATCACATTCCCCCACCCTATACAAACCCGCCCTCACTTTTGTCTCGCACACAACTGCAGGATTCACTGGAGGTGAAAAAAGAATCCTCGCTTCTTCCATCCTCACCGGAAACCATATCAAATGAACTGCCGCAAAGCATGGAGGAAAGTGTGCATATAAAAGAGGAATCTGATGAGGCGATGCAACTCTCAGGGCAGGAGTCCTCTCTCAACCTCTCCTTCAAAATTCAAGAAGAAGATACCCCCCTGACTTCCTCGCCATGTCCCCCCTCGGAGGGCCCCAGCCTCGATCAGGATCATTCAGTTTTCCAGCAAAACAAGAAGATAATGAAACGGGTGAAATCCGAAGTGTGGCACCATTTCATAGTGTCTCCAGTAGACCAGTTAAAAGCACTGTGCCGTTACTGTCCATGCGTCATCAGCCGCGGGAAACGGGGCGACTTTGGTACAAGTTGTCTGATGAGGACATCTCATGAGACGCCACCCAGACGTCCTCAAAAACCAAAAAAGCACAGATGAGAGGGAATCTTCCTCCCCTCATCCCTACACAAGTCTCAGTGGAGCGGACGGAGTTTCAACCAAAGAAACTGACAGCCCGTCCAGTGAGAAGAAGCCACAAACCCTGCCTGCTTTCAGCAAAAAGACGTCAAAACTGTGGAACCATTTCTCCATTTCACCCACTGACCCCACAAAGGTGGTTTGTTTGCACTGTAGCCGCACAATTAGCAGAGGCAAAAAGACTACAAACCTCGGCACAAGCTGCCTCTTTAGACACATGCAGAGGTTTCATGGACACGTTCTTGAAAGTAACAATACTATCTCAGGTGATGTGCCGTCTGCTGAAATTCATGTTAAACAAGAGCTCATGGACACGACAGTTTACGAAACGGAACAGAACCGTGAAAGGTTTGATGAACACCACCCGGTTGCCAAAAAAATCACCAAACTTATCGCAGAAATGCTCGCACTGGATCTTCAGCCATCAGCTATGGTGGAGAATGCTGGACTGAACAGACTGCTCGAGTACCTCCAGCCTCAGTATTCTCTACCACCTTCTTCTTACTTTACCAGCACTGCCATACCAGACATGTACGAAAGAGTGAAGGATGTCGTGCTGACCCATCTGAAGGAGGCTGAGGGGGGTGTCGTCCACTTCACAACTAGTATTTGGGTCAGCAGCCAGACAAGGGAATACCTGACCCTTACCGCCCACTGGGCGACGTACGAGTCAAGTGTCAGACCCCAAGGTCAGGACTTCCACTGCTCCGCTCTTCTAAATGTCTCTCAAATAGACTGTGATAACGATATGCATGACATCCCAAAGCAGCTAGAGTGTCTGTGGGATTCTTGGATCACCTCATCAGGGCTGAAAAAGGGGTTCACCGTAACTGACAACAGCACCATCAGAAACACGTTGGAGGACCATGGCCATGTCGCCATGCAGTGTTTCGGACACACCATAGACCTCATTGTTAGTGAAGCCATAAAGAGCCAGAGAATGGTTCAGAACCTTCTGAGTATTGCACGGAAGATCTGTGAACGTGTGCACCGCTCGGCAAAGGCCAAGGAGAAACTGGCTGAGCTGCAGAGGGTCCACCAGCTGCCGGAGAACCAGCTGATACAGGATGTTCCGTCGAAGTGGAGGACGTCCTTTTTCATGCTGGAGCGGCTGGTGGAGCAGAAGAAAGCGATCGACGAGATGTCGGTCGAGTGCAATTTCAGGGAAATTATCAGCTGCGATCAGTGGGAGGTGATGCTGTCGGTCTGCAATGCACTGAAACCGTTTGAAGTCGCCTGCAGGGAGATGAACAGCCACACCGCCACTCTGGGACAAGTCATACCACTCATCCACATCCTCAACAGAAAGATAGACCTGCTGTTCGACGAGACTGTGGGCATAGACAACATGCTCAAGTCTCTAAAGGAAGCCATGGTGAGCAGAATGTCAACAACTCTGCAAGACCCACGATACATCTGGGCGACCATGCTGGACCCACGATACAAGATGTCATTGTTCACAGAGGAAGAGGCTGAGCGATTTAAGCAGGATCTGATCAGCGAGCTGGACTCCTCGTCTACCTCAGTTGCAGCGAAACCTTCGCTGCCCAACGGCTGCAACGAGGAACCCGTTTCTTCCGACGCCCCCCACCCAAACAGGGACAACCTCTGGTCCCTGATGGCCGACATTCGGCAAAAGATAAAACACGAGGAGAAGCCAAAGTCTTCGGAGCTGGTGGTGCTGGAGTACCTCGAGGAAGACATACTCGATCAAAGCTGTGACCCCCTCGATTATTGGAACATGAAAAAGTTCCTGTGGTCCGATCTCGCCAAAGTAGCCGCCCGTTACGTTGGCTGCCCTCCCAGCATCATCCCAGCAGAGACACTGTTCAGCACAGCAAGCGTCAACTATGCTCTAAACCAGCCCAGACATTTACTGGAGAACATGGAGGGCCTGCTGTTCCTCAAGGTCAACCTCCCTCTGATCTATTTTCAGTACTGATTTAATATTGAGCATTAACTTGAAAACCCTTTATCAAGGACCAAGTTGCTTAGCTGTGAAATGGGTGGGGTGTTTTTTTTTTTTTTTTTTTACTGTCGGGCAAAATGTAAAATATCAATTTATACACTGATCGAGTCTCAATGCAAAGGCCAGATGAGGTTTTATTGTATTCTGTGTACTACTGTTGAAACACTTTGGAGCTGTTGTGATGAATAGTCTCAGTCAGAAGTGTATCAGGGAGGGAGGGTTTTTCTAGCTGTAGGGGTTGATGATGATGTGTTTGCTTGTAAATCGACGTTTCTGTTCTGTGTCTACTCTCTCCTTGTGCCTTATCCAAAACTACTTCAGGTCAAAAATGCTGTAAATACTTTTTGTTAAATTGCGCGGATCACGTCAGGTTGCTTTTTAATTTTTATGGATAAAAGATAGATGCAGAGTTGTTTTCCAAGTGAAAACATGGTCCAAAAATAAATGCTGTGACTGAAAGATGTTTTAAGTTAATGTTATTTAATTTTCATTGTGAATTCGTGGCTCATGGTACTGTCATTTAGAAATAGATCATTTTTTTACTTGTGAAATGTTTTTAATAAGATGTATAATATTGCTGTATTTTCAGAATAAGGAGTTTGTTTGGAATATACAATTTGTCTCTTAAGCACAATTTAAGTTTATGTCCAGGGGATTAAATTATGGGTTTATTATTGAGTAAAACAATGTACTGTACATTTTTATATGAAATGACTTCTGAACCTAATTTGATAAATGTTTGAGCATTGAGACTGGAACCATGCAAATTTTGTGGTCATTTGTAAATAAAGGTTTTCCTTATGCAAAATTGCAGTTTCTTTTTGTTTAATATCAATTAATTGTACAAATAGGGATTTCTGGGTTGTTACTCATGTCACTCGTGGGCTGCATAGTCCCCCTCACTGAACTGAAACACAACTGAACGGTGGATATTACCCACTTCCTGAACTTCGCCAGCTTCCCGAACCACAAAAAACTGCTGCAACAAATGTTATGTAACAAATAGACCACTATGTTGAGGATCCTTGACATTTTAAAAGTTTTCTTAACTGATCTAAAGTTCAGTGTTACTCCTGAACTTGTTGGGCCTGATTCTGACAATTGAAGCTGTGGCTGTCAGCTTTCTGTCACACTTCTCACAGGAGATTGTATCCACTCACTAGGGTTACATGAAGCAAGAACAGTCATTCAGAGTGAGGACGGACTGATTTTTAAAGCTGCTATTGTAAGGTTAAAAAAAGTTGCATAATGCAGATTTGAAAATCAAAATTTTTGCCGTCTTCACATTCAGCTTTATTCAGCTATAATACACAAATGACAATCTGAGGTAAATATATAAACTTTTCAGATTATAAAATTGTTTCATATGAAAGCATTTGTGTGTATAACAACTCCAATACCAGTCTTAACATTAGCATAGAGAACCATTTGAACTGGTTGAATATTAGAAACACCAGCAAAGATGCATGACGGTGTTATTCTAGTTCAACATGTTCACCCAGTGGTGTAGCACATCTTAGCAGTTAATCTGTAGTGGAATAGAAACAAATCTGGAAAAATAGCCTTTACATTCCAGTCTATACTATTATAACCTGTGAAAACACTGGTCCACAACTGTCACGTTTGGTCACCAAGATAAACGTCTGAATCCAACACAGCACTCCTGTAAAAGTCACTCTCTTTGAGGCCAGGCTTCAGTCTTCCTCTTCATCAGCACAGTTTTTCTCTCCAGTCGCACACTGACTGGAGGGAAGTGAAACACGTTGAAGGCCGTGTTGCTGTAACCTTCTATGAAGGCCAGAGGCTGGTGAGTGTCCTGGAGTTGATGTATTTTGGTAACATCAGCCTCCATTAGCAGGTGAGAGTACATCTTGATTTCAGGGTTTGAGGGATTCATGTCCTCACGTTTGTCATATCTGTTTAAAAACAGTAAGTCATTATTATTAAGCTTTAAATGTCAGTATTGTACACATTAGATTTACTGACAGACTGTGAGATCAACATAATAAACACTGACCTCCAGTTTCTGTTTTGCTCCAAGAACCGCGATACTCCAGTTTCAGCAGCGTAGGTGTCAATATGAACAAACACGTCTAGAAGAATTAAACATAACATGATTTTTTAAACAACGAAGACTATACAGGATTTTGTACAATTACTAAAAACAAATATAAAGGAAAATATTCTTAATTGTCTCCTGCACAACTAAGAACACAAAAACTAGAAAAAGTAATCCAAGATGTACCACAAGGATTTCACACTTTGCCCATTTTATTTCGTGAACATTTCATATTGGTAATATGGCTGATCCTGCAAATACAAATAAGCTGATAGAGAATCAAACCTGCAGTTGCCGGCAACAGCTTGTGGAGTTCCTGCATCCCGCTGCCCCCTGGGTAGTTGTGATGGGAAACATAGAGACAGATGCTAGAGTACGCTGCGTTGGTCAACAGCTGGCCAACCACAACCACAGAGCCCAGTTTGTACATCCAGGATTTCTGGTAGTTGCACAAACTAAAGTAAACAGGAAAAACGAAAAAACAAATGAGGAGCATGAGCAGAAGCCTTCATCTAAAAGAACAGCAGGTTTCTCCTCCTCAACTGTTTCTTTTGTATCCCAAACATCAGCTTTGTCTGATTAAGTGATAATGATGTTAATGTTTTCACTGTAAACATTGGGGGGGGGTTTCAATTCTTTGACTTGCATGAAAGAGCAGCCTCGGGCCGCCACCAAACTGAGCACTGGGAAAATGTATATGATGAAGCGCAGCTCCTTGTGGGGCAGCAGCGAGTAGATGAGGATGAAGCCAACGGTGGGAAACAGCAGCAGCCTCATCCGCCTGTCGAGAAGGCCGAGGGGGACGAAGAGCAGCGTGCAGCCCAGGGCCCGGGGCACAGCAGAGTAGAAGTACCAGAGAAAGGGGGAGGTTTACTGGGGAGTCAAGGAGAACTCAGAGGGGTTGAGATCAGCCTTGATGGTTTTTATTTAAAGCAAGAAGTAAATGTAGACGTAAATAAAAGGATATTCCCCAGTTGGAGCTTCTGTTGAGAATAGTGTTGAACCACAAAACTTGACCTTCAGGCCACAGGAGCTTCCCCCAAAAGAAGGAGTCAACAGCCACTGTCAGAGCTGCAGAAACAGAAAAAGGAATCAAAACGATTTTTGTGCACATGTTCGGTTTAAGCAAAACTTTATTTATACAACGTACATTCACCACTCACCCAGGGACAAGATCCCGGCAGGAACCGCGTAGTAAAGCAGCTGTAGCAGCCCCAGCTTCCTGCTCAGCAGTGACATCAACAACATGAGACCCATGAAGATGCTGAGCTCCGACCGGAACACGATGATGACTAAAGCAGAGAGGCTGATGAAGCGGCCATATTTCTGAGCCATCCAAGATGTGAACGCTACAAGAACTGGGAAAAGAAACTTACTGTCATCATTTGAAGATTAACAAAAATGGTTTCTGGATGAATAATACTGCTTCATCTTACCTATTGGTAGTGCAAATACATTAGGGAGTGTCCTGGTGCTGTAGAACATCAGGTGAAACTGTGACGCACATGTCACACAGAAGAGCCCTGCAACTGTGGAGCCAAACTGCCTCCTCACCTCTTTCTGCATGTGCCACAGTGCACCGATAACGCAGACTCCTAGGGAAGCTCGGACTGCACAAAACACATCGGAACAACCCATGTTTAAATGGTTTAAGGTGACAGTTATTTGAGTAGTGAGTAGTGAGGTGTTAGTGTTTACCGATCAGCTGTGTGTAGAATTTGGGTGCATCCAGCAGCGAGGACACAAACACAACAGGGGAGGAGAGCACGGAGAGGAAAAGGGGGCCAAGGAAAGTCCGTGGCACCACACCAGGGAACTCATGGTGGTCATACTGAAACACGGAAAACACATCACAAACTGCAGCCACAACATCACACAGGAAATGGGTTATCACACGGAAACAACCGCCCATTTAGTAGCTGATCTGGGGCTTTTGTCACATGGTCTTGAGCAAGAGACGGAAGATCACCCAGTTGTCATGGCGATGCATATGTTCAGATTTCCATTTCCACCCAGACAAACTAAAGTCCGCCTGCTGATGAAGACTGTGTCATGTGATTTAGATGAAAGCTCCAACACAGCCACGAAACGGACTGATGAGATTTCAACTATTACCGGTTCTGTAAAACCCTGAAAATGTATGATTAGAGTATTAAGAATATAAAGTATTTGTATTTATTTTTTGCTAATTTGTTAATAATAAAGCACACATATATTATGTTATATGATATTATATCATACGAAGAAGTTATATTTTGAAAGCAGTAAGATTACTTTGTATAGATTTGAACAGATGACTTCTTTATTCCTCAAACAGTATAAGCTTCCTCGTTGTCATCTATTTTTTGCACTAAATATAAAAAAATAACTTCAAGTTGCACAATTATAGCTTTAAAAAAAAAATATATATATATATATATAATGGCTTTAAATATTCAAACAATATCTTTGTCTACGACTGATAATATCATAATATTCTTTAATATATAATAACTGTGTTGATGTACAGTAAGTGTGGTCTGTGTTAGATATTCACTAATGTTTACATAAAATGATGTGTACAGTTAGCTTGTTAGCACATCCACTAAATCAATCTAAAACAGCTCTTTACCTTGTCAAAGTCAAGTCTGTGATATAAAATGTCGTGCGCTGCTTGTAGGTTGAAGCTCTCCTCGACCTTGGTGAACGGGCAGATGAGTAAATGCAGGAGAGACACAGAAATCAACAAAACGAGCAGTGGAAGCCCCAAAACTTTCCTCTTTTCAGCCATGACAGCTGAGAGCCTGCTGTCACTTCCGGTCCTGATCGGAAGTCGCGCTACACGACATGCTGTCTTGTCGCTAAAACATTTACATTATTTTTATAGTCGCGGTGTCATGGTTTTTTTTATGAATTCAATTTAATAATTAAATGATAATAAAAAATAAATAACATTTTAACGAAACAACCAGGTTTCCTGTCATTTCCACGTGCGGAAGGATCTACTTGTCCCGCGCGTGGCGGCTTGTGATTCGTTAAACATTTGACTGACAAGGGCAGACAGCCAATGAGCGCAAGCCACAATTGTAGCAAGGAGCTGACGCGGAACTCCAGCCACACTTACCGGCATGTAAATACAACCTAACTGCGCTTTGCATAGACAGCGTTTACTGATGTTTTAATGTTAACTCCACCTCGATTAGATGAGAGGGAATCGAACTGTGTCCCGATGTGAAAGTGGTGTCTGCAGTGAACGGTAGCGATGCTGTCCACAGGTCCACAGCTGCGGCTGCTCCAGCTTCTCTCCTGTGTTACTCTGCTTCTGCTCTTCAGCGGCAGCAGCGCCAAGAGGGATTTTAAAAGCGCCTGTAGCACATGTCAGCAAATCACTGACGACTTCAGCAAGGTCAGTGAACGCGACCACACACCTGCAATGTGCTGTCTGTCGTGTTACTGAAGGGTCAAACCAAATGTAGGGTGAACCCATGTGCTAAATGTCTTCAAATGACTCGTGTCTCGTGCTGGTTTCTCTCTGTCCCACCATGTCTGTGGTGTTTTGCGTTGCAGGGCTTCGACCGAACAGCCAAGCAGAACTTCGGTGGAGGCAACACCGCCTGGGAGGAGAGGAAACTGTCCAAGTACGAGACGAGGTGAGACGGTGCCTCCCGTCCTGTCCCACTTCAGCACACCGTCACATTCACAAAGAGCAGGAGGAATCTCATCAGAGCTGCTGGAGAACAGAGAGGGACATGAGACAGTGACCTGCAAGATGGTCCCTGGTGTATGAGATGTTGAAGGAGCTCAGGGGAAGTCAGTGCTGCGTCAGTTTCATCCTGACAGACGAAAAAAACTGAATGAAAAACAGCGAGCAACACCTTCACAATACTACTTCAGGGGTTTGAAAAGCTCGAAATAACTAACGTGGTTAAGGGTCACATTAACCTGCCCCAGTGTCACCAGAGCCGTGTTTGCTTAGTTTACAAACCGGAGCTGCAGAGCGTTGCACTGAGCACACATGAAGCGTATCAAAGATCTGAATCTTTAACTGACAAGTGGCCTGTAACAGAGCCAGTCATGTTACGGAGCTACTCCATCCCTCTGCTCAGAGTCGTATTCTAAGGTCTTGGAAGCCGAGACGGTAACTGAGGGTTAAACCAGGCCTTTGTCATCAGATAGTATTTGTTTCTAATCATAAAATGAATACTTCAAACCTTATCCTCCAAAACAAAGTAGCAAAGAAAACCTCAAATTAAGCACAATAATAACAACTTGAATTGGCTAAATCACGATAAACTTAAGTTATTAAGCTTTGATTCAAAGGAAGCTACTGACTCAGCTGCAGTACTTCCTCAGGCAGAGTGTTCCAGAGCCTCAGGGAACCTGATTTCAAAACCTCTGTCCCCCTTCACCCGAGGGTGTGTGGGGATAAAAGCTACAATATACTGAGGAGTCAGACTATTAAGTGCCTTATAAGTAATTTAAACATTATCTCCCACACTCAATGTGCTGACAGTTTTTGATACAGTGTCCGCCCCGTCCGCCTGTTTCGCAGTGAGATTCGTCTGATGGAGATTGTGGAGGGCCTGTGTGACAGCAGCAGCTTCGAGTGCAACCGCATGGTAGAAGAGCACGAAGAGCAGTTTGAGACCTGGTGGTTCAAGAGGTGAGAGTTGGTTCATGCAGAAACAAGATGAACGAGGAAGCTGGATAGAAACACTTGTTAACTCTGGGATGTCAAAATCAAAGACGGACAGATTGATGCCAATGTGACAGAGATCTACAGCTGCCGAGTTATTTGTGGTTAATTTTAGTTTTGCTCAGTAAAATGTGGTAACCCTCATCTCTTCCTGTTTTGTTTCCTGTTGCAGGAAAACAAAACATCCTGATCTGCATAAGTGGTTCTGTGTTGAAACCATCAAAGTGTGCTGTCCCAAGGGAACGTTTGGACCGGACTGCAACGGTGAGGACACTCGCACTGTGCTGCTGTTTGAATACGATAGAGATACAAAATGACCCTGTCAACCTGAGGAAGTAGCACCAATGTTAAAATGCAATGTGTGTGTTTGTGATTCTCCCTGTAAGCCTGTGTCGGGGGCTCTGAGACACCCTGCCACCGAAATGGAATGTGCGACGGCGATGGGACTCGCGGAGGGAACGGAAAGTGCAGCTGTAACCACGGTTACGAGGGGGACCTCTGCCTCGACTGCATCGAAGGCTACTTCAACGAAGTGAGGAACGACACCTTCTCCCTTTGCACTGGTACAGGATCACTGACATGTCGCCAGCCTTCATCTAAAAGCATGTCGGGAGGTGATGAGTTAACCTGTTCGGGCTTCACTTCCTCCTGCAGAATGCCACTCTTCTTGCAAGACCTGCACCGGAGGAACCAGTCAGGACTGTGATGAGTGTAAGGACGGCTGGGAGGAGGACGACCAGGAAACTTGTGTCGGTAAGAAAAGATAAGATATTTATTTAAGTGGGTTGAACCAGAGCTGTGTTTTAAAATATGTTGATCTTTGATGATAAAATAGTTTTCATGCTGCTTTGGATAAAAGACATGAAGAATGTAATGTAGAATACAATCTGTACAACACCAGTTCATGTGGCGGTAATCTTTTAAACTGCAGATGTGAACGAGTGCTCCGAAGACGCTTCTCCGTGTGAAGAAGATCAGTACTGTCTCAACACAGAAGGCTCCTACTCCTGCAAGCGTAAGACCACTTGTAATCAACCGTTTCATTTTAAAAAGCCATCTGTGCTTCGTCTACTGCGAGATTCTCAGGACCAGAGGGCCGATGAACATTTCATTTATTTTATTCCACTTCACGTAAAGATATTTCTGTGCTGTGTGTTTAATAGAGAGAGTGTTTCTGTTTGTCCTTTGCAGCTTGTGATAACGTTTGCTCCGGCTGCACTGGAGAAGGCTCTGATAAGTGCCAGGCTTGTGCCGGCGGCTACGAGGACACAGAGGGCACCTGCACAGGTATGGTGTAAATCATAGACTGTTTGAAGGGTAACATTTGCTCTGTGTCACTTCTAGAAGAAATTCTGAGTTAGTTCAAAAATGGATACAAACAGAAGCTACAATTTTAAAGCCTTTAAGACATAGTGACCAACATTATGTCCGTTATCTATAAATACTCGACTCCTTCCAGCCCCAAACCCATTGGTTTCTACTGGGCATGAGAATTTAAAAAACATCAACAATCGTATAGTTTAAATAGAAAAAGAAAAATTGTAAGTAGTAGTAGTAGTAGTAGTAGTGTTTTTAGCAAATATTACGGATTTATACTGTATCAGCTGTCAATCACCCTCTTTAATCCCATCATATTTCACTTATGTTTGGTATTATGTATAAATGACATTTCTAAAATAATTGTGCCCATTATGTAAATACAGGCTTATGCTTTAGTAGTGCCACTGTCATCATGTGGTTGGAACATATTCTGTCCACTAGAGGGCATACCAACATTAGGCTACTAATAATCATTTACTCTTACCAACTGTAACGAACCTTAGACAGTGAAAATGATCTGTTGAGGCTCATGTGGACGAGATAACAGCAACAGTACTGGTTTTCACAAGGGTTGCAATGTCTGTATCTGTAGAATATAAGAGTTGTCAACTGAAGGGCACTTGTTTTTCTGGTGTTTCACTCTCTTTCTCTCCCTCTTTCGTTCTCTCTGTCTTCCTTCCTTTCCCGAAATGAGGGTAAACAAAACCACATTGTGAAGCTCAAAGTAAAAAGACAGAGCTGGCAGCAGCAGCAGCATCACAATATGATACTTATTAAAATAGGAATTCAAGCATTCTAATAGTATTGATTCTACGTGTAATCTTATTCTAGTCTGGGTTCACTTATCCTTATTATGTTTTTTGTTTTCTAAGACATGGATGAGTGTTCCCAGTCAGAGCCGGTGTGTACGAAGCAGCACCAGAAGTGCATCAACACTAAAGGCAGCTACGTGTGCATCTGTGCGGTCGGCTACGAGGAGGAGGACGGCGAGTGTTTGCAACCGCCACAGCCAGGTGAGTCAGTGTTGAATATACTGTCAGTTATTTCTTCAAATAAAGTTTGTATCATCTGTTACAAGGTTTTTTATACAAACAGCACATGAAACCAATTGATAACACGTTGAATATTGTGCACGGAAGATTTTAAAATTGTACATACACTTCTATTTATTATATTATATTTGCTTTAGAAAAAGAGGAGGAGACAGAAGCAGAGGAGACGAGCACAACTCCTCATCCAGAACTTTGATGTCCGGGACCATTTGAGGAAATCCGTAAGAAGCTGATCTTAAAGTACCAGCTGCACTTCGACCCAACGGAAGCTGCTCCAACAGTGTTTTCCAGCGGTGGACCAGGGATTACAGGACAGAAGAAAAGAGACATTTGATGCTCTTAGTAACGCTGGTTGTTGTTGCTTTTCTCTGGTTTGTGCAAATGACCACTTGTTGTCTTCATCTGTTGTATGGTTTTAAAATTTGTAGGCGTTTCAATAAAGGTGAATCATTTTGAATTTAAGGTAAACTCGTGTCAATAAACAGTGTTTATTCTGTTGTTTATTCCAGGAGAACAAATGTAGCAGGTGGAAGTAAAATCTGTGTAGTTGCAGTCCTCATAAACGGCCACACGATGGCAGTCTAGTCACGTGGCATGTGGGATGTTTCACTTGAGTTAATCCAAATAGGACAAACCAGAGCATCTCACTGTTTTTACTCAAGCTTCCTTCATACAACTGTTTTTGATGCAGGGATTTACTTGAATGTGTTTTACTACAGGGATTGAAGTATAATATTCATACAGAACACAAATAACCTTTTTACCTCTGACCGGGACTTCTTCGAATCTCTTTATCACAGACTTCTTCTTTTGCTCTTATGCAAATATGCAGCACTGTAACCACTCAGATGCTACGAAGCCTTTTGGCCAGACCTTCCCACGGCCCCTCTTGGATCAAAGCATATTTTCCTGCCCCGCGTCTCACCTTGGAATAAGTCTTCCCAGCTTCCTGCGGGATGATGTCAGTTGTTTTGATTTGACAAGCCCGCTGAAGGTGGAAGGAACATCCAGTTGAGACCTGTCTGAGCTGGATGTCAGGCAGCAGAGATGCAATCATGCCACAGGCCCACCTCCCCTACATACCTCCTCTCACACACACACACACACACACACACACTGAAACACCCGAGCCTCCACCTTTCACCCCTGGATGTGAACTCTGCTGTGTGAGGATGGGAAATGGTTCACACCCTGAAAAACTAGAATATATATATATAATCGATATATATGAAATCACTCATTCAGGATTCTTTGTTATTACACTGCTGCAGACCACACAACAGAATAGCAATGACACTCCCTGAGAGGTGGAATACTGTATTAATAACATTGGAAAATAAAAAAACAACACTATATAATGGACTTATTTGCCAGCGAGCTTTGTCCACAGGCAGTTTTCCAGTCATTTTGCGAAGCTGAGCCACCCGCCAATTATAGGAGTGGTATCAATCCTCATCTGGTACAAAATCTTTATCAGCCATATTAACGCTGTGTACTACTTCAGGGGCCGAATTTGGTCAACAAACGTGTGCCGGTGACGAAGCTAATGTAGCAGCCTCTGCAAAAATGCACCGGTAACAGCGAGACGAGCTGGTGACCTACGGAGACCAGCCCCTCTCATTTTGTCTCAGCCTTCGCAGACTGCTCAGTCCACATGGGGCACGCCGTTAAAAGCAAGTAGAGTCCTTCAAAGGATGCAGCCCCTGAAGTGGGACACGGGAAAAGAGCAGCAAAGCAGCAAAGGTAAACAAGAATCGCTTCTAGGCAACCTGGGAAATACATGTATCATAAGTAGGTGAAGGGCTTAAGTCTGTCTTAATGGGAGAGGTCAGGAAAGACGAGAACACAATAAGCAGAGAAAGCAATGAGTCAGTGCTTCAGACTAACACATGAGTCAGCGTGTCTCCTATTGATGCTACAATACCCTCCTCGGTGAATTGAACCTTTATTAGAGCAGATGAGAGATATTTGAGTTCCACATCTGGTCTCGGTGATGAAAGCTCTACCAGGAAACTTTGCGATCGTGTCGCAGCAAGCTGATGCTAATGGAGTCACTGTGCACCATGAGTAATAATCATTATAGATTCACCTGGCTCCTCTGACTCACCACGGCTCGACTTATTTGCTGCACAGGGAGGCAGCAGTGATTCAAGATCACGATCTGTGACCTTTCTCTGCTTCGTAATTTGTACCGATCACCTCCGGAAAAAAGGCATATAAGCTGCTTCCAGTCATGCACCTTCTCTGGAGGAGGTCCAGACACGCAACAGTCGCCAAAGTAAAAATCTCTGCATGAGAAAGCGGAGCCATACAAGCAGAAGACACACCGACGAAGAGGTCAAGAGAGTTTGTGGTGATAAGAGCCGACGACGCATGATGTGCTGTAAACAAAATCACGTGATCTCCGCAGCGGGATTAATTATTAATTAGTTACTTCCTGCCTCTGTCTGCTCCTCCCGCTGCTCCACCTCTTGTTGGATTTGTTGTCAACCATAACCCGTAAGGGTCCGGACCCAATTCTCCGGACTTTATCCGCAGGTGTAAAGTTAGCATTTATTCATCATACCTTAAAATTCTCTACTATGTCATTTAAAAGATGCAACAAGCTTTTACATTTGACTCTGAGCAGAGCAAATAGTCCCAGCCATAGATTGTATGATGGGCGATACGTCTCCACTTCTCCATATCCAGAAATTAAGCCATAATTCCCCAGACTTGCACAGTTGGAACTACTGAGACATGGAGTCACAATATTGAAGTCCCAGTATTTAGATTTTTACTGTGACTTTTTTACTTTGGTCCTTGTCCCATCCACTAACGTTGTGGGGGTGGGTTTTATGACCTATACTGCAGTCAGCCAACAGGGGGCGTCTGGCTTCACTTTTGGGGAGTTCATCATTATAGACAGAGCAGGCAGAGTGTTTCAGGTTCTTGATTAAAATGTTCTCATTGTTTTGAACTCATAACATTTTTAAGACACTTCCTCTAGAATATTATTTACTCCACATGTTGCCCCGCCCCTTTTGTGCGGCGCGGCGAGTCCCCGTTTGGATTCCACTTAACGTGCATCAAGACATTGATGTTGTCGTTTCGTGCTTATGCACATGCACAGATCTGCCCTGCCCATGAGTGTGTTTACACTGACTGCCACAGCATGTGCACAAAGGCTCTGTGGTTGGAGGGGTACCCTGCTCTTTTCTTTGCACTTTGTGGTGGTTTTCTTCTGCCAGTAAACCTCAGCTGTGGCCCACATGGTCCAGCTGTAGCGGGGTGACCATGAGGACACTGACAGGGTTACTGAGGAAACCCAGGAGCACGCAGAGCAAGAACATTTTGCAATCTCCTCAGTGCTATTTATTCTTACAGGCCAGGACACCCTGCCTTCCATTCTCCTCTTCATCCTCATTCATCAGTTAAATCTCAGAGCTGCTCTTTCCCAAAGCTATCCTTAGACAACAATCCCCTTTGTTCCATTGTAAGGCAGCGGTGACAGAGATAATCACAGTGCTGAGATGCATCGAGGGGAACTGCACACTAAACCAGAAGCCAGATGTGGCACCATGTGCTCCTGTCCGGCTGTCAGTGGTCTGCACCGCCTCTGATGTCGGGCACTCCTTAAACTCGCTGTCCCCTCTGATGCGGTCGGGTCTGCCTTCCTTTCACCCAGCTGGAAAGCGCAACAATTAAGACGGACAAATTGGAAACTCTGCCAGGCAGAAGCAACTCAAATATAGAACTTCTCAAGGTGCTGTTTGGGAATCAGCCTTCAGTGAACACACTGACACCAACAAGTCGCTTTATGAAACAGACTTTGGCGCCAAGTAAAAGCATCAGATGGAGCTGGGGCAGCAAGTGCAGCCGCTTGTCTGGGGTCAAGAAGGAGGAATTTGAAAAGTCAACACTTTGACTTGTGGGACTCCAGAAACACACATGAACAGAAAATGGTGATGGATTCTTTATTTATCCGGTTGTATCAGACTTTACAAGCAAGACTACACACTTCTATCTGAGCAAAGCCTGCAGGATGACAGAGAATAACCTGCAAACACAACATTGATATTACCAATAGAGCTGATTTAAATATAGATATTCTTTGTTGTCCGCAAAGGGAACCATGAAATAAATAAAACAGTGTGATACAAAGACCTCTTCTAAAAAGAAAAACAGGATTCAAAAAGACATTTGAAAAGAAAAGCAATGCCCACGACTGACAAACATAAACTACACTTATATGTATCTTTGATTATTAGCAACATTAGCATTCAGCTTCAGTTGTGTGTCTGGACATCCAGCAATTCTCCATCATTCACAAAATGGCAAAAGGATGTGCTGTTCTGAGGATGTTCACAATCAACGCACCAAACAGACTCAGCCTACGTGTGGAAGCCATGTGAATAGAAATACGTGGCCTTATTCATTGGATGTTTTCTTGATATAATAACCTTGACTAGCTTTAAGTTGAATTTAAATTAATTAAAATGTTAATTGAGTTTGATGCGTCCCTTTAATGTCTCTCCTGCTTAAAATCATCAGTGAGGAGCGTGTTGATGTTTAATTTTACTTTCGTTGAAGGTTGACCTTTTTTTCTCTAGAACTGATTTAAGCACAAGTATTCAGTGATAAAATATCAGTATAAAAGAAGAAGATTAGCATTGTGTGAATCACGCAGCTCCGGTCGTGCAGAGTTTACAGAGTGTGTTTAGGATCTGGGCTGACTTTCTGATGGGAGGAAGCAGTAATGTAAATCTGAATTATTTACATCATGAAATAGCTTTTTCTTCACAACAAGGTGCCTGGAGCAGCAAAGAAATAATACATTAGCTAAAAACACCAGTGACACCAGTGTTTTCCACTAAGGGGTAAAAACAAAAATCTATATATTTATTCTACCTGGGACTGTTCTGCTCAATAGTGTAAAACCCATCCAAACACATTTAATTATTCAGCATGTTATGTGGCCCTGCAGGTTGATTGTGCTTGAAATGAAAAGTTAGAGAGAAAATAATCCTATTTTCATCTATTTCAATGTAACTCCATGTTCTTTATACCTCATGTGCAGATGTTGCCTTGAAAGCTAATGTCCTTTACTATATATATATATATATATATATATATATATATATATATATATATATATATATATATATATATATATATATATATACACACAGACATCAGCCACAGCAACTGGTTCTACTGTTGTGGCAGATCAGCATATTTCTTTGACCTGTTTAGAAAGAGTTTATTCTGAACCATCAGTCAAGGGACTCAACATTTATTTTATACCGGCCAATCAGAGAGCAGTATGGGCTTTTTGGGAGGTGGCCTTTAAGAGACAGGAGCCAAAACCAAAGGTTTCAAACAGAGGCTGAAAAGAGGAGCTGCAATGGACAATGTGAGGAAAGTGATGAGTTTCATTAACATTAAAGCATGTTAACATTTTCAAGTAATAACCCAAATTAAAATTATGAACCTGTATATAAGAATAATATGTCTCCTTTAATGTTGCGGCTGATCAGTGTGAGAACTATGTGCACACACAGCTGTGTACATGGGAGACAATAACAAAAGAGCATTCTGCATTTCTCTACTGTATTCTGTTATTTGAGAATTATTAATGCTGATTAATTCAGTTTAGTCACTTGCACATCAGCCTCCCATAGAACAACACAGGGGCTAAGCAGCTTCTCAGTATTTCTCAGGGGAGCGTGAGGAAGAGGAGGAGGAGGAAGAGGAGGGAGAAGGAGACAGGGAGTGGCCCGGCGCTCACTGGCTGCTGCTGCACAGAGATGTTGCAGACAGGTAGGATGGATTGATGTTGCACTCACCTCTGTTTGATCTGACAGGCAGAGCCCAATGTCTGCGTGTGTCTGTCTGCACATGCAGTCATCTGTGTGTGTGTGTGTGTGTGTGTGTGTGTGTGTGCTTGCGTAAGAGTGCGATAAGATTTGGCTTGTGTGTGTCCGTCTGCGTGCGGCTCTACAGTGTGACTGTACTGTCTGGCCTCTGATCTGTTCCACCCATCAGGAATGAG
This sequence comes from Verasper variegatus, assembly GCA_026259375.1. Classification (NCBI taxonomy): domain Eukaryota; kingdom Metazoa; phylum Chordata; class Actinopteri; order Pleuronectiformes; family Pleuronectidae; genus Verasper; species Verasper variegatus. Next base: position 10,168,651 of record CM048058.1, on the reverse strand, counting down.
AGGAGACACAGAGGGCGACTTTGATCTACCGGAGATTTTGTTGCTGCCGTCCTCTTTCCTAAAATCGTTGTTTTCTCAAAGTAAAAAAAAAAGAAAGAAAGAGCGCACATAAATCACCTCAGTGCTGTGCATTTTAGTCTTTATTTATTACCCTGATTTATACCACACACTTACATTAAAGGCTCTTAATTGACACTCTAATCCATTTCCCCCAACAAGTACAGGCTTTACTGTCTTTTTAACACTGACGTGAAATAGCAAATGCTTTTAGACCACTGTGTTTACATGCACTTACAGTAAGTAACCAGGTTACATTCGGCTTTCTTAAGTAACCGGTTACTTAAATGTCACGTAAACCACAAACCTGAGCCTCATAAGGACACCAAAAGTCACAATGATGAGACGGTGGTGAGGTTGAATTTCATCAAAGAATAGCCTGTTATCTACTTTAGTATTTGGATGCGAGAATGCATCACAATGGCGTCATTTTTAAAAGGTTGTCTGGGCGCCCAATGGAGGAGCATGGAACAGACAGCAAACGGTTTTTCATAGTGTTACTCCTGTTTTTCAGGTGTAAATAACAAGGTAAAACCAAAACCTTAGACTATCAGAGATTGTGTGGGCGATAATGTGACCTATTTCACACCAGTTGTAAAAGTGGATGTTTTTCTCTGTATAGTTTGTGTTTTGCATTGTTAACCTATTTCAGCACCTGCAGCAGCATAAACCACGAGCAGCCTCCCCCCCATCAAACACATATTTCTCTGTCAGCGTTGGACACAGCTTCAAAGCACTTTTTTCCGAAACCTTTTCTCTAAAAAACAGTTGTAAAACCCCCGATGGAAGCAGAGGCCCCCGCGTTCGCTTCTACCCGCCGCGGTGTGCGTTGCCATGGCGCCCAGGCGGTGTTGACACTGGAGGATGTAAACACACTCGGAGGAGAGGGAGCAAGGTGGAGGAGTGCAGGGGAGAGAGGGCGTCTCACACACACACACACACACACACACACACACACAGGCTCAGACAGACTACAGTGGATTAGTGTTTGGGGAGAGTGGGAGGTCACAGGTTTGATGCTGTGTGTAACTTAGCTGTGAGAAATGCTTTTTCCTAATGGACTCAAACGAATGTGAAGTGACGAATAAATGACAAATAAACACAACTTATTTAGAAAGTAGGTGTTTTGATTAAAGTTTGTTTGGCCATTTACGGAAAAGAAACCTGTAAACACAATATTATATATTATAACACAAAACCATAACCAGTTGTTGGCTAATATGATGGCAAACTGTTTCCTGTTTACACATTCGGAGCATAGACTGTGTCTAAAGATGGACGGCATGACAGCTCCCCAAAAGTGAGGCCACAATGTGTCAATCGCCCCCTGCTGGCTGGCTGCTGTACAGGAAATAAACCACACCTCATCCATGTTAACAGATGGGACATAGATCAAATTAAAAAGTCAAAATATCTGTCAAATAAATTTGTATTAATTACTGATGTTTCTTAAAGTGTTTAGTTTTCAGATACTTTTTAAATGTGTTATTTGATGCTATATAAACAGGGTCTGGATGACGCAGGATCATTTTGGTTAATTAGGGAAGACGGAAATTCCAAAAACAATGTAATTTAATTGTAATTAAATTTTGATTGTTCAGTACAGAGGCTGCCGAGAATGCTGTGCAAAAAGAACAGTTCATTTTTTTAAGTGTTAAAAGAAGACAGATGTAGGCAGCCCTGCACGTCCTCCTGCTGAAGACTGTGACAGACTCTCAGGCTGTTCTGAGGCCACAAGTGAAAGACTGGCTCTTGGGTGACGAGTGGGTTGCAAACAGCTCCACTTGCATGAAAAACTTCGCTCTCACGTTCTAATTTGTGGCGATTGTGTGTGTGTTTTATTGTAAATATGTTCAATCTACTTTCAATGGGAGTCACGCTCCTGCTTTTCAATCCCAGCTTCTCACAGGCCACTACTGTTGGGTCATCAAAACATTCTCACGTCTCCTTCCAGTTCCTAAACGTGACTCCGTCTGATCCCCGTTTTATTGGGTGGTTTAGGGGATGTGTTTCCTTGCAGCGTAATAAAAGAGGACATGAGTCTCTTATGAACCTTCAAAGCCGCATGCGGCCACATGAAAGCGAAGGCCGGCCGATCGCCACAACAACAGCAGCAGGCATCAATTCCAGTTTTCTCCTCATTATAATCGAGTGGATATGAAACAGGCCCCGGCTCCTGCGCCATTTCTCCGTGGAACTCATTTCCTGGCTGGTATCGGATCATATGGCTTTTGTTTTTTCTGGACAGGGAACCCTAGAAAAGAGAGAGCGCCACGATCACAGGGGGGCTCAGCAGCTCAGCCGCGCTGACCACCCCACTGACGGCCGTTATGCAACTGACAGTGCTACCTCCGGTCAGTGCCAGGGGTGATTTGCGTTCAGCTCAGCAAACTCAGGGGGAAAACAAAACCCTTCTTCTTCAAGATGGCAGCCTGCGTAATGACACATGCGTCAATTTGAAGGTTTGGTCAACATTAGCGTCAATTAAAACACTAAATTTCCCTCGGGATCAATAAAGTATCTATCCATCTAATCTATCCATCATTCTTTTTCAAACTGCAAACTGGAAAGAGAGTGGGGTTTTTTGTATTGAAGGCTGTGCTGATGAGTCTGCAGTCAGAGAGAGCAGCAGTGCTGGGTCAGCTAAGCCTTGCCTGTCACCTCTCTGTCGGCTCAGCACTTTTGGACATGTATCTGCCATGTGGAACTGCAGGGCCGGTGACATGCCACTCATTCCCCACCGCAGCCCGCTCTGCTGAAGCCCCTCGCTTCCTATGCCCCCGCCTCTAACTTTTCACACTCAAAATACTCATAAATGTCCAATTATACAAGAACCAGGATGAATTATTTTAGGTTTAACCAGAGGTGAAGGGCTGCCGGAGAAAACTGGAATGAAGCTACCCCACTGTTTCCCCTTTATATTCTCAGCGGTAGAAATTCATTAAAAAAATGTTCAAACTTAAAGATCCAATCATAAAGCTTGTTTCATGTCGTAAGCCAATAACCCCCCCCCCCCAAAAAAAATGGTCAGATCTGTCACTCATGAGTGGCAAGTATGTGTTTAAAGTGTGTTTAAATAATGTTTTCTACTTAGTTAATGTAAAGAGAACACAGGAGCAAAAACATCCCTTCATTCATCATTCCCTCTCCTGACGGTGTCTTTATTTGGGATGCAGACTCATTCACACATACACTCTGTGGGATGACCATCTTCATTTATTTTCACATTCATGTAGTCATTTATATGAATGGCTTTGGGTGGCTCTTCCTGCTCAGACTGAATAGTCAAGTACCTTCGCCCAGGAATTTATGTTTGTTTCTCAGTCAGTTAGCAGCGTTAGACAAACACTACTGGACGCATCATCACGAAACTTGGTGGACGAATGCAGAATGGATCTGGGAACGACCCATTACATTTTGGTGCGGATCAAGGAATTGTTTTTCACTTTAACCCTGTGTGATGAGTATTTTTCAGATCTGGTGCAGATTGATTGAATTTGAAGGGACCGTTGGGCCGAGTGCCAAATAAATGAAAATGCTAATTATTATACTTTTATATTTGTTTCTATTTCTTTTCACCCTGTTTATTTACTAATGCATTATGTCATTCATTCCCTTTTTAATTTCCACATTTATTTTCTTATTCTTTTACATATCTGTTCACCTCTTCATGGCGCTCCTATGACTCCATACTTTACACTGGGTATAGAAAAACTAAATATGCACTTCGGTTGTCGGTGGTGAACATACAGCACTGACCACAGGGAGGCGACCTTGGCGTGAGTGGCAGCCTGGCAGCTGGCCCACAGTGGCCTGCACATGCACAGAGTTAATAGCCAGAAACATCTGGACACAAGAACAATTCAAAGGCTCGACACAGCTGTAGACAGGAATCATCCAGCAGAGCGTTTTCCTCCAGGCGGCCTGTGTTTGTTGCGCTGGTCTGAGTTGGTGCCTGTATGAGTGTTTTTCGCCTCAGGACCCGACTTTGAGTTTACGACGGGCCGCTAAAAGACATTGATCCTCACTGTTGTTAAGTAACTAACAGCATGACTTCATATTATGTTCTCTTCTGGTAGTACATAGCCTCAGGTGATACTTCTCACTAAGAGTGTTGCTTGTTTATTTAGAGTTAGATCCAGATTCAGGCTTTTTTTATGTATACACTGATTGTATTCTTGCATGCAAACGGTTAAGTTATTACACGCTGTTATTACACGATGCCATGACCACAGCTTTACAACCGCTGCTCCTCCTGAGGTTGAATAATGGTGACATCAAGGCGCCCTCTGTGTCAGACCTGCACACGGGCTTTTTCCAGGTATGCAGAGAAGAGAAGAGTGAAGCAAAGAGTCCAGCATTCAAACCCATTGCTGAAAATGTCAATCCAGCTTGTGACCAAATGACTGCAAGATTTGGCAGATTTACATAATGCTGGAACCGAGTCGGTTTCCCGTAGCCAAGCGCTAGCTGCTCCAGTTTGGCCTGCATCCTGCTTTCACTTCTGGGACTCTTTAGCGATGGCTGTGAATGGCTCTGGTAGCAAAACGCCGTGGAAGTGTCTCCGACTCCGGAGAGAATGAAGGCAGTGAGCCGCCCACTCGCCAGCCTGCTGCGGCCCCCGCACACGTGCCCGCAAAACACGCGTGCGTACTGTACACAGGATTGGTCGAATAGGAGGATGGCTTCACTGTGCCGCCATCATATCATCATGTGGTAAAAATTGACATGTGCAAAATGAAATCATAAAATATGAATTAGATTTGAGGGATTGCGTTAAAAGCCGATCCGGCTGATAGACACACACCCACATAGATACACACACACACACACCTCTTTCCATCTTGCTCTCGCCCACACACTGACACTCTCACACATGTTTGTACGTGCCAGTAGAGTACTCCCAGATGGACTCGTACCAAAGCAGGGATTATGTAACAAAGGCCTGTTTCAAACTACAAACTTTAAACTGGAACAGTGAGACTCATTTCCCATCTTTTGACAGTCCTCACCGTGGCTGTAAAAAGGATCACCATTGTTATAAGGCTTTAAAACTGAGGTTGATGTTATTGGATATTTGCAATTAATATCAACTTGGGCTTACATGAGAATCGTTGTCCCCAATATATGATAATGTGCTAATGACCAGAGTAATGGCTGAGACCTACGAATGCTAACTTGCTAAAAGGAAGTCGACAAAGTGGCCTAGACCTTAGACTATGGGCAAGCTTATCTTTTATTGTCTTGTTTTGCAGACCACACTGACATCTAAGGTTGTCGTTTTGTGAGTTTTATTCATAATAAAATAAAACTCTTGACTTGTTTCAGAAGGAAGTGATGAATAAACGTGTTCACGGCTTTTACATCCTACTTCCTCCTTCTGGGACTCCACGTAATGGCTGTGAATGGCTCTGGTGCCAAACGCCGTGGAAGTGTATCTGACTCCAGAGAGAATGAAGGCAGTGAGCCGCCTACTCACCAGCCTGCTGCTGCCCCCACACGCACATGCACAAATACACTCACATACTTTACACAGGAATGCTGGGATAAAAATGGATAACAAAAACGGAAATTACAAAATGAAATTATGAAAAGAATTGAATTTGACTGATTGAGTTAAAAGCAGACACGCTAAAAATTACGAAAATGAGGCTTAATGTCGTTCTGTGAGTTTTTATGGAAAATGTCACAATAGATACATTTCAGAGGGAGTTTATTATCCAAACTATGTGTAGCTTTCTCGAGAGTAATGACAAGAAGATATGTTTCACATTTCTTCAATAAATATCTTCTTGTGGCTCCACTTACACAAGCAAGTTGTTAGTCGACTAAAGTTAGCTCAACAACGCCAAGTTTTCGACTACACAACTTTCAAAGTCGTTACACGATAAGAGTGAATTATTTGTCTAGATATTTAGCTTGTTAGAGTTCTAGTGTGAGGAGGTGAGTTTCGACGAATGAGGAGTCTTTGAAGAGTTCACACATAGTGTCGTTTAAATGCCAATTTGGCTAAACTCGGGGGCTGGATACACACAGTTTGGGATAAAGTTTAACCAACTGGGCGATGTGTTTGAAGCCATATGACAATCTGACTACTCAGGTTTCTTGCTAAGTTTGATTTCATCAACGTTGTCATCCTCTTTGCAGCAATTGGCTTGTGAGTGCAATGTTGTTTTTAAAGACCAAAATGATTCTTTAACCAGATTATAAGCACTAAATGGGATTTTGATAACAGCAATTATCATACAAGTAGTACAACCGACTAATATACATATAAATAAAACTAATATATGACTTCCTGATAAAGGCATAAAGTGCATCCATGATATGGAGAAGTCTCACTCAGCCGTCTTTATGCAATGAATAGGATTTGCTTGGTTTTCAACCTTCACCCTGTCAAGGAGGTGGTTACACAACTCGAGGTTGTGAGAGAACAACATTGGACTGTTAATGTAGGGCCATCGCGCCTCATCTCCCGCCAAGCTGCGAGACCCCTTACAGCCCCACATGGCTGGCAGAATGCTACCATTTACAAGCTGGGGGGGAGGGGGAGGGACACATGGAGGTGAGTGGGGGGGGGGGGGGGTAACTGAGAACAGATGTAACTTCTGCTGCCACGTACACACACACACAGACAGACACACACACACACACAGACACACACACACGTACGTCTTAATCCAGCCTATCTTTTCCGTGCTCGTGCACTTTCAATATCTCCCTCCCTCCTTTTCCTTTTTTTTTTCTCGTTTATTCCCCAGCTCTCTTACATTTCTCCCCCCAAAACACCACAACGTCCCCCCCCCCCCCCCCCCGACCCCTCTTCTTGCCCCCAACCCCCCCCCCCGCCCTCCTGTGCAGGTTTTAACAACAGGCTCAGTGTGGCCCGCTGGCGTCACCTTGCTCCTCGGCCGGACACAGGCCACTCTGTCTTGGGTGTGCAGGAGAGGGTGAAGGGGGGTGGGGGGGTGGGGGGGATTCTGCTCGCACCCAGCAGCCCCGCCACGACCTGAGAGTCACGGGCAGAGGGAGCAAGTATGTGGGAAAAAGAAAACGAGAGGGAGTCGAATGCCATTTCATTCTCAGCGTATACGCCTCTCTGTCTGTCCTTTGCAGCGTAACACACCGTCGCTCACACACACACACACACACCTGTCTGCAGGTCAAACAATGTGCCTGTTGTCAAAAAACACAACACCGCCAAGTGTTGTTTTAAATGGATTTTCCCTCCTCGTCTTCCGAGCCCACCCCACCTGGCCACATCACACAGGCTGCAGCACAATAGTCTTGTTGTGTTGGCACATAAATACAAGGTTTGTGTTGTCATACACCCCCCCCCCCCACGTCTGTGTCTTTTACAAATCAACTCGATGCAAACCGCAAATCGGAACAATCGCTCCTTCATATAAAAGCCATTCATTCTCTGCTGCTCAGAGTTGGATGGAAAGAGCCCAGACCCCTGAATGCAGATCACGGTGGTTACATTTAGCGTTTATCTGGACTAAATTAAATGCATCCTGCCTGTGGGAAACTGAAGGGTTAGTTCAGGTCTCCTCTAAAGGACAATGCAGGCCTTTGCATGTGTTGCTTTATGAATGGACATCATTGTTTGGAGCTGCATCTGCTCACGTGGAGCCTGAATGAAGTCAATGTAGGTAAAAGTCATTATCCCTCAAGAGATAAGTGAGCAAAGTCAACGGGACTTTTCATCCCTGATGAATCTCATGTGCAGCATCACGCACACTTAACGATCCACATCTGACCCACATGACTCTCATGTGACCTCAGAGCATCGATGACCCACAGAGGTTGACACGCCTGGGATTTCCTGTCAGCGGAGGAGGCCTCTGGGCAAAGGGACGGAACCTGTTGAGAGCTAAACTGCAAGTCCAGTTGTGTTTGACCTGTGTGCTAATCCCGAAGGACGAGATGGGGAGAACTTGTACGGTCTGCCATGTGATCTGTGCATGAGTTGATTTTAGGAAGCAAATATTTTCACACTTTTTATGCCCTGTAACAAGTAAATATACAGAATCTGTAAACCTTCCGTGCTCCAAAGAAGCCATTGATTTCCATTTGCAACCTAACACTGAAACGTCAAGGCTTTTCCAAAGGATCTAAGCAGCAACAAGTGTTCTGCTTGAATGATTTGTGTCAATATTAATTCAGTAAAAAAAAATATAGCCCATTTGTTGCCATTTTCTTGTTGGGGTAATCCGTATATTAAAATACATACGTACATAAAGATGGACCACACGACAGCTCCCTCAGAGTGAAGCCAAAACACCTCAAACCGCCAGACTCTGGCTCCAAATGACTTCTAAGGCACAACATAGCGGCACCTATAGTCAAGATATTTTAGCTTTTTTTAACAGGAAGAAGTGTAGACATATTTTCCATCTTTACATAGAACCTACCAACACTGTAGCAGTGAATATTATTAACATGGAACTGTGCTGTATAGTGTTTGCTCATAAATGCCCATTCTCTTCTCTCCTGCCCTTGGACAATTGTCTTTCCACCATGACGGCGAATGCAGACCATACAAACTAATTTCCCTTTCAGATGGAATATGGAGGTCTGCAGAAAGGAGAGAATCTGTGACAGTGACAGATGAGGGCTCTCTCCTCCTTCTCCTCGCTGCTCTCTCCCCCTCTACGGCATTATATGCGACGACAATACTGCCATGTTACAGGAATGCATCGTGTATCCCCCTGCTGAATGAAGCAGGATGTTGCTGATGCTCATAGGTTCTTTCAACCAGCAGGCCCCGCCCTGCAGCCCAGGCCCGTAACAAAAGACCCCGCTGCCTGCTCCGACTGATTAACCAAACAAATGCCACCGGTGGCACAAAACATGTCTGTAAATGCACGTGGGCATTCTTATCATGCCTGCCTGTTTATACGGCAGGGAGGTCAACGGGGTTCATGTATTTGTGTGTGCACGCGCGTGCGATGAGGGCAAACGTGCTCGTATGGACGCTGCCAACCAAATGGCCTCAGTGAACTCTGTGACTGAATTCCTCTTTTTTCAGTTGTTAGAGAGCGTTCTGTGATGTGTGTATGATTGTGTAGCTTGGGCGACTTTGTTGTCGTCAGTTTTCTAGTCCCACTATAGGAGCAACATGAAGGAGGAGGTGGAAGAAATCATCTTGCATTGTTCAGTATGAGACCAATTCAAGGACAAACCACCACTGAGGGTCTCAGGTGTCACCATAAGCCTCCAGAGCAGCTTCCACTTTGATTCTGTGGCAGACTCAAGAAGGTATAAAGAGGATGGTAGAGTCAAAAAACAGGTTTATGGTTAAATTGGCAGGGAGGGAAACTCCAAAAAGCAAAAGACCAAACTGGGAAACAAAAACTGAAACACGATGAAAAATGAAAAGAAACAAGTAAACTGTAGCATGCAGGGATTCCAGAGATGCTAACAGACAAAGTGACAGAGGAGAGGTGGGAAGCACAGAGGCTTTATAAGGAGGCAGGATTGTTGAACTCAGGTGTGACACATTAGAGCAGATGCAGACAATCACAGGAGCGGGGAAATCAGACAAAGGCAGAAAATAAAGTAAGAAAAAACACACAAGTGGAAAAAAGCATCTAAGTGAAACAGGAACTCTCAAATCCTCAAAACAGTGATATAAGTCATGTTAGGTTGGCTGTCAATCTTGTGGCAGTGAAGCCCAACGGTGTACAGTTGACATAATTTTCCTAATCATCAAACCCTTCTGTGACCCTTGTGGCCTGTAGGCATCTGTTCATGCTATATGTTTATTTTATATATTTGTTTTTCATTACTCACTTATTTATCTTTTTCCTTTGTTGTATGATCCTTATGTCCAACAAACCATTTTCATTCTATTCGAAAGTCACCAAATTAAATTACTGGACTATTGACTATGAATTGTTGCTTCATTGCATTTGCGAAAGATAACTGTTGTATTCCCTGTAAATTGAAAGCAAACCAGTACAGATTACACATGATGAATCATTTTCTGCTTCAAACAAAGTGCTCCTTGATCATCCAACAATTGTTACCAGTTATTCTATAGTGGAATTGAGGAGATGGTGTCCAAAAATGTCTCTTGAGTTATGTCAAATCGGACAAATCTGATTATAAAAAACTACATTTACAGAACCACTAATCAAATCTGATCAAATCCGATGAAGAAATGCAGAGGACGGAGACATAGAGAAAAAGAGGGTGGGCAGTGATGGAGGAAGCGTTGGACTCTCAGGAGTTGACAGCCAGAGAATAGAAGGAGGTGGAGGCCGTGACGCACAGGTGAGCATTCATGGACTCGAACACACACAACTGTCGCCTCGGACAATGACCTGTCACCTTGGCGCCTGCCACACTTGAGGAGACAGCTAACTCACACGGGGCGAGTGACATCAAGCTCCGTCATTCAAGGGTCCTTCAGTATTCTCCTCGTGTAACTGTACGTGCAGCAATGGCGCACTTTCCTTTTGCCACTGTGACCCTGTGACACACAGTGGAGATACGGTATATAACCTTCATGGAGGTTTCAAAGGGGAAAGCTGGTGTTATTCTGTATTTTCCTGAGGCCAAAACTAATGATACTTAATATTCCAAATGAACTGAGTTGTTGATATATTTATCTATGGCAAATTGTTCCTTCCGAAAAACAAGGTAAACGGTAATTTTCTGAAAATTGAATGTGGCAGTTGGAATTAGCATTATCAATATAGGCTAGCTAATAGGTACATCATCAGAAATCGGCTTTTATTGCCATTGTAAGCACGCATACATCGAAATTAGAAGTACCGACTACTTTCACTGTAAATTTTGAGTGGTGATTAAAGCTCACCTCACTGAGTGACAAAAGGGTGACATCAGACTAATGTTACCAAGCAGTTCCTCTGTCTATGATGTTGAATCCAGAGTGTGTCCACTCATCAATATGCAGCAACCAGAGAGTGCAGTTTTGTATTGTAGGTCCAAACCATAGAAAGTGACGGTTCCCACGTTCATTGTAGAGAAAGAATGTGTCACTGAGTGCAACTGTACAGCTTATCTATGTGTTTTTAATAGTTGTAGTGAATAGATTTTATATAAAAATGGACAACATGACTCCACTTCCTCCTGTTGTACAGAAACAAAGCCAAAATATCGCGGATACGGGGGCCGCCATCTTGTGCTTTCAATGTCCAGAGTCTGCACAGTACGGTTAAGATCATGGTGTGGAGTCGTGGTCGTAAGGTCCTCTCGATACACAAACTCGACAAATCGTTAATCCTGTTTTTAATGAGAACCACTAAAAATCGATTTAACATGTGCCTGGATGTTTTTTTGGGGTCCGTGTCCCATTCACTAACACGGAGGAGGCAGGGCTCATAAACCATACCACAGCTAGTCACCAGGCTACGGCATGGTTTATGGTTAAGTTGGTGTCATTGTTAATTTAATTGTTAATTAAACATCTTCTAGAGAGAAAAAAATCAAATGTCGGTGATAGAGGATATATAACCAGTATCAGCAAATCTGTTTGATGTCTAATTTACCACTGGAGGCTTTTAGATAGGATCAAAAATATGATTAAATAATGATGATGATTAAATCAATGTTTTGTGAGGAGTGTTTAGTTGTCTACGTTACAATCAATTGTTGTCACCAGGGGGGAAAAATTAGGGACTAGCTGTGTCTGCGAGTGAGCATGTGACTGTGCCTCTCCCGCTCCTCTGACGTCAGGCGTTAATCACGAACAGCGTTAAAATGGATGCACACGCGGGGCCGCGATAAGGGGAAAAGCCTAGAAGATATTGTTACAGTCCAGCGGCGAGTGGATGACACAGTGACACGCACTCGGTGACGCAGGGGCTCTCATCCACTCCACGTCCTGGAAACAAAACACAGCAAGGGAGGGCGAGAGGGAGAGGGGAGGCGGGGGGGGGGAAGCAGTCCCTAGCCTTTTCCAGTCCTGAATAATTAAGCAGTGCTGAGCAGTTCACTGAGCAGATAACTGAAACTCTATTTTTAGGAGGCATGACTCGTAAAGACGTAAGAGACGGGGACACGCAGACAAACCAATATGTATGGATGCTTGCGCTCAAGCATAAACAGCGCATTGAAAGATGATCTTGTTTTCATCCCACACACACTTGTTTTCTCGGCCCTGCATCACATTTACGTGCACAGTCCCACAAACACACAGTCACATGATGGCAGATCTGTGCCTCCCGGACAAAACAATGAGCCTGACATCAAACATAACCGGGGCAACGACATGAATCTTCCCGGGTAACTTTTTTTAGCGCAAAAACATTCCATAATTAGGTAACAGCGAAGCAGCGAATGACACAGACTGACCAAAAAGATAAAGGAGCATCGATTGAAGTCTCAACGTCACGGCAGTTATTTTGAGACAGTAGGAAACAAATGTGACAAATAATGTTGTTAATGTTGTTCCTGATGGCTTTGTTCATTCCAAGTGTCCCAGCAAAGGCTCATTCATGCTGCCTTATGGGTACGAAAAGAGATTCGTCAGTTTCAAATGATGGTACCGCCACGTACACCTTTGTGTACGTTATGTTGGCCTGGTTGTTAAGCAGTGCATCCACTAGAGGGCAGCGCAAAGTCAAGCATTTGTGACATTAACAAACATAGGGGCGGTAGAGAAGGGTTAGGGTTAGGGTGAACTATTGGCACTGCCCCCCCCCCTTATGACTCTATCATTGCAACTTTATTCTTTTAATATTGTGAATTTATTCTCAGATTTTCTTGCCCTTAAAATGGTTCTTATACTCTGTTGACAATAAAAGTCTACCGTAAAAACATATAACTCAGACAATATTTTCATCCCTCTCTGTGGAATAGTGCACATTGTTTTCCCGATGAATTCACCACATGGTGAAAACACAACTTCAGCCAGATATCTAAGGCTTTCTATGTATAGAGTGAAAATCCCCACACACCCAAACCTTTATGCATTTTAAATCCTCTCTAAAAACCACTGCACCATAACACTGGGCTTAATTTCTCCTTAGGTGCCCAATGTTAAAGTGAAGAAATACATTAAATCTCTGTATCATATAATATGCATATGTGGGACTGGTCAGAGTGGATACACTTTTCCCTCAAGCCCCTCGTGACCTGTATTTGTACTCTGGCCCACCATTGAACCCCAAAAGCCTGCTGGGTAAGAATCCTTCTCTGGCTGTGATTGGCGGACCTCTCAGTGCCCATAGATGTATATATAGCTTATAGGTTTCTGAGCAAGTCCCAGCTCAGTCTAATAAAGTTGCTGACCAGTTTTTTTCCCTTTTGTTTCATTCGACCATACCTCGCTTTAACGTGATCCACACTGTCATATCATGTCTTATAATCCTGCTGGGATAAGAGTTCATGTAGAATATCACATCAAGGATGCATGAAGGATAAAGAGAGTGTGTGTACGTGTATGTGCATGTGTGTGTGCTTGTGTGTGTGTGCACGTGTGTGTGTGTGTGTGTGTGTGTGTGTGTGTGTGTGTGTGTGTGTGTGTGTGTGCTCTTACACTACATGTTCAAGTTGCGTGGGTGGTGTAAAGTGCAGGCGCATGTGTGTGTGTGTGTGTGTGCTTGAGGGTGACAAGGGAATGTAGGAAAATGCAATGGGAAATGTTGACACACATCTTAGAAACACACACACTTAAAATTTGCCTCTCCATGACATCATTGGTCGATTGCGTGACTCCGGCTCTGACACCTGGCTCTTTGCATAACAAAGTCACCAACGGTTGACCAGCAATGATATCACTCACTCACTCACTCACTCACACGCTCAGAGCAGGAAAACAAAGGAAGCATGTGGATCAGAAGTTGTTTTGAGATGGCAACTTGACACCTGGTCCTTTTTATTTTATTTTATTTTAATATATTTTATTTTATAGCTTTTTGTACACAGTCAAAAACTAGTTTGTGAATCCAAAACAGTGTTTTAAATATTGCCCATGACATACAGAGGTTCTGCATTTACGTTGAATTGGAGAGTTTTACAGTGGTAGTCGCAGCCATAAAGGAGTTGTAGCGACACAGATCAGCCACAACAATATAACAGTTAACTGGTTTTAATGCTGTGGTAGATCTGTGTATTTTTCACATCATTAAAACCAGTTACTGGGTTTATTGCCATGACTGATAGTTGTTGTTGCACATCACTCCTGCCTCTGCGTGGTGGTGACATCATGGAGAGAGCTCTGGCTCTCCTGGCGTCGGCTTGAATTTCACATCAATAAAACCATAAATTTGCTTCTACTTTATGTGAAGTTTAGCTGTAAATCTGTCAGCACGGATTACACTGTATATGCAAAGCAGACGACTCCAAAGACACACGCAGATTAGATACCTGAGGCTCACAGCCTTTTCGTATTGACACAGTAGGCGCGTTGGTGTCAACGCTATGAGCAAAAACAGAGAATGCAAACATGTGCATAACTGAACTGAGGCAGCAACATACACACATGGTGCAGAGCTGTGGAGAATCATTTATACCCAGAGGATAGATTGGTCTAGATAGACTAGATTTACAGTAGGTTGTTTTTTATCAGTGATGCTGGTCCCTCAGATGTGAAATGTGGCACGGTCAGTGAAGCGGAAACGATCCTCGGCTGTGAGCTTCACGCCATTTGCTTAAAGCGCTCTCTCAGATAGTGAGCAGTTTGCTTCCTCTTCTACCTGAAATAATAATAATAATGAAAAAGAAACACTCTGGAAGTGTGCATATAGCCCTGGCAGCATCAATGGTTCGATGAGTAACAAAGTCTCCCGGGACCTCTGCCGTCCACCTGAACGTGGAAACACCCACGTCATTGTCTCTCGCTGGTCGAACTTCCAGGGATTTTTGGTTCTCTGGCCTGTTCCGATCCTCTGCGTGTGTTTTTTGGCAGAGAACGACGGAGCAAGGTGCTTCACAGAGAAGTTATTTTCAGTTGATTTGCTCTCGCTCTGCATCCAAACGGAACACAAAGATCACACGAAGGAAGAAAGGCATCTTGTGTTGGAGTAGGCGATATTGATCCACTGACCCCCTGCAGGTTTCCGTGGTGTGCATTGAAAAAAGCAAGTGGATTTAAGTGAATAATCCTTTTAAAAATTCCAACTTCATGAAGATATGCATGTTATCATACTCAAATATAAGCCTCTGGTCTTAAAAGGTTTGTATTAGGGAAGGTTTTTGGCAAAAGCTGACATGTAACACCCCATTTTATTGTGTTTTATAACTTTCAATAAACAGCAAAGTTGCAGAAAAGAGGCAGAAACTAGGACGTAATCATTGGCCCTCGCTGCTTGACCATATTTGCTGTTGTGTGTTATGACGTTGGATGTGACCTAGTTCTGTTTGGCCAGCATCTGAGCTCCCCGCTGCAGGTTATACTGCATTGCACTCGCTCGCTTCCCATAAAACTTGAGCCTGTTTGTTACTCAGCCCCGGCTTCCTGACGTATACGCTGGGTTGCAGAGAGAGAAAAAAAAAAGAAGAAGAAGAAGAAGAAGCCTGTGGGAATTCGTGCTCGGCTGCAGCGGAGCCAGAGGAGCAGCGGTGGCTTCGTACGCAGCAGCGTGAGTGAAAATCCCCGGCTCAGCACCGACTTCAGCTCTGATGTTTTCTTTCCTTTTGCTCCACATGACACACTTAAATCCTCCCTCCTACCTTTACTCGTTCACACACTTTTATGCTGACAGTGGAGTCAAATTGAATGTCCTAATCTTCATGCATCAACAGTGTGTTTCTCATCTTTTGTATTAGCCCTTTTCCGACATGAACTCAGATAAATGTCCGATCATTTATCAGGAAAGGAAAAGTTCCAGAGCGACTGACTCACAAACAGCCCCTTTCAGTTTCAGGAACATTTCGAATTTCAGTTGAAATGTCCAAACGTCAGAAAGCAGCTTTGTTTTGATTAAAAAGAACAATCAGTTTCCCCCATTAGCAGCCGAGTGGTCACACCAGATAAAGTCAAACTAAAGGGTCAGTCCATTAATTTCACACAAGAACAGTTCACTGTTAAAGTATGACTCAGGTTGTAAAACTGCTGTTTAATGGCTGCTTTGCCTCAGAAGGAGAAAATAAACCTGATGATGTCATCAGGGTCATATCCACTCAGACTTGAGACTTCACATTTAAAACCATCTTCTTTGACACAAGATTGTACCTTCTAGGTAAACAGGGTCCAAAGAAAGATGATATTGAGTTGCATTATGGGAATTGTAATATTTAGATTGGAGCCTGAGCTCTACTTGTTTCTTTCCCTGTGTTGTTTCACAGTTGACCATTGTTTTTGTAACCTGATTCCAAAGTCCTTAAACTTTATGGAAGTGCAGTAAAATCACTATAGAGAGTAATTATTTTTAATTGGCTGAATAGTTTTTATGCCGCTAACATTGGATAACATTGCAGCCATTGTTTTCACCAAGTGGGAGACGTTGTAACCATTAGATGTTCTGGAAATCTACAACTCAGAACATATATATCTAAACTATACAGACACTTGAAATCTGTATAATTATCTTTAACGTACACCAGTTTTATTATTCCACATTTCTATATAGTTATTGTAGCACATATAGCACATATTTTGTGTACCATACCTGCCCTTGTACTTATAACAGTCTATATATGAATTGTATGAAATTACTCTTAGTAATGTGTTTGTCAATTTGTGTGTTCACATATGTGCACTCATGTTTCAGTGTGTATGTGGTGTCCTTTTCGGAGTGTATCTGGATGTGTGTGTGTGTGTGTGTGTGTGTGTGTGTGTGTGTGTGTGTGTGTGTGTTTGTTGTGGGTGTGGAGTGGCCCTGAGAGAGAGAAAGAGAGAGGGGGAGAGAGAGAGGGGGAGAGATCAAGCCTTTTGGGAACAATAGCACCTTACTATTGGGAATCCCTTGTTTCGCCTTTCTCGGAACCTGCTGTCCTAGTTGTAACATGATCACTGTGACAAACATGGCCATCGCCTTGGCTACGGAGCCACAGGTAAACAAGGGGGTGGGGCAGAGGAGGAGGATGACGAGGCAACATGAAGACAGGTGAGGAAGAGGGCGATGGATCCGCTAATTGAGATGAGGAGAAGGAGCTGGAATGGAGAGACAGAGGTAAAGAGCAAGAACCAGAGAGGTAGAAAAAGGAGAACAGGGAATAAGCCTCCTAATGGCGAAAACAATTAAGCCAATGTTTTAATGTTAAAAGCTGAAAGATTCCCAGAAACACATTTTGTGGCAAACAAGAAAAACAACTTAAAGAATGACTTCTCTTAAAACCTGTTGGCTCCTAAACCATGTGTTGTTCTGGGTGTTTTCATGTAAACCATCGCCGGCATCAGTGAGGACAAAAACAACAAGTGATTGCATTGATAGAATGACCTCAGGATGAGAACGTACTCATATTTCTTTGAAGCGCTTGAGGATACGTTCAGGACAGGGGCAGCACAACAGAAAACATTTCTCTCTGTTTTTGTTTTTTCATGTCAGGGACAGTTTTTACCTCAAGTTGGACGATGTTCAGATAACTGAGGGAGACATTTAAAGAAAGAGGCCAGCGAGTAAATGGATAAGACAGAGGCAGCAGCAGGGCTCATCGCTGATCCAGCTCCTCGGGGGTTTTATTCACAACATACTGGCACTGCACCGGGATCACAGTGTTCCAGAGATGTTCCGTGAAGGACCTTTGTCTTTTTGTTTTGTTTTTTATAAGAGGGCAGAAGCCTGATTTTGATGCACCATAATGCTGAGTCATGCCTTGAGATGCTGAGTCACCTTGAGCAGAGAAGGAGGGTCAGAGGATCATGTGGTAAATGGACTGTATTCCTATAATGCTTTTGCAGACTTATCAACACTTTAGAGTACAAGTACACGTTCACCCATCTACACACACATTCAAACAGTACTTCTATACACAGCACTACTCGTACACTGTTTGAAATCACCATTTAGGGGCAATTTCAGGGTCAGTATCTTGTCCAAGGACGCCTCGGAATGCACACTGGAGGTGCTGAGAATCGAACCACCGACTTTTGGTTACAGTGGATGACTCTCTCCTGAGCCACAGTTGCCAGTACGATTGTATCAGAGATGAGAAATACATACATAGAATGAGTGTTGATACATCTCAAGCTGAATACACTGGTCAAAGAAATGTACACTGAGCTTGGTTGGTCATGCATTCATATTGAAACAAACATCAATTTTCCAGGCGGCACAGTGGTCCAGTGGTCAGCACTGTTGCCTCGCAGCAAATAGGCTCCCAGGTCAGCTGGGGCCTTTCCGTGTGAAGATTGCACGTTCTCCTCCCACGGTCCACGTCCTCTCTGCAATTGGGGTTAGGTTAATTTTGAGAGTGAATGGTTGTGTGTCTCTGCATGCTGGTGATCTGTGTCCCCGCCTCCAGCTGCATATGGATGATGGATGATGGATGGACAAATATTTCCAGCGTCTAAATGTATTTTGTGTTGCCGCAGCGATTCCTCCCTCAAAGTAGGTACAACCTGGACGCTTCCTGCAGTGTCCTTCAGTGTTTCCTTACTATCTTGTGCCATATCTATAATCTGCTCTGCGATTGTTCCTCAAATCAAGGTGGAAACTGGAAAAAAAAAAATACTGGTCTGGTTCTAACAGCTCTGCAACAGTGACTATCACATCCAGGCAGGGTAAACAGACATTTGCACCAAAATACAGGAAACAGATCCTGAGAAAGGTTCCCTGATGTTACAAACTTGTCCAGTTTAGCACGTTTCCAGCTGTAATGATGCTCGAGACTGGCAATCCGTGATTACAGGAATCACCACAAGCTCTCAGTTTCATTTCCCAGCACGTTTTAGTTCTAAAACGCCCATAATTTCGCTCTCTCTTTTTCCCAGGGTTCCTCCAATTCCATAACTCTTCATGCCGAGCGGGTGGTGAAAGTGCAGCTCCATGGTGCACCTAGTGCATGTGGTGGAGGAGCCTGGAGCAGTGGCAGAAAGGAGGGAGTAGTTTCCCCACACAGTGGTAGTTTTCTCCCCTCTCTGAGAAGCTCCCATACATTCCTTGAAGCCTGAGGGGAGCAGAGCCTAGCCTGAAGTGGTTGTTAGAGAACTCGGCCAAACATGCGCCCTTTAATCATTGTCATCTAGAAGACGCGCCAGCTTTCATGACCCGTCCTGGATGGGAGGCTGCATGACCTGCCATTCTCACAGCTTGTAATCGGATCCCGGCTTGTGTAAACTGTTCCCATCCACCATGAAGTGATATTTACCCAACCTAAATAATAGGGAAGTAGATTTGTTTTCACTGCTGCTATGTTACCCTCTTTTTCCTTGATCTCTCTCTTGTTGTCTTTCTTTAAACAGAGTCTGGGCCCAGAAGTGGGTCACAGAAGAGTGTGTAGTGCAGAGGGGAGAAAGTTGAAAGTTGAAAGTTATATGATCAATTTAGCTTGATCAGTTCAAACAAGAGTCCTGAGTCATAACAAAGATACCTCTTGAAATGTGCGTCCTCGTGAACAGTCCATGAGTCCATGTGTCTTCTCTCTAATCCATTGGTCACTGTTCATGGAAGGTTCCAGCCATAAACAATGGATTGTTCCATCCATCAGCTGTAAATCAAATGATGTCTGTAACTGGACAAACACACAGAAATGAGTGCTCATCTACACGTTGTCTATAATCAATTGTTACTTTAGACATGTAAAACCATGAATCATGCCTTGTTCTGTTGACACAATTGTCCAGGTTGGAAGTATAATGCAATAACAACAACAACATTCAATTGTAGACAATATAAAGCTGCTCAAAAGCGTATTTATGTATCCACCAATCAAAGCCATTACGCTTTTACTTGACTACGACAGTTTCATTTCAGCCTTGTCCCAGTTTATTGAAGACATTTCACCAAAGACCAAAAAAGTCAGTATAATGCAGACTTCATATTCAATAGAATACATCATCTGGGAACCATAAATGTGTAAACATTTTAAAAAGGTGTGGAGATATTTCAATCTGGACCAAAGTGGTGGACCAACCAACTGGGTATCCACATTCTATTTTGTGTGTCTACGTTCCCTGAATTATACACGAGTTTACATGTATATCGAGACCTCGGGAGGAAAGAACACATTTTCATAACATATTTCAAGTAAAGTGGGAATGTTTTTTTTTTAACCATCAGGTAGATGGGGAAAATGTGTACGCTTCCAGCATAGCGCAAATCACAAAGACCAGTGACAATACAAAGTTCAGTCCTTGTGTACAAGCTATTATACAATATAAAATAAATACTGTAATACGGTGTAACACAATGTACACACGGCATAAAGGTGTGTAGAAGAGGAGGGTTTTTAGGGGCCCAGCAGCTAATCTGTGCCCCAGTGCTGGCGAGAAGGTTAGTCCGGCCATGTTTCCATTAAACAGTGTTTATATGAGGCAAATTATGCAACAGTTTATCATTATGTTATTCTTCTTGTTACTCTTCATGAATGTCAAATTGACCCAAAAAAACAAACTAAATATAACACGATGATATCATATCATTCTTTGTACTTGTTTTCTTTTCACAATGTTCTGTGCGTTTGTCATTTTCACAACACATCAGCTAGTTCCCTTCAGAATAGCCTGAAACTGTTTTTGTCACTGTTACAACAACACACTCCTGTACAACAATGTTTTGTTGTCATTGGACCAAAACTTCCCCAGATAGTGTCGTGTTTCATCAGCTGAAAAGACCTTTCTCCTCCCGCTGAAGAAACAGATAACAGCCACAGGGCTAAATGAACACCGGGTCAATGACTGCTTTGATCATGTTACAAGCTTGTGAAGAGACTGTAATGATTAAGATCCCTGTCTCTTTTTCTGCACACACACACACACACATTCACACATTGTCTCTTTCTCCACACCTTTCTCTTCACCTTCCTCTCACTTTTTGCTTTCCCTCTTAAGCAGCTTTCAAACACGCACTGAACTCCAGCTGCTCTGGACATTTTCCAGAACTTCTCCTACCATTCAGGTGGAAGATTAAGATGTTATTGTGGAAAGACTGAGATTTAAGGGTTTTTGGCGATAAGGGCTGACGCCAGTGTCGATGTGCTGTAAACAAAAACATGTGATTTTCTATTGGTGTGAATGTGTCTGACCCGGACATTTTGCGGCGTTCTTCGTATGTGAAAGGCAAGGTAAGGGAAAAAGGTCCTGGAAATGCCACCAAGTCAGGAAACCTTGCCAACATAAGCGCTGGTTCGTCGACAGGTTCAACAACAGTTTAGCATTTAAACCAAGACTAACAAGTGATGACGTCTGTTCCATTTCCTCATTCTTCTTCTTCTTCAATCTGAAAAAGTCTTTTATTCTTTCACAAACAACAAATTGTTTTGACCCGAAAATATCAAGCTCCTGCAGTTGCCTTGACTCACCTGCTGAGATCTGCTGTTGTTGATTCTTAGGGGATGATTCCATCGGCCTACTTGAGGCTTTGTAGCCCTGTTTCTATTCAGTCTCAGAGGCCTGTTTGTGTGTTTGTCTGTGAGTGATTCCTCTACATGGGCCTCCCTGTTTCTTCCCCCACAACACGCTCTTGCCCTCATGTTTACGGCGTGTCCTGTCGACCCAGAACAATGAGTTCCCTTCACGGTGTGCGTTGGCGGCGGCAGCAGGTTCCCACCAGCTGGGCAGCCAGGTATACTCCTCGCTGGCAGTGGCACCGCTTTTAAAGAACATTGAGCCAGACCAGTGGAAAGTCCCTGCGGAGGCTCTGCTCGGGGAAACAGAAAACAGGAGGCCTCCAGAGGAGACAGTCAGGCAACCCTGAAGGCTCACATTAAAGATGAACAAGTTCATAAACACTGGCTCAAGTAAAAGGACTCATACAGTACAAAGTTATAATATTAGAGGGTCACAAACACTGAAAGAAAACACTGATTTCTTTTACTTCATATTTACTGCACACTAAAAGAAAATGACATTTATTTGAACCACATTTTTATGTCATTTTCTAATCCATCCACAACAGATTCAAATCACTGTTATTAATGCAGTTAAATCGCCGTTGTGATGCTTTGTAACACAACATTCCTTCCAGCACAAGTTCACCCGGTGCACAACAGCTCTGTGAGGCTGTGTAACGGTGCATTCAGCTAACATGCCAACAAAGACAATGCTCACGCCCAACTACTGTATGACGTTATAGTTGTGTTTAGCATGTTAACACTTGGTTATCAGCACTTGGTTATAAAGTACAGCTGAGGCCGATGATGTTTATTTTGATATATTTGGTCAAAAATTAATACAATATTTGACAGATTTTGACCTGATGGTAGCGGAAGAGGAAAAGTCAGAGGATTATGTTATATGGATTCATCCTCTGGGGACTGTGAATGACTTTGACAAAATTAGAAATAAATAAACCAAAATGGTATATTGTAACATTAAACTATTTCAGGTTGGGGTATTAAAACTAGTGGAATAACATCAGATGTAATGGCGCAGTGGATGTAATGCCTTGAGTCCTAATCAGACTCTGCTCTGTAACATGTAAACAGGATTATGAATGGAATGTTCTATTAGCAACTCATGTAAACACCATGATCAAAATAACGTCTGACACAGAATAAGGTCAATAATCGTAATATTGATGTCCATGTAAACATAGTCACAGAGATCCATTGAGACATTTCAGTCGGGACCAAAGTGGAGCACTGACAAACAGACATTTCCATCACTGAAAAAACAAGAAACAACCACAAGTAATGTGTTTTTTGTAAAGTGGGTGTTCTGATCTGGTCTCATTACATCTACTCAGGTGTTAAGTCGTGAAATGGGATATCTGTCAAGTTCTGGTATTTTTCAAGCTGCAGCAGTGCTGTGTCCCTTGCTGTTATTGTGGATCTGAGATGGTGGAATGGATTAAATAGGACGTGAAACAAAGTTCTCTGGGCAGCACAGAAGCAATAATTGTCAGAAATGAGGGTTATTTCAGTCCTGCTTGGCTGGAAAAAAAGAAACTTAAATGAATTTAGTTTTTCCCGCTAATTGACGCCTCACCAAAAAAGAACATTTGGACCCAGATATGGGTATTTCTTCACCCACGACATCACACTTAACAAGCAAATACTCCATAATGCTGGAATTAGAGAAGAAAACTGATGTACAGGAGCTGAAAAAGGCGTCAAGACCTCAAATATCTTCACGGTCTTTCACACGGACGATGAATCAGAGGTTTATATTTGTTACCTCTATTCAGTGGGAGAAGTGTGTGTGTCTTTCCCAGACGAGCTTCCAGAACAGCAACGCGCCACCATACACACAGTTGTATTGTACAGGTTCATGCACAACAAATGATCATGTCCTTATTCAAAGGGTCATCTGCATGGACACACACATAGAGAAGAAGTGTCAACTGTAGTATCACTGAGGACTGCACTGATCGTTCTCTTCCTCCTCGTCCCGGTGCCGGCCCGGCAGCCCCTGCTGCGCGTGTGGGTGCAACCCACCCGTCCATCTGTGGCCCTCGCAGCCCGGAGTCTGTCTGGCGTCTTCCTCTGTGTCTGTCAAGTTGTCACCTACACGGCGGCGTCAACGTGTCGGCACTTTAGTTCACAGAACAAACTGCTCTGAATGGAGTGAGCTCAGCTTCAACTGGAGGGTGACCAACTCAAATGTACTCAACGGAAATACATTCACAAAAAGTACTAAGAAGACGTATGGGTTACTATACTGATCTCTGGTAGGTCTAGATGTACAACAACAACAACAACAACAACAACAACAACAACAACAAGTATAATAATAATTACTTTCATATACAACAATTTATGAATAAAATGTGCTTCTAATAAAACAACAAATACAAAAAACAATTTATAATTTAAATAGCAGGTTCAGACTAAATTAAACAGGTTCAAACAGCCATCAGGACAAAGCTGACCAGACCAAGACCACTTACTATACCATAGGCCACCTTCTATATTTTTGATATATTGAATGCCATTAGTTGTTTCTATACAGATATTGTCTGAAGAGGTAACTTGATGAGTTAATACATCCCAAAAAAGCAGTGTGATCTCCAGACTAAGTGTCAGTGACGGATGATATTAACCAGCCTGCAGGATGAGACTTGAGGACACGAGAGCATGGCATATGCCCCCGCTACTTTTAATGAGGATTTCACGGTGAGAGTGGCTGAGGCCCCGCTGCATCGCCTTCAGTCTGAGCAGCAGGGATTCTGATGAAGACAGGTTGCCGGCCATTTGCATGTCAAAAGCCCGGAGACACAACGACAATGGAGGATTAGCGGGGATGCATGTGTATAGAAACGCAGATGTCAACATATTGAGTGTGACAGCGGCGGCCATTTATAGCCCTGTGGTTTATTACAGGGTGGCACCAGGCTGCTTGTAAGGAATGTGTAAGTAAGGTTTAGATTGATTGA
This sequence comes from Verasper variegatus, assembly GCA_026259375.1. Lineage (NCBI taxonomy): Eukaryota > Metazoa > Chordata > Actinopteri > Pleuronectiformes > Pleuronectidae > Verasper > Verasper variegatus. The sequence goes on along the minus strand of CM048058.1, from coordinate 10,144,202 downwards.
AAGAGGCATCTCCAGCTGCATTAGCTCCCTTAGGGGGCTGCGTTATTCTGGTTAAAGTTTTATGTTGCCATTTTATATCTCATTTGTTTGATACATAAAAAAAAAAACTAGCACGCCGCTCTGCAAGCACATACCTCCGCCAAGGCTAATGTCCTATCTCGCCATGTCAAACCAATGTCACCCATTAAGTATTATCAAGTCTGTGGTGGCCTGAGATCTCATTTGTTTTGCTACCGTTTCACAATAAAGCTTTTTTTTTTACACTTCTCATTAGTAACATAAGAGATTTCTAACTTGGTGTTTTGCTCCACTGTGTGCAGCGCTCACCCTCACCATAACCCATCCAGTAGTTTATACGTAATCCTGCAAACTCAAAGACAGACCAACAAAGAAAAGGATATCAATAATAAAATATAAGTGTCAGGCTTTAAGTCCATGAAATACTCTGTAGACCAGACTGTCACATTGGGGTTCAGCCATCGACTCTTGAATTGGGACACAGCTATAGACTTTGTTTAAAACTAAGCTGAGCTAATTTAATATTAACTGTACAGATAACTTGTATCTCATGTCTCAGGTCACAGATGTGCGAATGCAAAGCGAATATCACGAGTAGAATTTCATTAAAGTTGAATTCCACGTGAAATGCACTTTGCCTCGCCACTGGAAACTAATATTTCGATTTGCTGATTCGAAGTGAACTGGGAGACGGAGATTCACCACTGATACATTTGTGACTGAGTCCTAATTCTGCAAAAAAGAAACATTTCCCAGCTCTTCAAAAACCCAGTTGTATTCAGTGAAGGTAATTGGAATAGTATTGGATTATTGCTCTAAATTCCTGAATCTGCCTTGTCCTTACACCAAGATGAACATCCAAGGAGAACCCCCCACCCCAAAAAAAGTCAACAACTTTCCCCAAGAAAATAAATCAAGCCCTTCATTGTGGATGAGATTCCTGAGGAGATTTAAGGAACAGCTGTCTGATGAAGTTTTCAAGTGGCCATATGTCTCCACTCGGGTCGGATGGAAGCAGGCAGTCGAGCATAATTGGACATGTGTAGGCGTCTGGATGAGCCATCGAGATGACTTTATTTTTTATGGAGGGATACGAAGTTTAAGTCAGGAAGTCTGAGAAGTGTGTGTGTGTGTGTGTGTCGTGAACAGTTGTGGTTTGTGTTGTCTTGTCTATACCTAATATATATATATATATATGTATATATACACAGTGTAACATGTCATTTATAGTGGACTAGTGATAGAAGCTTTACAGGCAATCTTAAGCCATTCTCTAATAATCAGTGTAGAGGTGAGAGCAGATGGCACTGATTCACCACAGGGGGCAGCACCTCTCTAGGAAAAAAACACACACCACTCCCAAACACTCACTCATCCTTGCCTGATGGAAACCCCTAAAACACACACACACAAACACACACACAGTCATCAGCCTCAGTTACTCTTGGCCTTCCCGCGTCTAATAATGGAATGACTTATGTTTTTGAAAGGTAGGCAGGCGAGCAGGGGGCATAAAATGGAAAAGCAATTATATTTTATAGTCTGCATGTGTGTGAGTGTGTGATGATGCATAACATCCCCACTCTCTTTTTCCTCTGTCATGCCAGCATCACTGTTCCACCACTGCTCCTCCTCCTCCTGCGCTCTAAAGACGCATCTGTCTCTTATCAGGCCCCTTGTAACTGCAGGTTGTCATCCAGTTAATGGCTTCTGTGATGTTTCCCTTCAGCCGAACCGACACCCCCGTCACGTGTGTAACAATGTTATCAGTACTATAGGCTGTGTAAATGCATCACGTGCCACAATGGATGTACATTAGCCTCTCCAGGCCTCCCGAGGGACTGCTGTCACACAGGAGATGGAAACTGGCAGGGGGTTTCGTTAATGAGGGCAATGAGTTGGGATTTCATTTACAAATAACCATATATCTTTTTACTGTGGTGCAATAAATGAAGGACTTTAGGAAGGAAATGATGGAGACATCAGACTTTATTCTGTACATAAAAATGGGAGTTTAATTGAAACTTCTGTATCAAAAAATAGCAATATCCATACTTCACAGCCATAAGTCACACAGCTAAACCGAAGGGTCTTCGATATGACGCTATGTGACAACTACGAAAGCTGTTTCACCCGTTGTTTCACTTTCCACAGAACTCAAAATTTCATCTTGACAGTACAGAAACCAAGTGGATTTCTCTTGATACTCAGCCGGCCGACACTGCCCGGATTTCAAAAAGTACTTAAATAACATTCAAAAGCTCTTTTCAAATTTAAGTAAACTTGTTTTTATTCTGTTTTACATCGACAACCGGTTCAGTGCATCCTCCACATCTAAAAAAAAAAAAAAAAACATGTTGAAATGTAGAAATAAGTTATAGGAATGCAAACCAAAGGCCAAGTAGGATATGCAAATTTTAGGGGGGGATTTTAAGCAAAGACAATAAATAAATAAATAGCCACAGAGTGTGGAATGTCTACATGTTTACAAATAAATTAATGCAAAGGGGGAGAAAAAAATGTACACACTAAAAGAAAAAAAACAAAAAACACACTGTACAATATCTGTTTAATAAAAAAAAAAATTAAAAGAAAAACACAAAAAAAAACATAGTTGAGTCCATGAATATTGCATTGATTGTGCATTTCACACCCCAAACCCTGAGGGAGGCCAGGGTGGGGCCATGTAGTGTTGAGCAGTGAGGGATGGCGGGAGGCAAAAAGAAAAAGAGAAGCTGCGAGGGCCACGCCCCCCCACCCCCACCCCCCGCCCACAACAGGCATGGGAGGGAGAGGAAAAAGGTGGGGGGGGGGAGAGAGAGAGAGGTGTGTGTGTGTGTGTGGTGACATTTTGTAGACATTCAGAAAAAGACAGGATCCAGTTTCCAAAAAAACCTGTTCAGGCTATAGAGTGAGTGAGCAGCGTTAAAAGAGCGACGCAGAGTTGAGTCGAAGTGTGTTTTCAAGTATTCCATTGTCAGGAAGAGCCCCCACCTCTTTACTCTCCTATCTAATGCTATCTTAGCCTCTTGGCTGGGGGCTGGTTGGTTTACAGTGATGGAGAGGAGGGGAGAAACGAAAAAGAATCAGCCTAAACACCCCCCCCCTCCTTCCATCAAAGCACAGGCAACTTCATCGCCAGGCCCCGGGCAAATCCCCCCCAAAAGAACAGAGTTGTTGACGAATGCCCCCTGTTAAAGCAGCTTTCCAAAAAAAAGGCACTCCAAAATCAAAATTAAAACATTTAAATAAAAAGGTATTTTTCTCCAAGCTCTATGAGAGCAGCCTTGCCTGAATAGGAGGGCCTTGCCAGCTGCATATACCAGCCTAGTAACAAAACAGGTCAAATAAAAAAAGGGGAGGATTAATAGTGCTGGTAAGACCGTCCCCAACAGCAAAATGTTCCCCATTAGGAAACATGTATAATCAACTTAAAGAAAAACAAAAGAAGGGCAGGGGGAAATAAGATAAGGAAGAACAAATAGTAATAAATTAGAAATTCCCTACAAAAAGAGGAACATTAAAGTACATTTCTCTTGCCAGACCAGTGGAGTCAAGCGCCCGGCCACTGATGGGCCATCTGGGCTACAGGCTGCTGGCCATGAGTCCATATCACTCCCTCTGTCACCACCTTGTCTTTCCCCAGAAAGTCTTTTCAGTCCATCAAATTCATCCTCAGAGGCTCTCCTTGCTCGAGCTTGTGCTTGACGAAGAGTCTGTGTCGATGGTCCTGAGGCGGATTTCGCCCGCGACTGGCTCCTCCGGCGATTTGGGTGACTCTGTCAGTCTCTCTCATCCAGGGGTGGTCGCAAATCTGCTCCATGGTGGGTCTATCTGAGGGCCGCAGGGCCAGGCACCATTTGATCAGCTGCTGGCACTCTGTAGGAGCAGAGAGAGAGAGAGAAACTATATTGAGGACATTGTGAAATCACCAGGTACTAGTGTTGCTGCACAGTGTGTGACTCAGTTTGTATGGATCTACAGTGTCCTAGTGTGTAGGCGGAAACAGTCAGCCAATGAAAAGGGAGCACACATCCTTCTATTGAGCTCTCTGGGGTAACTGGGGCTGTTACACAAAGTGCACCAGGGGAAATCATAACAGCCAAAACCTCAAATTGTATTCATGGTTGATAAATCTGTCTAGCAGCCATTACAGGCTGTAATCCATTGTGACTGAGAGGCCTTACTCTGATGTAAACTGATGTATAACTCAGTCAGACTGGGGTAGTGGGTTTGCGGCTGTACCAGCTGCTGTGGCTAGAGGGCAACAGAGTCCTGCGTTGTTGTGGTTGACTCACCGGCTGAAATCCGCCTCCTGAAGTACAGTCTCCCTTTGAGGATCTCCTCGTCCTGCTCGAAGGGGATGTCTCCACACACCATGTCGTACAGCAGCACACCTAGCGACCACACCGTTGCCGAGCGGCCATGGTATCTATGGTAGCGGATCCACTCTGGAGGGCTGTACACTCTTGTACCTGAAAAAGAGGAGGAGAAGGGTGAGAGGTGAGCCTGAGTGGAAGGGATCAGTGTATGTAACAGTGTAGCAACATGGAGGTCGTTGGTGTCGGAATATGATAAAAAAAAAAAACGTCTGTATCCGAGTCTAAAATGGCTGAGTCACAGTAGAAAAGCTTTCCATCTTCCTTCAGCCACAAAACAAACTGTGTGACCTCCCTCCCTCCTCTTGGAAGGAGGACCTTGGATACCAAACCCAAAAAAAAAAAAAAAAAAAGGCAACGTGAGCCCATCACGTGAACCAGCGGCTCCGGTTTCACAACAAACAGATGTTACGTGGCACTGACCTAATACCCACAAACCCAGGGTGAGTCAAGCTTCACCAAAACAACCCAACAACCGGAAAACACAACGTCTCACAAGACGGAGACGTGTCAGGGAATTATTTAAAAAGAAGAAAAGAAAAAGAACACCAGACAGGGATGAGTGGGAGCGTGAGTCATCTGAAAAACACAACATGCAGCACACGTCACTGATGCCGCTGGAAAACACTGGAAGATATTAATACTAGGCAGCATCGATTCACATCCGCGATGACGAGGAACCAGTAGACCCCGGGCGAGGAAAACCCTCCACCAAAAACAGACCCGCTGCGTCACAGCCTCGTGAACGCCTCCGTGTCTGAATATAGCATCAAGGGCAAACACCCGCCAGCCCACACGGACGCGCATGCATGACAACAAACCACTCATCCGGCATCGTAACATCTCATAGCCGCGATCAGTGCAATAAGAGGGAGGGGGGGGGGGGGGCGGCGGCTTCTGCTTACCATCGAAATCGGTGTAGACCGTGTCCTTGAGAATCGCCCCCGAGCCAAAGTCAATAAGCGTGAGCTCCCCGCTGCGTAGATCCACAAGCAGGTTCTCGTCCTTGATGTCCCGGTGCACCACCCCGCAGCTGTAGCAGTGTCTCACCGCCTCCAGCACCTGGCGGAAAAAGCCCCGCGCCGTGTCCTCGTCCAGCGCGCCCTTCTCGGTGATGAAGTCGAACAGGTCCTTGACGAGCTCCGGCCTCTCCATGACGATCAGCCAGCCGTCCGCGCGCTCGTAATAGTCCAGCAATTTGATAACTCCGCGGAACGACGAGCTGACCTTCTTCAGGAGCAGGATCTCCAGGGGCACCATGGATCCGTTCTGTGGCACAGAGCGCAGGGGGGGGGGGGGGGGGGTTAAACACACACGGCCATTTGACAACACACACCACCACCCACCCCGCTCTGCAGCGAGGGGGGGAGGGGGGGGACCAAAACAAACGCACACATCGGGGGGATGACTACTTACAATCGTGCCCCACTCGGTCACCCTCTCCTTCGCGACGTGCTTCACAGCGACCTGGAATCCACAAGAGAAAAACAAACATAAGCAAACACATACAAATAAACAAGACATATTGGGTGGTGGTTATTTCCTGGGGGCGCCCCGGTGCCTCGATGGCGCCACATGCGAGATCAAAACACACGGAGCCCCGGCTGCAGCCTTACCGGTGCGCCATCAGAGATCCGGCTGCCCGCGTACACGGTCCCGAATCCCCCGCTGCCCAGAACGGATCCGACCTGGTAGACCTTCTCAAACGACTCCTTCTCCACTTTGACTGCAAGGAGAAGTGAAAGAAGCGAGGATGAGCGTTTGATTCCCACAGCAAACCACCGCTCACAGATCACATCAGCTCGCCACTAACCGAGCGTACTAAATACATCAACTTCTTGGGTGTCACATCCAAAACAAAGAGGTGGTACATGAACGGGTCAGTGGCGGAGGACCTACCCGGCTGGAGCTGGATTTTCACTGGTAGGTGGTCCATGCTTGACGGGTTGCAAATGTGCGAAAAGGAACCAAACTTTGACAGCAACATATTCGTGCTAGGAAAGAAAAAAGCCGGAGTTCACGATCCCTATTCAGCCAAAGGGGGGTCCGTGAAAACCAGAGGGAGCGAGAAGCGGCTCGAGGCGGTGTTTTGAACCGGAGGTGCGGGTCGTGTTGGCTGCGTGAGAATGAGAGTAAATCCAGTCGAGCAGTGCGCCAACTCCGCCGCACCGCGCCCCGTCACAGTCGGGTCACGACCGCGAAGTCGCCCAGCGTTCCCCGAAAAACCGGCATGAAAAACGGCTCCTGCTAGTCGACTCGAGCGCGTCCGATGAAAACAGGTCCTCTCTGGGCGTTAGACGTGGAAGAACCCTCCGGTGCGTGTAGCGTCCGTGTGGAGCGTGTGTTGCGGTCAGAGGCCGCTCCGCTGCTGGGTGCTTATCGGCTGAAGAGTCGCTGCTGTCTGAGCTGCGGCGCGGTCCTCACGAGCCAATATTTTGACGCGAGGTGGGACGGTAGTATCCCTCCGCCACCAATACAAGTCGACACTCCTGATTAATCCCAGCCATTCTTCATCGCATGCGCATTTTAATAAAACCCCCCCGTCGCTTTATTACGATTTCATTTCACTTGCATTCGAAAATAGTGCGTAAAATCGTCATTCTCGCAACGCACTACTTTCTCATAGTACGAGACGCCCCAGGATCTCCTGTCTGGAAGCTCTGCGCTAGTGGCTCACTATCGACTCTGCGGCTCCGACCAATCACGTGTCGTATATAAATACCGCGCTGCGTCTCTGGACCAATCCGGACAGACATTTTCATAATAAAGCTGGCGTTTGAGCGCACGTGGCGGCAATTCTGAGCCGTCCTCTCCCTCCCTCCCTCTCTCCCTCCCTCTCTCTCCCTCCCTCTTCTCTCCCTCTCTCCCCCTCTCTCCTCCGCAGCTCTGCAGTCACACACACACACACACACACACACACACACACACACAAACAATATGGTCGCAGGGGAAAAATCCGTTTATTCTGTATTTCACCACTAAACTACCGACTGCCTCTTTCAAGTTGGCCTCAGTTGTGCAGCTTTAACTTACAACCAGTTGTGTTTTCAACTCTCAGTATGACTATTATTGTTATATAGCCAATGTATACACACACGCGTGTATATTGTTTAACCTTTATTAAAAATAAGAAAGTCTCATTCAGACTATCTATCTATCTATCTATCTATCTATCTATCTATCTATCTAACCAGGGATGGCTCCATCCACACACGCACACAATTTGCTTATAAATGTTGTCTTAATGAGTCATGCCTACAGCTACAATGACAGGTAACTATATATTTACCTAACCTTTATTAAACAGAGAGTCTTTACTAAGACTACATGAGGCATACAGTTTTCAAAGGGTTTATTTTCTTGTAAATGTAGGCAGCAATAACAATGAGTCAGTGAGTATACCGCTTGAATAAAAAATATCAAGAGGTGTCCACAAAACTTAGTAATGTATAAACTAGAATGTTACTCAACAATGGAGCTTGTGAAATCTCCATCCCTGGGAAATGACATTAAAAACCAAAACGCCCTATCTCACAATGTTAGAGAAAGTGATAAACATATCTGGCCCTTTCTTGGACTGTGTCCCATCTTCCATCGAGTTTGGTGGAAATCCGTTCAGTAAGTTTTGCATAATCATGCTGATAAACAAATAAAGAAATGAGCCAACAAACAAACAGAGATAGGGTGAAAACATATCCTCCTTAGTTACAACATCAGTCTCAAGCAATAAAGTAATATCGGCATATCTAGATTCAAAAATACTCCAAAACATGAGCAGCCATAAGAGAGATGTGTGTCAAAAGCAGTACTAGAAACACCCACTATGTGAAGTATGATATTAGTGATAAAAGTGAACACCATGTGGTGCACTGACATGAATATGAAAACAAAACAGCATGGTATCATGATAACAGGGAGATGTTCCAAGGTTTGTGGAGCCAGCTGTCCCATTTCAGGGGCCAAACTTTCCACTTTTCACTGTTACACATCTGACTTGACCTTGGCGCTCGTGAACTTTCCACTTTCTATCTCCTGCTACCTCTGATAACCCATGTGCGTGTGCATATATACACATGTGAGTGTGTGTGGCTACTAACCAAACAGAAGCATCAGAGAGTTCCAGGGAACCTTATCTCGCTACAGCCCTGCCAACTGCAAAGTTATGTAAATGTGAACACACGCACACATGCATACACAGGCACACTCACACACAGGTTCCTTATAACAGCCTGTGGTCTAACCTGCGGTGACGATCTGTATTCACCATATGATAATCCATGCTGCTTCTTGTTTCTAGCACCTCGTCAGCACATTTGTGCATGGTTCATTTATTTAAAGTGTTAAAACACTGAGTAGATGCAGTACATATATATATACTGAACTATAGGAACAACAGTTTATTGTGACACACATGTGTATTTTAATTTTAAGGGAGATTGTGTGTAATATTGTGTGGGGCCATATGTAAAAAAAACCCGCAAGGATCATTTTGTTTTTATCTCATGAAACATTTGCATAAATAATAAAGAGCTTTAATGGAACAGGCTTCAAAAACGGTACGTTGGGGCCTGGCTGTACCAGTGTTACAGTGACAGCCTATTCTCTGCAGGAACACCTCGCACCTCTGCTACATGATCGCTCTGCAGTCATGGTTTATTCCCTCGCAGTTGTTAGTAGTAATTGCTCGTAATAGGCTCCAGTAGGAGTCTTTAGAAAGTTCTGTCAAAAGACTAATGTTGTGCAAAATGTCTTTGTGAAACTTGTCAGTGTTTCATTACACAGTCTATACAAATCAGCTCGAGTGAAGTGGAAATACTAAATCGACTGCAGTTATTTCTACCTCTGTCAAGGAGGTTATGTTTTCTTTGTTAGCAGGATTGTGAAAAACTCGAGGACAGATTTCCATAAAACTGAGTGGGGGGGATGTGGTATGGGTCAGGGAAGAACCCATTACATTTTGGTACTGATCCGGCTCAGGGGGCGAAGATCCGGATCTAGTAAGTTTAAATGTGATTTCATAAGTTGGGCCTTGGCAGTATTTTCAAAGTAAAACGATCTCTGTACACACAAGTAGTTGGGCTCTGTATCAGTTTTAATCTTTGTAAATAAGAACACACTTGAAAATGCATGTCACGTGACCACTCACCTATTCTCTGGGCATGCTTGTTCCGGAGTACACAGATTTCTTGATTAACGGCTCTTCTGCTACACATGTAAGCAGTTGTGCCAGCAACAGTCAGCAACTCTTCTAATTCATTCTCATTCTTCGGAAATAGGGTCACGTGATAGGAGCCTGATGAATCAGCGAAGGTTACGTTGTGCAGGAAAAGATCCAATAAGTAAGTGGCTGTGAGCGTCTACATCATCAATTATAAACATCTCAGATTCTGCCTGAAAGCCATACATTTTCACAGGACCAGTTTCTGCGGTCTTTAAAACTCCGAAGTAGTGTGGACCCCAGGTGCATTCCATAGCAGAACACGTAGTAGTATGGATGTAGCCTGAGTTCTGCACATGCAGGACTCTGTATATCACAGAGAAAGGTATTGGGACGGTGTTGTTTGCTCCACCGTAAGCAGATGCAACAGGTGGACGGATCAGTGTCCAGTTCAGGGTGTTTACTACCTTTCACCCAGTGCATCCTTGAGTTGCAGCAATGAAAAAGATGCTATGGGACGGACTAAAATAATCATCTCCATTCCTCCTCGTTCAATTTGTCTGTGTTCAACGAGGTAATGTCACACAAAACTACTGTTGCTGCGACCGACTACAACGTAATAGTCATGTTTGATGAGGCGAAAGAACTTTGTCCTCTCTTCACCTTACAAGCTCGCGACACAGCGCCCAAGGCAACGCACAACTCATGCACCCTATACCTGAATAATGCATTTAACACACTGTATCTCTCCAACCCAAATATTGGAGCGTATAGTGTTTACCTATGCACAGGTTTACACGGTAAAATCATGAGCTATTCATGATTGTAATTGCTCTTACTTACTTAGGCACAAGCAGTTGTTCCACTACGGCTCCAATCCTCGGATGCGTGGATGGAGAGAGCAGTAAGAGAGAAATGGCTCGTCGCCTCCTGATGAGCTGTCCCTGTCTGCTCCTCCTCCTCTTCCTCTCTCCTGTTTCTTCAATTTTTTTTAAACATCTCTCATTTTCTCCTGCGTGCCTGGGATGCCTCCCCCGTTTTGCTTCGCTCTAATTACTGCCTTACTTTAAGTGTGTCAGCGAGCTGAAATAGTTTTGATAAGGGGTCCGGCTGCGTTTGCATCTGTAATTTGATGGCTTTCATTGGGGACACATGAAGCCAGACTCACCAGAGGGTACGCGACCACATCTGAGCTCCGGGGTCGGGCAGCCGGTGTTATTTTTAGCCCCATCACGCTAGTCCGGTGGCAGCCACATCATTTTGGTGAGCCGCCGATTGAAATCGATCCAGCTTGGTTGAGCTGGTGCTCGCTGCCAGGGAAATGTGAGGGCCTGAATTTGTCAAGCCTAGTGCTGGGTTAGATTCCTAAACATGTGTGCAGGATATACAGTATTCGTATTATGATCCCTGCAGGCCTGTTTACTGCAGTGGTGTCCTTAAGTATAGATGGAATTGTCCTAATAATCCCCTCACAAAAGACATTGAGAACTACACGTTTATTTTATACAAACATTTGTTTGGTTTGTTAACATCAGCTTTAAAAATGGTAAAATTGTCTGGCAAAATCAATTAACTCCAACTGATTTGCTCATGGGTGCAAAGTAAAATGGCACCATTGTTTAGTGTTTGAGTTTAAATGCAGATTAACTTAGAGTTTAGTGTCTGCTCTCTCATAGGGTGGTGACCCGTTGAGGATTTCACCCAACATCAGCAGGGATGGGCTCGCTGATGGATGGATGGATAATATATGCCTCAAAATCCAAACATATTTTGAAAGTGCCTTTGACACAGAGAGAGAGAGAGAGGACAGGTTATGGCTACTAGTCATGAGTGCTGCATGCCGGCCAGGTTGCTACATGGATTAGTGTCTGGACTCAGCATTATGTAACAATGTCAGGTCCCTAGCTAGCCTGGTAATCTGTCAGCCACATTGCATAACTGTTCATTAGCTCTCTACTCATTTCCCCACACCTTCATTTTCTCCTTATTTAGATAATATGCAGTATATTAAGGAAACGCTGCCTCCGTCCGTGGTCGGATGAATATTAACTTGTGTTCTCAGGGTCATACTGGCGTGCACGTGTAGGCGTGTCTGTGTGTAGTATCTGGACTGTATTACATTTCATTTTTATTTCAGGCTGTGTTAATATTTCTTAGCTCGTTCTGGTCATGCGAGCTCAGTGATTGTTTTGCTTGATCTAATTTTGGGTAAAAAATTGGGAACCTTATAACATTATATGTAACTGGTGTTAAGCGGTGATTCTTTCTTGATGTGATTTAGACAGTATCTGCTGCAGCTCACTGTTGCCCTCAGTGAAAGTATGACAGGGAACTAAGCCTTAAAGCTGCAGGACTTCAGCTTCCACTGCACGCACGCACACACACACACACACACACACACACACACACACACACACACACATGCTTGAAACTGTTCAAGTACACACTCACATGCAAACCCACTCTTTTCTGTTATCAAACTTCTTATGTATTTGCCAGTTTTAACCATAAAAATGTCCACCCTACTCAGAAGTTCGGAAAAGCGTTACTGACCCTGTTACTGCATTTTTATGAAACAACTGTTTACATGCGTGGGAGATGAGCTAATATTTGCGTTTGAAGCCTAGCTCTTTCTGCAACTAACAACCAAATGCTTCTTCTGTGGTTGTAAGGATGTAGCCTCTGTTCTCTATAGCCGCTTTCCACGAGTCAAAAAAGCCACTATCACCCGCTAACATCTGGCAGTTGTTTGCAATAGGAATGGATATGATCAGCATTCACCCCCCGGGTCAAATGACTCTTCTTTAGTTTGGCAGTCTAGACACTGATGCTTCCCCCTTTCCTGACATGCCATTGTACTTACAGGTGTTGGAAATAAACAAGAACATTTCTTTGTGACTTTTTTTTTTTCTTTGTATGGTACAAAATGCAACATTGGCAAGACAGTTAGTTTAGAGAGCTTCTCACTTTCCCGTGCGTTTGTGAGATCAAACATGACTCACTGGGGGGAAAAACTGACAAACTCCAATCCTGGCAATGGGAAAGGAGCTAATCACTTGTTAATGGGTTTAAAAAAGAGAAATGTATGTGTGTAAGTGTATAGATACTGCTCAGTGGGATAGAACAGGCAGCAGAGCTAGTGTCGGAAACAAATTCCATTTGATAATTTTAGTGCGTTCGTCAAATTCTTGGGTCTGGTTTGTCCTTTGAGCGTACCATGTTCAAACGCTGGCAAGTCGCCCGACTCAGAGCCGCGGCAGTAAAACATTTAGCAGTGGGAAAGATTAGTACAGTTTTGACGGCGCAATTCAAAACAGGTGCCATGTTTTCATTGCTTTCCCTCTAATGGGGGTCTCCTCGGGCGACCATATGGATACAATTTAAGCTATCAAAGCGACATGGCGAGTTTTACTTAACAGTTGACATAAATGGTTTACATTCCAAATGGAGTTTTCACCTCTTATCCTTATTAAGATATTGTTATTTGACAGTCAGTAATCACTTTCAAAGTCTATTGCTCAAACCGTTTTAGAAAACCTCCCCCCAAGCAGCTGCCTCGGTGGCTAATCCTCAGCGACAGAGCTGGCGCATAGACCTTCCTCATACTGTATACATGAAAGTTTTAGCTAAGTGCTCCACTTCCCTCCAGTGACTTGATCCATTTAACTGCCCATCCCTGTCTTAAGAGGATACTGAGACCAAAGCCTTAAATCCCCCAGGCCCACGACCCCTAGAGGGGAGGGTGGCAGGGCCAGCAATGGTCCAGGGAGCTCTGATTGTACGCTGCATGTTCAACATACGCGAGCAAGTTCCATTTCCACTTTAATGAGATGAATCCAGGTAGAGGGCATTCTCCTCTTACTGACTTCCCATTTTTAATAGAGTGCGTGCCAATCTCAGAGGACGGGATTGGGATAACAAGAATCAGATGAAGATTTTTATGATTTGAGTCAAAGAAGGGGAGTGTGCAGAAGGCTGCAGTTCAATATCAGGACAGTGCCCTTGGTGTTTTTCTACATTCAAATGTTTTGATATGGACCGGAGCAGAGCTCAAACCCATTTCCAACACTGATAGAAATACTCAAGGGCACCGCAGAACCAAAACGCAAGACGAGAACATTTTGTTCTGCAAATAAGAATTTCTTACACATTATTATAGCTGCAGTATGCTGTAATTAAATATGACTTTGACTCAAGATTTCAGTACTTCAGCATTGAGACCTTTGTATATAGTGATTTTATAGTTAACCAATAGTTATAGTTTACTGTCACAGTAATGTGAGTTTCTGGAACAAACTGTCATTTGGCACTTATTATTGGAGGAAAAGTTGAGGTATGTAGAAAGCTTATAGTTCAAATTCCTTCAATTGAGTTTAATATATTATTGCATATACAGTATATATTAATATATATTAATATGCAGTTGCTTATTTCTAACAGAGCAACTAAAAGAGCTCTTCAAATAAGGGTGTTGGGTTAGAGAGAGAGACTTTATGACAATATAAATCCTCTATACTGTAAATAATAAATAAATTCATGCAATGTACATATCAACGATTCCCACATACACATATTTATCCAGCATATATTATTACTTTTTTTCTTCTTTGCATTACCTGTACGGTTTAGTCTTGTGCTATTCTGTAATTTGTGTAAGTGCATTGGGAAGCAATGTCAAACCAAAGTCAGTTCCCTTGTATGCGTACACAAACTTGGCCAATGAAGCTAATTCATATTCAAGCAAAGAATAAACTGAAGTTTTGATGGTGGACCTACCTGTCAGGTTATGTCAGATTGATATTCACCGTGTTTGTTGGTATAAACGTTGATTCATTGTCTTCTTTTAGTTTATATGTTATGAGACAATAAAGACGAGATATCAGGAGCCATCAGCGTGAGTCAGATCTCTCTGCAGGTGTTTTAAACAACTGTTGAGCCTCCAGTTGAGCTGCAGCACAGACGATCCTGTGACGACAATTGGCTCCCGTCGGCCCTTTGGCCCGCGCTCCGAGCGCTCCGATTGGCCCGCCGCTGTGACAGGCATAGTGCTGACTGTGTGTCTGTGCGGGCTCGGGCCGTGGCTCAGGCTGCCTGGTCAGCAGTCTGTGCCCACGCACGCACGAGCACACATTCTTTTTACAATCACACAGCACTTCGGAAAGAAATGTGCATACGACACGAGCACGAAGCCTAATATACACATAAACACGACCAATCCACACAGATACTCAAACAAGCTCCACAGAGCTACGCACTTCATTGTGTGTTTGTTTCATTTCGACATCATTAATAATTCAACAGAGCGTCTAATAGCCACATGTCACTGTGGAGACACATTGTGCAGAAACTTAAAACTCAGGAGCCCCTAATCCATAGGTCCTGATGTTATGACACGGTGACAATGGCGAGCAAAGCAGCTGCACACCCCCTCACCATGACACCTATGACACCAGCACAATAAAGAGGCAGCCTCCCCCGCCCCCCCCCGTCGACGCTCAAATCCTTCACACCTGAGCGCACACGCTGAAACGAACTGAGCTGCGACTGGAGATTGGAGACCACATCATCAGGTCTTCAAACTCAAATTGGCTTTGTGCGGGTTTACATGAATGAGGTAATTAAAGGATGTAAGGTGGAATTCTGATTGGCAGCTCATTACCATCAGCTTTTTAGGGGTGGGAGGAAGTGTAGCCTCAACCAGGTCTCTTCCCCTGTAAGATAGCGTGTGTGTGTGTGTGTGTGTGTGTGTGTGTGTGTGTGTGTGTGTGTGTGTGTGTGTGTGTGTGTGTGTGTGTGTGTGTTAAGGTGTGCGTATCATGGGCAATAAATGTTAATATAACAAAGGAATGAGGAGTTAGAGCAGAAGATGAAAGATTGTTTTTCATTTAAAGTTGTTGATATGAAAAAAGAAAGATCTGCTTTTTTTTATTGATTTAAATTGATTGATTTAAAGGGCTATTCCAGAGATTTAGTGCTGCACCTCTGTAACGCTGACACAACAAACAGACTTAGAAATAGAACAGTCCAAAAGAGAAGCTTTTATGAGCCAAAACCCAGATTCTATGTTTCCCATAAAGCAACTTGATAGGTTTTTAAGACAAAGGCATTAAAATGAAAAAAAAACTCCAGTCTGAGCAAAGGGTCCCTTTGAACAATTGTTTCATGCCCAATCCAAAACAATACGACGTCATCATTCATGCGATGATAGAAAAGTGTCTATTGTTATTCTTTATCGTTTATTTATTGCTGTGCTGTAAATCACTATTCACACCAACATTTTTCTTCACGATTCTTTGGTGCAGATGCAGAGTTTTCCATGAAGGCAACACAAATGAACACGGAGTGAAAGTGACACCGAATGGGATAAGTCTCAACAAGACGAACCAAGGCCCTACAACACTTAAAATCACTGCCAACTACCCATATCAATGAGGGGGGGGGGGGGGGGGAAACTGTCCAAAGAATGGGATTTATTACATTAAAAAAAACATTATTAATTGAAATGTAATGTAAAGCAGTCTCCATGCTGGAATCCTCCACCTCTGATCCTGGCACAGCAGCTTTTAAAGGACTCCCCGGTCAGGTGAACCTCATTGATGGCTGATTGGTTGGATCAGGGCGCAGCTACAGGCAGGAGAGGAACAGGGACAAACAGCAGAGACACATACATGCCAAAAGGGTTTGGGTATGAAACGTTTAAAACTCTTAACAAATTGTCTGACATAGATTTGTTTGTTTTTTTTAACTATTGACAGGACTTCAGAGACCAATCAGATTTCAGCTGGGACCAGTGGCACCCTGGCCCAACCCCTTGGATCCACTCCTGCACCATCATGGTAATGTTTC
Organism: Verasper variegatus; assembly: GCA_026259375.1. NCBI lineage: Eukaryota > Metazoa > Chordata > Actinopteri > Pleuronectiformes > Pleuronectidae > Verasper > Verasper variegatus. The sequence continues at coordinate 10,127,801 of CM048058.1, read as the reverse complement.
CTCAATTCAACAGTTTTCAGTGGCTGAGTAGTTGTTCTCATAATAAGTAAAGGAAGGGGCGTCAGTTCGTACATTTAGTGAAATGTCCTTTTAAAGGAAGTGACAGCATCTGTGAAGTCTCACAAGTGACAGGGAACAGAGGGGGGTCCTTGTCCATGTAAATACTCTATTTGGGTCTTTTGGGTTTCAGTTAATGATACTGATTAACATAATGACCTTCTTCATTGAAAAGTCACACTCCCTTCTGTCCCATCCTTGCCAACAACTCCCCCCCCCCACACACACACACACACACACACACACACGCACAAATATGGAGTTAATGAGAATTAATCGAGAAGCGTCAGCGATGAAATGCCTCCTAACGATGGCCCCGACTAATTGCATGTCAATAAGCATTTGCACGCTCAGCAGTTTGAAATACAAGACTCCGCTCCTCGGCCATAATTGGTTAGCTTTTGCGTTGTAATCACAGCGGCCCCGACTAAAGCCCGAGATAACGCAGAGTGCTTATTGAATAATAGCACGTAACTTGCCCAATTAATTTTCCGTGAATATAATAAGCTTTCTCCTCACGTGTCAATTTCATCATTATGTTAAGTTGATGATGATGCTGCTGCTACTGGAAAGTCTTCAAATATGGAAAAGTGTGTGTGTGTGTGTGTGTGTGGGGGGGGGGGTGCTGTTTAATGATGAAGGAAAGAAAATTACCAAATGTGTTTTTGTTGAATGTCAATCATACCTGCAAATACACGAGAGATAGATAATTAGCAAATCTTAAAACATGTCTTCATAAGTAGGGATGTAATTACTGCTGAATGAAGAGACACAATCTGTGGTAACAATTATACAGATCCCTGGAGAAGGAAGTGACTTTATGTTCATATATTAATAAACACAAGTCACATAGGGCGGATGATTATCCAGAACACAGACATGATTTTGGCTCTGGAGAAGTTTCTCATAAAAAGAAACTCATCCCCAATATTTTAGGATTCAGGTCGTGTTTAAAAAGACGCTATAATGATCTAGGATTTTACTCAATCGGGGGCCATATAGGGGGCTGCAATTTACACGGGGGGCAATTATATGCCCAACAATCATGCACAATCCCTGATTCAGTAAGATGCACATGGTCAATCCTTATTTACTGTTAGCTCTATAGCTTTGAACAAAGCCACACATACTGGAATATATTTAGAAAATTGCTCCTTGTTCAAGCACATTGTGTTGTTACCAAATTCATTATTAGTTTTGTTAGTAAGTGACTCCTACTGACAGGACAGGGGCAATTTAGGGGCCAATCGGACTTCAGCCGAGGCCAGTGTAAATGTATTTATTGTTAGTAAGTGAGTACTGACAGGACAGGGGCATTTCAGGGGCCAATCACATTTAGGCCCCCCTGGCCCCACCCCTGGATCCACCCCTGAGCCATTACAGATCCCTGGGAGAATGTAGTAACGTTATGTTCCTGTATTAATAAACGTTTGTCACGTGGGGCAGATTCTTGTTGAAATGATCCCTGAGCACTGCGTGATGTGCTGTTGGCTTCTGAGAAGTTTCCCACGAGAATCGACTCATCCCCAATAACTGGGGATTCAGGTCATATTTAAAAAAGGCAAAAAATGAACTGTAGTTTCGAATTAAATTTGTAAAAGCAAGAAGTGGGAGGGAATAAAAGAGAAGGTGCAAGACGAGGATGACAAATCCTCAAAGCAAATGTCATGTTAATGCTTGCAGTGACTCCTCCACCACCTCTGTTGAATACATGTGACCTTTCGAAGCTATGCGCCGTCTTGTGAGAGTATATGCAAATAACCGTCGGTGCCTCCCTATGTTCCTCAGACCTCACTCTCCTTCTCGGATTGGAGGTGCAGATGGATCATGGGTAATTATGGAGGGCCCTTGAACTGTGGGTAATTACAGCCAGGAATGCTCACAGCTGAGAGCGGAGTGAGAGACCGCGTGTTGGCATGGCAACGCTGAAGGTGTTAATTATTTTCTTCCTTAAAGGCAAGGGAGGAATCCCCTCTTCAAAGGGAAGAAACACCTGTGAGCAGAACAACCCCCCCCTCACTCTTCTCCTTTTATTGCAATCCTTTCTTCCTCTACTTCTTCTCGTCTTTCTGCAGCTCCATGTACACAGAATGTCCCAGTGCATTCCTGTTTGCATTTCACGAAAATTAGACACATAAGAGCCAGAGGACAAGAGCCCAGAGGTTTTACTTTGCATTCAATTGTTGCATTGAACAATTGCGGAGACTGAAGCTGCTTTTCAGACCACCCCCCGAGTAAAATGTCCAGAAAATGTGTGACGTGAGAATAGAGCAGGAAGATGTCTGGAAAATACATAGAGAATGTGTTGATAACGTTTCTAACATGCTGCAGAAGCACCAGTGAATAAACAATCAGGTCGAGAAAGAGGAGCCGTGCATGTTGAAGATTGCATTGAAGATGTCGAGTTGAACAGACAATGACATTCGAGAGCTTTACAAGATAAGGGCGGACGCTGGTGTTGATGTGCTGTCAAAAAGAACAATTCATATGTCATGTCCTGCCTCCTGCATTCGCTATCCAGGCGCCACCCAACACCTGAATGTTCTGGATATGTTCCTGTTGTTGTACTCTTTTCATACGTGAAAGACAAACTCTGGAAGAAACCCGGATCAATTTTCCGGTCATTTTCCAGAGTTCAATGAAAATGCCACAAGGGCAGGACCCCCTCTCCTCATTATCTACAGTTTTTGCATGTAAACCAAGCTATAACGTCTATTCCATTTCCCTTAAGACTGAACACTACCGTGTATAGCACCTATATTTCATAAAAAACATTACGTGAGACACATTATTTGACTATCTTCTGGTGACTTGATTTTCAACAAATGCATTTTCATTGAAACGTGAGGTTTGGTCTTTGGATTTAGTTTGAGAAAACACAAATTAAGTAGAGGCTTTATTTTTAAGTGCTCCTGGAGGAAACTCAAGTTTCAAGTTAACAGAAAAGAGAGAGAACAAATTCAAGTGCAAGAAAGACGCTCCATATTGTCCCACAGTCACCACACATGAAGGAAGTATATTTCCACGTTCAATAAGATTTCTCAGAAGCTGAGGCTCAAAAGAACAGGAAGGAATCCCCATGCATGAATGAACAGCTAATAATTAGTAAATGACCTTCCTGGAACACTTGTTAACTGTACCTAACAACAAGAGAGAGCTTCATAACATCCTGATTGTTTTTACTCCACTTGCCATCTCTAATTTGAGTGATGGGCAAAGCATGCTGGGCCTGTTTGTCCTCCCCCATTCTTCCTGCTTTTTAATTGGTTCGTCAACAGGACCCCTGCCTTTGTTTGCCCAAGACAGACACACACACACACACACGTGCACGCCGCGCGCACACAGACACACACACACACCTCTACCTTTCCATGCAAACATGAACATATTCACAGACAGACCCCGGCTCACACAAACACACCAAAAGCAGTAGGGGGATGTGACCGCCCTCACTGGGGCCAACTGTTTCCAGAGGCCTCCATCCCTTTCAGCTGATTAGGAAACTATGATTAAGGTTATCACAAACTTTCCATAACAGCAAGAACACCTTGACTTTCACCGGGCCATGTTTGTCCTCCATCAACACTGTGTTGGTGTGTCAATAGTCGCCTCACATTTCTCTACACACTTTTCCATAGCGAACATGGAGCAGGCCTGATGGCATGAGTTCAGATACAGACAGTGAGTCTTCCAGTGGGGGCCATTTTAGTTGCAGTTGTTTGGTCAAACCCAAGTTTCAGCCACCCCTTGCACAATGATTTTCAATCTATCCCTTAATGATGCAGTCTAAGTTGCAAGCAATGGCCTTTTCCATTCCTAATAACAAAGTGGTTAAAGTGTGTTTTGACAGATGTGGTTATCTGTGCTGCAGGTCCACTGCCTTTAATCTCCTATCTGACCACAAAATGAACCCCTGATTAAGATTAAGCCTTTGACTTTCCGCTGTTTGACCACTCTGGAAGTTGCTGTTCCAAGGTGACCGCTGGCTTGTGGATGGATGTCTTACCCTCTGATCTTTTCGCCCTCTGATCTTTTCGCCTCTGGGAAAAGATCAGCTGGGAACTCTGCCACATGTGACCTGGGCTTGTAAACGTAACAGGTCACTCTGTGCTCACTGCTGAAAGGGACTCAATCTCACACTGAAGTGTATTAGGTCACACACTCGCTTCAGGTATTTTGTCCTTTCTTCCATGTGTGGAATCATTAACTTCCTTTGATCCAGTCTCACCGGGTCCGTTTCAGGACACTGTGTACACTCTCCATCCTTCAATCTGCTCCACGTCTGTGGAAAAACACTGTGGAAAGCTACATTTGAAATGTTAAAGTTCTTCCTTGTTGATCTGTCCTGGCACTGGCACACACCCTGCCATAAAAACCTGATAGAAGTGAATACTGCAGTGCTGTGCGGTCTAGTAACACAGCAAACATAAACAGTGTGTATCTGGGCACCGATTAGCGCGGCAGTGTGAAATAGGGCAGGAGAGGCTGGACATGTGCTGGAAGCTGATTGATGAAAATACCATAACAAGGTGTCAGGCTGGAAAAAGCAATCGAATACATACTTGCTGACCCAAACTGATTCAACATAAGCTGCGGCCGTATGGCTTCTGCTGGCTATTGAAACATCAACCATACCGGTGGGAAGTAAGTGCTGATAAAAGGTAAACTGCCAAATCCTCAAGACTTAGACCTTACAGTGCAATGTTTGTTTTATATTCAAAGAAACTTGCGAAATTATGGATTTTCTTCATTAATCATATTTTTTACCTTGAGCTTGTGGTGTGTGTTTTTTTGGATGTGGCTGTATATACAGATTAAATAAATGACAGATCCCCAAAAGTGAAGCCAAAGCCCCTCGATCCCCCTCTGGTGGCTCCACAACAGTTTATAAACCCTGCCTCCTCCATGTTAGTGAATAGAGTATGGACCAAACAAAAGAAATACACATCGAATAAAGTTTCTCAAAGATGGTTTCTGGCTCCAAAAGTGAATGATGGCAGGATATTTTGGTTTCATTTCTGGATAGTGTGAGAAAGTGGGGACGTATCGTCCACCTTTATAGACAGTCTATGGTCCAGACAAAAACATTAATCACAAATTCGAGTGATGAAACCCTGACTTGAATTACAGACTTTTTTTTCAACCTTTAAGTTTTACCAGCTGCACTAAATCCTCACTAATATTTTAAAGTTGTGGGGTGGATAGAACCAGATACCATCTTGGGTGTGTCTGGCAGACGATCTGGACAAACTCTAGATATTTTCCAATGAGTGCTCAGGTGCTTTTTGAGACAAGCTGCATGGGAGCGGTGCTCAATTTGGTGAACACAATGGGACACCCTATGAAAGTCCAGCAGTGGTAAATCCAGTCCAGACTTCAGTGGTATTCATGGTGAAACATTACACTGAACGATCGTGTGACTTCGCCTCAGGTACAAACACAGATGGGCATCAAAGTGAACGGCGCCGCATGTTCTTTGTGTGACGGCGCATGCATGTTAAGGGTGTGATTGTGCATGCACAGCACTATATGTCCAAGTCTACACATTTACACTGTATGTCCCTCGCACCCGTGTGTGAGTGTCTTTTTATGAGCTCATGAGCCGGGTTGTTCTCTCCCCCTGAACCAGCCGCCTCTCCCCTGTGTTTGCCACACGATCAAAGCCCCTGCCGCGCTACCGCTCCTTTTGATGCTTTGGCACAATAGGGCCTGTTGAGGTTTTGATTTCTTCATCCATTCGACTCCATAAAGGCCAGGCCAGTCCCTCCTTTCCCCCCTGCCCACTGGGTGGTGAAGGGAGGGACTAGACCCTGACTAGACCCTGGAAGTCCCCTACCTTCAGGGCCTGTCTGGTGAGGCGATGGACAGCAGGGGCTAAATCTAAACTGACGAACTCGACCCTAACCCTAACCCAATCATTTTTTTTTTTACATATCTGTAATTCACTTTAGCTGTTTTCAGGCATGTTCTGCGGAGGATCTCCTGAAAATTGAGTCTGGACTTTCTCTTCCTTTCACACATGCACAAGGCAACAGGGCTTCTCTGCTCAGATGTTTTCACAACGGCAACAAATCGGATTCAGATGAAGGGTGGTGCTGCAGGTAGAGGCAGGACATCACGTATTAATTCAACGAAAGCAGCCTCTCTTGACATCTTCGTCGCTGTCTGTACATGTATGGCTCTTTTAGAGATCCTTAGAGCTTTAGTATCCATTTTTAAGTTTGTATATGCTAAACTAGTTTTAGTACTTAAAATGAAAGTGTGTAAAACCATTTGTGTTCATTATGTCTTTCAGTTGAAAGTAATTCAGCACTAACACTAACATCTTGTCTTTTGTTGTTACAACAGAAATTGTGCTGCTTAGGCTTCGCATGCTCGCATTAAGCCAAACTGACGCTCAAGTTTGGATACTGTGACATACTATAGGGTTGCGCTTCTTGTTGCTACGCCACTGGCAAAGAATCACGTTTACATGACCTCTTACACTACTACAGCATTACATACAGACCCTGAGATACGTCAGATCTTACATAACAGGCAAAATGTTGATAGAAACTGAAATTAACTTAGTTTGCAGCTAGTGTGTTTTGCCCTGATTTGGCTGCATTAGATCAAATTGTTTTAAAATATTTTATCGATAAAAGTAAATGTGTCATATTTCCACTAATCTAATCTTCTTGAAGGGATATTTGACTCCCAGTCTAAGCAGGCTTTTACCATATTGTACCAAATTTGCTGACTAAATGTTCTCATGCAGAAAAATATGTTGATCTCATACAAATGGAGGGATCTTGAAAATCAACACTGCAGAACAGATGATCACCTCCAAAACCTCAATCGAGGCTAGATCCAGCCTGTACCTTCGCTTAAACTGGAGACAGAACTGCAAGCGTCACACGCAGTTGGAATGCTAAATCATGATTTTCTTTCTCCCCTTGTAGAAAATGAGGCAAATTTGCATAGAGAATTAGTTTGATGTGGTTGAATGGCAACAGGAAAGTCCAGTTGGATAATAACCCTTAAGCACAATTGGCTCTTCAAACATTATTCACATGTTTCGTTCTGTTCGGTTAACACTTTGATTAAATTAACACTCAATGAAATTACAGAGCGAATACATCAGAGTAATAATTGCACAATGGAGCAAAAATATCGTTGGATATGAAGAACAATCCATTTTTTTCATATTTTGTGAAAGGTTACTGCCGATGCCTGATGATGATTTCATGATTTTATTGAGGTATTAACCAGCAGGGTGACAAGATGCTGAGACAAAGAACATTTCTTCATATATTTGTGAGAATAAACCGAATTGAAAGTGATGTAGCTTGTATAATCAATTATATATTGATTTAAAACGCACTGGAGTCTGTGCTCTCTATTCGTTTTACAGGTGTGTGTGTGTGTGTGTGAGTGTGATGTAGCACGAGTCTGACACTGCCAACCTCCCAGGTCCCTCTGATATCCTTGGTGGGAACATATGTGACAGAACATGCTAACACCTCTTTCACCTACTCTCTCTCTCTCTCTCTCTCTATCTCACAAACACACACACAGTCTATCTTTGTATATCTCCCTCGGTGTGTTCACCCTCAGTCCTCTGGTGCTGTCATGAAGGGGGTTGCAGAGTTCACGTTGGCAGGTGTGAAAGTCCTGAGTGCCTCGACGTTATCGCTGTGTGGGACTCCGCGTGCAATATGCAATGGTTTGCTCACTTCTTCACATATTTATTCATCAGCATGCCTTCATATGAGCAACCCCTGGCATGCATGTGCATTGTAAGCATGTGCACGAGTGTTCCTGCCATTAGCACATGGCCTTTCCCATCTTGAACTCCCCCGTCTGCATGTGATGTGGGGCCACACAATGAGAGCCAGTCAGTGAGTATCATCTGAGCATCACCACCCATGAGATATGCTTATTAGTTCCATAGACACTATACCAGCGTGTTCCGATTAATGTCACTGTTTGAAATATGCAGAATACGGTTACACTGATTGTCTGTGTCTCTCATCAAGAACCCCAGTGTGTCGGCATTTATTTATCTTTTGAAAGTGCAAGATAATATTGTCTTTTCACCCAGTGTTAAAAGTTGAAATTAATCACATTGTCACTGGTAGAGGTCTGAATGTTCTGTCTCACGCTCACTGGGTTTAATTTATACATTGTCAAAAAAGCCTACAGCTTACTTTTCAATTTAGAGCCTTCTATTTAGTGAGCCTCTCAAAGCCAATACAGAAATTACCCTTTGCTCTTGTAGTCTGGCAAAGCCCTGCAGGTAAATGGATTATATGTACAAAATATGATTGATGCTCTTTTTCATTCCCAAACCTGATTCTGGACTGTTGCCAGGATTTTGACATTTGTAAGGTCACAGTTAAGTCGGCTTAAAGGCAATCAAATATTATTTTAAGTATGCATGTATATATATTTTTTTAAATCATGTAGACTCCTAAAACTCCTCACTGGTAGCTATGACCCTAGCTGGATGAATGCACTCATTTATATTTAGGTCTAATATTTAGTTTTCCTCAAACCTGCTAGTTGGGTGGTCACAGAGCAAGCTGTCACAACAATATTAACATCTTATAAACTTAGAGAGTTCTTAAGGCTAACTAACATGTTAGCAAAATGGGTTATTTACACTTTTGGAATCCATAGAGCATGAGGAACCATATAGTTTCGTTTTTGTCTCAATTTAAGTCAAGTATTCTCTTTTTAGCTCTATTTTGGTCTCCTCCAGGTTTACAGACTAGTGTCAAGGGCAGACAGTGCAAAATGATTTGTCAGAGCCCTTTTTAGTACATAAAACTACAGTGATCCACGTTCCTACAGGAAAACCTGAAGTTTGCTGGCATAAAATCCAAACAATGAGCTAAAATGTGCTATAAGGCGATATGGAGCTGAGAGGAATTGCTGAGTTGTGTGATTAATCTCTGTAAGTCTGTCACTGAGAAGGACACCTTTCACAATAGACTTCTATTGTAGATATGAAAAATATCTCTGAGAGCAAGAGATTTATATCTATTTTTTTAACAAAAATCTTTAAATACTGTAAATAATTCTTAAATCATAACAAAGTGACCTTGGAGGTCTGTGACCACCTGTGAGGCAGCAGCTGTGACCTACAGCTTTCCTAATGTCTTTATTCATGGAGACACTGTGATCATCCATAATTGGTTACTAAACACAAACCGTGCCATGATATTAACCTACAGCGTGCTTTCACTGCTATCATTAGCCCCCGCAGAGGTGTGAGCAACCGTGGAACAATGCCAGGCATCTAAAATGGTGTTCAGGGGGGAGACAGTGTACTGCTATGGCATGTTCCTGCTATCTCCTGCTCCCTCAAGGGAATGGTACTCATGCACCAAAGCACAAAATGTCCCAGAGGAGAAAAACACAAGCAGACAGAGAGGGGTAAGAAATTATATCGCAGGGAACCAGGAATGAAAAGATTCACAGAGCAGCAGAGGTGTAGTGAGAAAATAGCGAGAGAAATTTCTATATAACCCTCAGGGTCATCTTCAGGGACATGTCTATGCTGTCGGACACACTTCAAACCCATCACCTTCTGGCTACACGATAGTAATATGTAAGCCACACCCTCATGTGTTCCCAAGTCGACACTTGTCGTTGCCCTCCCAAGAATCTTCCACTGTCGGCAAGTGTCCACAACGAGCCCTGTTGAATGTCAACATGACATAGTACACGCGCTGATATGGCAACAAACACAGCGGGGAGAGCGCATAGGTTACGATAACTGATGCAGACACAACGTGTGCCCGTTAGGCGGACCCATAACAGTGATTGTTGACAACATTTGCACATCGATCGCAAAATGGAAAAATTCCAGCGTCATATTTTGCGTAACTTTTTGATTACGAGGAACAGTTCACGAGCAAATCAAGCAACGCATTTCACCAATCGACTGTTAGATCAACTGACTGTAGTGGCAGTCAGACAAATGGGAGGTTAAAGCTCAAGCAGCTGCGAAAATGCACTCTTAGAAAAGCGCTCTTCTTTCCATCAGCAGCTCCTCTACGGCCTCGACGACAGAGCAATTCAAGCTCATTCAGGTGGACTACAGGGCTTTTCAGCAAGTCCTTCAAATTCAATTTTACCATGCAGTAATCAAGTGAGTCTATAACTTAATTTATGGTCATACGTGCTGCCATTTAATACAATGCTTTTGTCACGTTGGATTTTTACCTGGAGGCTACTTCCTGGAGGCAGTACATACCAGTGTGAACTTGATTATATCAAACTTGCAAAGATATCAGTTGAAACTAAAATGGTGCACCCATGGTGGCTGGTTGCAGTATATAGGTTATAAACCCCATCCCCTCTCTGTTAGCAGGTCAAAGTACACACAAATATAAAGATACAGAGATGTTTTCCGTCATTTTAGATCTTAGCACACTAAAGTGTAAAACAAGTTTGGTTATTTGGTGCCATAAAAATGAGCTGAAACATCACGATTGACAGATAAGACTAACTCGCAATTGGTGGAGCATGTGTCTAATATCTCTTGTTCTTTTCCTAAATTGTGCATCCTGTGTGTCCTTCCTCTCCTGAACGAAGTTGCCGCTGCTCCCAGATGTGAATGTGTGTTAACAGTTAGTGTGCAGGGTGTGCTCAGTTAATCTTCCCAGGATAAATACAGATGAAGCAAAGACACTAAAGCCAAAAGGTGGAGACACGTTGGCCCAAGGAGTGTCTTGAATCCCAGGGATATCCCTGTCTAGTGTTAGCATAAGCTGGGTAAACACAAAGTAGCTAAGCTATGACTCACATTCCGTCACTATGGTTGCTGTACCAACAATGACACACCACTGTACACTTTGAGGAGCGAATGCAAATCTCACATGATTCATAAAGCTTGTAGATGGACCCGACTATCATACCCAAATGTCAAAAGGATTAGGAGCACAATCTTTATTTTGTGATTGAGCTTGAAGAAGATAAAAAATTACACATTGAGAAGCTTTGAAGGAATTTTTAAATGCCAGGCCCAGACTCGCTCACCTTGTACACTACACATTCATTCACAGCAGCGCTTGAGGCACGGAGAAGGGTAGCCCTGCCTTCAGGTGAGCCGGTCCAACTTAAAGACGCTAGCATGAATTCTTCTTCAGTGCCGTATGACAGTTTTATTGAAAGTAATTAGCTGCGAATGTGACAGTGAGGACAAGTCTCCATCAAGATTGATGTGCTCGCTGACAAGTAGGATCAGTATTTCGATTTATATGCTGTTTCATGAAATCCCTGAGGTGCAGCCCGTAACTGAATGAGCGAAGGAAAGCTGAATTGCATAATAATAAGCTAAAACCGGTTCACATGCTCCAAAGTGAATATTTCACCTTTTTATTGACTCAACAGGAACATGGGGAATAATCGCAATCTAATGAGCAAACATAAGCTTTTAAAATGTCCTCATAGCACATAGAATGTAAACACTTCTGTTAACCTTTTGAAGAATGTGATCGCAAGGCAGTAAAACTCTCTGTGGAAACATGCATTTTTCACACAGATCCTGTGCAAGATCAGGATGTACGCTCGGTCATGCAGCGTGCTCATTAGTGTGCGACACGCCTGGCCTTTGGAGCCGCTCGGCGCCCCACCCCTCGGTAGCTCTCGCTTACTTCTCCTATCATCGGGTGTCTTTATTTGTACACAGAACCCGGACACACACACACGGTCGTAAAGGTTCCCTGTCATGTCGTGCCCAATTACTCCATTCATTGTAAACAGCCTAACCAAACCTTATCACTGACCTTAACCAGGACCAATTCATGCCTAACTCTAACCTTAACCAGGACCTCAGAAATGATGTTTTGCATCAAATTGGTCCCCGTGAGGTCTACTGGTCCTGACAAGGTCAGTGTTTATGCCGGAAAAGGTGGTAACAAAAACGAGCACACACACAGCTGACACCTTGGAGCTGTGGGTGAGACCTACCCCGCGGTTTGGGGACGTCAGAGTTTTATGGCGAGAACGACAATCTTTGTGTTTTCCCTCAAGCTCGGGACGGGCCCGTACTTTTACATGTGTGCAACAGTGTGTGTGTGAGAGAAACACGTGTGCAGCTTGTGTGATGTGTGCGTTTCTTGTGTATTGATCCAGCTGAGTCAATCTATGTCTATTATGCAACCACAGCCACACTCAAACGAACACTTTGTTCATGCTAGCTCGGGTTTTTACACACTGCAGGGGCGTTTGAATATCCTGCGCCTGCCAACATGAACCGACTAGCCAAACTACAAGCTCTGTGAATGTCATGGCTATATTTAGTCAGCGCGAGACACACTGCGCGTCTCTGTCTGTCCCCTTCGAGAATAGGGTCTGGAAGGAAACCAACGCAAGACAAAACTAGGCCAAGCACAGATGGACCGGCCGCTTTACAGGCGTGCCGACATGTCAGAGGCTGTGATTGTGTCGCATAAAGGAGCCCCTGTGTGCCGCAGCTTGAAGCCACAAGTCGTACGCTGCTATCTTTGGCCGGCATCAAAGGTGGAATTGATTTGAGCTGAACTAAATCAAATCAAATCAAAGAGCGGAGGCTGGACCGAATCACGCCGAAGCAAAGATTTGGAGTAAAGTGAAGTGAATCTGTCAATGGGATATAGGCTTTGTCATTGTTTTTCCCATTATCAGCCTAATTTCACTAATCAATGTGTTTTATTTCATTGTTTATGGGCTTTTCATTCATATGTGTCTATAAATTGTTTTACATATCTTTTGTACTTTTTTGTCTTCCATGCACTACGTGCCTTTGTCCATGTTTCATTATGTAATAAAGTTACGTCATTGATTTATTAATCATTTATGCTAAGTGTCTGTGTGTGTACTTATGTGTTTTTTTATATATGTTTTTTACCATCAGCCAGCCAGGGACTGCAGATTACAACTAGCCCGTATGGTTAAATCTAAGTATGCATGTTGATTCATGTGTGTTGTCCCTGTTAAATAACTTATAGAAAAAACACAATGCAAACAGCTACAGCTATTTAAAGTCATAATCCTTAAGATTTTTATGAGGTCAAACCACAATTTTGATGTTATTCATAACATTTCAGTGCTTTTTTATTTAACAATAGCCCTTCTGTCTTTAAACACTCTACATACATGGAGTCAGCCATTCCCACATGATTGTCATGAAATCATGGATGCATTCAATCCAACCTTAGTGTTTTTTTGTTTTATCCCTGTGATGTCAGACCTACTGTACGTTTTCCTGCAGCCCTCTGCGAATATCAAACTAAACGTTTCTTCCTGCTGCTGCTACAGTCTGCATGTCCTGGCCTATGGGAGGAAGTTGGAGTACCCACAGAAAACCCACAAAGAAACAGGGAGAGCATGCAGAAGGGTGGGAACTGCCTTGTGTTACCCACTGCACGACTGTGCCACCAGGTTTGGTTACAAATAGACAAATTCAACTACTATGACTAAAATTCTCTCCCCTTTAAAACCCTCCTGCATCTCGTGGCCGGGCCTCCTTCCTGCTGAGTCGCTCCATCATCCTTTTTTATCCTTCTGACCCATTTATCTGCAGGACTCTGCCCAGGTAAATCTGCACTGATATCATTATGTTCCCATTAAAGCCCTCCCAAGTGTATCCAGGGCAGACAAATCTAGGCCAAGCAGCCTTCCGACTCCTCAGAGGAGCCGAACAATTCAGGAGGAAAAAATGCTTTCGGACGTGGATCCTCGGTGGGAGTAGTATGATTACAATGCGAATCAAGTAGAATGGGAAGTCGAAGCGCTGCGGTTGAATATTTTCAGGTTGTGTTTATTTGGACTGGATGAATGTGCGTTATGCTGAAGATACAGTGCAGCTCTACATGGCTACTTAGAGTCAATAAAAAGCATTTATGGCACAATTGAATTTATTGAGCCGGGGAAACCATCTGTCATGTTGCATTTCCTCTGCAATCACAAGCTCGACTGTAATGTTATTTGCCCTCTGCTATCTTTATGAGAAGCAAATACAGCGCTCGAGTATCATTTCAACTTTAGCTGGCAGCTTTTCAGCGTCCGTCATGGGTGCACCTGTGTGTTTGTGTAGCTACGTCTCTCTATCTCTGCGTCCGTCTGCCGCGTTCTGACTTTCAGGCCCCGACTCTTTCCACCCTCACGCTGCAGGGCACATGTCCAAGGCCGCCTGACATTTACACACGCCGTGCCATTAGCGTTTAAACCAAATATTACTCCAAGCAAGATCAACAGAAGACACTGACCAGGCCCAGGCGCATGCAGCTACCACGCCCCTTCCTCTCTCCCTTTGCTCTGCCTTTTCTGTCTCTCCCTCTCTGGGTCTGGCATTCTCTCTTTCTCTCTCGCACGCTCTTATGGGGATGAAGCCAGGCGTCCATTTATGGCGAGAGCAAGGTGAAGTGCCAGTGTCAGCATGTAGTAAAGCGTACGCTGTCTGGAGGGGATGAGAGAGGAAGAGAGATGGAGGGAGAGAGGAGAAATGAGGACGGTATATATAAAGTGAGAGAGGGTGACAAAGTGAAAGAATGAGACACAGAGATGTGTATAAAAGACGAGAGAACGACAATGTAACAAAAAGAAGAGCTGGCGGCACACGACTCATGACTAAACGGAAGGAGAAACATTTCTTTGCTTCCTCGCCTCAAGGATTTCCTCAAGAGGGCAAACAACACAAGAGAGGCTTTATTCACTAAACGAGAAACAAAGGCATCATTTAAGGAAATGAAATCGTATGCCCACATTTTAAAGGGCAGTCACGTTAGACTTTTGTGGTTTTAGTCACGATAGTTCAACACAAACAACAACAAAAAAACGTTTTATTTACGAAAACGTGGATGTAGGAGCCGTGTGAGAGTCGGAGATGGAATTAATTTGGTAAGTTACCACTCGTCTCACTTGTTTTTTTACGAATACGTTTGGCTCTACAACCTGCGACAACTCCTGTCCACATTTCTGCCACCGTTACAGTGTGAATGTATGGGTAAATGAGAAGTGTGAGAAAGTATATAAAAGCAGTCAATCTACACGTTATTGCAGCGTTAATCAGTCCTGAAGCAAATCATTCAAAGTATCTAAATCAATCCCGAGGTCCAGACCCTCAGCCTGACCCCGGCCCGGGCCCCGCCGGCTTCGTAAGCCCCGACCCCGTCGTTATCGCTCAGTCGCGACGCATTGGGGGTGAGAGTGAAGTGGAGGGAAATCACCTGGAATCTTGTTAGGTTCAATAAATTTAGTCTGAGTGCGGCGCGGAGTGTGAGGTCCAGATCCCGGGGGAAGGCACCGTGGCTCGGATTAGTTAACCCTGTCTCACCCGGGGTGCTGTTCGGCCTTATCCCCCACAGCATAAGCCTTTAATGAGTTCACCTCCTCTTCCTTCTCTCTCATTTCTCTCCCAGCGTTTTTCATTCATCCTCCTGTGCTTTTGCTTACTGGTAATTTCTCCCTCCTTTTCTAATCATCTCTTTTTCCTTCCACAGTTCCCTTGTCCCTCTTGCACTCCTCCTACAGTATATCTCACCTTCTCCTCCCGCGCCATCATTTCTTTTTCTCTCCCCTTTCCCCCCACCTACTCCACCCCCACCCTCACCTCTCAGCATATGTTCCTCTCGGTCAGGATTAGGGCCTTTCCTGTTAGTGAATTAGAGAGAGAGGCAGAGAGCAAGAGAGAACGTTGAGGGGGACATTTATTGTATGTTCTGTTTTTCTTTTTTCACAAAGCAGCTATAAGGACGCTGTTAAATAGATGAATAGATGTGACAGCGTGAGACAGGTGCAGATTTCCAAACTAAACAAGCAAAAACGTCTGCTTGTCATGATCCAAATCGTTTTTACAACATATAGAAAATGGAGAAATGCAAATGAGAAGGTAACAGATCTGGTAACAATTTATTTTACAGGCCTGTCATTTGTTATTCATATACAAGGAGTTGTGCTCTGCAAATGTGCCTATTTGCAAACACACAGGTTTTTAGTAATAATGAATATGAATATTTAGCAATTCATCCAAGGGCATTAATAAACAGCAAATTATACAGCTAACAAAACAGAGTAAACATCTATTACTGCCAATGGAAACCTTGTGTCAATTCTTTCTAATCAGCACCAAATTAGGCAGTTTTTGTCAGAAACTTTGTCAAAGCTAAGGTTATAAACCCTGTATCCTCCATGTTAGTGGATGGCCCATGGACCAAACTAAAAGGTAAAATAAGCCATTCTCAACCATAGTTCTTATCACACTGATTAATGCCCAAGTGATATTTTCCCTTTTTATTATTTGATGCTAAGAAAAGGGAGGAAATGTCATGATTGAAAGCTGAGACTCAGCACAAGACGGCAGCGGACGTGTCCAGGATGTTTTGGCTTCAATTCTGGATAGTGGGAGGAAGTGAAGGTTTTAAAACTTGTTGGAGGCTTTTTGATTATGTGTTTCCACACAATACAGAGATGGCAGATAATGTATAGAAACAATAGATGCACTCACACTGTAGCACTTGGCTGTTGGGTGCATGGGTGGAGGGCTCCCCAACCACGAAAAGTGCAAAAGTGCAAAAGTGCAAAAGTGCAAAAGTGCAAAAGTGCAACCATGTCTTCATGGGATTATTTTAAACAATGTTTTCCTTACATTTACAGCGAGGTATGGCAACACAGCACCTGCAAGGATACATATTTCATAACTACCTTGTGTCCTTCGTTATTCATGCTGTTGCCTTGTTACATTTTGATTTATTAATGCAGAATTCAGGCTTTGTTTGTATCCTGTGTAGCAGTGACACATGTATGGGGAGCGATTTGTTTAGGCTGCTGCATAATGGAAAACAAGCAAACCCCAACCCTGCTGCCCCAATGCGGTAGCAGGAAGGTCTCAGAGGAGAGATGTGAGCTGTTACAGTATCTGACTGTTTAGTCGCCAAGGCTGGTTGTAGCCTCCTGCACGTGTATGTCTAAGTGTGTGTGTGTGTGTGCATGTGAGGCGGGGCGAGCCAGCTTGTCTATTTAGGGGTGTGAAATTACCCGATACTCCCATTGGGAAAAGAAGTGGAAGAGTAAAGACGTTCTAAACACACGGCCGCTATTCCTAAAAGACACAGAGGGGCCTTAATAAAACAGCTAAGAGACGCTTCTCCCGTCCTCCCACCTTCCTCATCTCTCCTCCTACCGTTTCTGTCTCGCTCCTCCTCTTTCTACCTCCTCCCCAAGGAAGGACCCCCTCCCCTCCTCTTGGGGGTCCACCATCGGATTAGCCAGTCCCTCAGAAGACAGCGAAAAACGGAGCCCCGCTGTCTCACGTGAAGCAAGCTTAGAGGGGGGGGGCGTTGTGATCCAATTTTCTGCTTTTTTCCTCCTGGCCGCCGTTTTGTTTCCGCCGCTTGTTTAGAGCAGGTTCCCAGGAGATGATGTAGCCGGGGTTTTTCTAAATGAATCTCTGTGTGTGTGTGTGTGTGTGTTTGTGTAGTCTGCGCACGTGTGTTCACGAGCAGTTTTTGTGTGGAGCATTATTCCTCTGCACTGATGAATGCAGTGAAAATATTAAGTAAAAATATTATGGATACCCCACAGGGTCATGTAAGGGTTGTCCTTACCGTGACCCAAGCATGTTTTAAGTCCAGAAAGTTATGAGCGCAGGAAATATAAGGAGATAAAATGGGATTGGAGACCTCTAAGCTCTATCTATCACAGAGACCCCCCTCTGTTCAGGCTTAGAGGCCGATTATGGCATATGATATTGAATCCTCTTTGGGCTGTAGCCATTGTGTGCGTATTGTTGTGTGTAAACCTGCCTGTGCATGTGTGTCTATATGCGGCTCTATGGGTATGTGCGACCAGCCACCGTTCGACCTTGCGTCAGGGGACTTTTACCCCCCCCCCCCCCCTCTGCGTCGGGTTCAGGAGTTCAGCAGGGTGCTAAGTAATGACCTTCAATCAACATCCATCATTCACTTGTGGAATGCATGGCTGCCTCTCCACACAGCCCAGGTAGGGGCAAGCAGGGTACAGCTTAGCGTCACTCCTCGCCAATGAAGCTCCATTAGATTAACATAATGTCCTGATTATGCCGTTCGCAGACTTCTGGTAGCGGTGGCTGAGGGTAATAACTGAGCGTTTACCATGAGAATTGTTAATGGCATCTGCATTTCAAGGTCAGTGGAACGGCACGGAAGCATAAGCTGTGGCCAATATAATAGGTGCTTTGCACTTGTGACTTGTCCGTTCATCGCGCCGTCTGTTTGCCTCCTTTTTCTTTGAACCATGTCTGTCGCCGATCTATAACTGATTCAGAGATTAAACCTGAGTGTCAAGACAAGAAGGCAAACATTCTGCTTCAGTGAAAACAGGCAGCATGCCAGTGTTTAGCTGTAAACACATAGTGCAGGTTGGTCTGACATGAGAAGTGTGTTGCTCACTTGGCAGGAGCTTGTGCACACTGACTGAAATGCTGTCATGTGATAACCTTGTAATTGTAAACCTTTTGACCTGACTGACTGACCTGAAAACAAAACTGATGTTATTTTGAAAATACAGGTCATCATTTCCCAGCAACAACTGAATCTCTTTAAAAAAAATGTTTAGGAATGTTCCATGATGAGAAAAAATATAAAAATAAACAGAGGCATTGACATTGGGTGACGGTTGGGACACATATTGACCAATACTATTATTTGAAATACATAAAATGAAATCAAATTAAATAGATAAGGGCTAGAAAATAAAACAAATTAAGAAGTAAAATACTATACCAACAAATTAGAATGACTTTAGAAATACATAATTAGCTTTGGAGGTCTTGGTAAATGTAGGATAGATGTTCCACCTCCTCCTTCATGTTTAATCAACTGACATGGGGGACTGTACAAAAGTGAATACATGTCTAATATATGTTGCTATGCTGTCAACATGACAATAACACTATAAAGACATGACAACAACACTATAACGTCTACTTTTCTAAAGCTGTGTCCATCTCTGTCCTTATACTCATTAAAAACCCTTTTTCACGTGTCCTCAATATCTTTTCCAGAACTTTCAAAGGCAACTCTATCTCTCGCCTGTTTATTTGCGACGCTGGCCAGGAGCCGGGTGGTCGGAAAGTTTTGACATCCCCAGGGGTTCAGGTTATACTGGCTGTTTGTCAAGACGTGAGGCATCCCAAAGTGCTGGGTCACAACATTGCTTCTCAGATTCCACAAGATCCAGCTTCTCATTCTCACTTGACCACACTGATTAGATAATAAGGTCAGAGAAGGGTTAGAGAGGTCTCGAAAAGATCACACTTTAAATCTCGGGAAAAGACAGTGTGTCCTTCAACAGTTTCACTTACCTCACTTTCCTTCGTTGTCAGCTGCTCTGTAATGGGGTTAGAGAAGATTACTTCAAATGCAACACTGACATTATTTGTCTCATTAATCAGTAAGCTTTCAGAGATCGTTCACAATCACAGACGAAGTGAATGCAGATCACGGACATAAGGCTCCATCCGTTTCCATACGCGTATCTAATGTTGAGCATAAAAAAGCCTTAACATGTACATTCAGCATTCACAACTTCTGTATATGGCTCATTTGCCCATATATCATCCTCAAAGCAAACAAGAAGCCAGATGTTGGTTTCAGTCACAGATTTGTTTAAGTCATTTGAGAAAAATGGGTAAAAAAAAAAAAGAGAGAGAAAGAGAAAGAGAGAGGATAAAAAGCAGAGTTATTTTCTCTTCTCTTCATGTGGTGAGGGCTTTGGTGGAGGTTTTCCTTCATGCTGAGTTTTGAAGCTAATGTATGGGTGGGGGGAGGACACATTATCGTGTTTCATACATACAGTGGTTAAAGCCCAGCCTGGTTTTCCATTTCACACACACACACACACACACACACACAACCTTAAAACACATCTTCACCTTAAAAGTTTATGATTTACATTATAGGGACTTGGTTTTTTGTCCTCTTAAGGAAGATTACTCCCCATAATAAACAGAATTAGGTCCCCACTGACATGAGTAATGTAGACCACACACACACACACACACACACACACTGTGGCACTTAAACAGTTGCACCTGTTGCTGATTTTCAGCCAATGACTGCCACTGTTGTGTGTCGTGTGTGTGTGTGTGTGTGTGTGTGTGCACGTGCACTTTTGTTTGTTTGTGCGTGTGTGTGTGTGTGCGTGTGTGCGTGTGTGTGTGACATTTGCAGTCCTATATGTCACCATGACCGCAAGCGCTGACCAGGCCTTCATTTTACCACAAATGAAAAAAGAAATAAGGACAAGGGGCCCAACATCCATTATTCAGCGTACCACCACCAACCTCTGTTTAGTCAATAACAGCCTGTGTAAACTCCGACCCTGTAATAAGAGAGTCCACTCTAACCTCCATGTCGAGCCATGTCACGGACCGGAGCCTCTTCCAGCTGTGCCAGATACATCAACACTTTTCTAGAAATTACAGAAATTAAACTGTCATTTACTCCCGTGTGGAACGAGCTTAAATCGGTTTCGATCGTTGGCCTGATTCAGTACAAAAAAAAGAAAAGAAATGCTGTTACGCGTCATTTCAAAGACTTTTCATTTCAAACAGTCAGCAGAGTCATATTTTTAGACATTGTTGGTGTTGGTGTTTCTATATTTATCGCAAAGCTGCACAGCCTCAAATCAGGTCAAATTATGTTGTCAGCTGAAATACCTTAAGATCTTTGTCAGTTTTATGAGACTTTCATGGATGGACTTATATGGCTGCATCTGCTCAAGTGTGTGTGTGTTTGTGTTTGAATGCATTCGTATATGTTGAACGGGATTATTTTGACAGCCCTGAACCCAACAATTAAAAAAGGCAGAATTTTCCCAGACTTATAAAGTCATCTCTTCATTCCTCTACTCCCTTTTCCACCATAAACACACACATGCACGCAGACTCAAAGACACCCAAGCCAACGTACACCACCACCACTACTGCCGCCATCCAAGTCTCCCTTCCCGTCCTTTTGTCTCTCGTAATTAAAGCGTCCGCTTGGCCTCATTGGCCCCAAGCCACTTGTCTTTTTATCTGAGTGAAGAGAAGGGAAAGTTGTCACATTCCTCCTCTCAATGGCAGGGCCGCATCATTATCCACTGCCCACATTGTCTCTCTCCTCTTTACTTAATGTGATCCCGCCTTCCTTCCTTTTCCTCTCCCACTCTCTCTTTATTTTTACCCACAGGCCCTCCTCGGTGTGGAACAAAGGGAGGAAGTGCCCCTGACATTAGTCGTTGGGATTATTTATATCGCCACTGCGTGTGTGGTGTTATTTTTAGCAGATCGGGCTATATTCGTTGCCGTTCAGCCAAATTTGGAGCTGAAACCGTACGGGCTGTTGTAGAGGATGATTGTTGAGGATGCTGCTGTTTGAGTGCACACCTACAATCACTTGGCCTTGGGTGAACACATAAGTAGCTCGGGTAATTGTATGTTTTCACTGTACCAGCCAGTTTGGCAGATTGTCTTCCTCTCCTCATGGGACCTTTCTGACTTTTTTAATTTTATTTTTAGCCTCCTGTACTTTTTAATAAAGTCTCCTTCCCGACTGTGTAACGGCGCTATTGTGTTCTGTGGCAGCCAATGGACATGAAGTGTAACCAAAGTGCAGCTGGGAATCTTATGTGAAGCTGTGGGAGTTTTATTACACACTTTTGAAGTTGTCCTTGTATAAATGATTTTGCTCGTCTCCCCTCTCTTACATTTTCACCTTTCTGCTTCGTCTTTGTGCATCAAAAATACACCATCGTCCAACGGTTGTATTTACGTGCAAATTGTCACTTTGCATGCCTGCAAAATGCTTATTATGGATGCACAGCGTCTATTTGGAATGATTGCACATTGCAAAAATCCAATGGCTAGGTCTCTGTCGCTGGTGGCTCTGGGATGAGCCTCCTCTCGTCCTCTTTGCTCCCTCGCTGCATGCGCACCGAAACCCACAGTCCTCCCACGCCTGCACTCGCTAACTCCCCGTCCCTGACTCACAACCAAAATTCAGTTTAATCCCAACCAACCCACTGACCTCGGCTTTCCAAATATTCCTGTGATCCCACTGTGGTAATCTCGCCAGTAACCAGCGTTTTAACTCAGGCAACCTTTGGCTCTGTCAGGCCAAAAAAGGGAATTAGCCTCTAACCTTAAATAGAGCCACGCTGCTGGCATTACAATGACAGTCTCTATTAAAAGACTATGAATTAGCAACTCCAGAGCTGCTATATGTGCACATAAAAAAGGCAAAGACAGGATGGCTTTGTTATGTTGAGCAATTTTTGACCGATTACCACATTTGAAAGGTGCTGTCTTCATTCTTCCTGTTGTTGCTACACTGCTTCAGCTACAGAGAGGTGATGAGTAAAAGTCAGGAATAAAAATAGCTCTAATTGCATAACTGCTCTTAACACAGTTCTACTTTTTATTCTTGTACGCGATATCTACCTACTTATTCCACAAACGTCCGTCTGTCTGTATGTGGAATGTATATATGGAGAACTGTTCATCCTATCGGCCTCACACTGGGCCAAAGGAGTTGCGGTGTTGAATTTGGTGCAATTTGGACACGTGGTGCGTTCATTGTCAATAAAATGTGAATAAACAGCACAATAAACAGTGTCTTGAGGTTAGTGGGGGTTGGGGCCGTGTGCTATCAACATGCGGGCAGTCTGTGGACCGAGTTGTCTTCCTGTATGCCCTTGTGGCCCACGCACCAGAACTGCCCCGTCAGCAGTAATTACTGATCTCTGTCTTAGCAGCAACATTCATACGATCTCTTCCTCTTTCGCAATTTGTCTTCGAAAGAAAAACCACAATGTTTATTTTGCTGCAACACTTCCTCTTGAGGTTTTATGTAGAAAGGTTGTGCACAACATGTCAAAAGCCATCATGCAATGTATAAAAAAATAACTAAGCATTATTTTTATATTATTAAATAGCTAATTATTAAAACATATAAAGGCCACACATTTTATTTAATGAAAAACAATGACAATAAAATCGTCACTGCAAATAAACCTGGTGGGATGAACAGACAAAGACTTTATAACTTCCATCTGCACCATAAACCGTCCAGCACACAAACAATAAAGGAGTCACAGCTTATTGTAGAACTGATTAAGGAGGACTCACTGATGACAAGGGATAATTCTGAAGTAGCTCCGAAGCATTAACACAGGCCAAGAGAACAGAACATTCCAAACAGGCAGGTTTAAAACGGGCACGGCACTAGTTTTTCTTCCTAAATTTGTAATTGTTGCAATACACAAGGTAGAACATGAAAAAGCATCCACAGACATACAGCTCGGACTCTGGAGGCAGAAATTCCTCCAGAAAGCAACAAGATTGGAGTCGAGCTCGGTGCATCATGAGAAGTGCCCCCCGGCAGTCGAGGCCTATAGCACGACGAGGGGATGGTTCAAGCTGAGGAAAACAGATCTTTACGGTGTATTGTATGTTCCAAACATGTCTGTGTGGGTTCACGAGAGGCAACGACAACAAGGAGGCAACGCTCAGGGGCAGACTTGGATCACGTGACGTGTCCCAGTGAGACATCGCAATGACTGTCTGGGTCTGACTCTGCACAACAACCAGGGCAACGGGTTCATGATGAGCTCCTGTTTACTGTGACAGGCAGAGTGGAAGTGACAGAAAGAGCAAGAGAGAGATAAAGCCACACACGCACGCCAAAACGATGATATAATAAAATGATAAAATAAAATGTCTCACACTTTTGCTAAAAAACCTATACACACATACACCTACTACCCACTTGTAGGACCATTTACAGCCCTTACACTTGGGAGTCGTCTGCTCTTCCCGGAGCGATGGAAAGAATCCAGAGCCCAATAAAGTTGGAGTCTGTTCATAAGACCCCGCGCAGGTTTATCCAAACACTCGCCTAAACATTCCATAAGTTCCCTTTCCAGGAATTTCCCGGAGGTTTCTACGGCCGACATTGCGTACAGCTGCTGGGAGTTAGTAACACAGAGGCCAAACGCAGTGCGAGGAGGGGTAGCGGTGGGAGGTGGTGGGGTGGAACCATCCCCAAGCCAGGCCCCCCTCTCCTCCTCCTCCTCCCCCCTCCTTCATCTCCTCTGCTCTCTGTTATTGTTTTGACTGAGGTGGAGGGTTTCGAGGGGCGAAGGGGGAGGTGGGGGGGGGGGGGGGCTTCACGTGGGGTGAGGTCTTTTCGCCTATTATGTCTGGGTCGTCTTGGAATCTAGGTCACGACGAGACCTCATCTCTCCTTTCCACCTCTACACTGTGAAACTGCTGCCACCCCCCCCCCCAAAAAAGAAAAACTTGCTGCCTTTTTCCACTTCTCGCTGCCACGGTCGAGGTGCCACGCCCATCTGACCCCTGCCCCCCCCGCCCGTCTCCGTTCTTTCCCTCTCTCTCCCATCTCTTCTCTCGCCGCGCCAAATGCCAGGCGTTTATCAGGGATAAGCAGCTGTCCCCTTTCGCTCGGGGGGAGTTGAAGAAGAAGAGGAACAGAGGAAGAAACAGAAGTGGAGGAAGACAGAAGGGAAAGATGCTGATAGTTGAGGCGGCCAAATTTAAATTTTACTTGCCCTGCGAATTTTAAAACTTAACGTGAACTGACTTCAAAATTTTGGTAAATGATCAAAGAATGATTTTTAACATATTCTTATCCTTATCTACCTCTGCTTCCACAAACGTCTGTCTGTCTGTATGTGGAACACATATACTCTTTAAAGTACAGCAGTGGTCAGCAACCGGGTTATCCGACAATTTATACATTTTATTTCGCCGTGTCTGACAGAATCACTTCTGACAAATGTCGTCAACCTTAAGGCACAACAACTGTTTTGTTGCTGCCATGCTTTCTAAACCCGCTGAAGTGGGTGTGAAGGTTGTATCGATTACTTAACAGACCTCTGAAAAAGCCGACATGAAGTAAAACATTAAAACTTATATATAAACCTGAACATGAAAAGCAATACAAGATATTCAGTTTCACTTCAGGAAATAAATCCGGTAGATGAAGATAAGGTTTTATAACTGCACCATAGACTGTTCATAAAAGGCTCTGACAGGCATGTTAAGAACGGGCACTGCACTAATACCTATAATACACCCTTTATATATAATGTCATGATCCTTGGGCTGTTGCAATGACTGTACAAACATGTGTCTCTGTGTTACGTCTCATGAATTCCTTGGATGCAGATATCTATGTAAAAACACTGGTGAAGGCTAAAGCCACTGCAGGTGCGTCATAGCTCCGAGTGTTCAGAGAAAACACAACTCGAGATATGGTTCTTGAAACCCAACAACCTTCCGTCGCATTAAGCTTTTGTCGGCAAAGTATCACAGGGGAGCCGACAGGGAAGTAAAAGGAGTGGGATATTTTCACGTGACAGCAATTAAGTCGTTACCTTGCCTGAGCACTTGAGTTTATCTTTATTTCCCTTGTTCTGATAAGCTGACAAACGACCTGACCTTGGTTTCGTCAGTCATCGTGATGTTGAAATGAAACTTAAAATGCACTCAGCCGAGTGTGAGATATTTTTATACTTTTTTCCCCTTCGTGCTTTATTTTCATTGATAAAATGGAAGTAAAAGGGGACGAATGGAGTAAAAGAGAAGGGGACTTTTCCTCTGTCCGTGTCTTGTGCCCATCCACACACATGACAAAGGAGAACTGTGGTATTGGTTTTTAAACGTTTTGTTCACTTCTATGTAGTTTGACTTGTACGCAGCCTCTCGCCCAATGTCTAAATGATGTCCTGCAGTTCTGATTGGAATTCAATGAGTGCAGGCTGCACATCACAGCAGAAATGCCACATCTTATCTGTGGGGTTCATTGCCACGCATCTGATATCAACCAGAGACCGTCTGACTGTCAAAGCTTCATTCTTTGCATTCCACCGTGTGTGTGTTTGTGTGTGTGTGTGTGTGTGTTTGTGTGAATCTGCAACAGCCCAGGGGCGATATCTCTATATGAACGGCTTGGAGCTGCGTTAGCGTTGACAAGAGATGGAATCTGTTATCATGTGTTTGCATCATCAGGAGGCAGTGTGCCATTTGGCTGAGGCGGCATGTGTCGTGCGGTTTGAGGGACCGCAACGCAAATAAAAACACGGAGGATGCCGGCGCAGTAGCTGCCGGGCTGTGAATACAGAGGGTGTGTCGGTGTGCACAGGCAGGGTCACACGCATGATGATGCTACTGATCTGTGTGTGTGTGTGTGTGTGCGTGTGTGTGTGTGTCTGTGAGTGTGTGTGTGGAGTAGTGAAGGGGATGAAGAGAGGCAGTTGGCACAGCCGTGAAAGCCCCCTCTCCCAGCTGTGAAATCTCCAGTGGACCCCTGGGAGAGGAGAGAAAGTCTGTCAGTCCACTCTCTTCTCTCACCAGCCAACTCTTGTGTGCGTTCTCTTCCTGTCCACACACACACACACACACACACACACACACACACACACAGCAAAGCAGCCCTGGCAGCTGAGTTTAGCAGCGGTGGGGGGTTTAGAGGAAGCACAGGAGCCTCGGTTACGACCCGGCTATCACAAGTTATCACATCGACGAGTGTGTCGGTGCAGTCACCGGGTTCGCCTGTTTATTCATGTGTGTAAGGGTGGGGGTGGGGTGGAAGGAGTCGTATGGGGTGGCTCACTGTTTATGTGTCTGTACTATAACAACGTAACAGAGCGAGTCCTGGTCTGAACTGCAACATAGATGTCACATAATCTATTGTTCTAGGGCGGCTGGAACTGCAGTGGAACAAATTGATGATGATGTCGACAACCAAGCAGAGCAGCACAACATTCCCCATCCCAGTGCAAATTAAGAATACTTCAATTCATTGTGCACATATCCTCCAGGACGATTTCTCATTATTAGAATTTCTTAATTGAAGTAGGAGTGGTTTAAGTTAATCGTCTTCGAACTATTTTAATGTGGCATGAGCAGAGTCACCAGGTCCGCCTCTAATATGCGACTTTGGGTTTCTTTTTTTTGGAAGTCCCTTGACACATCTGTGACTGGGATCATTGTATTTATATGAACCATTATATTTTCCGATAAACTCCTTTGGACACACACATTCTGTTTAATAGCTCAAGTGCATCTCAAAAGCTTTTTATGAGTCAGTCCAGTGAAGCCTTCATCATCATTTCCACCTCGTTTTCTGTCATAATCAAATCCCCAGTTGGATTATACAGACACATCCGGCAGGTAATTGGATATGTGACATTATCTGCAGGGGTCAGAGGTCGACCTGGGGACCTTGGCCCAATGACAGCAGATTAGCCGATAGCAATGAAGGTCAATCAACTCCTCTGGTCCAATTAAAAGACAGGAAGCACGATCAGGATAGATATAAACAGACAGAGGAAATGACAAAGGTTGTAAAATGAGATTTGAGTTAATGAGTGAAGGAGGTATATCATAAATTCACACCCACACAAGATGATGTTGTATGAGGCATTTGACTGAGCTTCTCCCATTTTACTTTCAACAACTTTAGAGTCAGCTTCTTTGTTGAATATGTATGTTTGTTTTCAGAATCATGAAGCTGTTTCTCATACGTGTATGGCACCTCTTTCTCATTCAGAGGAATCTGTTTTCTTTTGCGTTCTCACATACAGCCCCTCCGGAAAAACTTCAGGAAAATGTCCTGACTTCAGAGCATTTCTGAAAGCCGCTTATGGAAGGCAAAGAAATATAGTCAAAAACTAAATGAAAGAAAGTAAGTGACCCTTGAGTTTAGAGTGTTTCATCACAGGTCCGTTCCGAAGTTCAATATTGAATCGTCAAGCTCAAAATTATGTTCATGTCTTTCTGCTAATAAATGCATTTTGCCTGTGAATTACTAATTTAATGCCCATATATCTGTGAACGCATTCAAATAAAAGAGCGTATATAAAATAATGATGAGAAAAAAAACTGGATTTCAACAAGTTGTAACAAGGGTATTAGGGAAACAACTACTTGTTTCTACGTCAACATATTTGCATTTAGTTTCGCTATTTGCTATCACGCTATGAAAGCAAATGGAAATCCATTCAATCTGAAGAACAACACAGACCAGCCGTGTCACAGAGGGTCACATCATTTGATGTAAGACAACTGACCCCCAGTAGCACACAATAATTAATCACATAATTAAGATGCTGTGTAGTAGCTGGGCTTTTCTATTGCAATAGGGGATTGGCCTTTTCCCCTTTAATACATGATTCCAACTCAAGTCAATGCTATTAATCCTCAACCTGCACCTGACCCCGAGTCTTAGCTCAGTTCAACCCCTAAAGTGACACTTTTTAAATACTGATCCGTGTGTGTGTGTGTGTGTGTGTGTGTGTGTGTGTGTGTGTGTGTGTGTGTGCAGTTACACACAAACACATTTCAGTCATAGATTAATCATCTTATCGCCATTACCGTGAGTGGAGACGAAATAACGTAATAGTTTGTTTTGTTAATCAACAGATGCTGTCCAGTTGTTTCCTTTCTGTTTTTTTCAACCATTGCATACTCATTTCCATAATTCATCCCCTGACTTATTAAGAAGATAATCCCCTTGTTATACGGTCGCCGCCGCAGAATTCACCAGGGAACTGTGTGTATTTACGTGTGTGGGTAAAGAAAGAGGGTGGGGTCATATTTGAACCCGAATGAACCGGGTTATTCCTTTCTTCTCCTTGCCACTCCTCCTCCCTCCTGCATCGGCTGCTTGTGGATGCTAATGATTAATTGCTTATTTGCTCGGACGGGGTGGGGGTGGGAGAGTTTGATTGGCGTGTACGCAGAGTAGACTTGACGAGCTGCCAAAGCTGTCAGACGGGGTTTGATGCAGACCGAGAGAGCGAGAGAGAGAGAGAGAGAGAGAGAGAGAGAGACGGTAGAGAGAGAGACTGGTAAAGAGTATAGGCGAGATCACGGCCATCTGAGGTCATTAATGCCTGCGTCACATGTTTCTCCAAAACACCAGCACACACAAACACACTACATATATGCACAGAGCTCCATGCAATCTATTGACTTAGTGTGTGTGGTGTGTCCGTGTGAGCGCACTTGCAGCAGGCGCTGTCATTACGGTGCAAAGGTGTATGGAAATATTCACGCACGCTCTAATTTGCATGTGCACACATGCAAGCTGAATGGCATTGTTCTGTCAATCATCTGAGTGCACCACAACGCACTCCATTTTAATCATCATTAGAGGCGGGAGCGGCGTTCATCAGAGATAGCAGGCTACAGTATAAGTGACCGATTGTATACATCAACGTGAATGAAGGGACGGTCTGGGAAAGACACGTCTCATTGCGAACCCAGTTTACTTCCTCGTGGAGAATCTAAACATGTGCTCCTCTTTACGTAAGTCCTTGAATTATCTATTTTTTTTATCCTCAGTGGAGTTTAAATTCAGAAATCAAGTGGTGTGTTAAGTGCAAAAGGAATTTGACGTTATTTAGAACGTCGCCAACCCAAAGTTGTCAGTGTTGATTAAAGGGACCCTCCATGCACCAGCATTGGCTGAAATTATTTGTGCCCTTTGTCAGTTTTCAAGATCAAAATTGAATCCACAAGGTGCATCATTGACTTGATCAGTGAGCGGATAGAACAGCAGCATCGGCACTCAGGGTTAAATCAGACAGATTGTTTCCAGAGACCCGTAGAGATGTTGTTACACTGAACGCTTGCTCAATCCACATTTGACCCCATTCATGGGAGACCGCTGCCAGAGGTCATCACCTTTCACAGATGCTTAAGTCTGTAACTGATGTTTCAATGCTGAACCACAGACTTGCACCATAATAGGTTTTTGTCTCTTGCATATGCTCATCATCAGGGGATTAGTTCAACGCAATATATTAATCACTTTCTTAGTGAGCATTAGAGAAGATTGAGACCACTTTCATAAATTCAATATGATGCAGGGTCAGGAAGGGTTAGCCTAGCTCAGCATTTAGACTGGGATCAGAGGGAATCAGATAAGTTCAGAAATGTGTCTACCACAACATATATAGCTCAATTATCGAGTCTTGCAGCTATATATCTGTTTCTGAACAGGAATGTAAAAATAAGACTTGCAGTCGGTATTTCTCAACAAAACTAGCGAGCGGGCAAGTACAGAAAAGATACGGCATGATAATGAAAAGTCTATGCATATACACTACCACCCTATTAGCATTTCCGTTAAGATCATTTTATTCTGGGTCTGATTTCTTAAGAAATTCTTCTCATCTAATTCTGAGGAAGAAAGCAACTATTTGTAAAAAATCCCGTCCTTTAACTAGAAGAGTCCATAAAGGCTAACGGCCCAATCCTATTCCCAGGATCAGAATTGGATTGACTCTAATTTACGCCACCACAACAATTAATGAAAGAGATTTAGTAGTTTTTTAGTAATAATGAACACAGCTTGTGTTCATCCCTGGTTGGCAGAACGATCTCATAGCCAGACTGTCGAACGATGCATGTTGACCTATTTGACAGATGACGGTTCGGCACATGTCACTGAGTCAGTCTGGAGGCTGTAGTATTGCCCAGACTGCTTGTGTAAGTTGATCTTCTGTTGTGAAGAGGTCTTAGGATTTTGACCAGGGCAAACAGGAGACTGATGCCTTTTCCTTTGTTT
The DNA here is from genome assembly GCA_026259375.1 of Verasper variegatus. Classification (NCBI taxonomy): domain Eukaryota; kingdom Metazoa; phylum Chordata; class Actinopteri; order Pleuronectiformes; family Pleuronectidae; genus Verasper; species Verasper variegatus. The sequence continues at coordinate 10,097,154 of CM048058.1, read as the reverse complement.
TTGAAAGACTTAAGATATATATAAAAAATAAAGCGTAAGCATGATTTGTAGCATGTCATATGTTTTTTTTTCTCCTTCCTTTCCTTTGTTGATGAAGTTCTTGTAAGTTCTTATTAATTTATTACAAGGCATTACGAGGCATACAGTGGGCATCTTTGAAGTACAATATGTAGGTTTGAAGTAAAGGTATGAAATAAATTCCATTTTCCAAGATGTCACTAAAGCCTTGGAAACACCACCATCCCCATCTTTATTAACACTACACCCAAGTCCAAGGCTTGGTTCTATTCATGCTACAGGGTAAAGCAATTAGACCTGATGGGAATGACCCATTTAAAAAACGTTTAAAAGGACACACACACGTTTCCTCCATTCTACCATTGACCACAAGCTTCTTCCCCCCCGTGTTTGGATATTTCTAGTTGTGAACGCCCCCGGCAGCTTCCACCACATCCAAGATAAATGATACCAATTTCATAAACAGCATCGTTGCCTGCTCTCACTTGTGTGAGAGCACGTGTCCCTGAATACACACATTCACCAAACCCAAGCGGAAATGGGAAAAAGCAAGCAAGCACACATAGACACACAGGACAGTGCGCACACACACACAGACACACACATGCAGTGGCAGGCCGACAGGTTTTGATCAATAGTGTTGTGAGCTGTGGAGCTTTCCCTCTGCTGTGGCGACCACACATTTGAAGCTCGAGGCTGTGTAATTGGTGCACAACAGCACGATAGCTACCACTGCAAAAAAAAAAACAACAATATTGATAACATGCCACCATGTATGTCTGTTTGTATGTGTGTGTTGTACAAATGATTCTCCAGGGAGTACACAACAGCTCGCAGGCTGCTTGTCCTCTCCTGTCGTTCCATTTGTCCTGTTAAGCCTACCTGTCTCTCTCTGTTCATCTTTTATCTCTCCCTTCCCCTCATTTGTTCCTCCTCTTTCTGTCAAGTCCAGATCTCACCTGCGGTACAAGTTGCCAAAGGACCTCATCAAATGACAGAAACCAAACACTCCACCAACGAGTACAGCCTTCGAGATACACAAGTCCTGTTCATTTCCTTCATAGACAATGAATACATTTGTATGGACGCCAATATTCCAATAATTACCCAATTGAGACAATAGTCTGAGTAATACACAACCATGTAAATGTATTTTCTGATGACCTTGACCTGTAAAAGATCAGCCCAAACTTTATACTGACGGGTCAATTGTCAATAGTTAGAATATTGATGTCCATGTAAATGTTGTCAATGTTGGGGCGACTGGTGGTTGAAGATCTTCCAAGGCTAGATGGACATGAAATTCTTTATTTGGTTCAAATATGGGGAACTGCATTAGGAAATAGTCGATCATGAGATCAAATGCCAAATGTATACAACCTATGTACATTTAAAGCAGAGAATAAAATTTCAACTGTAAAAAGGTGCATTTCAGGTGAAAGGCTGCCACAGAAAGGAGCGAGACCTGGTGTTGTACTCTGCAGCTGCACACACTAAAAGAAACAGAAGCTACAAATGATGCATGAAGAGGGTAGATTTGGATTGTCAGTTTCAGAAAGTGAAAGAAAAACTGAGAATGGAGACTCAGAGACAGGATCAGGCTCAAAATCAAGGTCTTTAATACAGTTCAGCACATGAAACAAAAATCTGTTAAAGACATAGCAGAGGGATATCAACAATACTAATTAAAAGAAAGAAAGTAGAACTGGACAAAAAGAACAAGAAAAAAGCATGAAAAATATTTAATTAAAATGAACTGGCTTGCACTCAAAAGTCTGATAAAAGTCACGAGTCAAAGCCAACAGAACTAAACTGAACAGACGAGCTGAAAAAGAAAAGGGAAACACAGACACTAAGGGAGGGGCGGCTGGATACTTTCAAGGGCACAGGACACAACAAACTCAAAGGGAAAACTAAGGCAAATTCATAAAACCTCTGAGGCCACTGAGAATAGAATTCAGCTTTAAAAACGGGAACACAAAAACCTTTGACACTTTCACACATAGCTGATCCTACTTAAGGGCAGATATTTTATAGTCCTACGTTTCACACAATCCTACATGTCTGTCACAATCACTCATTCAGGTCTAACATAAATCCCAGCTTCTCCTATATAAGCATTCAGTTGTATGATGAATCTCTACTGTCCCTTTAAGTTTGTGTTCTTCATCATATGTTGTGTATCTCAGGCACCGTCAGGGGGTTTGTCAGCAAGGGTCCGTCTGTGTCAAGCTTGTTGTGCCCGGGCATGCCCCACAATATCACGTGGTTCGAGCTACACCGCCAAAATAAAATGGATGTTGTTGCAGTGGCTTATTCAATTTGATTCCATTCCATTCCGTATTATTTATCATATGCATATTGTTATGCTAAAAAAGCCCTGCCCTGTGTGTTTGTTTCCCCGTTACCCAGGTCTCCGCTGTGTGTGTCAGCTGACCCCTCTCACGGGTTCTCCTGTCGAGAAGATGCCAAATACCAATCGCTGCCAACAGCCAGGCACACTCGCGGCTAAATATACACCTGCATGAGAGTAGCGCGCGACTGATCTCCTCAGTTTTACACGTGGGTGCACGTGCAAGAATTCTACGGGTGGCAGTCCACTCCTGTGCTTTGCGAATCCTCTTTTCACACCTCTCCGCAAGGGCCTATTTTCTGGCACTTAACCGTCTGAACCCCTGTCTGCCGGCGAAATATTCATGAGGAAGGGGAACAGCCGTCTCCTCCACTTTTTTTTCTCCTGGAGCCCAGATGTTATATGAGGCTATGCAGAATGGCTTGGCATTACAATCGCACAGACACAAAGACGAGGAGATTAGAGCGGCTAAGCAGGGAGACGAGCAGGGAGCTAAAGGCGTGAGACAGGTGAGGAGCAAAGAGGCAGAGGGGAAGAGAAAGTGAGCTGAGTTGAGGAGGAGGAGGGAGGATGTGTGAGGCAGGAGGGCACTGGGTACGCTGTGTCCTTAAAAAGCCTCTGAGGAAGTGGAGGGAGAGGCAGGGATGAGAGGAGAGGATGAGCAGTGCGGCGTGGCTGGGAAAGAGGTTAGTAAACCAGCTGAAATAGGATAACAGCGTCCCTACGTCGACGCAGATTCACATTACGAGACCTCAGTGAATGAAAATAGGAGATTAGCCGAGATATGGGACAGATGGTAATGATTTAACATCAACGTGTGTGCCGGCGCAAAATCCATGGCTTTAGTGTGATGTGGAATGCACATACGTGAAGTGTGGCGTTCTCAACATATGACCCCGGCTTATGAGCCAATTAACCAAATCCTTGATCAGGCAGATCAGCCAATCAAAACGCAAGTGGCTGCGAATGCGGACAAGCCCGACACGTGTGAGTTTCAGAAGAAAAGCTCCCGAAATCTCTGCAGTGGCTGCTGCAGTGTCACCCTGCCTCTCCTTTGCCTCTTTGTTGATTTTTGGGAACAATTTGTCCTCACAGGAAAATGTCACGCTACCCTGTCAGCTCTGACTCCATCCCCCCGCCGTGTGCCACCCACCGCCACCGTCTCTCTCTCTCTCTCTCTCTCTCACTGCGTCTCTCTTTCCACCAGTTTCTCTCACTTCCTGTCAGTGACACAGAGATTTTCTTCCCTCCCCACACTTCACGTCTTATCATGTCCTTATTTCTTTCCTTTGCATGCTCTCCTCTCTCGCCCTCCCCTCCCCGCGTGAGATTTAGTAGTACAGCAAGTGCCTAGGAACACAGTGTTCGACAGTATGCACAGTGAATATTAATGGATGGGGTACAAACTAATTCACATGGTCACTCACATGCCACAGGAAGCAAACAGAGGGTGAAAGAGAGAGAGAGACACAAGAGGCCGTCTGTTGTCTGTTAATTTCCCTCGCTTCTCTTACCTTAAATACTCCTCTCTTATTGCAGTCGCTCACATTCCTCTGTCTTCAATTTCTTCTCCCTCTGTCCTCACCTCTCACCCATATCTTTCTACCTCTGTCTAGACAGAGAGCGGCACTTAACACGCAGATGGTGAACAGGTACTGCAGTGGTTCCCAAACCTTTTGTGTCTGATGTCGCCCCTGCACAGCCCTGTCAGACGAACTCAAATAACCCTCATCCACGCTGCAGTGCCATTTGTCTCTTACCCTTAGCTGGCTGCTTGAGTTTACTTTCTTTATCTATTCCCTTTTTTTGGCCATTCAAAAGCAGTGGGAAGAAAAACCTTAAACATATCACTGACATATCATCCCTCAGTTGTGGAGTAGCAGCATCAGCTTTCATTCTGACCCCGTGTTTCTGTCCTGGTAAAAGGACGTCCAACATTCACTCTCTTTAGCTCAGCTTTTTAGTCCCCACCAACAAAGAATGTCTGAGTCTTTTGCTGCTAAAAGCTCCAAAGTTTGTTCATTAGCTGTTCACTAATCATGCCTTCTGATGCTGAGCAGGTAGTGCACAGTGGGGACATTTTGCTTTAAATGCTGCCTGTTTCCAAAAGCAGTGGACAATTTCCCATTGAACCATGAATCGCTATCATCATTATATCTTTTCGTGCCAGTGCTGTAACCATTTTTGTTCTGGACAGATTAACAGGGGCACCACAAGAAGGTTTCTACTTGTCCCTACTTGAATGTTCCTATAAAGATCCATAAAGCCAAGAAGAGCTGCAGATTGTCTTCAGATTCAAAGCGGGCCCAGTGTAACGAGGGGCCTCAAGGGGGCTTAGCCTCCTGAGTCCTATTATTGTGCCTGATATATATCAATAGAAACAAGAGTAAAATCATTGACAGAGATACATGAGACTGTTGCTTGGGTAAATGTTTCAGAGCCATGGACATCTCTCTCTCACATAACATCTGACACATCCATTAAGTTTTTACGATCCTCTGCATTCAGGTGGGATTTGGTTCAAACTTGGTATAAAATCATGGCTTTGCACTGTGCATGCTGCGGTGATGAGCATACAGACCTGCGTAGTATTCACAAGCCATTATTACAACATAAAAAAATGGAACAAAGTGAGCATTTCCTCGCTGATGCTTTTAATTACTGCGTTGCCCCTTCAGTCGCTTCCTCATGGCGCCAGGCCTGGTTCACCGATGACACCTTTCATATTGTGACATTGGTTTTACACAGTGTGTGATGAATATAACTGAAACCACCATAAAGCCATTTCACTGCTGATCAATTATTATCCATCCAGTTACTTTCATCTAATATTACAAACATTTCTTCATAGCTATCTGATATGACAGATGCTTATTCTGATTATGACATAAAGTAATTATTTGAACCATTTACTCATCACTTCCTGCTAAATTTTTGAGGCACTGGTTTGGAATCACTGCGGCACAAGCAGCATCGTAAAGCAGGATACAAAGACAGAGATGTTCACTGACAGGGTCGGACAGCTGCACCAGACTTAAAAGCTCGGCCAGTCAATAAATTATCCCGTTAACAACACATTAAGTATTAGCTTACATCTCTGTACGCAGCACATGCTATTCATGCTGAAACCCCCGACATGCTGCCTCAAATATTTCATCATGACCTGATTTAACTTAAATGAACACCAAGTTCTTATACGATTGCATCATACCCAGAGGTTTCACGAGGATATTTAAGTTCAAATTTCACATATCTGCACATCCATCTTCTCTCCACCTTCTTTTCCGAGGACCCCTTTCACATTTCCTCATGCCGTCCTTCTTATATTCACACGTGTATCCTATTTTACCCGAGGGACATTTAATGTAAAAAGCAGCACGCATGTATCAGTCCAACTGGCGAGGTTTGTTAAAGTAGAAATTGGTGTGTTATTTCTCTGAAGCAGAATAATATTTAATTTCCGCCTGATCCCCTGTTCCCCTTCCAAATAGACCCCCACCCGCTCCTTTGCCTCTCTCCACTTGACCACCTGTGGCCTCGCTTACCCTTATGTCAAATCCCCCCTCGTCGAACCCCCCCCCCACACACACACACACACACACACACACACGCATTCCCCCCTCTGTCACTTCACCCATTTCTGCCATAGCACTAGTGTCTTATGACCGCACTGTGCGTCATGAGGCTTACTCAACAGCCCCCCCAAGCTAAAAACTACACACACACACACACACACACACACACACACACACACACACTCATCATACTGGTAAACGCAGGTCACGTTCGGACCCGGCACGTGAAAATCAAAGCGATGGGCAGAGACAAATGCACTCTTCCACAGAGGCTTACACACACACACTCTGGTTTTCCACACCATTCATGGCAGTGCTACTGTATCAGGCTACTAAAGCACCTATTTATAGTGATGACTAAGTTTTGCAGCAAAGCCATTTATGTATCTTTACAGCATAGACTCACAGAATGACCATGTGTCAGGTTATATATTGCAGACACATAGATGATCCATGCTGAAGGCAGGAGGGTCACAGGGACTCCTATTTAAGAATGTGACCAGAGGGATGACGGCCAATGATCATCTGGATGATCATTGGCCGTGAAAATGTGGTAAAAGCACATTTCTGGTAAGGTTTTCACAGTGTTTTCCTCGCAGGGTTTTCATGTAGCCTTTCACATATGAAGAATGCAGCAGATCAGGGTCAGACCTGATCATAACAACAGGAAAATGTCCAGATCATTTAGGTGATGGGTGGTGCCTGAGTAGACGAGCAGGAGATAAAACATATCATATAAATTCCGCTGCAGATATCACATGTTTTTGTTTACAGCACATTGACACCGGTGTCAGCCCTCATCGCCCAAGATCTCATTATCTGTCCAAGTTAACATCTTCTCCCATGCCTTCTACTTGTATGGCACCTCTTTTTCAAACCCAAGACTTTTTTTTTTTTTTTTCAGGTTTGCGACAGTTATCTAAATCCCTAGTTCGCTCGTAGATCCCCAAAGAAATTCCAGAAAATGCTGGAGCAACTGTCTCGGACATTTGCGTTCTCACGTGCAGCCCCTGGATTTCAAGGAAGATGTCCCGAGTTCAGTGCAGCTGAAAGCAATACGAGGACCTGCACCACTTCGGCATTTTGATTTGAAGAAAACTCCAGTTATGGGAAAATCGGTGAACACCACACTCAGGCATTACTTCTGAATGAACTCTTTTAAAAGCCACGATCCTTGCGTGAGACACCAATGATCTTCATTCAGAACTGACTCCATGAATGATCATTAAGCTGGTGCGCTCAGTGTGAAATGTCACTCTGCGGGAATTCATCGTCTTTATAAAAGAGGCATGAAGACGGACAGCCTTGGGTTTAGCAGGAGAATAAAAGGGAGAAAACATGTGCTCACTTACCTCCTGGTCACATGCTCCCTCCGAAAACAAAAACAACAGCATTCTTTGATCATGATCTCGTTAAATGCTAACTATGATAGGAATGTGAGCGTGCGTGGGCCCATATTATCAACTACTTTATCATGTGAGTGAGCTTACAACACACACACGAACACACGCGCGCACACACACACACACGTGCGCTTGAGTAACATAGAGACTGGGATTATCCATTGTTAAGCAGAGCAGGCAGCACCCAGTTAAGATAGCACCCACCTAAGCACCTAAAGAATGTAAATATCACAGTTATTTGGACACAGGTGAGTATACGGCTGCAGAAAGCAAAGAGACTGAGGTGAACTCTTTGTCGGGTTAACATCCTTTTCATGCACTGATATTAATTCCTATTTCCAACGCTACACCACAGATTTACCATTCAACAAGTGGTGATTAAACAGAAAATGGATATGAAAGTTATATCTTTTGAAATATATAGGAGCGGAATGATTTACTATTTAGCATAAAAGGCAGTTTACAACCAGCCAAATAAATGTAGGGGGAAATATCACTCTAATAAACCACAGTAGTGACCATAAATAAGGGTGATATTACATCCTTGAACCTTCCTGCTGAAGTTGGCATTAGAAGATTATGTGAACATTTCTCAATATAATTAGCCATTTACTTATATTTAATGCTTAAAAAAACTGCAGATATTACCTTTGGAAGTATATAATGCATGACACAGTGCACACAAAGACACTGGGACCCTGGCTTCAGCTTTACTGTCTAACTTTATGATTCCCATGAAGTAAATCACATGAATCAAATTCTATGTAAAGTGTGTAGCTCTGTGGCCAAAGTGATTCATTGCTCTGTCAGTGTGTCATGTGCTCAGAACTGTGGAAGAGCAAAGAAAGGTCTTTACATTGTAATAAAACCCTTCCACTGTTGTGTCTCTAGACAAAAGGTCTATTCACAAGCTATTTTTCAAAGATTTCTGGTTCTTATTCATTATCTTGACTCGGGCTCCGTGCAGCATGTAATAGCTCCCCCGCAGTTCCTCTGTTTCGCTGACTGGTAGAGGGTCAGAATCATCAACCTGGTTAGTAAAGATCAAGCAAAAGGAAGATCAAAATTCAAATTGAATGCCATAGACCATCCTTGCCACTTTGCAATCTTCCCCTTGTGCGACCAATGTCACTTGACCAGAGTTCCAGCCACGTGGTGACAACTGACACAACTCCATTCACTGAAGTAGATGAAATGTGACACAAATAAATAGTTTTTACTCGTACTAATGTGTATTGTAACCTTTATTGTTCAGTGATAGATTTTCTGAGAGGATGAGCTGAGGTTTCACCCGGCTCAAAAATAACTGCAATATCAGCCTCAAAGAGCCACAAGTGTGCTGCAGTAACCTCTCAGCCGCCGTGTGTAGCTAAGAAGCGATTAGCAGTGTGTGTCTAATAGTATCTGGAGGAGTACAGGTTGTACCATCTTAAGTGGTGCAGTGGACAGCACTGAGCTCAGAGCTCACTGTGGTGGTGTCATAACACGGCAGCTTAAGCTATATCAGTCAGTGTGTGTGTGTGTGTGTGTGTGTGTGTGTGTGTGTGTGTGTGTGTGTGATAAAAGTATTGGAACATGTGACCATAACACCGTCCACATTTCCTACCTTTGCTCGACCTCTGACTCAACATTTCCTTCATTTAACTGCAACCGTGTGTGCGCATGTGTGTGTGTCTGTGCATGTGTGTGTGTTATCTTTAGCCACCTCACTCCAGCTACTGACCTTTCCAAAGGTCTCACTGTCCAGTTGTCCACACGCAGACACGCACAGTGGATGACTGACCCACTGAAGAATGTTTTCATTTGGTCGTGTGGCAACAGTAAAAAATACCGCCACCTAACAGCTAGAGTTTGATTGTATGCGTTTTCAAAGTAACGGTGTAGAGGACAAGCAGCTGCTATCAGTCTCTGCATGTCAAGGATAAAGATTACCCTTGAAACGAGTGACATGTCTTTGAAAACACAATCAAACTCCACTGATAACAGAAGCTTTTACTCGAGAGGCACTTCAAGTTACTGGACAGACACAAAGTTAGTTTGTCAGTTCTGTTTGAGTATGAGATGCATGCCTTCATGCTGAAAGAATGCACCCCCCCCCCAAAAAAAACACACACACACACACATGCATACACACACAAACACCCTAGGTTCTCAATTTTATCATCAACATCCCCCCCTCATGTCTGTCCCTTGGAATAATTGGACATAGCCATAACCTTTTGTTATGCTTCTACTAATCTATGCTAGTGGACAATACAAGAGAAATGTCTTAGGAAAGATATAAAACATGCATTAAAATATTTTCAAAACAGAATACTTATATATGATGATCATTTTTATTTTTAGAGCCACTGCCCTACGCCACAGTGACAAGAAGTAAAATGTCTGACTACATTGTCACAAATGCAAATTGTGTTATTTCTAGAGAAAATTACAAAAATGTCAAAAAACATAATCTCATTTGCTCCAAAATTGAACAGCTTCTTACTCGATTCATACCCCATCGTTTCAATAGAATCAGTTCAGTAGCTTTTGTGTAATCCTGCAAACAAACACTCACCAGCAACCTTTTCTTAATTTCCCACACTTCACAGTTCATATTGAGCTGTTGACCTCATGAAATTAGGCCCAGATTTTCAGAGATAATCTAAATCCACTCTCACAAAATAAAGATTTACCGGGATTAAAATGTGCAAAACCTCAAGTGAGACACTGAGTTATGCTACTCGGTTATGAAGCACTTCAAAGGTTTGATTGAACTTTCTACAGTAAAGTACTGCAGTAAATGAGGAAAAGTAAAGAGCCGGAAGTGGTGTGTGTGTGTGTGTGTGTGTGTGTGTGTGTGTGTGTGTGTGTGTGTGTGTGTATTGGCCCGAATGAGTCAGTTACTCCTGTGACAACCAGCTATTCTTATTGTCATGATGTTGCCCCTGTTGTGAACTTTAGAGAGAGTTTCTCTGTTTGGATTTTGGATTGTCGTCTTTGTTTGCATTTTGACTTCTTTCCTGGTGAATTTCCGAGGAGCTGAGATCCTCTGGCAGCTCACCAACTTTACAGGTGAAAAAGACAAGTGGAAGTATGAAGTTGCAATCAATCGTGCGGTTTGAGCGATGAGAATCATTTGTCTCCTTTATTCTCTGTTCGCCAGCTGACTCGAACCTTTTTAATCGTATATATCAGGTGGGACTGTGGAGCGTCGTATTGATGGCATAATTACCAAAGTGCACGCGGCAGTCACAGTAATGACAGTGTCTGTTTTGCAACATGATAATGGTAATTTACTGTGTTATGGCAAAGGCCAGAAAACCCCCATTTAACTAAAGCAGAGATGACAAAGAGCAAATTCATATTTACGGGTGCAGCTCGGTATGTTGTTGAGGAAGAAAGGGCTGCAGACGTCTTAGCTAAACGGTAAATGCCTTGCTCAAGAGCATAATATGCTACAATTCTTCATCAAAATGTATGAAAACGACCAAGACCAATGTTAAATATGTTGTTGACTTGTGTACTTTCATTATCCAAAATGTTTCCAACAGTGGTCAAACTTTTTAATTACGTCATATCCGCTCTGCTATAGCTGTGTCTCAATTCAGGAGCTGAGTCCTTCGGAGGTCACATTTGAAGACCGATGGTGCAACTAGACCGAGAAACAAAGGCTACAACCGGTGGATCCTTCCCAGCCCCACCTATCCCAGCATTCATTGCTCTTCAGTGATGAACCAATTTGTAATGTTAAATGTTAAAACGTTCTCCGCACGTCCAACTTCAGCTCTGTTGCTCGGCAACAGCATTAAGGGCAGGACAAGTTGGCAACGCGATCTCTGAAATCCTCTGTAGACCAGACTATAATTTCATTTCAGCCTTCACGGTCTACACATCCCATGAAGAACACCTCCTTCGTAGACCGTGTCCACTGAAGGAGGCAGCCCCTGTATTAAGGCACAGTGTATAACTTCTGCAGCAAACGACGTATGACGAAGGAAAAACACACTGTCTCTCCTTCAACCCTCTTCAACTTTTCTTGCGTGTTTGTGTGTTCAAACCAATGACCTACTGGTCACAAGCTTCTATCTTTACCCTCCTGGTGGCTGCAGCCTCCCTGCAGGGGTTTGAAGCCGGTGTGTTTACATTAGCAACATCATAAAGAGCTATTGTTAGACCACCACCACTCATCAAAACATGTGCATGTGTGTGTGTAAGGAGACAAATGGCGAACGACAAAAACACTTTGAGTGACATCATAGGGGCTGTCAAAAAGACACAAATACACATGGGGAACTGGTGGGTGTGCATGTTATGTGCATGAACATGTATGTACACATATATGCCGCAGTTATACATATAACACACACACACACACACACACACACACACACACACACACCTAAAGCCACACACATGTAGGTCAAAAAGACAGAAACATACAGTACTGGTAGGTGTGCATTAAAATACCACACACAGCTATGCTTATATATACCGCATTTACACACACACACACACACACTTGTAGGTCAAAGACGCACAAACGAAAACAGGAAAGTGTGCAATAAAATATGACATATGATACACGTCAAGCAACACACACACACACATGTAGGTCAAAGAGACACAAACACATATACACATTCGGTGCTGATAGGTGTGCAATGAAATACTGTTAAAGACACACACACATACAGTATATAAATCAAACATATGCACATACATATAGACTCATACATATCAAGTTACCCATATGCACACACATGCATATACACACACACTCTTATCGCACACAAGGCTATTTATACTGCCATCCCAGAAATGGATTACTCTCCATGTGACTGCCCGGAACGGCTCGCTTCCTGCACATACCTGCCCGGAAACCAGTCGAGTGTTTCCTCCTGCCTCGACGCGATAGTCCCATAACATGTGTCGCTCACTTCATGCTACTTTTTCTTGTAATGGAACTGTCCTGTCGCCGATTCGTCATGACAGAGGACCAGAAACGGATAGCGGCATGGCACCATTAAGACGTGTGGCGGAAATGGAAGCGAGGCATGCCCACTGGTGTGTACACAGCTCGGATGGAGGGGGGAAAGGTCACGTCAAGGTTCCTCCAGCCGCTGAACCGCCGTTATTTGTGGCTTTTGGATCGCAGCTTGACACAAATCATCAGTTGCTTTGATTAAAAAAAGAAAGAATCATCCAATCAATAACAAATGAGCCATTTATTTTTTATGCCCCCACTCCCCTTTATCACCCATTTCCTTCCTGCAGTTCATCTTTTCGTGCCTGCGTGCATCATCTTTTATCATTAGATCCACTGTATGAGAGGCCATTAGAGAGAAATTGACCCAGCTCCCTGCTAGTCTCAGCAGGCTGCAGCCTCATCAGGCCGGGCCCCCATCCTCGCTGTGACCGGGCTGGCCGGCCATTACGGTTGGAGGCAGATTGGCGTGCTGTAAAATAATTATTGATGCTTCACTTGGCCCTCAGTTATTGTAAATACAATACTGTGAAACACATATTACAGTAAAGACATCAAATTAAACTTATGGATGAAAACAAAAAGGCCTCTCTGATCCATGTTTCTCATTTGTTTTGAATGGGGTGACATCATTTGTTGCTGAACTGCATTGTGGTTCCGTCACATTGCTCACGATGCGCACGGCAGAAGTTGAGCTGAACGAAATGTGCAACGGAGGCATCAGCCAATCACATCGTGTATAAACAAGCGGTCACGCTCAGGTGCTAGCCAATCAGATCATGTTAATGTGAGAGGCAGAGGCAGCTGGTGTGTGCTCTTCTGGCTGTGGATTTTATTTCCCGTGTGCTTCTCTTTAGCGTTGTATTGACAGCTAGCATTGCAGGTAAGCAGGAAAGCCAACTATTGATGTGAGCATGAATCTATTAACATTGTCGTCATGACGATCACTCCAGGACAAAGCATCGGTCACGCCCACTGCCAAGCACTAACGCAACTAATACATGCGAGTTCAGAGTTGGTGAGTCAGTGATTCATTCATATGTAAAGCATGACTCAGCAACAGATGTGTAATTAGTGCTGTTTCATGCACTTTGATATATGCACTGTTTACATAGTAGAATATTTAAAAAACAACATGTGTGGGTCCTTACTGTACACATGCCTACATGTGTACTGTACTATCAGTAGTAGTTTATTATAGGGCTGAGCTGTAGTTTATTACAGGGTTGAACAGTGCTGACTTCTTGGTATCTGTGTTTGTTGTCCAAGGTGTGCAAGGGAAGCTTGAACAGATTGTTTGCTGGAGTCATCAAGTTACCCAACCCTTGACGGAAAGCCACTGTGTGTGTGTATGTGTGTGGGGAGTGTGTAAGCGTGTGTGTTTATGGGTGTGTGAAAGAGAAAAAGGAAGGGAAGGAGCTTTTTACAAGCCGTGCAGACACGTGAATGCATGATCCAAAGATCATTTCAAGGTTGCTAGTTGCTAGATAGTAGGGAAAGGGCAGCGACGCGAGAAGACACTGGGCCAGAAGATATAGACATGTGCATGCACACACACACACACACACACACACACACATAGCTTTTCTACTCCACTATCTCTGGAATATGCCCATGAATATTCATAATTCTCCTTAGATAGTGCGCTTTTTCCTAGAAAGCATGTGTGTGTGTGTGTGTGTGTGTGTGTGTGTGTGTGTGTGTGTGTGTGTGTGTGTGTGTGTGGATGGTTGTCAGGGCTCATGGATCAGGTACAGAACTGCTAAGCTGCGAGCGAGAGCTCTCTGGGGGCTGTTCCTTGACAGACTTGCCACTGTTTTTCTCAGCTGTGTGTGTGTGTGTGTGTGTGTGTGTGTGTGTGTGTGTGTGTGTGTGTGTGTGTGCATGTGTGCGTGTATGTGCATGTGCATGTGCGCGTGCATGCATTGTGTGTGTAAAAGCATCTGTTCCAAACCATCGATGTCTCCTGCTTCTAAAATCCTGGCAAGTGGAGTGTGATGATGCAGAGTTTCACTGGTTTCATGTGACTGACAGACTTAATGACGGGATTTCCAAGAACTCACTCCTCCTCTTCTAAACATGCATCATTATGCAAATGTACGATAAGTAGTTTGGTTACATTTAACATGAAACGATGCACATTCACCAACACCATAAGCATGTTTTAATCAGTGTGATGTTCATTTATGCTTATTAACTGGGGCATCATTATTGCTAAAAATTGTTAATCGTCTCTGGCCATAATAATGTGGCACAGTCTTCTATCAACAATGGGCCATCACACCATGGCCAAAGATCAAACAAGTTCTGCCATAACGTGGCCACATCACTTGGCTGTGTAGGAGTTAGCAGATTTTTAATCACAATAGCTTTACAAATAATAATAAAAGCTTTTCTGTAAGAGATCATTTTGTGAAAAGAGAGTGGGGGGGGGGGGGGTGCCACAGGAAATGCTGCGCGGCCACTACGTCAAATGATGAAATAATATTATTATTGGTGTCACCTTCCAGGATCTAAATGCTAGACTAGACTCGGATGTCACTAATATCATTCAAATGTTCAACAGATATTCTATTGTTTCAGTGCTGCTGTGTGACATCTTAAAATTATTAAAATCATTAGAATTGTAAACATACAACGTGCGGAATGTCTGCTAATCCGCATAAGATTACAAACCGCAAGTCATATGCCTCGATTTATAAAAACACACAGGCAGCTGCCGCGGCTTGGCATGCGGGGATTGCAGGGTTTATTTATAGTCGACATGTGATTCTCGTGCCCTATCAAACCATCCGGTGGCGGCATAGGTGGCAAGCGGTTGTTTCGGACGCAGCAGGGGCCGTTTGGCTCAGCCCGGCCCACTCTGAATCACAGCGTCTGCCTGAAATGTAAATGTGAGATGACTCAGTGCGACTGCCGGACAACCTCGCCTCTGCTCTGACCCTAATGTTGACGTTACGATGAATTACATGCTGGTGAATGAATACACAATGACGGATTTATTGTATACACACGGTCTGATATGTATAGTCTACTTTCAATTGAACCACTCGTGTGGCCAGACTGTTCAACTCCCATCCACAAACCTTTTAGCCTTTTACCAAGGCTAGAAATTTCTGTTCTGTTCATTTTACTTGGCAAATGATTCAGAAACAGTGAAGCCTGAGACTTTGAGTGTAGACTGAAAGGACTTTAACATATTCTGAGTTTAACACGCAGGTTCCTTGATCAAGGCCAACAGAGGTCTGAGAGAAAGATGTATTGTTTCATTGTGAGCGGAAATTCTGCACTTACGACAGAATAACGAGTATTTTTACCTCCAACTCTCACAGGAATAATCCAAGATAGATAGTATTTTATGCTAAATAGGAAGATATTTAAGGTAGCACAGTAACATTGTGCAAAATGGATTGGCACGACGACGGCAAAGCATGTTCCAGCTCCAAAGTTACATTTTATTTCATTATTATTTTAGCTGTCTCTCTGCAGACCCGGAGCTGTCGTCACTCCGACCTGCTGCTACTATCACTATTTGGCCGCAAACTCGCCAAAAAATGGTTTGGTCATCTCTGCAGGCGTCGAGGTGCCAGCTTGGCCCCGCAGAGCCTCTCTCCGAGCGGCTGGAACGTTCTAGCCAAGGCCCAGAGGAGGAGGAGGAGGAGGAGGAGGGAGGAGGCTTCAGCGTTCACAGTGTGTCGCTATGAACAGCCGGCCTGTCTGCTGCTTGGCGCGGACAACAGACACACACATGCACATAAAACAGTCACAAAAAGTAACGTAGTGAGGGAGCAAGTCAGTGGAGAGCTGGGCAAGACTGTGAGTGGGAGCCAGAGCTGGGCAGCGAATGTGTGTGTGTGAATGTGTATCTGTGTGTGTGTGTGTGTGCGTAGGAGAGACTAAGAGAGAGTCTGGGCTCTTGCCAGTCAGAGAGGCTGCTAAATATGTCCTGTTTGGAACAGCGAACACAGCTTACAGGGGTTATTCCAGGACGTTCTTCTCCTCTGCTGCTGCTGCTGCTGCTCAGTCCTTTCCCTTCTCCCTCTGCGGTCTAATATAGACCTCATTTTGTGTCTGTTTCTAGGTGCCAAGGCCAGAGGGGGTTGTGTTTGACTGCGTGTGTGTGTGTTTGTGTGTGTGTGTGTGTGCCAGCTGAAGCCACTGCTGCTGTCTCGACGGCTGCTTTATTTTGGCTCCAGTTGCTATAGCGACCCTGTGGGACTTTCAGCGTGTCTGAACCAATGATCCGATCAATGCTAACCAACACCAGCAGCATAAGTGTGTGCATGTGTGTACTATAGTATTCTATCTATGCAGCACATACTATATAAATACAACCATCTGCTTAAAATCCTGAATGTATTTTCAACTCACATGACCCCAGCTCAGCGAATCTGTGTTACACCAGGGGGGGGGGGATTAACTGCACCAAGTTGCAAAATGACAAAGCGTTGCATGTTTGTCTCAGACTTCTGGTAAGTCTCTTATCGCTTCACACTACTGACCTCCCACCTTTAGCCCAAGTGTTTACCCGCCGAGGAAAATGTGGCCTTATTCCCGAGCACATCAATAGTGGAAAGGCCAACAGTTACACAAGCACTGTATTCCGGTAAAGCTGCAACCTCGCTGCCAAGCATCACTGTGGATTAAAACTGACCGTGCAGGGTCTTTTTGGACAAATCAATAAGAATTCTCCACAGCAGGGCAAACACCACCTCGACCCTAAACTTGGTCGCCTTCATGTTTTTATTCCTTTTTTTCTTGTTTACGTGGAATCTCCAGGACATTTTCCAGCTTTAACTTGTTGCTCTGAGCTCCAGCGACTTTCAGTCAGTGTGTGGCACAAGGATGCTTCAACAAAAGCAGCAGCTATTTCTGATACACTGCGTTCATTCAGTCAGAGCTCCTTTATTAGGACGCTGAATGTGCAAGGTCCTTCATACTTTGAAACTCAGGTTGGTTCTAAAATAAGAAATTCTTTCTGTTCTGGTATAACGTGAACTGAACGCAGCTGCTGCCAGTCTCGGATTTTTAGCCTTGGATCGTCACATGGATTGGTGACGTCAATGAAATATCTTCAGAACTTTTCAGTGGAATGCCATGACATTGTCCACTGACATTGATGGTCCTCACAGGAGGACTCCCAGAAAATCACCTCCATATACTTTGGTTACTCCCAGACTTTTCCTCCAGCTCCAACATGAGGTTCACTTTCTCCACAAAAATGTTTTTTATCCTCTTTTGAAAAATGATTGATGATTCACAGTTTAAACATTTTTTTATTGATATTTCCATTGAATTCAGTTTGGACCCTCATTCATGCTGCTGCTAAACTTAAACCTTAAGGCCACATTTTATTTTACATTTACTTTATTGAGTCGACATGAATGAGGATTCATTCAAACATTATACCTGATTAATAATTGGTACAGGACGCCGCCCTAAGGCAGGAGGTTGACTTGTTGAACCAGTCTTTCATTTACAACATTATTTTACGATTGCACAACCAGGGAAATGTTTACCGGAGTACTAATGTACATTTCCTTGACACACTATGTTCCTGGGTTTAATTGTTCTGCGTATTTGTTTTGAAAGTTGGGGGAAAGCCAGAGGACTGAATCGATCACAAGGTGAACACTGGTGACACAGAGGCAACAGGCTTAGAGTGAATGTGTGTTGGTGTGTATTGAACTCTCAGCTGACCTCTGTGGACTTGTGACCCTCTCTCTTCATGAAAACAATGGCGACCGCTCGAGAAAGTCCCATGGAATCTGCATGCCAACAGCTTCTTACAGTATGATGACCTGGAGATTGAATACCCACTCCTGGGCAATTATACACACAAGCACTCAGGCAGCAGAGCGACGGGGCCATTTGTTCAGTTGTAACAGGGAAGTGAATGTAATGAAGAATGTGTTGGAGCAATTATCGTTCAGGTAGAGTGGTGTTTTTACACAGGCAGGAGCTGCACTTCAAGGACTTCCACTGGATAACTATAGCCTTCCTCGATGTCATGTCCTCTCTGGAGAGCTGAACTCCACTTCATTTATTTCTGGTCCCAATCGCTGTCGGACGATGATGGATAACACTCCATGGGCGTAAACTGGAAACTGTTCAGTGTGTTGGAAAATACTATTTGGTGACGTTTAACGTCCGATTTAAAAATATTCTGAGGTAAAAGGAATCTCAGCAAGCCCCGGGACTTTGTATGCTCTTGAAGCATAAATGTTAAACTATTTTTATTTCTTCTTTAGTGGTTGTGTGATGTTTCAAATAGTTCCGCCTCAAATCTGTGTAGAAACTTCACCACACTAGAGAAATCTAGATAAAACACATAACTATGTGGATGAAACTGCTGCTATTTATAATATGAATCTCTTTATGTAGGGTAGGACGAATGTGACAGTGCGAGACAGCGACTTTAATTCATGCGTAAGCAAACTAAATATTCGGCACTTTTCATTCTACTTGTGAGTCGCCATAATTCATGCATACATAGGAGTACATGCATGAGTAGCGTGAGTAGTATCCTGGGTACTATTAGCCCTTGTGCTGACACAGGCGCTGGGGAAAACAGGAAATGGAGCATGGTGTGAGGTCAGCACACCACTGACTGGCCAACCATGGAGCGGCGCTCCAGTGTACATCACAGTCGTGTTTCCCCCTGAATGGTCATGTCCGACAGCTGCTGTGGAGACTGTGGAGAGAGATCATGGTAGATGCGGCCTGAAAGCCTTCATTAAAGGGTGCGTGATTCTATATGAAGAGTCGTTCCATCAACAGCAGGAAGTGTCTGAATTTAAATGTTAGGAATTAAAAATAATTAGAAATATTTGCTTTCTTGCTGAAAGATAGATGACGCGACCAATCACGTGAAGATAGAACTCTGTCTGTACGCTGTAAGCTGTAGCCTAGCATTAAAAGTGGAACGAGGAAGATGTTGTATTTTAAAATAACAAAATAATACAATTATTTGTCAAAAATGTGGTATTATTGTTGGTATGATGCTAGTGAAGGGAGGTGAGCAACACAAGGTAAAAGCTAACAACCCGTTAAACCACAGCTTTTTATTTTGACTGTTTTGTTTGTGTATGGATTGAACAGTTAGAGATAGACTTGTTTTACACTCTATCTTTTTCATTGGACCTGCACGTGGATAATTTAACATACTGAACATATTGAACATACATACATATATAGGCCCACTGTAAGTTTTCCAGCTTTATATCAAGGTGTATTGTATCTAAGAAGTCATCATAGTGACAACCAGTTTTACATGAAAGCGTTCAGATGATAATTTAGATTTCACTGTCACCCGTATTCAATTTGGGACATTGTGGCAAATCTGCTTAGTCTTAATGACGCGGGATGGGACACTCTGGTTTTCAGGCACAGTTTGTGGCAAGCAGTCGGCCGACAACATGGTGTGTTTCTTACATAAAAATCCTCACTGTATATTCAGAGCTCTCACTGCTAATTAAGCACAGTGAGTCAGCGAGGCTCCGCAGAAAGGGCATCAAACAAACACAAAGTGACGCTTTGGGAAAGAATCATTCTTGACTGGATGTTGAGTCACATTAAAACGACAGAAGGCTTTTTGTGTGTGAGTGCGTGCTAGTCATTTTTAATTCACTGTGGGAAAACACAACAGCCCTCTTACAACATGGTTTGAGTAGCGTCTGTTGATGCAGTCAAATGACTTGTTAGCTAAAAGTGCTCATACTATTAGTACAAGTAGCCACTTGCATAGCTGTGGTAGTGGGTGTTGTTACACAAGCCATTTCAGTAGTAACCGTATCAGACGTGACATTAGCAGTCATGAAGTTGTGAAGGTGCCACATTGCTGGTTCTCCTTTTTTATCTGGGTCGGGGTTGAAGATACTAAATATTTCTGGATGTTTTCCAGGTTTGTCCTGTGGATGAAAAGGGCAAACAAAAGTGAGCGTCCAAAACACTGCATGTTGAGCTCTTATAAGGTGTCAAAATCCTTCAAAGTATGAGCTTATGTCGAAAGGGTCAGTCTTCCCTGCACTCTGCAATAATGGAATGTGCACACAGGTTCTTGTTGGTTTACACACCATTATAGGAGCTAAGAAGGGCCGGGCTCACAGTTTTTACCGGATGACCCTATATTGGTTGTTCAGTGTGTCGTGTACGTCATCATCCCTGTTCCATCATGAATTACATGAGGCAGCTGCAGTTTTGCTGCATCTGCTATTGTCTTTCTGAAGACCGGAGAGTCCTGTTTGCCATAAATGGTAAATTCATTGGAACAACCGAATTTTTAAGAAATACTTCCTATGAGAGCTGAATGTTCTGCGTGTGACAGATGCAACTTGGCTACTCAGAGGACCGCAGTACTACTCCAGGGCTGCAATATCTCAGTAAGATAAAATGCTCTCAAAGTGACAAAAATCATTATATTATTGACCGATTGGAGCTGAATTAATCAAAACAGTTTTCCGGGCTTGATTTAAACCTACAAGATAAAGGACGAAAAAAAAGAAATGGAGAGAAGGAGTCTCACGCTTCACTCGCTCATGTCCTGATGGAGAAAGCCGTGTGACCACAACAGCTTGAAACAGTTCCAGTGATTTCTCTCCGTTATCGTAATCACTTGTCACCTTCAATAACAATGTGAGTAGGAAGAGTGTTGGAAAGTGACTTGTTGATGCCTGTGCACCAAATATGGGCTTGTTTATAGTATGACCGACAGAGGTATTTTCCTCTCAATTTCCACTGCACTCCACACACACACACACACACACACAGGGACGCACACGCAGTGAGGCTACCCCTTCCTGTACAGCACGGATCCGGCACATGACCAAAATAAACTCTGGCTAGAAAACAGGATGGCGGGAAGACACTCCGGCTTGTCACCCTGCATTCTCTATCTGTGTGTGTGTGTGCAGATGTAGTGTGTGTAGTAGTAGTGTTAGGGGCCTACCCCACTACAGAGGAAGCCAGCAGGAAGTCTGAGCCAATTGTTTTTCTAGTTCACTGAGTTCACCACAGCCTGTGTCTTCATAACAATGACCAACGACCGCTCTAGACGTGTGTGTGTTATTGGAAAAAGCTGTTGTGCATGTGTGTGTGTGTGTGTGTGTGTGCATGTATGTGTTTGTGTATGTTGCTGTTACTTAAACAAACTCATGTAACACATTATATGAAATGGGATTACGTGAAAATGTATATACATTTCAGATGATAGGAAAATCTTTGTTACCCCACTTTTTAAAAGATACTGGGTGAACTGATCAATGCACAAGACGTGTTTTTCTGTGTGTGCATGTGTGGGTGTGTGTGAGTGTGTGTGTGTGATGAGATCACTCCATCCAAGCCCGCCAGCGCCTGAATAAACATTTACGGCACAAAATATTTGTGTCTGCTGCCTGCGAGTTCGATCTGGCTCGCTGTCAATCCAGCTCTGTTTGCCCTTTATTTCTTCTTTGTTTGGCGACGGTCGGAGATGAAAGAGATGGAGGGTAAAGTTTATCAGAGAAATGTAGTGGAGTTGTCCTCGGTGGAGGGGGGGGGGGGCAGAACGCAACTGAGATGAAGTCGAGAAGAAAGGGGAAGGAAAAGAAGGAGGAGGAGGAAAAGGGGGAAAGAAGAAAATGCAAATGTGTGTGAAGGATCTCGTAAAAAGAAGCGCGAGGTGAGGGTCACCATAACATCAGGAGTGGTTGAGGGCAGGAGCTCCTGACTGCAATGTAACTGCAGTGTCACCATAGCCTAGTTTTCCTTCACCTGCAGGTCAGCAGCACACACATGCAAACAAAAACACAAAGTCAACACACTGTCACCCCGACCCCCGTGCACTCTGTGCCTCGGTCACACACAGCACTTTAACAGAGGTGCACCAACATGACAAACAACTATTTAAAGTAAACACACAAACTGCTTACAAATAGCCAGCACAAGAATGAAATAAGCATGTGCGCGCACACACACACGCACACAGCTGTGTCTCGATGACTCAAGAGGACTTTACATTGATTTCCCGGAGACTTATTCTAACCTTAACTTAACCCTTAGACATGTCTGGGTTAAGAACAGCTGACCAGTAAGATCAGTAGATCCATTAATAGGATTCTTACAGGGACAGAATAGTTCACAGTAAAGTGAGAAGTGCATGTCAGCAGATACCTTTAGGTAGAGGAGTGGAATCGCGTTTCCAGACTTTTCACGTGTCCACTCTGGTTTTAGAACAGAGCTTTGATAGCAAAGCTCTGATAGCAAACAAAGGGAGAGTATATAACAGTATATAGATCACCATATTTTAATTCAACATAGATTCCTGACATAATACCTGACAGTGTCGATGCTTTTCCTTTTTTTATTATCTCACTGTAGATGAGAACAACATGGGGAGAAATAAAAACTAAAGCCTTTTACTTTAAATGATCCACACACTTTTCAATAGTTCTCATCATTATAAATGGACATTTCACTCAGGCTGAGCTCATTACACATTAACTAATTCTCTTTGCTTTGGCTGCAGAAACCATCTGACATCACTATTACAAAAAACTAAAATACTCAGTAAGACCGTAAAATCTGCTTATTTACAGTTTATCTTTAGCCTTTTATTTAAAAGATCAAAATGAATATCGACTGTTTCTAGTAAATGTGGCAGAGCGAACATGAGGGGAGCTGCCACCAGGAGATGAGACGAAAGAGGGTGAGTTTGTATTTTTGTCTACAATAAAAAGCTGGAGTTGCATATAGTCGTGAGGTTCCCCCTAATTGTTTTACACTGTATATGTCTGTAATCATGGAAATCAAGCAATAACCATGCGTGCGGGACGGGGAAACGTAAATTCAGTGAAGCTAATATTAACTGCATCCAGCTTGGGTCAGAATGTCTTTTGGGTTCGATTCATTTTCTCTCGGTCTCTGAAAAATGTGTCTTGAAACTTCCCATACACACACACTAGGAAATTACCTTTCTGTGAAGCATTTTTTGAATTTGCAATCTTTGATTATTCATAGATAATGGATTTTGCTTTGTAAATGTTTATTTGGGTAATAATGATACTTTTGTGTTGAGATGTCTGAAGGACACTATTTACAACACACTACCTTCATTTCAACAGCATAACAGTTGTATCAGTTGTCAATACTGTGACAGATTTGCTCTTCATTTCTCAGAAATCAGTAGAACCAGTGTGACTGTTTCTTAATGACTCCTCTTTTCTCTGTGTTTGTGATGATTATCGTTCATGCACATTGACATCAACGATCAGAACAACATGTGTATTAAGCTCTGTGAACAGCTCTAAGTCGCAGAAAGTTTCAGAATGAGTTTTATTGAGCAAATTATGTAATTTCCACAACTTTGAGGAAGAATCTGTTATCCTATGAAATACTGTACATCAAAGATCTGCGTATCTGCTCTTTCACATCACACACGAACGATCAATCTTAAGTTTTAACCCAAAATTACCAAGAAGTCCTCTGAGTGCTCGGAAAGGAAAGTAAATGGATTTTAATTAACATTGAAAACAACTTTATTGACTGATGAAGATAATTTAATAGGAATGAGTTTAAAGACAAAAATACATCTCTTGATAACTGCTAGGCATATTTATTTTATTACAGCTATTTGCCTGACAATAAAACTCCTACTGAAATGACTCAACCAGCCATAAAAACCTGCAATTTCACTACTGCTACTGATGCAGGAATAATATGAGGGAGCCAATTGTGTCATTCGAGGGCTCTGGTTATTAATTTGAGGGAACAGAAAATGTCCCATTGATTATCAGCTGAGCTCAATGCTCACTGTGTGTTTGAATTTGGCCAAACAGTGATGCCCTCACAGCATTTGAACTTGATTACCTCTGCACTGGAAGAGGAAGGGGTTTGTGTTTGTGCGTGTGTGTGCATGAAAGCTTATGTGCAATGTGCATCTTTTAAAAGCATCCGGTGTCTGTGCATCCCAGGTTCCCTCTGTTTGTCTATAGGCACCAGGTTGTTAACACAGAGGGAGAGTAAACATCTGCTGTCTGTGCTCAAAGGCTAGTTTGAACCTTACCACGATTACCAGGAAGCAACAGAGCACAGTGAGCACAAACACTCAAGAGCTGGAAATGTAAACAAACTGGCACCTCACATTTGAGTACTTGTGTGTGCACGCACGTGTGTGTGTGTGTGTGTGTTTGTGTGAGGATATCCTCACTTCAAATATTGCAGCAAACACAAGCCAGAAAAGGAAAACAACAATCCGGTTTAAAACTGTATACTACTCACAGACAAGGGGGGGGGGACAGTGAGAAAACAAACTGTCACAACTGTCAAACATAAAATGCATCTCCACTTCCTCCTACCATCAAGTAATGACAGCAAAATATCCTGCATACGAACGCTGTCATCTTGCATCGACGACATCGTGAAGAAGAATGGTAATAAAAAGGGAGATTTTTATTGTTTTCATGTGTTCTCAGAAGAGAATCTAAAATTATACATTAATGAGCAACGCCAAGCATATAGCAGATTCTCACGTTTCCTCCTCACCATCAATCATTGTAACCAAACTGCGTCTGTCGCGGCAAAGACTTTCCACTTAGCACTTTGTGTTTACTAATTAATCCCTCAAACTGCCACAGCAGCACTTAGGATATACAGAACAGGAGGAATAAAAGGAGAGAGGGGGCAGAAAAACAGAGGTAATGATTTGCCGTCTCTGCCTGGAAGACGCTGACAAGGGAAAGTGGGCATTAGGAGAAGTCCAGGCTTTTGATTTGTCAACAAAGTCTCGACCTGTGATACTCTCACAGAAACAATAGATTTACAATACACTGATAAGGATGTCCAAGCACGCAGAAATACAATCTACAGACTCGTGCTTATAGAGGCACAAACCAACATTCACACAGTTTGAAGTACAAACACAGGGGCAGGGTTTCTTTCTCAGCATCTTCTGTTGGTCTGATGTATTGATCCCCTGGCTCTATCACCGCACTCCCAGCAGCCATTAATTCACTGAGGCTGAGAGAGGCCCAGACTCTATACTGATCTCTGCGGACGATGACTAAGAGTCATCCATCAGCGAGAGCAGAGTCGCTGAGGCAGAGAGTGAAAGACATATACAACCACTTGTTATCAGCGGCTTGGTTTCTGTGGACCTGCTTCTATGTACATTTACAGTTTTTCTAATTAAAAAAAACGAATGGATCGGAATCATTACAAAAATCGCAAATGTCTTTTTACTCTTGGCTAAGTTGGAAAAGCTGGTTCATCAATAAAAGCTCAATGGAAACAGGCCAAAGACTCATTAATGCTGCCTTTACGTGTGAAAAGAGATACATCAATTGCGATGTCATTGCCCAAAACCCCCATGCATTTACGTTAGCATGGTTGTTGAGCAATACATCCACTAGAGGGCAGCACAGAGCCGACCGTTTCTGACAACAACGAACATGGTGGCGGTGGAGGAAGTTGCGATAATGTACCTCTTCAGAAAGTAAACAACGGTGGTCCAACTTACCAACTCGCAAAAGACCCTCCTTAAAAAGTTATACCCTTGGTGAAATTTCTTTCTCTTGTCCTGCGGTCCTGTTGCTTGAACTAGTACCTACACTGCCCCCCATAGATTTCTGGTGGTACTGCTGCTCCTCGTCTCTTTTGTTTGTATCCGCAAGCTTTGAGAAGACGTACACATATACAGATTAGAGTGCCTCTTAAATGGTTTGATGGCACCGAACTGGAGAGTTAGTGCCACTAATTCTTTAAATTGACAAACCAAATCAAGTGAATGCATTTATTAGGATTTTCTTTTGAAGAATTTCCCAAAATTCATTTACATTCGGAGAGAGACCCAGTTTGCTAATGAAGACCAAAAGCTGCCCCTGAAAAGTGACCCTTACATCGAGATTACTTCACCAGACAGAAAAGTAAGGATCACATGAATTGATAGTGACGATAATTGCAGGTTGGAGTATTATCCATTGTGGATATTTCTGACAAAGATATGTGAAATGGGACAATGTGTGCGTGTGTTTGCATATGTATGTTGCGTCTCTGTCTTTGTGGTGTATGATCAATCAGTTCAGATCCACGCCTCTGTATCTCTTAAGACCTCCAGCATCTGGCACGTTGAGAAATGAACACACCACCACTTCCCCATCCATCGCTGTTATGAATTCAGCCCCTGTCAAAAATTCCATCCACAGTGTTTAACATACAATGGAAGGAAAATGGATTATTCCACCCACCTTCCACTCAGTGGAGACTAAAGGAAGTAAATCTCAGAAATCTCATACACATGCACATCATATATCATTACATTTCCTATTTCCTGGAAGCTATGAATCTGTATGGTAGACGCTGTATGCGACAGCTGGATTACTATAACATACTGTGTGGGATAAATGGGTCTTTTCTCTGGATTGGTGTTCTCTTGTGGGCTTACAGAAAATATTTGTCAGCTAGTGATGGCTCGGAGACAGAAGAAGACACTCGGAACAAAGCATGAATGCATAATTCAATGTAAGCATGAAGCTATAATGAGCTATATTCTGTTCAATGGTAGTGTCGCACATTAGAAGAAACTATGATGAGTTCAAAATGTTTAATTGTGATAGGGTTGTGTTTTGGTGCAGTGGTTAGCTCTGTCGCCTCACTATGAGAAGGTCCTGGGTCGAGCCTGTTGGGCGACCAAGGCCTTTCTGCTTAGAGCTCTCCCCCGTGTTGGTGTGGGTCTTTTACTCCTCCCATAGGGTTATTCTGAGAATCCAAAAATTGTCTGTAGGTGTGACTGTGACTGTTATTGGTTGTTTTTCTTTATATGTCAGGTTCTCTGTTGGCGACCTGTCAAGGGTGTACACTGCCTCTTGTTTATCTCACAGCAAGTAAATGATGAATGGTTCCTTTAACATGTCTAGTGTGTTTTTGTCTCACATAATGCTGCTCTTTAGCCTCTGTTGTAAGTTTTTACTCTAAGTGGGACACGCATTAAATCCAGACTTTCGAGGTAAATGTTCTTGACGGGATTTCTTTGGTGGTTCACCCAAAAAATGCTAGATAGTTGATAGAATCCATTCCACCACCGACGGTCGATTGGAATGCAATCAAGAAAGTCGTGCAGTTGTCACACTGACATCTTTCTCTGTCTCCGACCACTGACTGAAGACACTGAACGAGACTGAATAGAAAAGAGACGTGAGTGATGAAAGAGTTGAAAAGGTACAATAGAAGGTAGTGCTGCTCCCCACATCGCTGACATTTACCAAAAAGTCTGTGTGTGTGTGAGGGACGGTGGCCTCTTATATACTGTGTGTGTGTGCTCACATACTGTAAAGTGCAGTACTATACAGCTGTTGCGATATATCAGTGGACATCAAGGGTCAAACATCACAAGCAAAGGCTAGCCACTGTGTGTGTGTTTGTGTGCGCGCATCAGCAGGTATATTCTAAGGGGTGACAGGGATCAATAGTGCATTAGGCCCCATCACAGCTGCTTGCCCTGGAGACAGACAGGCAGAGAGAGAGGCTGATAACGCTCCTACAGGCCTGTCTCCCACACAGAGCAGAGATACAGGGAGGGAGGAGACGGCCAGAAAGAAGCTGTCAGAGAGAAAGACAGGCGGGGATAGAGAGAGAGAGTGAGAGATATATTGATCAAGCGGGACGAGCGAGAAGGAAGAGATAAATCCAGGAGGAAAGGAAAATTAAATTTGATAGAAAGGAGGAAAGGGAGGTGAGAGAAAAAGAAATAATGCAAACAAGGGAAAGATAGAAAAAAAGTGCAGATAAAAAAGAAAGAAGGCAATTACTGAAAGGGGGAGCAGAGGGGACAGGTTGTAGGAGGAGGGGTCGATAGGGAGAGAAGGCGGCGGGGCTCTCAAGCAGAGAATTGGAGCAGATGAGGAATTTCATTTTCTGTACGTCGACCCTCCATCGTCTCATCACGGCGTTTAATAGAGATGCTTCTTTTTCTGACAGACACAATGAGAGATCGCCGGCACACAGCGTCTGTCACACACACCTCCACACATAAATATCACAGCCACCGACACAACCTCCACACACACACACACACACAGCTCCCACTCTGCACACTGGCCGTACTGTACATCAGCTTTGCGGAGCGGCAAGTGCCAGCGGTGCAGGAGCCAGCTGTTTGGCGAGGGAATTATCTAGGTTAAGATGTTTGGCCCCGTTTCCCCCTCTGAGCCCTGCTCTGAAGAGGCCCCACGATGGCTCTTTTCTTTCTCCCCCATCTGTCACAGCATCACGTTCGCAACCTGAAACCTCAGCTACCAAATGAAATGTTTGGAGAGGGTAATGGTCGGGTTTCCAGTGCTTGTGATTGGTAAATGGTCTTTTAAAAAGGTTGTCAAAAGTTGCCAAAAAGGAAAAATGATCAACCTTAAAATACAACTGAATGACTTTTATTTATATGTTACAAGACAAAACAGAAACAGAGTTTAAAGCTACTTGGTAGGGAAATAAAACAACAGACATAATTTACTCCGACTTCCATAGACATGCGTATTTGGGTTAGGTTAATTGGAGACTTTAAATTCTCTGTAGGTGTGAGTGTGAATGATAGTGTGTCTCTGGATGTTGGGCCTGCGATACGCTCCCGTCCTGTCCAGGGTGTAACCCGCCTCTCCCTGGGATTGGCTCCAGCTCCCTGAGACCCTTAAAAGATAAGCAGAAGAGATGATAGATGGTGTTGTGCATGTCTTGGTTTATGTTGCATTCAAGCAACATCAGCAGAACAAGAAGAGCGAGAGGATCTCCCGTTATACTGACTTGTCTAACACGGCTAGCCATCATTTAAAGTCTGGGAGACGTCACTCCTCCACAGCGAGGGTGTCAAACCTAACATTGGACTTTATTCAAATGTACCACAGGTTCTGCACTCTTGTCAAAAGTTTCTTACACCTCAGATTTAAAATGACTGACACTAAAAGCTTTTCTGTCTCACTCAGTTCTAATTACAACGGACATGATGTGATGTGAATCCTGCACGACCGGGGCAGATGTACAGTTAATCATATAACTAATGATTTTCCTACAAAAAAAAAGAACCGCTTTGTTATGCTCTCACAAGCTCAAATATATAGTTAGACTTAAAGTCAACTAAAACTCAATGTGGGTCATGTGATGTGAAGAGCAATATTACAGTAATTAAGGATAAAAATCATGAAAGGGCTTTATTATAAACATAATAACTTGAGGGTAATGCAAGTTAATCTCTGTGCCATAACGCCTTTGTTTATGCAGGGGTATATATGCACGTATGCACGCCCACACACAGGCATGTACTGTACATGTTACAGTAGGCCACAGCAGTGAAGTGTGTGTGTGTGTGTATGGGAGGGGGTGGGACAGGGATGGTATAGCTGTAGGGGGCTATGGGAAGCTTTCTAGGGCCATTTCCAGTGTGGTGTAAAGAGCAGCACCATCTGTGACTGGTTCTCTAATGAGCGGCTTAATGGGTTTGGAACCATGTGGCTTCCTCTATATGTCCTCCTCGTGTGTAAGTGCGAGTCCATCACACACTCACACACACACACAGATGTTGACACCCGCTCTGGCATGGCCGACATCACCTTCAGTGCATCTAAATGTGTTTATTTCTCTGTCTTGTGTCGTCCCTCTTTGTCTATATATCCTCCTCACACACACACACACCGGCAGATGTTGTAACCCCCAGGGGTGCAGGCATCATCAGCATGATACCCTGCTAATAGTTTTATAGGACCTGGGGTGCGGCTCCCAGATCATAATGTTATGTGGATGCTAATATCCTCTGATATGGAGCAATTTTTTAAAAAAGCAGACGCTGTCCCCATGTTTGAGATTAAACTGATCTCAGGTTATTGTTCAGCACATGTTTATTGCTCTAATATTAAATTATACACAGGGCTCATATTGGTCCATAAGGGCTATAAACCTAGCTCTGTGCTGACTTGTGGCACAGGTAGCATATGCGCTATGGACTTTTATTGAAATGTAAATAACCATGTTGCAATAAACATGTCATACGTCTGCACACTTTGCATAATATCCTATATTAGGTAAACATATCTATTTCCACAATATTTTTGATTGATTTTTGTTAAAAATAGCACAGTAGAAGAAAAGCAAATTTCTAAAACATCTTTCAAACAGAAGCTATAATGATCTGCTTAATTTGGCGTGAAGTGACAGTTCTCAGCTTTTATCCGACGTAAATCACAGAAATTCCTGTAGGTAGAGCGGTAATTTATGCATGAGCAGCAGCAGGGAGGAGAAACAATGCAGATAATTTGCAGCACAAAGAGGAAAAAGTAATTTTATTACAGCTTGCACAAGAAGAGAAAGGAAAGGAAACAAGGCCTTTTTAAATTAAATACATATAATTACATTAAAGAGGATAAATGATGCCAAAAATACATAAAATATTAGGACATTTGCATGATTACTAGCAACTTTTTATGGTTAAATGTTGGTTAAAATATTGCATACACTCTTGTCGGATTTCTTTCATCAAGATCGATAAATTATTCTCTGAGTAATCAAGAAATTTTATTTAATTTAGTAATCTGTCCAGTACTTTTTGTGTAATCTAGCTAACAAACAAACGTACAAACAATCAAATGCAGACAAAACATAACCTCCTGTAACTTCCTCCATTCCTGTACACACACACAACACACACACATAAATACCAATATCTTAAAAATATGCAAAGTAATGATACATTAACACATATTAACAAAATAATACATGTTGATTTTATTTATGATTAAATTCTCTTTAATGTCTTAATCATTTGCATCTCTACAGAAGCTCGGTACAGTCACATGGCGCCGTGTAAAACCATTTAATGAGCCGCCAGCGACAATTAGCACGGGGTCTGTTCCACTCGTCACCAGAGGCTCCCGTTAGCAGCATCAAATCCGTTTAATTAATTGTGTGATTTCTTTTTTCCTCCCTCTGGTTTGGTGTTCCTTTCATTTGTGCTTTGCCAACTGCAGTCATGGACAAAGAGGAACGGGGTCGTAGTTCACTGAGGAAACGGGAGCTCACGTTCATTATATCTTTTTTTTTTGTCTTTACTGTGTGAGTCTAGTAACACACTAACGAATCTGTCCTCTTTCCCATGCTTTCCTCTGCCGCCAACATTTTTCACCGCGTTCTTATTGCTTTTATCCCTTTTAATATTTTCATTGCTTTATCGTAATCTATGTCTCCCTGCGGAATCCTATCAGATTAGTGGCTGAGATATCCCAATCTCCCCATGGGGGTCATTACTGTTTCATCTTATCATCTTTATCCGCTACACTTCCTTCTTTGTGGCAATTTTTTGCTGGTGCATCCGAAAAAACGTTTTGTTGAGCTAACACTTCGGCTCATGTACACTCGCAGAGTCTAATGACTAATGCCCCCCCCCCCCGACATGTTCTTGGTGAGTGATCCCCCCAAAAGTCCCCAGCTTATGAACGAGAGGAGACAAAAAGGCCCCCGTGCAAACCTAAGTGGCAAAAACAGATCAAGGAAAACGGGGAAAGGGAGGGAGGCAGGGGTGAGGCCTGGTAATAGTGGAGGTCCGAGGGGGAAACTGGTGTCTGCGGTGTCTGTGATGAATTAATTGACTGGATGGATGTGTGATCGTGTGAGTGGGACACACCAGCAAGGGCCCCCCAACCTGTCTCTGGGGCCCTGCGTGCACTTCTGTTACTTCTAACCTCTAGCGTATGTACAGTGCGCTCCAGGGAACAGGCAGTATTGTGGCCGTCACGTCAGGCAGATTAACAAGAGCGATAGGCACCATAACATTAAAGGACCTCTGCTTGACTTGTTCCGTCAAGGATCTTTGGAGGTATGGATAGATAGGTGTGTGTGTGTGTGTATAATTGAAGCGCCATGATGGCATCATGAGAGCCAAGTCAACACTGGATGTTGCATCAGTGTTACTCCACTCATCTGTACCAGGAGTTTCTGTGGCTGAGACTATAGGTGGACCTTTTTGCATCAGCATTTCCTCGTCTTGCCTCAACACGCCGTAGAGACGGGGCGATGCAAGCTCCGCTCAATGCAGTGCAGTGTAAACACAAACATGCCCTGTGTCTGCATGGAAAGAAAAACAATGCGTCAATAGAGTGCAATCAGATGTACAGAGAGGGAAGATGGGATTCGCAGTTCAAGCTCAAACCAAGCATGTGGCTGTTTTAATGCAAATGCAGCTGTAATTAACTGGGTGTGGGGAGCTCACATTTGCTGTCACATACGTGGACGCTCAGTGAAGAAGAGAAGAAGAGTGATGGATGCAGAACCTGGGGTTTTAGCATGTTTTTGAATGAGACGTTGCTTTAAATGCTCACTTGTTTAGTCCTATTTTTGATTTGCAAAAAAGGTCGCCAACGGATATGTTTCATCAGATTTCTCGTGGTTAAAAATAACATGGTTATAGACATTAAATAAAGCATAATCCAAACCGCACATCCATTGATCCAGTTATTCGTTGTTTATTCTAAGAGAGTTTCTATACTTGTTGGGTTTCTCCATAAATTTGAAGGTTTTAACCTTAATATGTTATTATTTGACGCTTAGAATTTAACTGAATACCTTTTATTTTAGTTCATTCATTTTTTACCATGGATTTTGTGAAGCACTTTGTAACCTTGTTAGTGCTACACAAATAAAGTTATTATTATTATTATTACTACCATTGAATGGATTATCTGTTCAGCATGTCATTAAGACCTCCTCTTCTGTTTGGGGTCAGGGGTCTAGGGTTACACTGTTGGGTTATAGTGTGGGATTATGTTAACAGCAAAGAGACAATGGACCCTTTGTTGACACCTCATATAGGTCGTTCGAGTATCATCAACAGGCCGTGCAGAAAATGTGTTTCGCAATTAAATCAACCACTTGCAAACACTCGCCAACAGTCGAAGGGATTGTGACAGAGAAGTGCATCCATCAAAGCACATGGAGGATGAATGTGGGATTTCACGCAGGCTTTCATTCGTTTTCTGGGTCTTTCCTTAACATCCTAAAAACTC
The DNA here is from genome assembly GCA_026259375.1 of Verasper variegatus. Classification (NCBI taxonomy): domain Eukaryota; kingdom Metazoa; phylum Chordata; class Actinopteri; order Pleuronectiformes; family Pleuronectidae; genus Verasper; species Verasper variegatus. Next base: position 10,063,828 of record CM048058.1, on the reverse strand, counting down.
AATTAGGGACAGAGGAAGCATAGTGCGCATAGTGTCCATGTTGTTGTTGATGTGATAAATCTATAATCAACAGTCACCATCAGGGTCACAGAGGATTTCTTGGGAGAAGATGAGATAGCTTCTGTATCACACAGTGTGGTTATATCGTGGAGTGAGTCCGTGCGTGTTCACAGCTCTCCTGGGACCGACTTTAATCAATGCCAATCACAAACAAATTAGCCTCGCCTTAACGCACCACCTCTCCCCTTCCTCGCTGACTACACAGGTTTCTTCCCCCAGCCATGCACATCCGAGACATCCCTTATGGAAACCCTTCATATAGCTGCACGGTTTATGTGTAGAGCTGCCATGTACATTTTTTTTATGTTCATGTGTAGGACCTGTATAGAAAGTGGCTCTTCACGACAGGAGGTAGCTCTCAGCTTCTTGGATCAGAGTTGAAATATCTTCACAACCAAGTCCAGTTGCCTATGTACACATGTACAGCTCCTGAGGATTTCACACATAAACAGTTTTCAAATCCTGCAAGTTAGCCCGATGAGGGTAATGGATACAATTTACAAACTCACAAAGCAAGAATCTGTGATGTCTTCAAAAAATGTTTTTCTTAACCCCCGCTCATCCCCCCAAAAACATTCAGCTGCCAAGTTAGAAATCGATTGGCTGAACGCTTTTCAAGATTATACAGACAGACATATTCCTTGGTTCATAGCTAGATTTACATGATACCGTATCATGCGTTGAAAATAATAATCCGCAGCATGGCTGTTAGTGTATTCCTCAACATAGTCTATCTCTTTACTATTCCACTTCTGAGGTTAATGCCAGAATACAAATGCAAAGCCAGCAGCAGTCTGTATGGGAGGATCTGTGTGGGAGGTGTTTAAACAGTTAAGAACAGGGATTACACTTGTTTACAGTAGCTTATGCTAAAACCAGAGAAGAAGCTAATTGCAGGGAGGTGTCAATGTGCTTCATACTTGTATGTGTGCCCATGTGTGAGTGTGTGTGAACATACTCTGCATCCAGTGGAGGGACAACATGTCACTTTCAGTCTCTTTCTCTGCCTGCGTGTGTGTGTTTTGAGCATGACCCAATAAAACAACAAACACACCTCAGCAGCATGTGCTAATAACTAGTGTGAGGAACACACACACACACACATGCACTTATGAAGAAATATGCCCACAACTGCAGACACATGCACACACAATTACACGTCATGCAACACTCACACATGCAATCTCCACAAACCTCATGTCTCCATCACATGTTGACACATGCAGTCGCCCAATTTTTCATCCTTTCAAGTCTGGCTGTGTAAACAGCCAGCATTTTTCGCGACTACTGTCCGCTCCCGTGTGTGTGAGTGTGATATTAGAGCCATTGATTTAGGCTAGCTGGGTTGTGTTTGTGCAGGGGTGACCACCCCCAATCTTCTCTCTTATCGTCCGCAGCAGATTTATAGTGAGCCCCAGAGCACTGACCAATGGGCGGTGAGCTGAGAAGCGAAAGCAGAGGGAGCCCTTTTGTTACTGTCCCTAACACTATTTAAGTCTTTTGGATGTGTGTGTGGGAGGTTTATTTTTGTTTTTGTCCAGTATCTTGACCACTAAGTCACAACGATTATTTAAGCAAAGACTATTTTGAATAACAGATCTCAGACATTCATCTGAGGAACGTCAGAATCAATATGAGAAACAGGTTTATTGCTAAGTAGGGTTTCCTATACAAAGAAGTGGATATGGAGGAGAAAGCAAGGGAAAAGAAAGGGGTGAAGGGAAAACAAATTGAAAGAAAGTGGGACAATTTGTAAAGTTTTATAAAATGACAGAAAGCAAAAGGAAGCAGAGAAGATCAAGGACAGAAGGGTGAAAAAAAAAAAGACAAAACACAGAGACAAAGGCAGACAGGAAGTGAAAGAAGCAAGTGAACGGGTGAGGAAGACAAAGAGAGAGGGAGAAAGAGAGAGAGAGAGTCCCTGGTGTTTGTATCTCTGAATTAAATGGTGAGAACTGAGCTCGCTCCCATCGCTCCCTGGCGACCAATCAGTCTCACTGTGTCTGCAGGGGGGCAGTTAACTGGTTCACACCAGGCTGACACAAACTCAGTGCCCTCACCCAGCCGGCGGACCACCCCAAAACTCACACACACACACACACACACACATACACGCACACACAGACTGGGAGAGAAAACTCCAGAGAAAGACACACAATTGCGTTAATAGATTCAAAGTAAGACATCCGTATTCGCGCTCACACACACATAGCACGTGGGATCAAAACACAGACAAATGAGGGGATGTAAGTTTAAACACACACACACACACACACACACTTCACTGCATATCGTATTCTTGGCCTGTCGTCTGCCCTTCCTCTCCCCTCTGACACAGTGAGCTCCAACCGGAAGCTCGGCTCTCATTCTGGAGAAAGAGGAGCTTTTGTCCCCAGAACACAGAGGCCTCTTTCTCTTAGCTGTGTGCTGTGAGTGTGTGTGTGTGGGAGAGAGAGAAAAAGAGTGTGTGCTGCGGGGTAACAAGTGCAGATAAAAGTTAAGAGTAATTGAGAAAGAAAGAAAAGAGAAAGAGAGACGGAAGAGAGGGGAAAAAAACAACATGAGAAAAACCAGCCAGGAGGATCTTTGTCAATCGTTGTTTGGAACAGATTTAAAAAGATGCTGTCAGCCTAAAGCACAATGCAAATGAGGGCTGCTGGTTTGTTGGCAGGGACGAGGTGACATCACCGCGTGTGAGCGCAATATAAAGTTGCACTTTTTATTTTTCACTCTGTGAGTGGAGAAAAGGAGGCATGTTGGCTGTGTGTCGATGCAGAAGCTGCTAAAACGTGGCGCCCGGCTGTCTCGCCACTGGTGCCATGGTTGCCGACGGCTCTCACGGGAGAAAGGCGGTGGACAGTTTTGTCACGGTACCTCCAAGGTGAGAGCGGCTTTGACAAAGAGTGCGAAATTTCCGGTGGGCACGACTCTTCCTCTTCACTTTATGTGCCGTGAATCCACTGCAGCAGGATCTGCTCTGTAGAAATGAAGGTCAAAGTGTGTGTTGCACCTCGGGGATCAATTAAAGTTCAGTCCGTTCAATTAAAACTGTTAATGGATCCAAAATTGACATACTAGTGTTTGAGCCTTGACTTTTTCCTCACTGGTGGAACAGAAGAACATTAAATACCAACAGATTTATCGCTTTAATAAAAATGAATCTCCTAAATCGGAGTCAGAACTTCAAGTGGCTCAAGTGGCCAACGTACAACAAACAGAGATTTAATAGATTTCCTATTCTTAAAGTCTCAAAGCTTAAATAATATTTAAAATATTCATTTTCTATGGTCACAAGCTTAAAACGTGGAAAAATAAAGCTGTTTCTTTACTCGTTCACGAGGTCATTTCTCAACCGTGCGGCATTCACCAGCATCACTGATCTCTTACAACGACAGAGGCTCAATAATGGACACGAGACATTCACTGTCATCGCTCTCCCCCCGAGGGACAAGCACCCAGCTGTCGACTCTCAAGACTTGAACTTTCACCTTCTTGCTTAACTCCTGCCAGACTCCTCAGAGCGGCGGATAATGTGTTGTAATCTTGTTTCTTCCTGCTCAATAAGATATTATACCTGCACACGAACTTTGGCATCCATAGCACATTGTTTGTTCTGCTCACCAGGTCACATTCTGGCCTGTTAAAGTCAAACCAGGATCTATTGCAAGGAAAGAGCATCTGTGAACTCTGACCCAGAATGAAAATTTTGTCTTATATACAATATTAAATGCACATTCTTGCCTTATATCTCTCATTTTAAAATCCCCGACCCAGTCCTTGTTTCTTCCAGCCTCTGTTGCACTGGAGAGGCTTGCAGGCTAATCTCTATAAACAGATTCTGCATGTGAATATGCATATAAGAGTTTGGGGGGGTAAGCCTTCTGGTTTCCGTCGCTGGTTTGAACAATCACATTTGAGCAGGCTTTGGTCCCCCGCAGGTTAACAGGCCGTGTGGAGAGTAAATGCATTGACCAAAATTAATCTGGTATCAGCTTTTTATTTGATAGCATTCGTATGTACATAGCTATTAATGGAGATTAGATTAAACGTCGTCTGGACCTAAAACACTTACAAAAACTATTGCTGTGTCTAACATTGTAGTTTTGATGCAATGAATTGTGCAAATGTGTTTCAGACAAAAAAATGTAATATTGCTCTGTCACACACTTTGTGGCTGTTCATGTGGTGAACCTGCACTTGCAGATTTTGATGACACAGAGCTCTTGATTCTTTTGAAACATGAATGCACTTGAATTAAGTCACTTTAACCATCAGATTAGTGAATTGCAAGACCTCATGTTTTTGCACCCGTTGTATGCATAGAAAGAGGAAGACCCTAAAGGAGACATTCGACAATCCTTCAACAGAGTCACATAGACTCCTAATGTTTGTATTGAAATCATAGTGTCATCGACCACTGTTAGCTTTACTGGGAGGGTGTGGTGCAGGAGGATTATTCATCCCAGTCAGCTGTTTGTAGTTGTTGGTGCAGAGAACCCTCTGTATACTGATGCAACGCTACAATACGAGTTTTGACCTTGCTCCACTTTCTACTTATACTTCAGCATAATTTTAAAATACAAATATTCTTCAGATGCACAGAAATCACAACATTCAAAGACAAAGACATCAAAGCACAATATAACTGGTGGACCAGCGCACACACACAGGACGTTCAAGTGAATGCACGCATGTGTACTTCACATGCACGCACACAGTCGCCACATGCACAGAAACTGTCTTGCGAAGGCGAGAAAACATTGTTGACCCTTAGCACTGCATTCAGCTCTCAAAGCCCTGCATTCATCATGACTGGCTACTTTTCTGTGTGACACCGCTCGCAGCTCAAACTGCCTCTTGCAAAAGAGCAGTTTACAAACAGAATTATGCTCCCAGCGGACTGCAGCTCTTTGTGGTTTATTTTTAGTTCTCAGTTGACGTGGCTAATTCAGCTTACTAACACTGTCGATTTTGAAAGATTTCCTATTTTGCAAGGGTACTGGACGTGTGCTCACAAATGGATAGCGGATGCATGGATGAATTCAGCAACTGTGCTGACACATGTCCATTTATGCCAAGAAGTGGGTTGACCGTCAATCTCAAACATCAGGATTATCCCATCTTTCCAAAGGGATATCCTCGATGCATTGAGATGCATAATTCAACAGCAGCAGTGAAGCTGATAATCAATAGCCTTCGAGCTGTATTGAGCGTGCATGATGCAGTGCATTTGCTCAGCAGCACTGACAATACATCGATTGCAAGGCTGTAAAATAGTTTCTGCTGTTGTCTTAGGGTCCAGTGTGATTTTACGAGGAGTCTAGGGAAAGAACGCAAAGAGCACTTGTGCTGCTACGAGCAAGAACATATACAAACCAGCTGCTCGGTGGATGGTAAAAGTGCATTCGCATACAGAAGGCTCCACCGCCGTCCCACAAAAGTCTTCCCTACATTACCCTGATGTGTACCCGGATGTGACTCAAGCCGCTCGTACAGTAAAAGCACTCTCTCATGTGGCAAGAAATAAAGACACACACATACACACAAAACACTTTGCCATCTGGGACTCATTTCCCGCCATCGAGAACAGCTGTGGCTGAAGCTTTCATGTGTTGAGGTGGGCAGGCGGAGGAATGCCGGGCGAACAGCCCTACGTGCTCCAGCAGAAGGTAAATTACAGGGAGCTGCATCACACCATAACTCAGGAGAAAACACAGCCTTGGAGTCTGAGGCCAGCGTCTGCACTGAATCCGTTTGTTACTGGCATTTCTTTCTCTGCTGCTTCTACAGATGTGGTGTCAGTGTGTGTGTGTGTGCGTGTGCGTGTGCGTGTGTCTTCATCTGTGTTACGTGTGGATTCAGAATCTGTCAGATACAGGTGATATGAATTAAGTTCCATTTGCATTTTATAGGGTTTTGTCATTGACTTTAAATGAAGATGGACGACACATCTCTACTTCCTCCCGTTGTGGGAGATTGTGGCTATGGGTGCATTTCGAGACATTCTTGCCAAATATCACTATCACTATGAGTATATTAGCATGGCAATGTGTGCATGTACTTTGCAAATATATGCTTGACAGAGCCACATTGTCGTAGACTCAGTGAATTTCTTTTAATCCCTTTATTTGAAAGCATTAGTGTATATTTGTGTTCCTATGACATGCAGCAGCTAACCCACTGCTAACCCACCCCAAATGCTTTGGTCTGTAAGTGTTCCAGTGCAGTTTAGTGCCTCTTACGAGTCTCTACATGTTGTTTTAGAGGCACAGTTGCTTCATGCTGCCAAGAATAAAAGTCTGCGGGAAACATTAAATCCATGTAATTTACGGCTGTGAAAATTGTCTGATTTAAAATAGACCAAATATCAAACATCGGCAGCTTCAGTCAAATTTTCCAAAACACAGTATATGTGTGTATGTAAGAGATCAAGAAACATATCTTCCACACATCTGTAGAAGATGAAAACCTGCTATTAGCATGTCAGAGAGCAGGGCTCGAGTGCACCACTCAATACACACAGGCAATTGCAAACTTGGGCAGGCCCACACACAAACACACACCAGCCAGAAAGAAAACAATAAAATGTCAACGATGAAAAGGTCGTCAAGGGACAACAGACACGCTTCCACATGCCTCCTCTTATGAGCTGCGGTGCCGTATTCCGCGTCTTGAGATCAAAGGTGGCAGCGCAACGGCGGCGTCCACGCTGCCGATAGCGCAGCTGTCACTCACGCAGCAAAGTGTCATCCAATCTGAAGCTGTAAGTTGAGCTCGGCAGTGCGGAGCCCTGAACTCAATGGGTGTTCTGGTAATAAGGAAGGCGAGGTTTTAGCAGCCGCTTCCAGCAAACTCATCACAAAATGCCTGCTTAGTGTACAGTTCACAAACGGTAACATTATCCCTCTGTCCTCCCTGACAATAGCCCTGTCTGTTCCCCCTGTCATCTCCTTTCTTCCTCCCTTGTTTTTCTTCTTTCCTTTGAAGCTGTTTTTTTTTTTACCAACAACAGATATTTTAGCTTTTTTCCCAAATATTGCTCTCTCCTTTCATACCTACCAGTACTGTACTTGAGAACAATTTTGAGGTATTAATATCTTGCTAGAGTATTACTATTTTTACACTACTTCTACTCTACTTTTTTTTGAACCTCTATAAATTGATTTCATAACTGGAATTTACATACAAAATAAAACTTGACGATTCATGTTAAGCAACATGTGAATGTATGAAATAGCTAAAAGTAGCTCCGCCTCCACAAGCTGCACAATTTATACTAAAATGTATTCTTCTACATGTGTGAAGCCACACTGATGTTTTTTCTTCTTCCATTCCCGTCACCTTCTTCTCTCCCATATCAGCTGACCGCTCATGTTGTAATCCACACATAACCACCGCGGCTCTAATCTGTCAATTTGCCGCTCCTTCTGACGTACGCCATTTTTCAATCAGTGCCACCAAGTAGCCTAATCCCTATTTATTAGCCCAGTTAGCCTATATATAGCCGCCATCACACACATCCGCTGCAAACACAGCAAACGGCAAGGAGCGACTGTGGTATTAATATTAAGCAGCTTAGTTTATGTAAGGGCCAATGTCTTTTTAAAATACCAGGGAGGACTCAGAAGGGATTAAATCAGGCCAAACTGGCTTTTTTTTTTTTCTCACGCAGGAAGGAGGGAGAGAGATGGAGAAGAAGGGAGGAGCGGGTGTAAAGATTGTTTTCAAGGTGAACGTGGGAGGGGGAGGAGGAGTTCAGGAGTGCAGCTGTGAGGCACATGCACACTCTACCTACAAGTCAAGTTTTGTCTATATCCATACAACGGATCCTGGTATTGTCCTGTTGTTGTAGTCCTTGTGTGCGACTGAACAAACAATGGGTGGTTGGTTTCTTTCCAATGCAAAAGCCACGACACTTGTGTTTGTCTTTTTATTGAGCAGAAGCTGTGCTGGTGGGGGCGTCACCATGAAAAATTAAAACCACATCAGAGGAGTAAATGGGGAATCAGACGCGCCTGCACCACCATGAAAGAGGCAGATACTTGATCCCTTTGGAGCATTTTCTACGACTGAATGCTACAAATTAATATGTAACTACAGACATATATGCACATGGCTATTAAGAATCATTAGGCTTCATAAGAAAAATCTGCACAAAATGCTCCACTGTGCTGACACTGACTCACAATATACCAAGGACTCTTCTTTTTACGAGGTGAATGTCCCCCTGCATTCAGCGTGCTATGCATTCAGTTTATAAAAAATTGCAGCGTGTGTGTGTACTGTACGCCCCCAGCCTTCTAATATGGTGCAGTAGAGCAGAGCCTGTGTGTGTGTGTGTGTGTGTGTGTGTGTGTGTGTGTGTGTGTGTGTGTGTGTGTGTGTAGTGTAGTGTAGAATCCTACGCAGCGCTTGGCAAGAGTGAGCAGGAGAGAGAAATTTGACAGAGTGCCAAGTCGACCTCATTTCCCCTACTCAGTGTGTGTGTGTGTGTGTGGGTGGGTGAGAGTGTGTGTGTGTGTGTTGCAGTCGCAGCAGTACTGTAGCAGCACTAGCCAGCTTGGCTCAGCTTGCGGCTCCCGGATCTCTGCCCTGCACTTTATACATGTAACTCAATCCCCACTGCCGCCGCACAACCCAACACAACCCCTCCATCCCCAACACACACTGACACACACACACACACACACACATGAGGATACCTGCCGTATACATGAATGCACACAATGAAGCTGGTCAAACACACACACACACACACACACACACACACACACACACACACACTTACATCTACTCTTCAGCTGATTTGGCAGCTTCAGGAGTCAACAGGTCAAACATACACACTGGTACTTACAGGTCACAGTACAGGTACTGTACATACTGTGCTCAGGGGATCGTGTGTGTGTCTGTGTGTGTGTGTGTGTGTGTGTGTGTGTGTGTGTGTGTCCCACTTCTAAACTCTATATGATATATATTGGACAATCTCTGGATTTAACATATTCAGGCAATAATAAATTAAATGACGGAATGTGATGTGATGTGTATGTATATGAATGTTTGTGAGTGTGTGTGTGAGCGTGTGATAGTGTGTATGAGTGTGTGTGTGTGAATGTATATGAGTGTGTGCTGCATGTGCGCATCCCTGGCACCGCGCCCGACTGTTCTCCCCAACACAAGGAACTCATTGACCTGGATCGGTGCAGAGCCGCACCCCTCCTCAGGGCTGCTGCAGAGACTCTAGGGAGCCCCTGGTGGTCAAATGAGACAACTGCAGCCACAGAGCAGCCTCCCAGCCACACACCAGACACCAGACAGACTGACTCGAGCAGAAGTACCAACTGTATAAATGTGGAAATAGTCCTTTACCGGAATAATTCCTGCATGTAAAATAGTAGTAAAATAAATGTGCATAGGTATAATGAGACAAATCAATCAAAGTAAAATGTTCATTGTGCAGAAAAATGGCTGATACCTTGTTATATTTCACATTGTGTCTTAGAAAGCTGATGCATCAGTGCGTAAGCAGCTTTTGACTTTCGCTGGTTGAATTTGGCCAACAGTTTAATTACATATGCAAGTAATTTAGTCTTGAGGTTCCTACAAGGGGGGGTTAGGCCTCGCCCAAGTTTTAAAGAATCACACATCATCATAATGATTTGGAAACACTGTTGATGGTCTGTCCGAGTTCTAACCTGCAAAGTCACTTTTTATCTGTCGTGGACAAAAAGAATGTTCCGGAGTAAAATGTAAAGATAGATCATTTACCATTGGTTAACAGTTACATCACTAGTCCATATTTATTACACCAGATTCTCTCCAAAGAGCTGGAATATTCCAGTTCTGCCTCATTGTGTGTGTGTGTGTGTGTGTGTGTGTGTGTGTGTGTGTGTGTGACAGTCACAGGATGCACTGGGTTAATCTTTCAACCGTTGGATGAACTCCAGTGTTTACTGGATTTGCCTTTCACTGGCAAACTGGTGGACAGACAATGAGGATTACTTTTTCTTGCCATATTGCAGCTGATCCATCGGGAAGAATGGAGGACCAGAATGTGTGTGTGTGTGTGTGTGTGTGTGTGTCTGAGCATGTCTGAGTGCGTTTGTCCTTTCAGAATGACACTAGAGGGTCAGCGATTAATATTTGCGCATGTGTGTGCATGTGGCCTCTTGACAAATCCCCATCTCAGACAGAATGAGGCGTACAAACTACAAAAAGCCAGGAGATCAGAGGAACCATCTTTTCAGGGGAATATACAGGGAAATAAAACAGTTATTTAAATGACATCTGAAACGTCTATTTCCGTCCAGCAGTTTGTCGTCACGCCACAACTTGGCCACGGTGACGCTGTCGCCTGGTGTCAGGACGCTTCCTGATCACATTCTCTACACACCCAGAGCCATCTTTGAAGTTTAAAAAGAATTAGTCCATATTCAAGATGTGTGGACTGATTCATGTTGATTTATCTTTATTTTAACGTATGTAACGTCTAAAACATTACTAGACCCATGTTATATATTTTACTGACTTGTTTTATTCCGTCATCCAGAATTTAAACAATGTTCAAACCCACAGAAATCCACAATTTTGATTATGGTAACGGGACGTTTCATTTAGGTCGCTTTCTAATTGCATCTAATCTGCATCTGCACAAGAGATGAGGATTTCCAAAAAGAAGCTCACAAACCTTTGTATCAATTTCTAGTGAGGAGTAATGTTATCGGACAGAATTCTTGGATGAGGCGTTTGCTGAGGCCTATGAGAGAAACAGAAAGAAACTATTCATCAAACCTTTTTATTCATTGCCTCAATTGTGCTGCATGCTCTGATTTCAAAACCAGCTTTATGACAAAAAAAGAGTATAATATCAAAAAAATGATGACAAGTAAGTCAAGTAATGTTTGCTGTTGTGTTTGTAATGATGCGACCTGTGGTACTTGACATCCTGGGGGCTTCATCAAGCTCCAGATTACCAGTTGATGAACCAGTGACTGCACTGAGGAAAGTCAAACATGGACTGAAACCTTTGCACATCTTCTCACTGTGTGTGCAGCCCTGCAGTTTGGCCCGGTGCATCTATATAATGTTCTTTTCTAACGTATCATTCCTTCATTTGCTGAAACTTCTGTCTTTTCAGCAGCGTCCTTCATTCAAACCACATTTCTCTGCAAGCACTGAGCATTAACTCTGGACCAGACAAACTGTTCGGTCAAGGGCACCTTGACTTTAGCCTCTCGCGCTGGAGGGGGAACGCGTTACTCTGTCTCATCCCTCGACACAAAACTGCATCTTTAACATTTTGCCATCGTGCCTGATTTCCACTGAGATAAAAAGACGGTTTCCAAGAAAGAGCTGATTCTGAACAACAGATGTTCTTCAAGTTTAGTTTGGTTTAATTCTATTATTGTATCTTCTTGAATCCAATCATGAATTGAGAAACAGCTCATTAAGTCTGATGCAGCACATTTGGGGTGGTGCGGGGCAGTAGGTGATTTGATGACTTCTACTAGGGGCATTGTGGTCCTGATTCAACTTTTCAAAATAAACTGCAAATCCCTGGATAAACCTGCACACAGAACCCTCTGTCTTCTATTGAGGAATAGTAGAACTGATCTTGATCACTTTGGTCTAAAGGGGAGGGTGTGAATGAGTGTTTGCCTCTGTATGTTGGTCCCCTCACCCCCCTCAAATCGTCCACTGGTCCAGGATCCTCTATGCACCTGAGAAAACAGTAAGTCTTTCATGTTTAAATGAACTACCTTGTAATGCAGGTGCAACATGTTTTCACAGGCTGCGGTTGGTTCATTGGCATTAACAACATTGACAATAAATCAAGTCTCAGAGCAACACTTGATATTGTAAGATATTTTAAGTTGTTATTGTAGTCATTATAATCATGGTCTGATTAGTGTAACACAGTGTAGCAAAGATGGATTTGCATTTTGTTCATATTCATACAGAACCCAACATGTCTGTAACTGTTGTGTTTTGTTTCCTTAGTGATGGACCCAATCCCTGCTCATTGCTCATCCACACAAAGTTATAAGTGAGACATTCGCATTGACGCTCTGCTTTCATCCTGAGGTGACCTGAAGGCAGGAGGAGGGAATCCACACGCTGCTCAGCCAGTTTGCTGAAGGTAAAGTGTAAATTTACATGTGCTTCATTTTCATTTCTCTTTTCACCTGTGTTGTGAAAGGTGATGGCTCGCAGGTACGACTTCATCAAGCTGTTAAACATACACATGTGTACACATGATTTGAATGTCAGTCAAGCATGCGTCAGTTTGCCTGTTTCTGTGTGTGATTCAGAAGGTTGACATTGTCAGGATGTTTGTGTTGGATAACATCCTCTGCTGAGACACCTACGATCTTTTACTTTTTGTTTGCCCTCGAGTCTTTTGTTAGTTCCGAAAATTTACATTTATAATACAACATGCTTATAACATGCTCACAAGTACAACAATAATGTGAATGTTTACCCCCGACAACGGAGGTGGTGTTTATTAGCTATACTGCAGGCAGCCACCAGGTGGCGATTGAGACACTTTTGTGGAGCTGTCATGTCGTCCATCTTTATATAGTCTATGTATCACCCTTAGTTTAACACCTTAATATCCTTTGCCAGTTTGCTTGAACACAAACTGAGGCTGATTGCAATGTGATCAGATGTGTAATAACAATTGAGACACAAATGTGAACCTCATTAGGGTTCGAGAGGAAAAATGGAGCAGGATTTGCCCTCTGGCGACCATGAATGCCTCTTCCAAGCTGAATGTTGAGTTCAGTTTGGGCCACAACACTATAAAGAGTTAAATAGCCCATTTGAGAAGGGGATTGATTTGTTGTATTGTTTGTGGCAGCTCAAGCCGTATGATGGGATTACCTGAGTTGACCCTCATGGAGCTACAGTCATTGTGAGCACATTTGGGATTAGAATTTTAGGACACTCTGTTGCACATCCCTGTTAGACGTCCAGTCCATTGACAAACCCACAACAGCACAGCATCAGATGACATTGGCAGACAGGGGAAACCATCCCTCTGTCTTTTCCCTCGAGCACATTCTGACAGGAACAGGTAGAGGGCTGCTGCAGGATCAGATCTGTGGGCTGCCTGTTGTGAAGGCCTCTCACTGAGGACACCAACAAACAGACAAACAGACCTGATACACAACATAAACTTCAAGGCTTCATTATCAGTTCCACATTGCTGCTTGTGTAATTTTCTGGTCGGCTATCAAGTAACCCATATCTAATGGAAACACGGAAATATGTGCACACGTGTATGGAAAAACGTTGCTGGTCTGTTTGTTTCAGACACAAGTCGTCTTGACTGGACTAAGACAAATACCAAACACATCTGCTGTTGTGTCTCCTTGGGTTTCAGGTCGTATCGTCTGGTAAAAGTTTTACAAACAATAGTTTGACATTTTGTGAAACAACAGTGTTCACTTTCTTGCTGAGAGTAAGATGAGAAGATGAATACTGTGCAGTAGGAGACAAGCAGCCTGTCAACTCAGCTTAGCATACAGATTGTAAACAGAGGGAAAACAGCTAGCCTGGTTCTATTCAAAAGTGCAGTCCGACATATAAATCCTAAAGACGTGACATTAATTTATATACTTAAGTTTTTGTACTGATTGAACAACATGTTTGCTTCAAGTAGCTGGTAGTAAAGGTTAAGGCATAGACTGTATGTTAATATTAACGAATATCGTGAGTCCGGAAAGCCAATATTCGAGTGCCGATATCTGTATTCTCATGAACGCCCAGCAGGGGGCGACTTCATTGATTTCAAGAAAAAGCGTATTTAAATCTATGAGAAAATGACATTGAGTTATAACGTCAGTAAACATTTTCTGTGGCCACAGTTTTCCCATCAACCTCTTTCGTAAGAAGCAAAAATACAGTTGCAGAAAAGTCAAATAGTTCCTTCAGGGTGACGACGAGACCAAGTCAGACTTCCAGAAAGACGTCACGTGCAGCACATGGACGTGGTCAAAATGTCCAAAAAGTTGTGAATGAAAGAATTGCAGCTTTATGCAATTCACTCTTGAGTCGTGCCCATTTCAACATCAGTATGAACGTGACTGTGAAAGTGGAGCATGGAGAGAAGGGGAGTTTAATGAGCCTCTTTAAACGTGCACTGTCATCCTCATTTTCTACCAGCTGCAGGTGGCGATTATTTATTTTCTGACCATGTGATGTGCTGGGAGAGACACACAGGACTCTGTGTACCCAGTATCTGCAGGTTTGCCCTCTCAGCCGAGTAATTATGTAACACAATTGCTTTTTTAGTGTGTGCGTGTGTGTGTGTGTTGGGGTGACTTTATGTGCTGATCCGTCAAACATCTGTATTTATGTTCCTGTTTTGTTATCGCTCTGTTTGTTTCACTGTTTCTCTTACGTCTTCCTTCCACACACACACACACACACACACACACACACACACACACACACACACACACACACACACACACACACACTTCTTCTTCTGCCCTGCAGCCGGAAGAATCAGTCCTGTTTTTGAGCGATGTGATTCTGTGTGTTTTTTGGGAGACGTTGTGTAACCTAGTTACAGCCGGGGCTCTGCATGTGGGAAATGTGTCTGAGCCCGGCAGAGATTGGCTCTCGGGGCACACTCCCCCCGTTGCCCGGCCCCTCCCACCGCCTCGGAACCAGGAGTGCTCAGACGCCGGGGCAGGGTCGTCATGGCAACTGCCACTTCAGGAGGTTAGCCACATGTAAATACCCCCCCTTCTTTTGCACTCTCTCCTCCTCTGCCTTCTGTTTTGGACAACTGGCTTCTTTTTCTCTTTTTCTTTCCTTTTGGTTTGTTGTGCCATCTTGACCTATCTTACTCTCTACTTTGTTGTCTCTGTAGAAAGCAGATCTACCTTTTGTAGGCCCGATACACATCTTGTGGATATAAATGATGAGAAACATCAACCTGATGTAAGTTTGAGAAAAATGCACTTGCATTTGATTGCTTTACCCCAAACAACAGTATTTCCTATCGGGAGGAGAACTGCTTGGAGCCTGCATATAAATTCTGCCCATTTCTGGCTGTAAACACACATGACAACCGGCTATAACTCATGAAACATACACACAACATGTTTAAAACATCAGGACCACCCACTCTTTCTGTGATATACCCTGTCGTACAGTGGTTTTCTGTTTGAGAGAAGGTCATTATCATTTCACCTATTAAATCCACTTTAAGTGATGATGCAGAGGACTTCCCACATCAGGATCATGACTACAAAAGTCTTGTCTAATAAATCCTGGGCAGTAAGTGAATATTCCATTAGGGGCTGTAACTGTATGACAATATTGATAGATCAAATCTCCCGAGAGCTATTTGAACGATCACTCCCACAGACTCTCAGACGTCAGACGCGTTTTCCCGTAAAAGCAGGTGACTTGTGTGTGTGCGTGTTGAGGATTATCAGTGAAACGCCACGGGCAGATTCTTGGAAGGCTCAGCCCGCAGAGCGCCTGCTTCCTGGTTGCCGAGGGGTCATCACACTGCTCCCAAACTCCTGTGACTCACTCCTTCCGACGCTCGCTCGTCCTCCTCCTTGAAATCTCTTTTCGGTGCCTCGCCGCATCACAAATCAGCAGTAACGGAAAATGGATAGCGGGAGAGGGCTGATGCTGATGGAGGTGTGTGTGATGGGGAAGGGAGGGGTGGTGGGAGAGCCCTGCTGTGGAGCCTGCGTACGACAACTCCATCGAAAGTGTGTGAGAGAGAGAGACAGCCAGAATCCCCCCTGCAGAAAGAGCTGCAGAATACTAAACACTGAGGGGATCTCTCCCTCTGTTTTACTCACCGACTTACGCTCAAATATGTGCACTTGTTCCATCAATTATCCAAAATAAGAATCACACACGGACCCAAGAGAATTTGAGGCCAAAAGGAGACATTTTAAGAGGATCCCTCCTGATTGTTTGGGAAAGAAGATGGGAAGGAGGGATGATGCAGAGGAGGAAAGTGTGAGGAAAAGAGGGGAGGCGCGTGGGCGGAGAAGGGGAAAACCTGCAGTGCAACACAGTCTGAATTATTCATCGACGTCTGAGTGGGTAGCCTCCGACGGGAAGGGAAAGACAAAGAGGGAGGTGGAGTGAGAGGAAAGGAAGAGGAAGAGGGAACGGAAAAGAGGAGACGAGGAGCAGGAGGTGTAGGGAGATGGAGGTACAGAAGGAGGAATGGGAGGAAGGGATGGAAGAGGGAGATGGAGGACAAGTGAAAGAGGCCAATAAAAAGAGGAAGAGGAAAAAGGAAGGAAGGAAGGATGGATGTGAGAGGAGAGAGAGAAACAGACGGAAAGGGGAGGGATGGCGCAGTAGTCTGAACTCTGTGTTCCCGACACTCAAGTCACGTTTGCACTGTCTGCTTCCCTCTGCAGCCACACACACACACACACACACAAATATACACACAAATACACACTGGTACTATTTATATAAGCAAACCACGCATGCTAAACCAGGATGTGGACAATATACACACTACAGACCACGACCAACACACACACACACACACACACACACCTTATATCCTGATAACACATCTCGACGAAAGAACATCATGTAAGATGTTTGTATGGACACAAAACTACTTTCTGATTATTTAAATTTCAGAAGTCAGAGAGGATACTCACCCACACGCACTCTTGTACATGCACACGCACACACACACACACAACAAAAAGGAAACCCCACTTTCTGATGATTTCTATATCTGTGAAGTCAGAGAGGATACTCATTCACACACACACCTTATATACTGTTAACCCACCTGGATGAAAGAACATTGTAGCTATAAGATGAATGTATGGCCACAGACACAAAAAACGATTTTGCTTTCTGATGATTTCTATATCCATATGAGTTCAGACAGGAGATTCACCCACGTACACTCTTTAAGCACACACACACACACACACACACGCTGTGTAGAGTGGTACTGATGTGTGTGTGTGATGTACAGTGTAGTAAACAGCTTCACACACATCAAGCGTCTCCGTTGAAGGCAGACCCGACAGCTTCAAAGAAAAAGGGAAGCATCAAACGGATTTCACACACACACACACACACACACACAGACACAGACACACACTATAAACTATACACATGCAAAGTGGGAGGATCTGACATATACAGGGGGGGGGGGGGCAAAGGGAGAGAGGCAGAGCGAGAGAGACGGAGAGGTCAAATGAGGAGAGGGATGAGAACTGCATGCAGGAATAAATGTGATGGACACACAAATCGTAAAATGTAATAAGAGCATGGGAGGGACAAAGACACAGGCACATACCTGCATGTCGTATGTATTATAAAAGATAATATCATAGAGGTAGGTCATAAATGCACCCAGAGATGCAGTGATTGTATAGGAAGGTGACATACGTTTCATCAAACCAGCTTCATCAATCTCCAGCGGATAGACGACTCACACGGCCGTAATATCCAACAGACAGCAACAGGCAGCGGCTACATATAAAGTGGGCTACCACATGTGGCACAAAATGTACAGACAGCATGTTTCAGCCGCAAGCTGTGTTTGAAAGAGAGGGAGAGGCGGTGTGGCACTGTGCATCCAGACAGACCGAAATACCGAGAGATCATTCGAGGAGAAGGGAACAGACTCGCAGGGAGAAAACCGAAAAGACGAGAGAGGGATGGAGGTGGTGGGCGTGGGAGGGATGCGGGAGAGGAGACAGACAGGAGGAGAGGAGATAGACAGGAGGAGAGGAGATAGACAGCACTGCTGCAGTGTGAACTCTTTGTCCCTGGTGCATCACAACACACACACACACACACACACACACACACACACACACACACTGAAATAGACATAGCATGCAGAGGGAATGTCATATCAATGCCAAGCACAGAGCCAGACAGCGAACCCCAGACAGGCACACCTCCACTGACAGCCACCAACAAGTTCACTCTATGTCTCCTTTACACTCAAGTCATTGATTTGTCTCATCACTTTCCCCTGATTTAAACTCTGCACTGTGCGGTACACTGCTGCCCGCCACCGAGTCAAATGTGTGGAATTGTCTCTGCGACAGTGAGACGTATAGTTGCCAAGGCATCTGCACTGGCACGAGACTGCATCACGGCTAATAGTATTAAGTGTGTAGTGCACTGCAGACACAAAGAACGAGAGAGATGCGTACGCACACAGACGTATGCAGTATGCGAGCGTAGAGTCACACTCCGATGCGGCGGGTTGTCTGAGGACAGCAGCGAGCAGAGAGAGCGAGGCGGTAACACGAGTTCCGTTTATGTGCTGCGCTTTCATTTTATTTCGTGTTAAAAAAAAAAGAGAGATAAGATTAGATGTAGCTTTATAGATCCACCGTATAGAGGAAATTCACAAATCACACAGCAGCACAAGAAAGTAGCAGCGCGAGGGGAAAATATAGAATTAAGAATAGAAACCCTGTATGCAAGAAAGTAGACATAATGCTTTACACACACAAGGTGTGCAATATGGACATAGGGATCATAATTGTGTTCTTGTGCAGTTTGTCCCTCCTTGTAATGTAAAGAGAACAAAATGTGCAGCCGTGTAGGCGCGGTGGCGTTGTGCAGTCTTAAGGGCTGATGGCACAAAGGAGCCCCCCCCCAAAAAAACAAAGAGAAGGTTTGACTTTAACATCTGTACGATCAGTGGAAGAAGCTAAAACCTGAACTGACAGACCAAACCGACTGACTCAATAATGTCTGTGTTCGGATCTGACCTTCTTCCACGGAGCTGGAAGCACGTTTATGAGGACAAAGGGCTGATTTCAGCTTAAAAATAAATAGTTTGTATAATGTTGTAAATATGGGGATGATGCTGCCAATTTTCAGACAGTGTCTCTAGGTCAGTGATTCAGGGTCCCACAGGCTTGTGTTAGCACAGCCTCCGTGTGTTTTTCTATAAAGCTGCTTTCAGACATGCACAGGGCTCCGGACATTCTTCTAAAATTATCAGGAGGGAGAACTCAAATGTCCCCATCAGATGCTCTGGACATTTTACAGAATCTCTCATCCAGCCCACAAGTAAAATGTCAGGAATATGAGCGCATGTGAGGATACAGCGGGAGAATCTTGATCCGAACACAAAGACAACACATCGACGTGAGATGCACACCCGTCTACAAACCAATCAATGTCAGGTATAGGTCCACACAGCCCACGTAGGTGATGACAACAGGTTGACATATGATGCAAAAGTCTTTTGTGTGATCCCTAAAGTACGATGTGAAATTAAAACTAACCAGATAAAATGTAAACACTTCAACGAAGACATGAGCCTTGGTTTGAACTTTCAGGTGAGAAAACTTTAAATGAAACCATTGAGTCATCAGGACCCTTGACACAGAAAAGAGTGGAAGGCGTTTGTTATACATAAAATATATTGAAACAGAATATATATAGAAAGAATGGATGGATCATGAGCAATTGAAAGGGAAGAAAACACTCTCTTTCGTTATAACATGGAGTGAGTAGGATTTAATTTACTGAGGCAGGTCAGAGGTCAGAACTCTGCAAACAGACCAAACACTTCTGCTGTTTAAATCTACCACAACTGCTGTCAATGAATTTCTTTTACAGGTGCAGTCATGTCAGCTATTTTTTTCATTTTCTTCTATCTCAGTAAATCAGGGCTAAAGCTCCTAAATGCACAGATTGCTTTCTAGATGTGGTAATAAAGCAGATATCTTTATTCTGTTCACTTGGTCAGAGGGAGGTGAGGGTGGAGCCACCTTCCCCTGATGTGCTTGTGATGATGTGACCTGTGGTAATTGAAATCATGTGTGAATCATCAAGCTCCAGATGACTGACTGGTTGCACCTGGGAGTGGTTCCCCATATATATACATATATGTGGCGAACCAGTGTCTGCAGGTGTCATTCTGCACTGAGGAAAGTCCAACATGCACTGAAACATTTGCGCCACAGCCATGAAATACCTGTTCTACAGACATCTGAGATCAGCGCTGCTGTCAGATTCAGTTTCTGCTCTGTGTGCGAGTCGTCCTCCGCTTCAGTCAGACAAAAGGGAAGTGAATTTAGGGAATTTTAATGGGCATCTTCTCGTATTTAATAGATGATAGATTAGTCAAAACAATTTAAATAAATGAAATGTGAAATGAAATAATAACAAAATGTCATGAAAAAACAGGAATGTTCTTCACAGTCGTGCTTAAAGAATGTCCTGATCTTCACATTGTTGCGTCTGTAACACGCCACATTGCCTCCTATTGAGTCACAGCGGTGCCCTGCGACTCCGCTGCCACAGCCCGGCCCGGCGCTGACATTTCACTGGTGCTGCGGTCACAACTCCGCTCCCCCCCCCCCTTTTTTCCTCATCCCATTGCTCTGTCTCTTTTTCATCCCCCTCGGCCAAATCCTCCCCTTCCTCCATGCCTTTTTTGTTTTGTTTTTCCTTCCCAGGCTGTCGTCTCTAATAAGAATTTGTACTTGAATGGGGCTGGCTCGTTAGGCAAAGGTTGCATAAAAACATTACAGAGAGAGAACAGTGTTTTTTTACGTGCACATGTTCGTGTGTCGACCAATATTACACCCGCTGTAATAACATTACTTCCCCCGTGAAACAGATCTAATTCTGTAAATCACGTGAAGATAAAAGGCGGACACACCTCTGGATGTGCCTTTCATGTGCAGCGTGAAGGCCACTGGACGAAGCCAGATATAGGATATACCCTTCTAGAACTAATCGAGGTCCATCTGAGTACATGTTGCTTTTTATAGTGTAAAGGTCAGCCGTGACTGTTGTTTCAAACAGGCAGCATGCATGTGACACTTTCAAACAACTGCACTGCATCTCCTTGACCCATCACGCTTTAATAGAAGGAACGAGAAAAAAAAGTGATATGAGTGATAAAGATGCCTATTAAGAATTGATGACCGCTCTGTGCGCTGCGTGTGCGCAGATCAAATGCCTTGCATGCAGTGTTTCCCCTGGGATGAGTTGTAGCAGCACAGGTAAAGCATTGCGTGTGGGGACATATAAATATAAAATTATAGAAATGTAAAATGATTCACTATCAACAATGTACAGTCATAACAATAAAGACATGAATAGCAAAGAGTAAGTGAAACAAAACAGGAAATAGAGTATGTAGACACAAATTAAAGAGTAAATTATAACCTACACATTATTACGAGTAAAAACACAAATAAAACTAAGTTGCACAAATCCTCCTTGTGTATCACACAAATACACAAATAAAACAACACACTATTGAACACTTATATGCAACTAAATGACCTTCTGTCATCAATCATTCTGCCCAGCAATTGCAGGGTTAATACAAATCACAGAAAAGCCACTAAGGCGTTCCTGTGACCTCAGGTAGGACTTGATGAGCTTCAGCTACAGTCTGGTTTAAGTTATTCTTCATGATTTCTCCCAAAAAATTACACTATGTCAGTGAAACAATACTTTAATAGTATATAATAATAATTATGAATGAATTGTGCTTTATTTGGTAGCTATTTCGCAGTTTGATTTTACTAATTATATCAGTACTGCATAAAGTTAAAGGTGCATTATTTTATAGATTCCCTGCTCGCTGCTCACAAACTGGAAACAGGAGGTCCACTCTGACAAGGTTAACACGCAGGGACACGATATCATTAACGTGATGTGACGTGCAAATGAGGGATAGAAAACTGATCGTGCAAACGTTAACACTCATGTAGGGGAAACACTGACATGTATGAAGCTCAGCTGACTCGCCCGATGGCTTTAACTCTGCTTGGGTCCATTAGCCCAGGTGACATGAGCCGGGCTGGATGTCCATATAAGGCCATCTTAATATTCCATGTCTAAATCTAAGACTATGATCCATCCATATGAGCCATCACTAATCCGAACACTGCAGTAGCCACAGTATAGCGTGACTGAGTCGTATTACACCAGACAGCCCCTGTGGAGTGTGTATATTTACGCGTGTGTGTGTGTGGGTCTTAGATGTATTTTGTGGATGTCCGTGTACGGCATGCAACCTCTCCATGTGTAATTACATGTATCAATCTACACCCTTTGCATGTGCTTCGGCCCACTCGCCTGTGCATTGTCTGCGTGTTAACGTTGCATGTTAGCTTGCACATGTCGCACATCCATCCGTGGACGGAGTGCATGTGGACAGGCTACTTTTCAACATGTGTGTGTGTGTGTGGCTCAAGTCTATTACAGCAGACGACTCCTGCGGTGCGGCTGGCAGGCAGTGAGATATGAGTGTCCATCTCTGCTCTTCATCCTGCAGAGCGGACCGGCCACAGTCTGTCACTTAGTGGCGGAGAACGGTTCCCAGCCACTGGTCAGCCACAGTGCGGAGGAGAAGGCTATCCATTTGCTGCCACATATGAGGAGGCGGTTACTATTTACTGTATGTCATTTCAGAGTTACATTTAGATTTGATTTTTGTGGAATTTTGGTGCAGAAATGATAAGATGGAGGAGACGAAAAGGTTGAAAACACAACAACCTGGGAAGACAATAACATATTTTTCATAGAGATGGGGGACAAAAACAATATGAACTTCAATATGAAATTAATCAACAAGATCAAAATGCCTAATGTCATATAAGCAGGGCAGGTTCAAAACTAGAAAGAACAGGGAGAGCAGTGTGTGGTCTCACATATATAATTATGTCAGTTAAATTCTGTATATTTAAATAGAAAATATGCTTTTCATACACATTTTCCAGTTTTAGAAGCAAACTGCAAAGGCTGCTGGCTGTAGTATTAATACTTACGTTTTCTTCTGGCTGTATACATGTCAGGTTATCGTCCGGGGGACCACAACACACACAGCAATTACATGTCAAAACTGACTAGCATCATCTGTCAAGAAAAGAGAAGTAACTGTGGAATATTGCACTTCGTTGAGATGTCTGCCGAGGCACTTGTGGTGATTAAATGACCGAACAATAACATCATCTCAGCTGGAAACATGCAGCTCAACTGGATGAGTTGCAATGACAAATGCACTCTGAGTGTGGACACCTGACCCGAACCTGTCGGGACCAATCGGGTTGAACCCCCTTTTGTACCTAGAAAAGGTCAGAGACAGAAACAATATATACCCTGTACTTTAAAAACTAAACAATATATTTATATGATTGTGTGAAGCTATATAACCACTGGCAGTGTATCTGTTTGAAGAAGTTAAAAGTGTCTGACTTGACGGCTGTGTTTTCTTACTTCACTAGAATTGTAAAATTGTACACTGTGTGCAAGCACATGCTGGTTCAGACATTTGATGAGAGGTTTCAGGGCATGGAAATAAAACAAAAGGAAGTGGAACATATTTGCTACATAGTTTAATGTGGAACATCTGATGTGCCTGACGACATGAAATCATTGAGCTGCAAAGCCACAAGCTCAGAGCTACGTAGAACAGCATGTGCAGGCCCCTGCTGTGAGCAGTTCTTTTCAAAGATTGACTTTTCAAAGCCTCTGTTGACTCAAGGCGGGAAAACCAGCTGTAGCATGGTTATCACTACCATCTGACATCAGACACCTGGCCAAAGAGGAGCAGCTCCAGCCATCACATAAGAGAGAATAGTGTGATGTATGTGTTTAGTCATTTAGTTTGGCCCTCGAAGGATGTTATAAAAAATAAAATAGTCCATGATACTGTGAAGACTCCCCCACCCCTGGTTTCATCATACAACGCAGTTTGGACAAGCAGACACCAATTCAGACCACAACAAAAAGCCAGTGCTATCCGATAAAAAACACTTGTGTCATCTGTGACATATTACATTTATATACGTATCTATGTGTTATATGTACGCATAGTTACTCAGGGACTTCCTGCTCCTCCATTGATGTTATCAAACGTCTCAATGATTATAACTGTGCTTGACAACTTTATCGCCCACCAGTGACCCCACCAGTTCCTGTGTGAACTTGCACACAGGACACACATGTACAGACACACACGGAGTCAGTCACCATGAAATGACATCAACTGCCAAGACAATCAGGGGTCAACTTGATGTTGAAAGGTTTCCATGGTTACGGAGCCCTGCTCACAAGCAGGCAAAGATACACACACATATGATTGGAAATACCTGGAATTCTACCGTTAAACGTTACAAAGTAAGAAAATCCGAGACAGAAGTGCAACCTTGAAACTGTTTCAGCTACTTAGACTTCGTGTGTTTCATTTGACCTGGATGACAGAAAAAAGATTCCGTGCTTCAATCCAATTTTTTGATGAAATTCACCCAATATTTGAAAGTGGGAGCTTTCCATTTCATCAATGATACTGATGCTGATTCTCAAATGCTTTTATTATTATGCCTCATCCAAGGGCTGCAAGGTTATCTGCTTCATGGACATTAATCCACATCAATTCTCCCAGGACTATATTTTGCAAGAGTAACTATCATTGGCTTGATGGTATCCTGATTTTACAAGGCCAGAAGGCCAGTCCATAACTGGGGATTGGCTGCTTTCAGTCAATCTTCTGCCAGGCTAAAGGTCAACCAAACCATCCTTCCATCCCTCCCTCCCTCCATTTATCAGTACGTTTATCTATTCATCACTTTCCGTCTTTTGCCGTCTCCCTCTCTTTCTCTCTCTCTCCCTGTGGCCTCTCGGTAACCTTGCAGAGGGTGAGAATGTCAGCATTCAGTGGCATTTACAGCCCATTCCCACTCCACTCAGAGGACCTTATTACACCTAGGTCAGGGGTGAGCTTGTGTTTGTGTGTGTGTGTGTGTGTGTGTGTGGTGGGGGGGGGGGGGTCCACATACACAACCACACACACCCAGTAACCTCACCTGACAGTCTTGCATCTGATCAATTGTCTGTGATGGTATAGTGGTTACTCTACGGAAGCAGATGAGGTGCATCCCCTGTGGTTAATGCACTGTGACGTGTGTGTGTGTGTGTGTGTGTGTTTATGTGAGGTAGTCAGGTGGAAGCGTTTCATAAATGTACTGATTAGATGAATAGCATATGTAAACACAGTGGCGCTGCTGCATTATGCATGGGCAGAACGGACGGTCACATGTGCATTTATTTCCGCGGTATGTATGTAAATGTGTTAGCGAGCAAATAATATGAAAGAAAATTAGCCGAAAGAATACAGTACATGTTTGGATATAGATGTGTTTGTATTTATTGTTTAGGCGTGTGTGTGTTGTCGCACTAAGTAGCTCAGACGTGGCATCTGCAGCGGAGAGCACTGAATACAAAGAGCCCCTCTGGACATCTATCCGTCAATCAAACGCTCTCAGGGGTAGAATGCGTGTTGGTTTATTTGTGCTCTTGTCAATCACCTCTATTGACAGCCCACCCATCTGTCTGCCCATCCATACATCGGCCACACATTTGAATAGTCATGACGTGTGCTAACAAAGTGAGTTGATGAAGTGTATGTTGATGGATTCGAGCTAACACCCTTCTTGCTCTGAGGCAACACCACTGCATCATTGATATTCAACATCCGATATCCTTAATTTGTTTGGTGTTGTGATAAAGTCTATGGCCTCCTACATTTACACATTTATTCCAGCAGTCGTTGAGCATACAGAATGCTTCTTTGTGTCGGTCAGCGTCTAGGACCACCAGAAAGTGACTGACCGTCCAGGCTCCCTTTCTTGAATTCAGCACCCTTCATTCATTAATATCAGTGGTTATCAGTTTAAAAATGTTTGAGATTTAAAAATATAATCCCTCATAATGCAAGTATGAGCTATTTGCATGTTTTATTCTCGGTAAGTGGCCGTTTGTAATCTGATTACATAATCCCATCGACCCTATCCACAGATGTATCAGCAGTATCCACTATCAGTTTCATGCCACATAATGTGTTTTTTTTCCCTCAGCAATTATAAAACAGGATCCTTTGTAGTTTGTAATTCATTGAGGCCGGTGCAGATAGTCGCTCTCACTTCAGACATGCACATGTGGTTCCATTCACTCGTGCATTATCCTCCAATTTCCCTGCATGTGTGAAATTGGCCGCTGACGTAATTTCCCTGTGGTAAGCACCTGCACTTTGATGAGCATGGTGTGCAAAGAGGAGTATCGCCTGAATTAATCCCAGATCCCAATAACAGTGGACAGGTGTAGGGGGAGACCACAGGGGTTGGGGCACCATCATTCTACTATGATACTATCATTTACTATCATTCTTCCAGTACTGTCATTCCAGTACTGTCATTCTCACTCAACAAAAGAACCCAGCAGCCTCGTCCCCATCACACTATATGACGGGTAAATGTCGAGGCCTTTTGTGTGAGTGTGTCTTTCACTCCTGCCCGACACTAACAGAGAGGATTACCACTGCATTCTTATGGCAAGGACGAATGTTGAGAGGATGCTATTGTGAACAGGGTAACTGTGAGCAGAATCATTGAATGTACGTGTGTGTGTGTGCATGTGTGTTTAAAGTGTGTGTGTGGGGCACCTCACTGTGGAGGTTTGCTTCTCCTCCGGCTGCCTGGCAGCTTCGGCGTGCCGGGACGGAGCTCGTGTTGGTGCCAAGTTCCACAACACTCACCTCACACGGCTCCCACTGGTTCTCCCACCCCCAGTTTTGGTTATTTAAAAAGTACTTTCCTAAATTGTACTTGGCAGTTGTGCGTGCTGAGTGAAATCCACAGAGCCTCTGACATAAGCTCACACTGTGCAGTTGTAAACGTACACATACAGATATCAGTGGACAGCTTACCTCACATCATTACTTTTGATAAATGCAATCATTTTCTTGTTTTGGTGGAAATGGCACCACTAGCTTCGCTTTGCCCAGTTTTGGCCATGAAGCTTGAGTGGGGAAGTATTTCAACATCAGTTACTGCCTCTGTGCTGTTTGGACAAGCGTTCGATGAGATACTGTCTCCTATCGTTCCTCCCAGTGCAGCTGGAGACATCGAAACTAATAGACATATGTTATGTGTAGAAATTATATGCAAAACAAATGTTAAATTGTGTTTTATTCATATATAAACAGACATCTTTATTTGGGTTGGACTAACAGCTTTTTAATATAATTCTTACACATATGGGATATATGTTTTTACTTCATTTGTACATATATTTCAATTGTGGAAGTTTAATATATGTAAATATATTACATTTGTGTATGAGAGGTGCAGTGAAAACTTGGAGCTTTTCCAGTGGCTGATTGTGGAAAGAGTGAAATGTAACTGGAAAAACATGTGAGTTCTTCAGGCACGTCACATGTACTTTCAGCCTTGTCTGTTCCTGTAAAGCTCTAATTGATACGTGTGCTGGTATGTCTGTTCTGTAATGCTTCTGGTATGTTGTAAAGTATGACATCAACCTGCTCGGGAACTACAGATAAAAATCTGACAGGATTTATTAAAGTTATTAATGTGTGTCACCGAGCACTACATCCTGATTGATTTACATGTTATTTTTCCTTGGTGAAGATGTACTTTGCACCCAACTGTCATGACAGTTCCCCAAAAGCCACCTCCTCCATTTGAGTGGATGGGACATGGATTTGGTTTAACTAGCATTTAGATGCTTAATGTTGAAACTATTGGACTCAAGGACCAATGCTAAAGTAACATAAACACAACTACATTTAGCCATACACTAATGCAAACAAATACATTTTATTCGAAATTACAAACATTACATTCAATCTCAGTAAATCCGACACACTGGACCTTGTAAAAACAGACACTAACTGAGCTGTAAGTGTTGGAACGACACAGGTGGTCTGAGCCGTACTGAATGTAATAACTGTGACGGCTACAGTACAGAGAGAACAGGAGGAGAGTGGAAAATGGGAACACTCATGCAGAGTGTAAGACTACACACAGTCACCCGTGTCTCAAATCTTATTTTCCACTCACAAGTGAAAATATGCTGGGATGATCACGCAAGCTTCTGGGAATGTGTGTGTGTGTATGTGTGTGTGTGTGTGTGTGTGTGTGTGTGTGTGTGTGTGTGGTGGTTCTTCTTCAGGAGGATCATACCAGTCCGTTCCCAGAACAGCCACCCTGCTCTCAGCTCAAACTATTTGTTATTGATTCCACTATTATGATCTTCTCGTCTCCTTTCATTGGCCTCCCTGCTTACAGTCAGCAGGTGTAGCCCCAGGGTGTGTTTGTGTGTGAGTGTGTGAGAGACAGCGAGAGAGTGCATGAGGAGCAGCATGTGACAGAAACGCATGAGAAGAATCAGGTGACGGCTAGGTCAGATCAAAACAATAACAGACGTGTGCACGTGCGTGCGCTCACCCCGCGTGCACGGACACGCCACCTTAGCTCTCCTTTCTCATAAACACGCTGCTTTACCCCGCAGCTGATAAGTCGGACTCATGCTGCTGCCTTTTGTTTTCTCAGAATACAACCTCGTTCACTCTGATCACACGCCAAAACATTTGAAAGCCTCTTTCCAGAAATTATTCAACAACATAAGAAAAAAATGTTTTTTTAGCTTCAGGTGTTTGGAGGAGTAATAACAGCCCCTTCGCTGAGGGGGGGGGGGAATAAAAGAAAATTGTGCGGTTCAGCTAAGAAACACTTAACACAAAGAATCTGTAGGATTGAGGAGGAAGAGGAGGGATCTCTATGAGTTTGACAGTTTTACAGATTTGTTTTGAAATGTTCTTGAATTAAGGGGAAATGTTTAAGCCATCAAATGTGGTTTTTTTTTTCTTGTCTCTATCTGCTTCAGAGGCTGAGAATTTCAAATGTTTGGATAAATGACAAATCTGTCAGCTCTTCAGAAAACCTTCAGTTTTTATGTGATTTTTTTCAAACAACGCTCAGGCACCATGTTAACTTTGTCTGTTTGACTTTTTGGTGCCAGGCAGGTATCGTGCAAGTCTTTTATCCCAGTTTATTCACTGGAAATGAGGTTGATGAGAGCTGAAAGACACAATGTCGAGGTGACATTTCTATGTTGCTTCCTCACATCTGACCCAGACAACCTCCGGCTGTGTTCTTCATATGCGAAAGGGAAACTCAACAAAACAATTTTCGAGACATTTTGGAAGTTGGTGTTTGAAAATGGCTAATATTTTTATTATTATATTATAAAAACAGCTGTAGCCAAACTCGTCATCACAAGTACTTTGCACTGGGTCTCAAATAGTTCATGAGTTAATCAGTACCATTCAACAGCGAGTTCTTGCTTTCCTCCCTCGCCTCATCAGATTGTCACAAAAGCGAGTTATCTCCTAATAGAGTGAAACTGTTGTGCGCCTCTTTGTCCGAGAGCTTCAGTTTATCTGCCTTCCGTACCCCCGGTTCGATCTGAAGAAATCACCCGCTCCTAATA
The DNA here is from genome assembly GCA_026259375.1 of Verasper variegatus. Taxonomy (NCBI): domain Eukaryota; kingdom Metazoa; phylum Chordata; class Actinopteri; order Pleuronectiformes; family Pleuronectidae; genus Verasper; species Verasper variegatus. The sequence goes on along the minus strand of CM048058.1, from coordinate 10,034,458 downwards.
GGATTACGAGGACGCCGGCCCAACCGCAGATCAGTCCCGAGAGAGCGGGATTGGCTTCGGCTTATCCCCAAACTAAGACAAGGGCTACAGATGGCTCCTTTTGTTGCATCAGAGAAAGGTACAGAGACACGGACACTGCATGTATGTATTGAACCCGCACCATGTTCGTCTCCTCGTCCTTGAGAGCTGTTGTCTGGAGGGAGGACTTTACCATTCATGAGAGCAAACACAACGGCACGTTGGCGCTAAATGAAGTATTGACTTCACTTAAGCTGATTTGTGGCGCCCGAATGTTTCTGACACTATGGGAGACAGCGTGTCTGGATAATCCGTGCTACACGTTAAAATGTGTAATGATTGGAGTCGCACATTTCTGATTGGCTGTTACAAATTTTAAACCAAAATAGTGTGACCATAGCTCTAGTCTGACGTCCTGCATGGAAAATAAAGAATCTAGAGAGGGAACGTTCCTGCTTTCTGGTCATTTAGCTTTTATTTCATTGTGTTAAATCATATACATACACAATAAGAATGGCACTCATTGAAGTGAATACCTCCAAGGCCCAACAGTCCCCTTACTATACAGCATTTAAATTTCAAATGACTCGTTAGATACCAGTCCCCCAGGGTTGGCTCTAGGATTTTTCTAAATCGGGACACAAAGGGGCCACATCTTGCAGAGAGGGGACAGTCACATGTCCAACATCCATGCACAACTCCTGATTCAGTAACATGCACATTCCAAGTCATTCCTTGTGAGCTCTATAGCTTTGATTCAAAGCCACACATCATTGAACACATAAAGCCTAGAAAATGGTTGGTATTATTAGTGACTGACTACTGATGGGACAAGATGATTTCAGGGGCCAATTCAGCTGGGACCAGTTCCCCTCCAGGCCCAACCCTGGATCTCCCCCTGCAAAAAGTATTCTCATCCTATCTCACATTGTTAAAGACGGTAAAAACTTGCTGAATCCACTCCTGTGTCCACATCCATGTGTCAAATTGTTCTTCACACAAACAAAGAAGTTGAACAGAAATCTTTGGCAGAGGTAAATATAAAGTAGGCAACCGTTGTCCTGAGCTCAGACACAATCTGAACTGTTCCGTATTATTTAACTTTCTCCCCACACTTTCCATTTAGTAGCTGCTCTGAACAGACCTCGTAGTGGTCTTGTTTCCAGTTTCTATTGTTGCCTGGGTCAACTGTCCTTGTTCCATATTCTGAGCTCGAACCTTGTCGATCCTGCACATGCAGCCGCTCGCGTGCCAGGGAACAGTTGTCCTCACAGGTAATTAGTGACAGGAAATCTAACAATGTAACAAAACAAACAGAGACTCTCGTAAAGACTAGAGTGGAGCGTGGGCGTGAGCGGATAAACCTGGGCGGGCTCTGCACACGTGGATGAGCTCTGACTGTTTATGTGGGTGTGTCTGCAAACACAACAACAAGGCAGCACCAAGTCTACTACCACTACTACTACTACACTATTTCATAAGAATACTAAATAATCATCAATATCTTCCTCTTACTGTTGTTGTTTGTCTGCCTTTAATCTACAATTGTCTTGCTTATTATACAATAGACCACAGTTCTGATAGCCGACTGGTTAGGTTGAACATCGCACGCCCGTTTGAAAGACCATTTAGTGCTTGTCTCTCCATTTTCCGTCAGTCCATCACAGCATCTTTTAGAATAAATGCAAAAGGTCAAAAATGATTCTTAAAGGATCAAATGTAGCTTTCTCAGTGTGTTACATAGGGTTATGTTTTTGTTAGTTACATTTGAATGCCCAAGTTGAACAGTAAAGGGAGCTCCTCCCCCAATGAAGACACTGCTCCTGAAACACCTTGTCGGTAGTCCAGCCCCATTAGCATAATGCACGCTCAGCATCTAGCCTGGAACGCCCCCTAACAAAGCCAGGCTCTCGAGAGCAGAGGCCAACATGTCCTTCAAGTGCCAGATGTGCCTGGTTGACCAATCACAGCAGAGTAACTGGATCTGATCTGATCTGTAACAAAGGTCTGACCCTTTGCTGTGTCTTCCCCAATTCTCTCTCCCCATTTCATAAACTGACTCAAATTAAGGCAATTATGCCCATAGAAATATGTTGGAAAAGAAATAAAATGCCACTACTTCCTTCAGTTTGGATCAAAAGCAGAAAAGATGCAAACACTGGGGAATCCAGTTAAATGATGCAAATAAGTTGAACAAGGCCAACATAATTTCTGAGTTTCTTTTTGCAGGATGATAAGAGCGGGCTCACAATACAACCACTAACCCATTTGCCTTTTCCTTTGGACTCCATCACTCTTTTTCCTCCTTTGCTGCTGATGTGAGTCATAATTCATGTGGCTGCTAAAGGTCTTTGTCACTTTGATGTATAAAAATGATGTCGCTGAAAGCTGATGCTTCCATTTGTCTTTGGAGGACGCTTTCTTATTCTCTCACTGCTGAAAGCTACAAGTGTTTTGCCCTTTTGGTCTCTAAACGTTCGCAGTGTTCATCACACTCGACGATCAGCTCCTCTTCTGTGGCTGTGAAAGGACAGAGCGTTCTCTCTGACTGTTGCCCACCACCGATGATCTGAAACAAACGTTCCTCGGCTTAGAAAGCGTCCTCGAAAATCACCATAAATGAGACTTGAAAACCTGCTGCTTTATAGCTCCCATTTTGAGATGGCCTCAAATTACCTTTCCATCAAAGCTTAGACATATATGTGCTGACCTCCAATCTGAGGACATCGTCTCCCACAGCAGATTTCCATACAAATCCAGACTTCCTTTAACCTCACGGGAAAGACTTATTACTTATTAAAAATCAGCGTTCATATTCCTCTTATCTACCCCCCCACCCCCACCCCCACTGGAGCACTGAGGAGAACTCACTCAAACACACACACGCACACACACACACCTTCTCAATCAAATCTCCAATCCAGCTGACAGGACGCAAGGTGAACTGGAAAACAGATGTCGCCAGAGTGACCTGCAGGGGCCCTTTAACAGCTCTGCGATGCCTGACTTTCTCTTTAATCCATTTAAAACCACTCAGAAAAGAACTCGGGGCCGTCGTAAATGGCCGCGGCTCTCGAGGTGAGTCGGGACGAGAGCAGCTTTTCGGAGGAGAGCTGGAGGGCTGCGATTGCAGTTGTCAGGGAGGTTGGCGGAGGGAGTCATTTGCATTTCTCCTTAAATGGCCGCGGTGGTAAGTGTTGTAACAGCATGTACAGACAGTTAGATACGGACAAGAAAAAATCTGCATTTGTGAAGAATAAGAAAAATAGTGTAGCACAATCTGTTCTGCCCATAATAAGTGATGGTTGTACCAGGTAGTTAATGATTCATATTTAAATGTCACACGATGTGAAGTGGGCTATGCTTCCAGGTTTCAGTTTGAGTAAAAAGTCCCATTTCTTCTTATTTCTTAGTCTAATTTCCTTTTCTTATAAACTTCTTGATCTTACTGTTATTCTACTCTAAAACCTCCCGACTTTGTTTTAATTATCTTGAGCACTGACACCACCGTGCTCCTCCTGCAATAAAAACATCAGTACGGGTAGTCTCATAAAAACACACTTAAAACTAACGCTCTGCTGAAAGAATTTGCACCCAGATACAAAGTGTGTCAAACAAACCAAGATCTAAATGGAGTACAATTTAGTATTTGTGTCTTTGAAACACATCAATGTCACTGCTGTAATAAATCACAGAGTTTTATGAAATCTATAAACTAACTGCACTATAGTTGTTTTCAGTTTTTCAGACGACTCTTGCCATGTGACCTTGTCATTAGACAAATACCTCAATATTGGATTCTGTTAGAATGCTGAAGTTCCTTCTTTTTTTCTTTTTTTTTGTCAAGTAAATTTTATCTACACATAAATCAGAAATTTGCCTCAGGGGGCTCCACATACAGAGGCCTCTGTCCTCAGACGCTGGAAATAGATGAGGAGAAACTCCACAGAGAAGCTTCTTCTTCTTCCAGACATGCAATGTACAGAACAGAGCAGCAAAGTGGATTCATGGACAATGAGGGAAAAAAGATATATATGAGAAACATAATCCTGATCATAAAATTCTCACTTTTTACAACATATGGTTCAAATCATATCAAATCTTATTTGTATAACTCATAATCACAGTTTGGCTCAGGGGTTAACAATCGGTTCAAGGTGCGACATCCTCTGTTCTTAACCCTATACTAGGGTGAGGGAAAAGTATTATTACTATTACTGCTACTGCTATTAATAACTGGTGCTGCTACCATTAATACCACTACTATATAAAAGTATCACTGTTATTATTATTTTAATTATAACAACCAGTCAGACAGAGCTGATAGAGCTACAATAGGACATTTACCCAACTATTCCTGGTCTTTCTCTCTTCTCTCTTCAATCCACCTCTCCTCTCTCGCCCATTTTTCTCCTCTCACCTCAACCAGTCAAGGCAGACGGCCGCCCACACTCAGTTCGGTTCTGCTTGAGGTTTCTTCCTGCTGAAAACAAGTTTTTTTTCTCTCACTCAAATAGTCGCTCAAATCTTCAAATAGTGGCTTAAATAGTCATTCAAGTAGTTGTTCTACTAGTTACTTAAATAGTCAAATAGTATAAACCTCAGAGAGAGTTTCAAGTGAAGGATCCCTCTCTCAGGGTCAGAGACTAACACAAATGGAGAGGTGTATCAATGTTTAAAGGGATGGTTGAGGCAGGGGAAAGATGGTTTTAATGTTCAGTAAGAATGAACATGTCAGTGACATGGTACATGCCCCAAGACGCCAACCTCCTTACAGTCCGCCTCACTGAATAAATGATGCATCACGTCCTGCCTGGGCACTGAATGTTGGCCCTCGACATGAATCATCACGAGGTGCCAAATCGTCCAATATGGCAGTAATCCTATAGGGTTACTGAGCCGTGCCATGATAACAAAGCATCTTTGATCACAGAGACACTCGGCTGGATATGTTCAGATATTCCAGCAACTCGAGCAATGGCGACACATACCCACGAGCAGATGCCACTATCCCGACTGCTGCTGCCACTGGAGATCGTAAAAGCTTCCACTCTGTGTCGAAGGAGCGAGCAGCTGTAAACTGCCCATTGTCTGCGAGCTCCTTTAATTGTGGACTGGAGGAGTGTCAGAGGGGCTGTAAAAAGTTGGTTTAACCACTCAACAAAGAAGAGCAGCTGTTGTTTTCTTTAATTCATATTTGCTACTGTGGATTCCACTGGCGACAAGTTGTCATTGCGGTAAAAGAAGCGATAAATTATCCAAAGATCCAAAGGTTCGCTCTGAGGGGGTTTTCTCACCTGAAAGGTTCAAACCAAGGCTCATGTCTTTATTACATTGTTTCTATTTGATCTGGTTAGTTTTGGTTTCAAAATGTAATTTAGGGAGCAGACGAAATAGTTTTCTATGACATACTAACGTCCTGTCGTCATCAACAACGTGGGCGTCTACCTGTACTTGACAATGATTGGTTGGTAGATGGGCGTGTGTCTGCATGACGTCAATTCGGCTTGTGTATCTCGCGTCCTCATGGAGAAAAGCTGGATGAAACATGGTTTTCTAAAGAAGACATTAATAACATTGAATTGCTACCTGATATATTGTCAGTTTAGTATAGACAAAGACATCCAGAAAGATTTAGCAACATAACATAGGGACTTATGTAATGTCATATTGTCAATAAGTCAAGAGGATGGTATTCGTATAGTTCTTCTCTAGTCTTATCCACCACTCAAAATGCTTTACAGTACATATCGCATTCACACACACATTCATACAGCCCTTTTTCTATCACACGCCGTTAAGACACTGACGGCACATCTGAAATTTAGGGATCAGTATCTCACCCTGGGGTACTTCGGAGATCGAACCACCGGCCGACTGTGGACGACCATCTGATCCTCCTGAGCCAACAGAAGTGGAAGACATTTTATGTGATTTATTTCAACTTTTTACGTTTAACGCTCACTTTAAGACGGCTTGCGATCAAAGGACAATTCAAGCAGATGAAAGGCTATCAAATATGGCGAAGAAAAGCCCCTAGAAAGAAGAACGGAGAGACGGAGGGAGAACGATGAAGGTAAAGACAGGACAGGTGGACATTGCAGAGGGAGAAAAAAGAACCTGGACATTCACCAGAAGATTTCCCTTCTTGTGCTTCTCTCCAAAACTCGGACTAATCTGAAAAACCCCAGTGAAGAAGACTTTTTTTTTTCATTTCTTTAACATATTCACATATATCCATGCTATATTCTCTCCTTTAAGTTATGTGATGTTTCCCAAGCCTCTGCCAAATATATACAGCAGGCTTCACAGCTCTAAGCCTCTTACACATACAGCTCTGGGAATAACTATAAGCCAGTACATAAATGTTTACTTGCTCTGAGAAAAAAAAAATCCATAACACATTTTTAAGTTTCTACCCATGTATGGAATAGTGTCTGTGAATCTGTACCTGTGGGCATACGTGTGTGTGTGTGTGTGTGTGTGTGTGTGTGTCACTGAGTGCAATATACCCCAAATAACTTGGCTGAGAATGTGGGGGCAGCGCCACTTGGATTTGTATGGTAATGCTTTTGGCCCCCAGCCAAAATGGACCCTGAAGTTGAGTTATTCCACAAGAACACACACAGACACACACACACACACACACACACTCACCACGCCTTCACACTGGGAAAATAGGGATGCCCTTTACTCTTTGGATGGAAAAAGAAATATGTTTCAATTAGCAGCTCCATCCAAATACACCGCTGTAAACACTGTGTGTGTGTGTGTGTGTGTGTGTGTGTGTGTGTGGCAGGGTGTGTGTGTGTGTGTGTGTGGCGGGGAGGGCTTGTGAATAGGCCCATAGAGTTGCTAACCACAGGCTGGCCATTACACCTAGTTACAGTCACCGCTGGATCGACAAGGAGACAGACAGTCTGCAACACTGACAGAACCCCACTGTGTGTGTGTGCATGTGTGTGTGTGTGTGTGTGTTATATCAGGTAGGGGATCCCCTGAGCTGCCCCCGTCACTACCACATGGCTAATAGAAAACGTAAACGCTCCCGAACAGGGAACAAGGGCCAGAGAGAGGGAAAGTCGAGCTTTTCTCTGTGGACAGAAAGAGTCCTCTGTAACCTGCAGCTCAGTCAGTCTCCCTCCTGTCTGTCGCTCGCCGTCTGCGTCGCTGTCAGCGCTGAAAGACGCATTCAGATGATTTACGTGAGAAAAAGAAGTTGTGCAGCAATAATGAAGTACTCCAGTTCAAGTCCAGATGATGCAGAGGTCCAGTAAACTGAAAGTTCTATCAACACAAGCAAAGGACTCAGTGCTAGTATACAGGCAGAATCATAATATTTTCCAAAATTGCATTATAGAATCTGATTGATTGCATGAAAGTAACTTTAGCAATGTGTTTTCTAAGCTGATGATCTGATTTGTACATTTATGACAGAAAAGTCTTCAAACCCGAAATGTCTTTTACTTGAATTAAGTCTTTTATCTATGTCACCAAGCCTCTATTTCACAAGTATGTGTAAACTCTGTTGTTTCAGCCACATAAAGGTTCAGGGTGCTGGATATAACCCCAGGTCATATGTCATGCCACGTTTAAAGGTCAGTGTTTGTACACAAAGCTGCCGTTACAGCCTTTTCTTGCGGCTTCTCTACTATTTCCTTCTCGTTTGCGTGTCTTTGTTGACACCATGCACTGAATTGTGCAAAATGGGGACTTTTGGTCTCTCCTTGAAGGCATGCATGCACTCAGATGTGTGCACGGAAAGGGACAGAAGTTGTTGCACGACGTGTGAAAGAAAGAGAGCTTGGGAAAGAGGCTGGTGAGTTTCTCACCTCTGCACATCCGGCGAACCGCGTGACATAGATGTACTTGTTTCATGGGACTGTGTTAAGTTTTAAATGATCGTACAAACTATGAATATGAAGTGTGTGTGGGGGTGGGGGGTGGTGGTTTCAGACGCTGTTTGATAATAGTACAAGTACCTTACTTTAATGTACTCGTGTATGATACCACTTTTCATCCTGAGCTATTTGTATTTTTTTTATTATTATTATAATTATTACTCATCTTTTGTCCATCACGTGTAAGAAATGTCATCAACACGCCCACTCACTCGCTGTGCATCTTTCAGAGATTTTCCTGCTGTGGTCTCACATGGGCTCAATCAGACATTTTCCGGACATTTCGGAAAAAACGTGCAGAGCAACTGAGTTGGACGTTTGCAATCTCACATACAGCCCCTCCGGATAATTTCAGGAAAATGTCCAGAGTTCGGTGCAAGTCTGGAAGCAGCTTTAGTCTCTGTCCCCGTCTCTACACACTGTGCCTTTATTCTGTCTCAGCTTCAGTCTGTCTCACTTTCTGTCTCCATCTCTGTTGATACACAGTATTACTATTCTCTCTCCTGGCTTTAGCAGCTCTCTCTCTCTCTCTCTCTCCCTCTATTTATACACAGTGGTACTGTTCCCTCCCTTGGCTCTTTTAAGAGTCTCTCACTGTCGGACGCAGCCTTAAATGGAAAGTCTATACATGCTGCCTGTTTGCAAAGGCCTAAGAACTCTGTTCAACAGCTGAGCATTTATAATGGTTTGTTTATGTTTAAAAAGGGCTTTCCACAGTAACCCCACTGTCACATGTGGAGCCTGGTTCGAGCAGCAGGCAACAGTAGCAGAGGATCAGGCACACACACACATGCACACACACACACACACATGTACTGCTGTGCTTGAGAGCCTCAGTGATATGGATTTAATTAGTCCTATTATTCTAATCATAGGCTGTACATGACAGGCCGTGCCACTGGGAGGGGAAGAGGCAGGAGAGGAGGAGGAGGCGGAGGGACAGAAGCAAAGAGGGGGATGAAATGAAAAGGAGAAAAAAGGGAGGGAGGGACACAAGGTGGAAAAGACCGCTTTTGCAAGTGACTGCTTAGGTACTTGGGTTATTATTGGTCGTTTTGAAGCCGGGAGATTCTACATGAGCCCCATTGCTCCACAGAGAAAGCTCAGATTTAATGAACTGAACACTCTCTGGTTGAAGATCACCTCCTGTGCCTCTGAACAGAGCTCATCAGTGAGGCTCCTCAGGTACAAATCTCATTCCTCTTCTAAAAGGAGAATTTCTTTGCCTTTAATCCGTTTTCCAATATTTCTTTTAGCAGCTAATCAAAGGTTTTATCGTCAAGCTTCATCTCGTAGCTGGTCGGCCTGGTTCCGGGCATAAAACTGTTGAACGGGAAATTTACGTCCAGATCCAGAGCTGCTCTAAAAGTGGGCCGTAAGTGTGAGTTATTGTTTCAAATGGTGCCTGAGTGTTGTTGTCTGTTGTGCATGTGAGTGTGTGAGTCAGACTGTTCTGGTCCCACACACGGATCTGTGCCTAAAAATTGGGATTTTTGATTGACAGGTGTGGAGCCCCTTTGCCCCTGTCTCTGGCATCACTAATGGAGCAGCCAACCAAGGAGGTGGAGTAAGTGTGTGCCCCACCCCCCCCCCCCCCACACACCCACCCCCACCCCATCTTGATGGAGTGGTCCTCTGCGACAGACACACACTTGGGTGGAGAGGGGTGGGTGCACTGGGGGGGGCCCTCCTCCCCCCTGTTGTTCTGTCGTTAATTGCCACTATACTCCATAACCTGCTGAGCCGCCAACGGGGAGGAGGAGTGAGGGGGTTCTGGGGGTGTGAGGAGAGGAAGAGTAGAGGGGGAGGGGTGACGGCGCAGTCTGCCATCTGCTCTGACTCCTGACCCCCCCTTCACCTCCAACCGCGTGCTTTGCCCCACCCTCCTCTCTCTCCGCTGCTCATCCATCTCTCCCGCCTTTTTCAGGGTCCTCAGGGAGATTGTTGCCTTTATTCTGCTGTCAAATGTAATCCGTGTGTGTGTGTGTGTGTGTGTGTGTGTGTGTGTGTGTGTGTGTGTGTGTGTGTGTGCGTGCGTGTAACACCAACACCTTCAATGAGCAAGAGACCCGCCTGCCCAATTACATTCACACACTTTGCATCTCACAAATGATGCACACGTGTATTTGTATCGCTTTGGTTGTTTGAAAATGGATGATGTGTACTCAGTGGTGTAAAAGAACAACACAAGGGTTTAAACACTCACGTGTGTGCCGGGGTGACTCATGTACACAGAAGCACACTCACAAACACATGCTCGTCGTTTGAATTAGGGCATTCAGTGACTTGAAGGATGGAAAAATCACCGCAGCCACAAAATACACAGCGCAGTGAGAGGGAGATGGGGAGCGAAGGATGGTGGTGGGTGGAAAGAAAAAGAAAAAAATGTGAGGAAGAATAAAGAAGAAGAAGAAGGGATGAAGAAAGGCTGACGGAAAAAGAGACAGAGAGACAGGATCCTCAGTGAGAGTGGTAACAAGTGTTTGGCTCTTTGTGTCTTGATGTATTGTTCCAGCAGCAGAAGGAGACAGCCTGTCGTGGTTTGTGATTGACAACTAGATGAATTGTGAATCAGCCTCGAAATAGGTTGCCCAGCTGCATGAGTGAGCATAAGTGTGTGTGTGTGTGTGTGTGTGTGTGTGTGTGTGTGTGTGTGTGTGTGTGTGTGTGTGTGTGTGTGTGTGTGTGTGTGTGTGTGTGTGTGAGCCCACATGTATGTTCTATTACAGAACAGCCATTCATCCTTAACTGACATGTAGTTGTTATCGTGGTTCGGTCTGAAAATGCAGAATTTTTACCTCATATTACAAAGAATGGAGGAGAAAAGAGCGAAATAGTGACCGCCCACTTTTAGAACCACTCTGGAGATGAATTCCTATTTATATTCAGGTTTCATAAAATCCTTATAACAACAGTTTTAAGCCTGGAACAAGGTTGATGCAGCTATAAATCAAGAACATCAAATATTTGATTCGGATCACAAGAAATATTGGATACAAAACTAAAGGTACAAGACTGTACATTTTTTTAAGTGAAGAGTGAAGGAACTACACATCCCATAAACCATTGCAAATGATTCCTTTCCTCTTTTCTTCATCTCTAAAAAACCCACAGCATGTTAGAAAGGACAATCATGGTCTCTCAGTTAGAAAGCGTAGTGTAACTCTGAACAATCTGATCGCAGCCGAAGTAGCAACAAATCCTTTGGATTTGAGAGGTGGAGCAGCCGGCTGCAGGAGGCAGAGGCAGGAAGTGACGTTTTAACTCCGCTGCAGAGATCATGTGATTTCCCTAACCACACACAGACACCGCCGTCGGTGAAGAAACTCTCTTGACATCTCCGTCTGTGTTTTCTTTGTGTGTGTCAATGCCTTTTCACCGGGAGATATTTGTTTTCTTTTTGTTCTTCTCAGTTTTGCATCTGTCGTGCGTTTGAAGCGTTGCAACCCTATGGCTGGAAATCAACCTTAAGGCTTATAATCAAAATCTCTTTTAAGAAAATGAATGGGATTTTACTTATGAAGCGACACTATTACACTGTTACAAAGTATTTGCTTACAATGTCACTTAGAAGTATATGAAAAACTACTAAGTCTTGGTCGGGAAGAAACTAGCAAGGATTATGTCTGGTTCTGCTGTTTTGATTTTAATAATGCTACCACGTGTGATCTATGTATAATTGCAGTCCTTCTTCTCACCACTTATTTCCTTAATTGGGATGCAGAGTATGACAGAAGAGTATCTCCTGCCTCTGTGGCCCTGTGCCCTCATTACGAGGGGGAGTGGGTGATGTTACACTGTGGTAATCCACAGCAGCAAAATGAAAAATGAGAAAGCAAACATATGAGGCACAGCTGGCGTATAAACATCTTTAGCTCGACTGAAAATGCCACCTCAGCATCTCTCAGCTGAAGCTGTTGGAGTGTGACCTCAGCCAGCCCTCCTCCAATACCTCCACCCCTCCGCAATGGCAATCACCAACAGTCTATCAGTGCTGTGGCATTAATGGACCAGCCCCAATGCGGCCCCCTGGGTATTGTCGTATAATTACAGGGCATTCACCCTCAGGGCCACTCCGATGTCCAGGCTGAGAGCTTTCCCCAGGAGGGGCAGCACAAATTGCAAAGAGAGGACTTCTGCCATGTGAAATCAGGTTTGTTTAAGCCATGCATGGATGACAGCTGGCTCACACGTACAGGCCGGTCCACCAAACAGCCACAAACGTGTTTAAAATGCATGTAGGAATATCTCAGGATTCATACGTCATGCATCACAATGAATTGTACAAGTTGTAGCTGTGTGATCTCTGGGGATGTACGCCTCAGAAAGGTCTGAGGGCCAACAGGGCCTCCGAGGTGACAATAATAATAATAAAGGCTTGGGGGATCCAACCATTATGATTACACTGGAAGTGAATTCCCACAGGGGCCCTATATGTGAGAGGATGCAGGCTGGAATATAGGCCAACCATATGGATATGCTGTGATGATGGGGAAACATTGCTGCAGAGCAGTGGCATGCCGTCAGCAGAACCAAGGCATGCAGTGCTTGATAAACTAATGGTAATAGTCCGACATTTAAAACACCCTTTGGTGGCAGCAGTAGGATGTTGGCTCTGGACGCTAGCTTCACTACAAATCAATCATCTATCGTGAACATTTTTGGTTTGTCAAGCATTTATGTGGGACATTTGCATATTGGATCTTTGATGGATGACTCGCTGTAGCTAGCTACGGAAAAGTGGCTTTGTCATGCTGACGTTGACCCAGCTGTCATATAGCATGCATGTGCAGCAGTATAAAAGTGCTTTTAGCATAGAGCTAGAGGGAATAGAGGAGTATCGTCTACATGAAGAAACACATGAATAACATGAATAACTCTGCTCAGGTCCACCTTTCTCATTATGAAACCACATTTAACTCACTAGATCTGGATTTTTAATTGGATCTGCACCACCTTGCATTGAATCATAAATATTAGTCCCCTTAATATGCCTGATTTATTTAATCAAGGTCATTACATTATTTGATTTTGTAACTGTAAAGAAAGTGTGGCTGTGTCTGGATTTGATTTCAAGGATTCCTTTTTTGTCAGTTTTGTCAAAATCAGGTGTATTCACTACTATCAGTGTTTTACCTTATAGTAATTGTTAGTTTTACACGCATTTACTTAGTTGCGTGTTGAGCAGCTGTAAAAAAGCCACGTCCCTGTGGGGATCAATGAAGTTCTTCTGATCCTGATTCTGATAAAGGCTAATGGGTTCATCCCACCGCTGCTGCAGTGTAACTGAAGGGTGCGGTAGCTGTCAGGGCGCTCTGCCAGCACAGGATTGTATATCCTCATATACTGTTCAGCCTGGAATGTTGGACGAGGCCCAAGCTGAGTCACAGGTTTAATTTTCCAACAAAAGATCGTCTGCAAGAAAAACAAAAAGTTGTGTGAACCTTAGACGATGGGTTCATATTTTCTCAAGTTTATCTTGAAACATTACTCAGATGCAGATATGTGCATTGCAGCTTTTGCTCCTATCAAAAGTGGATAGAAGAGCTTTGTTTCCAAAGCCAAAAAGAGAACTATCTACCAAGAAGACCTTGGTAAGTTTTTTTTTTTGTCTATTTCAAACGTTTGAAGCCTTGTATCAGCTTTTCTCATTTCTTACTGACAGATGGGAAAATTGCTCATCCTATCAGTGATATACTGTTTTTACCATTATATACAGTATATAATGAACAAACATTTTAACATGGTTTTCTTAAAGTATCTTATAAGACGATCGTGGACAAGATATGCACTAATCAGGAACAACTTGTCCTTTTTTCTGTGTGATGGAGACAAATGTCTAAAATACCTCAGACACATCTTAGGCATTTCTTCGATGCAATTTCTTTTTCCCGACTTACTTAGCGGCTGACCTCGATGCAAACATGCAGGAGTATTGGTCTGGCTCTAATGGGAATTAGTAGTTATTGTGTCTCCAGAAATAAAAGCCTATATCGTCCATATTGTCTGCAAGATAAAAGAGTTTTCATTTCAGGTTTGGCATAGCTGTGCATTAGAAGAGCAGCAATTTATCAGTGTGACAGTTAAGAGACAGCCTCGTATATCTGGTCGGGTCCTGAGCCATATGTGAATACCACCGCTGAATTCCTCCATCCCTGTGATGTGTGGCAGGTGGTGAGTGTGTCAGGACAACCTCACACACACACACACACTGACATGTGAGGTTAGCCTGACACACTCGACTTTCTTAGATTGATTCTGTTTCTCACCATTCTTTTGTTTCCCCAGTCGGATTTTATCTTTTCCTACTGTAACTCTTCTTTCTTTTATTACCTTTGTCTCCTTTTCTTCCGCTGTAATTAAGCAGTTTTTCTTCCTTTCCCGTTCGTCTTACCCTTCTTTCTCAGTTACTTAGTATTAGTACACACATACGCACTCAAACACACACACACACACACACACACACACACTCATCTTTCTTTGATGGGATTCTGGTATCTTGTATGGAATATGACTGTGGTCTGTTGCAGGCCTGTTCTATCAAATACCATTGTGAATGGGGGGGTGGCAGTTTCCTCTGATGCCATGCCAGTTCCTGTGACACAAACACACACACACACACACACATACACACCAATGATAATCAAGCAAAGCCCGACAAGTGGGGAGCTTATAGAACTGCAGGAAAGGCCTGGCACTCATCCACCCACGGGCCTCTTTACCTCCACCCCCACCCCCTCTCTGTTTAGCACACAGTGGGGGGTGAGCACACACACACACACACACACACACACACACACACACACAGACATGCATGTACTCTGTCCGCCCCCTGCAGAAGAAATGGCTTCTTCTATTGTCGTGTTATTCTTCTTTTCCAGTGAAGACAGCAGCGATGCGGTTCTGCTGAGCTTTCACTCTAACAAAGACATCTCAAACAGGATCAAAGAGTCTGACAACACACACACACACACACACACACACACACACACACACACACACACACACACAACATGCAACATGCTCCGGCCATGTTGAATCACACACCTGTCTCCTTTGTTTGATTTCAGAATCAGTAAATGATAACCACTCGGACTTTGAGCCCAGAAGAGTTGTGTCCAAAGGTAAAACACACATTTGAAGCTCAATCTGAAAACATTATATATATCTTTGTAATCTGTAGGAATTAGTGGAGGATAAAAGAGGTAAATTGTGATTTTGTGCTGGACTGTGTTGGATAAGTGTTATTGTAACACTTGTATTTCTGGCACCAAGGTAAAATTCTCAGTCCCTGCGGAGCCACATAGTGACCCTGCACTTTACCCTGTCTTCAATGTTTGTGCTGAGCGAGCTCATTGTGTCCCACCACAGCTTTGTTGTACTGATACTCACCTGCCCACATGACACACACACACACACACCAGAGTCCATCTGTTGGAAGGCAACCTGTGACCCTTGACAGTTCAATAGAGGAGGTCAAGCCACGTGCCGATTGGCCAGCTGTGGAAGTTCCATATACTGTGTGTGTGTGTGTGTGTGTGTGTGTGTGTGGCGGGGGGTGGGTTGGGAGAGCTGCCTGTCTCTGTGTCCTCACATGGTTTTAGCGTTGCAACAAACACATGAGAGGGGGCGGGACCCTGGCGTGTGCCGTGGCCATAACAGGGTCGGAGGTCAGCCGGACAAAAGGCCATGCGACTCCGCTGAGGTCACCAGGGCCACGGCTTCCCTTGGCTATGCGCAGTCTTTTCTTGCAGCACTATCAGTGACCTGGCATTTATGCCACGATAACTTGACCGGAGTTCTGTCAAAAAATTAGCAAGGTGTCTGCTAATTAAAAGGCAGGGAGGAATATCTTAAAGGTCGAGTTTGATCGTGTTGTGCGCTCGTGTCCTGCCGAGGGACTCGCTCGCTTCAAATCGAGGCATTTACAGAGAGAGGCAAAGGGGTGGAAAGAATCACCAGCACCACCGGCACCACAAAATATTTCTCTCCAGTACAAACACTGAGCAGAGAGAAAGAGGGAGCGGGAGCGAGAGAGCATAAGAAAGAGTGTGTGCGGGAGAGAAAGGGAGGGATTTGGAGAGACAGCGGAGGGGTGACGGAGCGATAGGAGCCCATGGAAAAGGCCTTGTTTGCTGGGAGAGGCATGAGATCATTGCCCCATGCTACTCTGCACCATTATCCCCCCTAAACCCTGCGCTCCTCCTCTCTCTGCCTCCTATTATCCCTCCATCACACACACACACACACACACACTCACTCATCTAACTGTTCTGTTTATTGATGACTCAAGCTTGCCGTTTCTTTCCGGATACACAGTCAACACTGGAGCTCCGGCACCTCAGGGCCTAATGGACTGATCTCGACTGTTTACAGCTGTGCCCTTTCTAGAATGACTCACAAAGGAACAAAGAGGCCTCTGTGTGTGCGAGGGAGAGCTTTTCCTTTTACTCTTCAACAGGATCTACCGACGCGCAACTCTACTTTTATTCCAAAGTGTCACCCTTTCTCTCTCTCTCTCGCTCTCTCATCCGCTGATAATCTCGTCGTCTTGTCTCCTTTCATCCTCTCATCCACCGCAGGTTCTTTACCTTGTCATCTGCCCCCTACCCCTTTGACCCTTGGTGCCTCTTAGCCTCTTCCTCTTTGCTTTATCTCTTTATCCCTTCATTTTGAACTGACACACTCCTCCACCTGCTCTTGCACTCTTCACTTATTGACCCTCAGTAGCAACAAAACCCGCAGGTCAGGACGCTGTCAGGCCTCAAACCTTGCAACTAAGCCATTTGTCATGTGTCACTTGAAAATGAAACCGCAGATGGAAGACAAGGCAAACCAGATATTCTCCATCCATCCATTAATCTTAAGTTGCCTCTTAGACGTGCAGTGAACTCTCAGACACGTAGAAGACGAGAAAGCCTGCGTTGATAAGGCCCGACGCCGGTGTCTATGTGCTGTAAACGAAAACATGTGATCGCTGCAGCAGAGTTAGTACACTATGTCCTTCCTCCTACATGCTGCACCACCCCTCACCTAGATTTGTACAGTTGTGAACGTGTTTCACCAGAGAATCCCCTGCTGCGCTGTTCATGTGTGAAAGGCAAACTCCGGACCCGATTCTCTGGACATCCTCTGGAGGTCATGTCTAAAAACGGACGCCCCTCTCCTCAGCCACGCTTCCACGCTCTTCCTGGGGGATTCCAAGGCTTTCCCAGACCACATTGGATTTGAAATCACTCCAGTGAGTGCTGCGTCTACCCTGGGGTGCCCTCCCGGTTGGGGAGGCATCCCGGCCCAAGATCTCCAAACCAACTCAACTGTCGACGTGAAGGAGCACTGGTTCCGCTCCGAGCTGGGCACCTCACCCTAACCAGATATTCTATAAGAAGCCAATGTTTACGACTGTACGTGGTATGTATAGTGTTATTTGAAGACATACTTTCCAGCTTCCTTCATGAATTTGTCTCTCATCTCCCCTCTTGTCATTTCTTTCACTCTTGAACCTTTCACCTTTGTCCCACTTACCAGCACTCCTCATATGTGTACATATGTGTCTTTCCGTGCATACCTGAAAGTGTGTGAGCACCTCTCTCTCCCTCTGTGTGTGTTTGACATCAAATTTACACACTCTCCGCAGCTCTAAAAGGGCCCCGTGTTTGTTTGCACAGTGCAAAGCCCCAACGCGAGCGCTGCGTCTGCGCTCACCGATTAGTCCGCCCCGGGAACAACACCCAGTCGGAATGTCTGGAATTTCACACAACAAGGATTAGCTCATCCCTGTCTGTTGTCTCTGGCCTCTGTGTTTGTCATTCTTTCACCATGTGGGGCTTTAGAGACAAGAGATGGACACGCAGATAGAGAGGAGGGGGGGGAAGCGTGGCACCGTTTCACCTGAGGGCCGTAAAATATCATCCGTGGTGCCAGTGTTAAAAAAGGTTTTCAGTATTTAGTTTTTTTTTCTCCTTACTTTTGTTTTCAATTGTAGCTACTTTCATTTTCATCCCTGTCAATATCCAGCCATGCGTAGTCAGCATGACATCATGTTTAGATGTGCAGATAATTCCAGCACAGCCACCGTATTCGATTTTAGGAAATGACTTCATCAGTTTGAATAAACACTCTGTAGGACTTTCTGAAAAGATAGACATTTTAATTCAATGCAGCTTCAAGACGTTTGATTCTGATGCTGCATCTCGAACTTTTACTGCAAACTCGTGGAATCACCGTCACCAATGTTTTACCTTTGTACGCGCAGAGTACAGAGCTGAATTTTTTAACAGAGCATCCAAAAGCATCAGCACGAAGCAAGGTCAAACCACATAAAGAGTCTGCTAAAGGAAAGTAAACAAAAATAAGAACTATATAAAAGACTAAATTAAGAGACTTTATTAAAAAAGTCTTAACTGCATTAAACTACACAGACGAGTTGTGTCACGCACTTCCAGTAGCAGCTAAACTCCACTCAATCTCAGACAGTTGAAGACGCTTGTCAGTCGACACTTTATCACTGTCTCATTCCACTGCTGGAATTTTCTAATGTGAGTGTGACTGTAATATTTTCCACTGATTCGCACCACAGGCAGAAACCCATCCTTTTTCCAGAGAGTAACAGTCAAGCCTTGGTGAATGCTTCCATCTTGTGGCCACTGTGGAGGACTACCACACTCTGAGTGGTCGGCCCAAGGGGGAGATGATGTTGGTTCTGTGTAGACTGGGACACTAAGTAGTCACTGCACTTAAATACAATTCAGATGTAGGGAATGATCAGATCTTTCATTTTCATCATTCATTTTATTTTAATTTGGTGGGATAATGCACATTAATTAACATGTGAGTGTGTAAATGTGTCAGATTTAGCCATGAAGGGAAAAAACAAAAAAAACAAATAACATGCTCATACTCAGACACTACTCATATCCTATCTATCCTGTTCATTTTGCATACTATGTTGTGCACTTATGTCACTTCGAGTACTTAACATGTACTAATATGTTGAGATTGTTAGTTATATGTTGATTGATTAAATGTCTGCTTATATGTTTAAGCCGCGGACTAGAGAGCGACAGTATTTCATTTCCTGTGCATTCGGCAGAATTGACAATAAAGTTGATTTTGCCTGGAGACACGTACACAGAAACCACAGGTGTAAACACAGAGACACATAATAAACCGTTGACATAACTGTATGCACGTATGAAAACTTGGACAAAGGCACGTAGCACATGGAAGGCACATGAAAATACTAATGATGAGGAGTGAAGCAATACAAAGACACAGCCAAATAATAACACATGAACCACAAAAATGAAGCACACATGCATACATCATGGAGTCCTGAAGATGGCACTGTTCACCATGTATTTAATGGGGCACGCACACACACACACACACACACACACACACACACACACACACTCCCCTCTCACATATATCTCACCTGTTTTTTTTCCATGTGCAATATTACCACTTGTGTGCAGTAATAACCATCATCTCATTATTTTAAGGCCATGTGCATTATCCCATATTATTTCGTTCTTTATTGTTACTCTGTCTTGTTTAACTCGTTTGTATAATTTCTTTGATATTTACTATAAGGCACTGGATCTGCAGTACTTGGTATACACTTTATATTTCTTTTTCCTTTACAATACACTTATACTTTATTTTCCCCTCATACTTTTCCACTCAATTCTTTATTGTTTCTTTATTGTTGTTATTCACTGTATTCTATTCTATTTTTATATTGTAAAGTTGCTGTAATCTTGGAGCAAGCTGGCACAAGAATATCCTTGGGGATTAATAAAGTCTTATCTTATTGTTACTGTAAATTCGTAACAATTAAAATAATTTTATGAAATGTAAACAAACTCTATTAAAAAGTGTCTTTCTTCAAATATAAATACAATCATTATCCCAGCATGACATGTCTGCACAGTTGTTCTCTTTTTGTGGGTTCTACTCATAATGCCACTTGAATGTGATGTCATTGTTGTGATGTTGTGATTTTTGGTACATCAAGGTCAGGTTAAAGGTTGAGTCATGCCTCTGTCTGACGCCTCCAGACTGCACATGTCTCTTTCCTGATAACTGATACAGAAAGATAATTGCTGAGGTTTGAAAAGTCCAAGCATCATATGAAATCCCACACAGTCTAATACACAATCCACCAATGCCTTAGTCAGACTGTCACGAGTACTCGATCATGTGATTTTTCTGTCAGAATGAGTTCTTGCTTTGATTTGTTTCCTTCTTCCTTCTTTCTTTCTCCCTCTTCCTTTTTGTATATGAGCTGTTTTCTTCCCCTCCGTTCATCTCCCTGGGTCCATGCAGGTCTTTGAGGATTCACACTCATTAATAATCATTTACACTTGTAAATAATAGGAGACGTTTTTTGGATTCCTCCATGAGCAGCGTTCAGGAAAACACGTATCATGTTACGAAAACAACTGAAGCTTATACCTGCTCGCCTGGAGGCTTGTATTTAAAAGATAATTGTCAACAGGCCATGGTTCATAAATAGGTACAACTGTGCTTTTCCCTTAAAGTGTACAGAATTTACCAAGAAGAGACGGCTGCATGGTGCGTCATGTTCTCTGGGATTTTTCTGGAAAGTTGCTGGTGTAGCAACCACAGAGGAGTTCATATACTGTACACTTAAACATTTATATTTATGGGGTAACTTTTAAAGATGACGGTTTAACAGTCAAAATGGGAAAAAAGTTGAAAAAGTCAATGGAGAAAAATAAATATTTACAGTATAATTAACAGTAAATCGAACAATAAAATCGGACAAATCCAAATTGTGACAAGTTTTCACCCCTCGATCACTTCTTGTATCCAGGATGTTTTGGATAGAGGGAGACATGTCGTCCATCTTTATTTTGGGCAGATGGAGGGGTCAAAGAAACTCAAACACTATTTGTTTTCTCTACCAGAACTATGTGTTCAGTATTGTCAACATGAGGATGACAGATTTCCATTGACCTTGCTCTGGCTCTTACTGGACAAACCTTTGTAGTCGGTCATCTTGGGAAACACTGTTTCCTGTTGAGATAATCCAACATGATAATATCAGGCTTATCTCTAATGTTTGTATAAACCTTCACACCATGAAGAAATAATCAGAATCAACATAAATCAATGTTTGTTTCAGCTCCAGGGTCGCCACCTGATATCAGCTGTACATATTTTAGCTTTGTCACCATGAATTACAGCTACGTGCTTTTAGAGTAATCACATGCTGGTTAAATCGAATGATTTCCTCAGTGTGACTAAGTTGTTTGGAACAATGACACAGCAACGACTCAGTGTATTTTCCCTTAGCACATGTTTTATGATTCATGATTCAAGCTCTTCATTACTCAGGCTTCCCTGTATGCAAGAAAGAGCGCGATGCTTTATTCCTCACATGTGGGTTCTGTCTCCGGTAAAGAATAAAAGAGAGACTGCTTTTTATTTTTCCTTCTTCCGGTGAGGTGATGACGTGTTTAACCTGAATGAGCACATTGTGTTTTTCTGTGTTGTACCCTGTTTATCCCACCAGATGATGTACATGCTTTTCAAATTCAAATTCAAATTCAAATATGTAGTGTGTATTTGCTCTTCCGTATGGTGTGCTGAATGATGCGGGTTATGCAATTTTTGGTGTGCCATATCAGGGAATTTGTTAATAGAAATATACATGCATACTTTCCTTTGGTATTTTATTTTATTATATTTGTTGTTGTTGTTGTTGTTATACAGATTTCTTCCTAGACACAAATGAAAAACTCAATAAACACATTGTTTTAAAAAAAACAAAAAAAAAGCCACCTTCCCGGGAAATGGGTTTTTATCGCACCCTGACTCATTTAGAATTTCACAGTAACAAGTTCCTTGTGTGTGAAAGCCTTGTCACTGGGTGGATCGTGCACTCACGCACACCTGCAGAGCCTTCTGTGCAGCTATCTGCACAGAGACGCCACTGTTCTCTCACTGTAATGGTGGCCTGTTTTTGAACAACGTGATTTGCTTATGTAAACCAAGTGGAAATCATTCCAGAGCGGTGAAAGATCTGGGCAGTGCAGTGAAGAGCAGGGGGAAGAGCCTGTAACAGGAAGGAGGAGATGGAAATGTATCTGTCGAGGGACACCTTATAGTAATATATAAATTTGTATATATTATTATTATTTTTTTTTTTATTATTGTTTTTATTAAGTATACATAGAAGTGAGCAGAGCAACACATGGTTTGGTTATTTTTTACATCCGCCAATGAGGTTGTGTTTTCATCGCCATTTGTTTCAGGATTAATTAAAAAACGACAGAATGGATTTCCATGCATTTTTGATGAGAGGAGGCGTATGACCCATGATGGACCCACTCAGTGTTCGAGCAGATCCAGATAGGCGGCCATAGATATAGAGCCCTTATAGTTTCAACAAGCAGTAGGCCACTTAACTTGCAGGTAGGCCCACATGCAAATAATATGCAAACAGAATATTGTATGTTTCCTAATATGGTCATTTTCAAATGGATCATTAACATGTTTCTCTCCTGTCTGTGTGGCTGTGAACCAGGTTGAGGCTGAATGTCTCTCTCTACCTGCCACAGCTCTGGAGCCTCCCCACTTCCCGATCAGTGCAAAGACTCCGGCTCTGCACGCCGTCAGCTCGTCCGATCATCCGCAGTAGTAACCGTGTTTAGACCAACCTTCCAAGAAGTGATTCTCGATGTGTTTTGGATCATCCCTGTTTCCCTCTGCTCCAGGTCCACCTGCTCTGCCGTCCTGGTTTCACCCTGATTCTTCCTCCATTACAGTGATTCTCCCTGAAGACGTCATCACCATCTAATCTGATCTCTGCGCCTCAGCTCGTTCAAAATGACCTATCACTTTTGGAGTTTTGTTGTGTAATGAAACACAATTCTCGAAAATTCTAAATGAAGCCTTTTGGAACAAAGCTGAAACAGTTGTGAAACACAACGATGTAAAGTTGACATACGGTCGTCTCACAGACATATGATGAGCTTATAGAATACGATGCATTGTTGTTGATTAAACTACCTTAAACATCTACTGAAACATCTGCAGAAGTCAAATGCAACGTACACTTGACTGCAGCAGTGACAATAATCCAAAAGCATCAGATAGAATAGCAAGAAAAATGACTGCATCATAAGAACTTTAACTTTTCATGTAGTGGAGTATTTTCAAATGTGGAATTAGTACTTTTATTTAAGTAAAGGATCTGAATACTTCCTCCACCTCTGTTGAAGCAGCAGACTGCTCACCAGTCTCTGTGACTAAGTCAATACATCTTACTTAGTTATCTTATCCATTGTGTTGTGTTGTGTTTTTTTTCATCCTGGTAAAAAGGTCCAGTAATTATGTAACATAAAGAAACGGAAAAAAGGAAACACAGCAAACAGGAGCGTGAACGTGTCTGAACAAGTGTGCAGACAAAGTGACAAAGTGGGAACTCCAGTAAACAGTAATTTCTCAGAAAGGGTTGAGTTTAAATACCAAAGGAGACATTTCAGGGCCGGCAGGACGCCTCTATTGGGTATGGACCCAACAACGAAAACATCTCGCAATTCAGTGCAAGACAAAAGTAGTGAATGCCAGGTGTAGTGTTGAGTACAAGGAAACGTCTTTACGATTAAAATAAATACATCAGGACATAATAGTGTTTAAAATATTGTGAAACATTATTATTCTGTATTCTATCACCGAATCCCCAAAAAAGAAATCGTTAGCTTTGTTTGCATTTTTTTATTGAAAATATAAATTTAAATAAGGAAGAGAAAAGTTTAGCTGCAAGCTGAATGAACATTTTAACTTAAAACATGACAACACGCACTGTAACTTTTACCCAAACAAGCACAATAACCAGCACATAGACACAAACAGGCACAGACTAATATTTGGATTTTTAATCCCACAATGCTGGCATTGCATTCAACAGAGAACTTGTTTAGTTGTTTGAGTTGTTTGTGACCTCAGCACCGCCTCTCTGGTTATTCTGAGAGTAAGTTGGCCTTCTCCGTGTTCCCACACAGCGGCGAATCAGGGATGAGGATCCCTCCCTGTTGATGAGTTTGTAATGCAGGGACCACACAGTCAGGAGGAGGATCTGCAGTGAAACAGCGAACGGCGTTAGGTTTCAGTTAAGTTCAAAGACATCAAAAGTCAGATTTTTAAAAAGAAATCTTCTTACCTTTTTGCTTTTCATTTCCTCTTTGTTTTCTCCTCCTCAGATACACTGAAATAAAACACGAGGGGAAACGGATGAGAAACATATCAATAGAATCAGATCGTTGTGTATTTTGTACGATCAAATACATTCACAGAATTTATCCTCAGGTTTAGGTTACTGAGAACCATCCATTCACAAAAGAAGTCAAGCTTTAAATCAACACTAGTTCACTTTTATTGAGCAACAGCTGGTGTGTTGTCCCACTTACTGAACTGTAACAACTATCACAGTCATATGCACAAGTTGCAAAAAGCAAGAACGGTTGTTCAGGGAGAGGGTGGAAATGAAATGGGCACCATTTTTCCGATTCTAAGTCAGTGAATCCCCAAAGTAATTTTGAAGCTGCTATTATATTATTATATTATATTAAGGGGGAAAAGTTGAACAGTGACGCTCTAAGTCCATTGTGTAATCATACAACTATACACTTACAACCCTAACCCAACCAGAACTAACATGTTCACAAATTCTACTGTAACTGTTCCTCATTTTAAGCCTTAATCAATCAGCAAAGGAAGTGCAGCCCTCAGCTCTTCTCACGTCTCACTTAGGAGTGAGCGACAGAGAGTTGGAAGAGTGGCTGCTGGAAGCGGTCCTGAATCAATTAAGTTTCAAGTGATTACATTTGCTATGTCAACAGAGAAGACATTACAGCAGGCCCGAGCCTGATGGTGTAATATTCTCCCTACCAGTCAGCAGCACATGGAGCAGCAGAGTGACGGTGATGATGCCAGAGAGGCAAACTCCAACTGGCACAAAGACCCAGATCAAGTCCCAGGAGGTTCCACCGGTGACGACGTGTCTGAGATGTGTGGTCCGATCTGAGGAGAGACAGTGTGATGACTGATGGACACGTGGCACTCGGCTGAGAGGGTTTTAAATGAGGCTTTTGAAGGAGGAGATGGATAAGAAGATTGACACCACTCTTCGATCTGGCTTTTCAATAGGAAACTGAGAACATCCAACCGAAGGGTTATAAGTAAAACTAAACTTTCTAATTTTAACTTTGGCAACAGGATGATCTTCTGATAAACTTTATTTCTTCAAAAATCATGCCTTCATTCTCGAAATCCAGGATTTTTGTTTTCCTTCAAGTGGCACGTATCCTCCATTGTACTCAGTTACGTGAAACTGGACAGCTATGAAAGAAATCTGAGCTCCCATGACATCACAGAGACCAAATCAAAGATGGAATTGTTCACTTTCCTCAGAGCCCTTGTGTTTATATGCTTTCAGCCATAATACAAACACAGAATTTGAAAAGGGATGCTGGGCGTATTTTTCCAAACGATGCAAAGAAAACAGATGCATTTGTGATTGCGACTCAGATGTTGCGTGACAGTTAAGATAAGCTCTACTTCTTCAAAGCACTTTTAAGAAAAAAACAAGATAAAACGATGGCAACATGCATTTGAATTTGATGTCATGGAAAAGTGGAGATACACCCAGATTAGATCACACAGAAGATAAGATGTGATTTCCCCATATCATCAACACCATACTTACTGCATTGCTCAACACAGTGAACGACCGTGGCAGAGTGCTTCACATCCAGCCTCCTCACCTGTTGAAACGCAGCATTCAAAGTCAGCAGGGATTTCAAGGAACACACGGGCTTTACCCCAAAAAGAGATATTAGCTGTGCAAACATACCTGGACACAAGAGCTGCATAGTTCGTCTGTCAGGTTCAAACCGACGGCTTCATTTTCGCCCTGAGAAGCAAACAAAAGAAACAAAAAGAAAAATCCTCAGGAGCAGAATCATGCAGGTGTTGGGGACGTCGTCATGGTTTCTGATTTGCTTTTAATGCGGCCAAGTCACTTCATTGAGGAAGAGTTTAAGTGCAATGTCACGCCTTAATCAACGGCTCCCTGCAACAACAATGCCCGAAAAACATGTTGTCAATGCGCTGACAGATTTGAAAGGTAATTACCTAAGCTTAGGATGCTTTGTGTGTTTTTGCCATTTGAGTTGAGTCCGAATTGTGTTGAGTTAAATTCTGCTGAGATGTGAATAAGATCAATCCTGTTATTTGCCCCTTTTCCAATGGTCAAAAAACCCCACTAACATCTGACTATTGTCTGCAAAGAGAGTGGATACAATCAATGTTCTTCGGCAGTAAGCACATGTTTTAGTCGGCTCCAGTTCCAGTGAGAGAGCACCTCATTCACGACGTAAAACAAAAAAAACTGAAATGCAAACTCCCTCTTCTGGAAATGGGAAAGGAGTTTTGAAAAACCTGCATATACCTGATAATTACATTGTAAAATAGGTTGATGTAGGGATCTAGGTTGCTTTTACTTGTGGGTTTGTTTTGTGCTCGCTCGGAGGGACAATTGCCTCATTGGGAATTGCTCTCCCAGTCCTGTCCTGAATGTGGTTCTTTTGTCTCCCAGCAGGAGTTTAGAGCATTGTTTTAGTTTGTTGTTTAAATTTGGACTCAAGGTTTTCTGTAGTCTTGTAGTTTTGCTCCACTTTTGTTTGGAGCAAAGTGGACACACCCTCCACCACCGTAATCTAACACCAAATAAGGAAATATAATTTGGAACTTGTGCCTCTGGCTCTGTTGGCAAACATGATACCTACCACATGCACCCTGTGTGTTTTGTTGATCTGGCACTCAGCAACCCCGGCAGACGTCACACACAGCTCCACGGAAAACGTTGCGTTGACCCTTGACGTCACTGCCACTTCTTTACGATCCCGCTGTCTGGTCACAACCACATCCCATGCTGGAAATTATGACAGAGCTGTGATTAAAATGAGCAATCACACAACACCACATCACAGAAGGTCCATCGTTATCTTCATATATAATCTACCATTTGGAGTGGATTTATTTTCCCATCCCATCAAATGATGTGAAAAATGCCACAGTGAGATAAAGTGTTACCTTGGAGTCTTCCATTTGCAAAGGGGCACCTGGTCCAGAACTGAGAGCCGACAGTAAACTGCAGAGGACATAAGAGGTTGTTTTGCAGCGGTTACATAAAGATACAATGAGCATTATTGCCAAGATTTTAGAGATTTAAATACAATACATCTTTATTAATTCCAAAGGCAATTTGATTTATTTGACGAAAAGACAAGCCATTCCGCCAAAACAATAACACCATAAAAGATCTGTTCAGTTCCGTTGAGCTAAAAGTGCAGTCTCCTAGAAAATGTTACTTTTTCTAAAGGTTACCGTAAGCCCACAGTGAACAGTTACAGAGAACCGTTAATCACAGTTAATTGCATGCAGTAACAATGAGAACAGAGTTATTACTTCCTGCTAAAATGAGCTAGAACTGATGAGGGTTTGAACTTCCCCCCTTTCCACTGCCTTTGGAAACTGACGAAGCCCTCTGTCTGTACTCTGCGTTCAATTCATTTGTATTCGTCTATGTCTTCTGAAAGTTTTGCGCTGGGGGGGGGGGGTAGTCAGTAGTTCAAGCAAGATGACCATGAGACACCAAGAAGAAATTTCGATGAATAATATAAAGCGTCCGTTTTCCCTCTTTCTTAAGAGATACATTATCACAACTGTTATCATGTTTGTTGTTGTCAGAAACTCTCGACTCTGTGCTGCCCTGGTATCAATCTTCTTTCCCCAATTTCCCCAAATAGCAAAATCCTTATTGCAAAGTTACTTAAACAGAGATGCACTATTGCCAGAGCTTGTCTAAACAGCATGTTACCATAACTAGACACAAATCAAGCACAGTTGACTACAATGAATATAAAATCCAATGTGTTATGTCAGCCCTGTTGTTTTTCTACGGTTGAAACTCCTAAAGAGCCTGAGGAAGATAAAGTGATTGTTACCTTTACACACAGTTGAGGGTGTGGGTCCACTTCAGTAAAACTTATCTGAAAATCAAAGAGTGATATTAATGAGTTATTAATGAAATGAATAGAAATTTGAAATGAAATTCAAATAAATCCAATAAAGTAGCGTTGCAACTTCTCAAATGGATCAGACTAACTAAATGCAACGCTTCTCTTTTTGTTTAGGTTCAGCCTTTATTTATTTTTCGGTCATCTTGCAGTTGCGAAATTCTCTGCGTCACTGGATATTTTTATATCAACAGAGAATTCCCTTCTCAAGTGACGCAGCTCTAGGTTTAAGTCAGTCGATAATCTGTTCTCAAAACACAGTCTCCGACTTTGACTTCCTTGTTGTTACAGAAGTGTCTTATCACTTCTCACTCTAACAATGTTCCCGGCACAATTAAAGGTCAAGTATAAAATACAGATGTCAGATTGGTGAATCACAAAACATTTTGCATGAGATGTTCAGATTCCTGGCAGCCATCACTCATCTGGTGATATAAGTGCCACAAAAGGGAATAACTTTTCCGCTGTTGCCCTGATTTTCTCCATGGTCTGGCATTGTGTGTGTGTGTGTGTGTGTGTGTGTTTGTGTGTGTATATGGCATTTCTGGTATCGATTCATCTCGATGACTGTTAGACCCACTTTGGGTTTCGTGATTTAGTGATAGGTGGCCAGTTGTGGCGACTACAAAACCTCACAAAGTAAACACAAAGTGTTCCATGAAGGTTTGTACCTTTCCTCTGCTAACATTACGGGAGGAATGTGGCAGGTCCACACACACCCTGTCCTCTCTTGTTTGACACAGTGTCACAACAGTCGCGACTGGGCAGACAAGCTCCCAGGACAGCGTCTCCTCGAGTGGGTCAAAGGTAATTCCAAACCATAGTTCCTTGAGACCTGAGCAGAAAGGGAAAAGATAAGCTGTCATATCACATATCCTGCGTTTTTGAACAACACAAAGCATTTGGTGACTAAACGCAACTAAGTGACTCACGGTCTTTGAATGGGCAGACCTGGACTCTGGGGGCATCCATCACTGCTGACCACCCCTGTGAGGAATTTAATTAATGAGGATGGAACATTATCCTTCCCACAACCTATTGCATGGGTCATACAAGAGTGTTGACAGAAACTTTACCTCGATGCAGAGGCAGGGCAAAGGTCGCGAGTACGGGAGGGTGACGCTCTTCACAGGTTCCTCCTTCTTTATCTGAAAGGTAAACAACAAGTGTCCCGTGTTTATCCTCCTGCTGTTTGGCGACCCTCAAGTCACATGATCAATAGGTTACTCGAGAGTTTTTACAAGTTTTATGAAGCAGGTGAGTCAGTGAATGAGTCAATTTGAATTGGCTTGAGTCACAAAGGTCACTCTGACATATTAAAATCAATGGTAAGTATGACCACACTGATTATCAGTACCAAGGGGGATTCACTGTTAAAGTGATGCAGTGGCGGATCTTGGATCTTTCTTAATCGGGGGCCATAAAGCGGCCACAATTAATATACATAATACATCATGCCCTGTCTACTGCATGCCCCCACCCAGACGCCACCCCTCGCCTGAATATCCCGAAAATGTTCCTGTGGGTGTGACCATGTCTGGCCCGGACTTATTTGAAAGGCAAAGTCAGATCCAATTATCTGGATATTTTTCGGTCAGCTTTAGTTTCTGATCAATGGAGGGACTGACCAGTAAATGTGTCCCCGTGCCGGAGCAGAGGAAGTCTTTGTAGCACAGACGAAGGTTGTAGTTATGATCTTCCATCATTTCTGAAACACTGACGCTGAGCTCCTTCCTCACCGGGTTAACGTTATATGATAGCCTGCCAGCTGAAAGAAGCAGAGGTCAGTATTGATAATCAAGATTTTCAACTCATGTACATGTAAAAGCTTATATTAGAGAGTCTAGTATCAGAGAGTAAGGTTATTTCTTAAGGCCTCTGAAATGTATAAACTTGTAACTTACAAAGGTTTTGTTTTAAAGGCTCAAAATACTTGTAATACTGTATGTTATACATATGCATGCAATGCTTAGAATGAAATGAACTTACTGATGCAGTCAGGGACATGTCTTCGCATATCTTCACTGATGCATGCTGCGGAGAAGAGTAACAAACTTGAAAAGGCTAACGGTCACCTTGGTGGAGGAGAAACGTGACATAACTCTGGTGTGTGTAACTTTTAAGTTTTCTTATCGTAAATCATTTACAGTCATAATGATTGACATAGAATGTATAATGTTTCTATCATTTGCAATTGGAATACTTGCAGCAGCATGCAAATCTCATCTTCCCTTTTTACCTGTTGCGATCTGTTCTGTGCAAATGAGCATGCATTGGCACAATTATGCAAATATGCTGAGTAGCCTTCTCACCTGGAGCATTGTAGGTGCCAGTCCAGGTAATGCCGCAGTAGCTCGGCAGAGTTTTCACCATGACTTGCACTCTTTGATTCGGAGAAACGGAAGTGCAGTCGTTTTCAACTTCCACCTTCGAAGAAAGGGCAAATTTAAAAAATGGTATCACGTGTCATTTCATCAATATCGTCATGGAAACTGTATTGTAAGAGCCCATCAACAACCTACAGTAATGTGGTGCAGAACTTTTTGTTTCGACTTTAGTTTTCAGAATTCGTAGCTGACATATAAAACTATTGGAATAATATATATATATATATAAAGAAATTGCCTTTTATACTTGACTAACTTTTTCTTGCCTTATTAGACTTTAACATTTCATGGAACTGACTCAGAAGACAACTCCTCTTGCATTACACTCTGGATTAAGTTCCTCCAACAAGCATGTTTTTGATGCACAGGGCTGTTAACGCTACCTGAAGCCCAGACAATCTCTTCCCCGACGATCGGGTGAATTTGAGGATTCTGCAGCTCATCATCATCCCTGCAGTAACGGTGCAGATTGACACACCCTGGATGGACTCTGTGGAGAGAAGGCCAGACAATGACTGTTAGACAGTAGCAGTAACTGTTAACCATTCAAAAGCTACCAATGCATCAGCTGGCACACATTTAATCAGCTGGCACACATTTAATCAGCCGAGTGGACTGAAGATTCCCAGCCCGGACAGTTACGAAATTCATCAATGAGGACATCATGGTTGCTGATATGGACACGTTTGAACACACCTCATCAGAAATGTGCGGCCGTGTGTAGAATCAAGAACAGAAAATGTCAATTGACTGAAAAAATACAAAAGCAGAAGTTTGTTTGTGGAACGTGATTGTTGAAAGAGAACTTCCTTCACAGTAAGTCTGCAAATGTGTCACCAGTGATAACCATCTCTAACTAAGTCCAGACCCAGATTGGCTTTACTGAGAGCTGCATTTAAAACTTCCTTGTTGAGGCATGGTTAAAATATTTAATTAACCACTTTCATTAAAGAGAATGTGCAGTAATCCTACAACATAAACATACAGTGACGAAATTATTATATATATATATATATATAAAATCTTGATGTTTCACCCCATTTGTATAGCATCAAATTTGAACATTATTCATTAATGTGATAAGAACCAGCTAAAATAACAGAAACCATAAAATGATCTAACGTATACTTTGACTTTTTAATTTAGTTAACGGTAAACAATACATCAGTGTGGTAGCTTGTTCATATACACAGCTGTAGACTGTCATCTATCACAGTAACGTGCCTGTAAGTTGTAATGCAGTTTTGATCCGGAGCTGTAGTGAGCACTTCTGCCTGCCCTCACACATCATGACTGTGGAGAAGCTGATGTTGTGGAACACGGAGGACGTGTTGAGACCCCCAGCAGCCTCCTGACACGGAGGGTGAAAGATATCTACACAGGACAGGGACAGAAATGTTTGCAGACTTCGACGAGCTGTGATTTTTTTCATGTCACAGGAAATTACACTTAACTTTTATATCCCTCTGTTACTCATAGGGATGAGTGAAACATGCATCATCATAGCGTCAAGTCATCATAATTAGCACTTTTAATTCTTCAAAATCACCTGTTCCTCATGAATTGTTCTAACCAAAACACTTACTGTGCATCACTGCATGTGGAGTAGTTTCTTTAGGCATCATAACACTTAATAAGATAGTAGGTGCTGACAGTATTGACTCCTGGCAGCCAAGCACAATATTCTATTGTGCTAAATCATGTCCTGTGTACATGCATGTGATACAATGGCCACATGTCTCCATACTCACAATCTGGCTTGGCTTTGCAGTGAAGGCCCTGAGCGGAGAGAAGTAAAAAGAGACGATTACCTCCTGTGAGTAACAAGTTGTCAAGGAGAACAAGGGCAACACAATTAGGAGCTTTTTACATCCTCATTGTTCCTTCACAGGGAAGCCAGCCTGTATGATCCACTTAACAGTGGTAAAATATTCAAACCACTTATTCCACATTTATTTTCTATATTTGGAAGCTGCAACAAGAGAGGTCAATCAATAGTGTGTGTGTGTGTGTGTGTGTGTGTCACTGAGGACAGTTCCAAAGGCTCGCTCACAAAGCATTTTTTAAAACACATCCTTGTTTACTCATCATCCAGGAAATAATGCCCTGTGAGAACTATTCCAGATATTTGTATGAGCTGCTGCTCCAGTGCAGAATGATGAGTTTGCACGAAGGAGTGCTTTGTCATGCCTTGAATGCAACAGGGTTCTCCCCGGCTAAAAAAATCTATTTTGTAGTTTTTGCTTGCGTCCATATCAGTGCTGACTTTTGCTGTTTCCTGCTCAGGGTCGAGCAAATGATTAAAAGTACTTCAGCCTCCAGGAAGTTCACACCAGTCTCCCCTATTAACATGAGCACAGCTGAAGTTTGCTTGTATGTAGGCGTTAATTAGAGCACTGAATGCATGCTTACCTTAGATTCAAAGGTTCAATTAGTTGAGTCATGCAGTGACAGGAATTAGTTTTATAGCTTAGACACTGACTGTAAACTGATATATTCAAACTTTGACAGGATTACCTCAAAAGCCATGCTGAACATTTAAAATAAATTAGCAGTAGCTCTAAGTGTGCTTGTAGCTATAACAGATATGATGGTAAACATACATGTGTTTCTTGTATGAAGTAGACCTAATGAGCCTTACTATGTGGTTTTTAAGGCTTGTGAGGCTGCAGTTTTACCTGAGAACACTTGGTGCTGCATTTTTCAATCCTCTCCAGTCCTGTGCTTTCTGCTGCAGCTCCATTCAGACCCAAGCAACAGTGAGCAGTGAGCAGGGCAACCCACAGGATCATCTTCACCACCAGCAGCTGGAGCTCTTGTACTCTTTCCTCTGAGTGGCAGGGTCAGGTGAGTAGGGGGAGACCTGCCGTAGGATGGATGGATGGATGGATGGATGGATGGATGGATGGTGAGGAGGTTTCCTTGTTTATTCAATCCTCACTGTGATGGTATCCAGAGTCTAATGGACTGAGGTAGAGTCAGGGACGGAGGGAAATACAGTGTACAAGCAGCTGGGAAGGCGGAGCTCTCTGAACTTACTTGTGTAATATTGCTGTCATACAAGTCATATTGAACATCCTCCTACCCTCTTGATCTTGTGACAGCACCAATGACACATCTAAATAAATTTGAGTGTCACAGCAATGAACTGTAACTAAGAACAAGCAGTAAGTCTCTGTCAGGATTTACAGAAAAGGAGCAAAACTTTTGACAACTTGAAAAATTCTAATATGAGGATAAAAGAATTACCGGACACCGTGTGTTTACTGAAAGAAAACCTCTTGTTGTAATTTACAGGGAAATACCCCAACAGTCAGATCCGTCACCTCAAGGATTTAATGGCTGTAACTTGATACAAGCCTAATGTTCCACTATGTCGTGTTCACCTTGTCCAACCTTTTTTTTTTTAACTGCACGGTAAGGTAGGAGTGTTTTATTTATTTATTTATTTGCAGGGAACATTATTGCTGATTGAATTTTGAGATTCAGGGTTGAAAAGGGTAAAAAAGGTTCTTTTGTTGAGTAAATGTTAAAGGGTGTCACCTTTCTTAGCACCTGATTGATGTGTCAACAAGAAAAATACTTTCACCCAAGGCATTGATTCATAATAATAACTGCTGACATTTATCTCTCATTTAGAGAGGATACTTCCTCTTGGCTGTGTGCTTGTATCACATAGCCAAACATAGGCAAACACATTACAGAGCTAAATTTAGCTTGAAGGTTCACTAACCTGGAACATTTGGAATGTTTTCATTTTATCTATTTATTATGAGTTGTTGCCTTTTATCTTGATATGGAAAAGTTGTTAGCAACATGTGACAACGTGGGCAGCATACGCATTCACGTGGATTGGGGTTTCCGCTAGTTGCAAAAGTTAGTCGCTAACGTGTGTCGCAAGTAGGTAGCATACTGCATGTATCCTGAGCTCTACAATACATGTAGTGATTTGATCAGTGTTATTGTCAAACATATGGATTGTAGCAGCTTTATATCAATTATCAATGTCTTTAAAATATCGTGGCATGAGAAATTGCTAATTCGTTTCACTGAATTGTTTCATACTTTTAAAATGTTTGGGTTATTTTGATCCTCTTTTCTTTCTCCATACTGGTAAAGTTTCCTCTAATACTGATTAAGCACTGAAGCGAACATTGCACACTGTAAAACACAACAAGTTGTTTTTACTCAAAAAGTAATGAAACTTGTTGGCAACCTTTTTAAGTAAGCCAAATTGTTATATCTTACATTGCAATATAATCATTTTTGTTTTCATCCAGACATTCATGATAATAACTTGTTTTGATCGGTGTAGAATGTGCTGCTACTCAGAGCGATTCCCAGAAAGCAACTGAGATGTCCTGAGGCAACATCTGAACTTGATGGCTTAATGATGGGAATAAGTCAGGGAAGGGTTTTACCCAAACACAGCCTCCGAGCACTTTCAACATAATCACAGGTTATTTGATAGTCCTGATTCACTTAATTACTTGTGGACAACATTTCTGTAAAGAGGTAAAGAGAGGCATACTATACATTTGTGCAACAGCAGCAACCCAAGGGAAAACTGGTAGAGCAATATAGCTTCACTTGTGTTTCCTGTCAAGCTCTGCACTTCTTTTAAATGCAGTGTTGTGCAATATCATCCACAGGACCATAAAGCAGTTGACACAAGTTAAGTAATAAGTAAGTAAGTTAAAACCCTGCCCTTATAAACAGGTTTATAAAGGAAAAACCACTCCATCCCTGAAAATAAACAGAAAGCACTGACATGGTTTATTCCAGTTACGCATGGGTCTGATATTTGAACAATGTTGATAATCCAGCTATGTTGCCAATGTTGTGCCAAACCCAATAGTAGACACAAAGAAGACCAAAACCCACGTACAAGGCGACTGAATACAAGTCAATTACAAACATTCACACACATGCAAGTAGATGGCATATATGGCACCAAGCCGAGCCTTTTCAGCTTCCTTACATACTGTTACATGTGAGATGAGGTCACACCACGAAGACATGACCCACACCTGCAGCAAAGTTCCATTACGGCTTTATTGACATAAGATGAACCTGCTCACTGTTTTTCCACTCCTGGTTTGTTTCTCAGATGTGGGTTTGAAGTGTTTCCAAAAATACACACTCCTTATCTGTGAGCAAAAGATGTCCCACTACTATTGTGTAATGGCTCTATCTACTGGGAATATGTGTGTATTACATTACCTGTAGTTTTTCCCACAACAGCAATGCCTATCAGGTGCAATGGTGGCAGGTGATAATGAGTAGAAGCCTTTCATGATAAATTATGGAGCTTTATTTATAGCAGAGTGAGCTATTAAGTCTGCTGTTAATTATCCAATAATGAGGCACTAGTTTTTACAAGTTATCCATAAGTGGATCTTTCACTGGAACAATGACAAATTTTCTGATTTCAGTTATTCTGGAGATTATTTATTGATAACATATTAATATATATTATATTTTTTGTTGAGTTTGTTATATAATAACAAACAATAAACCCATGTCAAGTTATAAACCCTCTCCGTAAAGTCTCATAAGTGTTACAAGCATTCTTATGTTGTTAAATATCCAAGACAAAAAAAATTCTTGGATGATAATAAATAATAGGCATTTTAAAGTTTTATATAGGTTTCTGTACAGTTGATGTATGCATGCAAAAGGAAATTGGATGGTACTACACAATTGCTAACATAATCTGTTGTTCTCTGAAGACCCCCTCTCAGCTCGTGGGCCCCAGTTGCCACACCCCTGCTCCCCAACATCTTCTCGGTAAATATACACCAGTGATGCTTTTTTTACGACAAGCGGAAACTCAAAAAGCTGCTTAAGATGTGATGTTGCACATCTCAGTTGGGAACCCTTCTGTATCTCCAACAGGTTCCTCGGGCTCTTAACCCACACATCTCACCTGAGTGGGACTGCAAAGACTGAATTGGCCTTCACTTGCAGAAGGGTTCCATTTGCATGGCTTTCCTCGGCAACAAACATCTAGAGCTGGTCTCGGCTGCCGTGGCTTTTTTCAGTTGTTTGGGTTCCACACTGATCTTCTGCAGAAAATAGTAGCACTGACGTAGTTGTGAGCCTCATCAACCAGAAGCAATTCAATAGCTGAATAATTGTAGCTCCATGAAAGATTTGTTTAGGGGGGGGAACTCCCAACACATTTTAATTCTGAGCATCCAAATTGTTTTCGTCATGACCCGAGGACCATGTCTTACCACCCAGGTGAGTTTAAAAGGACATCTCTAAATTAGGGTGTAGGAAAGGATGGTTCCCTGAACATCTGAGCACTAACACACTGTACAGCACTCAAGGAAAGAGTGTTGTGCACCATGAGCTCAGGTTTCTATTACTGTAATGACCACAGGCCTGATTCACCTTTGACCTGCTGCTCTGCAACCATTATTAATCTATGCTCATCCGCACTGTAAAAAATGTCTCATTAATTTGTAGCCTGTCAACCCTTGAAATGTTGTTCAGTGTATATAAATTAAATTATTGGTATATATATCAATATAACTTGTTACTAGTAAAGTGGTTTACGTGTGCCGATTAAAAATAAAGCTGTGCTCCTCCTGTCTGCACTTCATCATTAAAAATGTTGTTCAAAATTTAAATTGCAATAACAGGATTACTAATCACCAGAGTAAAAGCAGTGATTTGAGTACTGCTTTTTATTCTTATGCATTAGTAATCTTATGTATTAGTAATCTTGTTTTTGCAATTTAAATTTTTAACAGCATTTTCAATGAGGCTATTTTATAAACCTGGTACATGCTTGGATTGTTTTCTTTTTTTGCAGTGTGCATCCATGGCTGCATCACATGACCAGTTAATCTTCAGCGTATTTCCGCGTTCACGGCGGCCGAGCTGTAACAACCGAGTCTCCATGGGGGTGTGCGGGGTTTCGACCGAAGCATCGCTGCTGTGTTCTCCACCCAGGCCTCCGGTGGCGGCTCGTGTCCCCGCTCTGGATGAATGAAACCCGGACCATCTGAGGGTCTATCCTCCGCTTGTTCTCCACCGAGCCTGTCGTCGACCAGCGCGGACGAGCTGGGGGGGAATCCGGGCAAAGGCAGCCGCGGCGCCGCGCACCGGCCGACGGACACCCCGCCGCGACGCTCCACCAACATGCTCACCCGGGTCAAGTCCGCCGTGGCCGGATTCATGGGCGGGATCGTGGCCGGGGGAAGCTCCGGCGGAGGCGGCAACCCCGGCTCGGATCTCCAGTTGAAATTCCCGTACAGGAGACCCGAGTTCCTCGGCCTGTCCCCGGATGAGGTCGAGTGCTCGGCGGACCACATCTCCCGGCCCATCCTCATCCTGAAGGAAACCAGGAGATTACCGTGGGCCACCGGATACGCTGAGTAAGTAACCCCGGCTGAAGCTGATCCCACAGCCGCTCCTGGTCTCTCAATGAGGCCAGTGTTGTGGAGACCCAGGAGCTGTCAGCTTCTTTACCCCCGGGCATGTGCACCTTCTCCGGCTGTGCGTGCACCTGTTGTGACCTGCACCCATCCCCATCTAGCTGCCCCCCCCCCGCTGGGTTACACGCACCACATTGAAATCGCGTGCTTGCTTGAAATCGACGACCACGTCCACCCAGAGGATCACAGCCCTCAAGCTGGTGTTCACGTGCAGGCCCGCAGCATCTGGGTATTAAGTCTACTACTGTGCTCTATTTGTGGCTCCCTCTGTGTCAGTGTGTGAGTGTGTGAGTGCATGTCACCAGTTCACCTCGAGCCAAACCCCATAATCTGGCTCTGCAGACTTCAGACTGTGCTGCTGACCAGTCTCTAGATGCAGTTTAGTGGGGAGGGGGGTCTTTTACATACAGGGTAAGCAGTAAATCATCTGTGCACAGCAGTTTTGTCCTCGTAGATACGCTCCCTCCACAAACCTGGTTCCACGAATGTGTGCAGTCTTGCAAACATTAAAAATGAATACTGTGGATAGCATCAGATATCATGATACGATAGAAGGTCTTGAGTTGTGCTAAAAGCTTCGATGAGCGTGCTCTCTAAGTGTGCACCTCCTAAAGCCGGTAGTGTAATGAACTTTTCCGACCAGTCCACTAGTAAAATGTCTGCGTGAGCCCGTGTGAGAATACAGCAGGAAAATGTCAGTATGTTGGCATATCAGTGACGTGAAGCAGAAAAAACAAAAGCAATACGAACATCTCGGGATGAAAAACAAGTGACGCTCACGTAGAAAGTACTGACGAAGATGTCAACTTGGAACAACGCTAACATTTTAGAGCTTTTGGTGATAAGGTCCGTGGCGGGTGTCGATATGGCCGAAACAAAAAACATGAGATTTCTGTAGTGGAAATTATCCGTCATTTCCTTCACCCAGGCTGCACTCGTAACTTGAATGGTCCGGACGTGTTTGACCTGGAAAATGTGAAAGGCAAACTCTGTACCAGATTTTGTGTGAAAAAGGCTCATGTGGCTGCAGCCGGACCTTTTTTTCGCATGCTGTGCTTCTGTTAACATCCTAATTAGCGTGTTTGCAGGATAAAGCCTGCATGGGGTGCCACACAGCAGTAGTGAGGTCCTGGTTTGAACTTCACCTGGGTGAGTGGAGCTCAATGTACAGGGAGTTGCCTCGTAAATACTGGTGGAAGGTCAGAAGTTGTGTAAGGACGCGCTGGCGGAATCTGATCACAGTGAGTTGGCATGATGACTTGGACCTAAATGTCAATGGTCGGTTTCAAAGCGAGAAGGCCGCCTGTCGTTATTTCACCACACATGACACGTGATACATCTGAATGTGGTTGTGTGTCCGTTGGGTTCTTCTTGAACACATTACCTCAAAAACCCTTTATGATAAACAGATGAAAACCCTACACCACAGCTTCTCCTCCTCACAGAGCACATGATGCGATTTAGATTTTGGACTTTCTCCAGCTGCATCCCTTTCCTCGTGCTTCTTTGGCTAATGGATCACAAAGGTCAGTTCCAAGTTAGCAATCGCTTTCTCCACCCTAATACCATTAACGTGTGTGGATGACATTTCACGATGCGGTGCACCAAAGCATGAGTCGGGAAGTAGACAAGAAGAGGATGCACTGTAGATATCGATACTCACTGATAATGATAATTGTTCCCATTTGTAAACCTGCTTCCTTTACTTCCTCATTACAAATGCATACTTGTAATGTCTCCTCAAGAAAAGGGGTGCATCACATCATCCTCTGTAAATTCAAGGTCTTTTTGCAGGGCATAACGTTTTCTCTGATCCTCTACCATTTTTTCGTTTGAAATATAAGATCCCTTCCTCTCTTCCCTGCCCCTGGATTATAACACTCACACTGTTATATAGAGCAGGCAGGAAGTGTCTCTTTGGGACCGGTGCGGTTAATGAGTTCAGCTCGTATCAGCATTTAACTGTAATTAAAGCCTCTCGTGTTGTCATTACAGCAGCCGTTCGGGCTCTCGCCTCTGCCACCTCACGTGTCGTCGCTCTTCCCTGCGCGCCACAGACACTCACGATCAACAGTATTGGGGAATTAATCCATCCATCCATTCATTCATCACTTGTATCGCTTGTCCTGAACGGGGAGGTGGGGTTTGGATTTCTCTACATGTTGAATATTAGCACATTGGACTCTAATGTGTGATAGTTGGTGTATAAAGAGCTTAGAGGACGGTGTTTTAGGTTTAATGGAACATGCAACAATGTAACTATGCTAAATAAAGTAAACGCTTAATATACTTAACAGATATTATCGTTTCCAGTTTACAATCTCAATCCTACAGTAGTTACCAAGCGTGACTCCAAGGCCAATGAGCATTTGTGTGGTAGCACTTAATGAATACTATGCCACATGCTATATAGCTATATATAGTTTAATTAGCCTAACAACATATCAGACAAGGTAACATTATCTGTCCTTTACACTATGAGGCTTGTTTTATTGTTGTTTTATTTCAATAAGCAATAAAGCGTACATCTAACCTCTGCCTTAGTGTTCCAAGTTAGACTCAACCGGAAAATAATCTTCCATTTTTCATTTTCATTCTGATCAAAAAACTGGTGAGGTAGCT
Organism: Verasper variegatus; assembly: GCA_026259375.1. Classification (NCBI taxonomy): domain Eukaryota; kingdom Metazoa; phylum Chordata; class Actinopteri; order Pleuronectiformes; family Pleuronectidae; genus Verasper; species Verasper variegatus. The sequence goes on along the minus strand of CM048058.1, from coordinate 9,993,968 downwards.
GACAGTGGCGTGTAGCTCTATGATATAGATCATTTAGCTTTCACTATATCGAGAGCTTTTATTTGACCCTTTTACAGGGTTCTCATTTTAAAGAGTCGAGGAGAAACGCATTAAAGTTTGCTGCAGACATAATAGCTTTTAACCAACGCTAATGCTGGAGCTAATGTTAGTTTAATTATGTGTCTTTTTAGTGATGTGCCTTACAATCTCATTAGTGCCTCCCTAATATCGAACAACATATCTGAAACATTCATTATGACAGTGCATTCAAATTCTCACTTTCCCATTGTGTTTTCATATCTCTGATATTCAGGTGCAATCCTGAGCAAACTCCTCCAGAAAACATTCTAAATTTGGGCTCTTTGCAAGACTGATGTTCTTCTTCCTCTCATGTTCCAAGTTTAACGGAGACAACGCTTTCAACCATTGTGCTACACCAAATATTTCTTCCATCCTTGGGGCCAATGTCTGGCCCAGAATCTGTTGCTCAGGGTGGAGAAAGAGGGAATTAGATGTCTGACAAAATTAGGTTTTCTTTCCTAATGGCGGAAGAAAGGTAATTGTTCCAAATGAAACAAAACATTTGATAGGCAGAGAAATAAAATGGCGATCACGCTTCCTGCAAATGGTGAAATGAGGACAAATGAGACGCAGGAGTACTCCCAGTCACAGACACACAATGGCACCAGCTGCACTTTTCATGAAAACACAATAGGATTATTAAATTAAATGCACCGTGGTTATATGGAGGACGAGAATTGCTTTTACTGATTTGCCAGTTTTATATTCGGGGCTCAAAAGTTCACACAAATGTGTATTTTTGTCACACTTGCTTGTTTGTGCCGCACATTCACAGACCGTTACGTCACTGGGTTTGTTAACAATGGAATAGATGAAGCAGGGTCCTGGACTTCAGTGTATCACACAAGCTCAAAGGTGGTTGATGTGTCAAAGTGTTTTATGGCCACATCAACCCTGAGGGCATTTTCCGCTGTAATAATGGGTGCAGTTGTAAGGAGGTTTGAAGCGGAGCTGAGTAATCAGAGTGAAAACCAGCTCTCTGGACATAATGGCTTTTATACCATGCACGACGAATGACAGATTATGACCAAAGCAGTGCAGGTTTTAGCTCCTTCAAGACCACAAGACACGGTTAACAATTTTAAAACAGTTTTTTAATGCACATTGGTTTTCCACAGGGTTGTTTAAAAGACTAGTAATTTAGTCTGAATAATTTAGTCCAAAAACATTATTATATATTATTATTAGGGCTGGATTATAAGGCCAAATATATTTTTAAAAAACAAGACAACATTTTTCGAATCATTTGATTTACGGGTTACATTTCACATTATTATTTCAGTTAAATTTAAAGTGAGGTTAAAGTGGTTTTAAACTCTTCTCTGTGTGAATGACAAACACTTTATAAACAGCAGAACATTATATAAATCTGAGGTAGATCAATTATGTGATACATCACCTCCTTGCGCCTGTGCCTTCACAATACAAATACAATATGTTGATGCATATTGAACTTTTGTTATATTGTTATTGAGGAATATTGTGATCATTATTGATGTTGTTCTCCTGCCCGAACCCAATTATTATCATATTATATTAAAGAACACAGCACATCTTCACAACTAAGAAGCTTAACTAATGTGTTGTTGGGATTTCTTTGCTTGATTAATGACGAACAAATGATCGTTCAACGTAATTGTTGCTGGTAATTGTCTCTCGTTCAGATAATCATTTCAGCTCAAATTATACCAGCTTAATTAGTCAGTTATGAGATACCATGAGCATACACGCTGGAAACCAGTTTATGTTTTGGGAGGCTTAACTTTTTTCACTCTGAAAAGCATGCCATAAGAATACACATTTGGCCGTTGTGGGAAAAGCGAGTGGATGGCACAATGTAATGCAAAAAAAAAGATTAGCCGTGGTCATGAATGAATAACAGTAAAATGTCTAAAATATATTCAAACAACATGCGTTTTTGCTCTTTGTCTGTTTTGCTGTTTCTTCATCCACCTGTCCTCCATTTCTCTCTATCCGATGTTAACAAGCATTTGAGGCTAAGAGCCAGTCGACGATGCTGCCTCGCAGAAAACATCCCACAGTCTGAGGCTATAAATAGACATGCCAATTTCTCAACTCGCACAGACATTCACAACACCCTCCAGAGATGTCTGTTACACTTGCCAGTCTCATCAGAGCCGACTCCACAATCTCCCTCTCTTCACCCTTTGTTTAAACCGCTATTACATTAACTATCGCTCTTGTTCTGCAGGTTGGCTGAGGTGGTCAGTAAACGCTGAGGGCTGCAAATAAGATGTTTGCTTGCTTGAAAGCAGGGGAGCTTTGTGTTTAGAGCCGTTTTTACATGATGCAAGTAGGATTAAGATGCTTTGGGTTCAATTTTGGGAGCTTTCATTTTGTCCATTTTTATATACAGTCTATGGAAACTGGAAACACAGTCCAAGCTGTAGCTTGGACTGTGTTTGACATAAATGGACACTATGATCATGTACAAGTACAAGGATGGAACCTAGAGTGACAATGCTGATATGCCGATGTTTACCGTTTTTAACACCAGTGTGTAAGCACGCTGAGCACAAAGTTCAGCACAATAGCATATTTGATCATTTTTCTCTTGCTTTTGGTAATAAACCAACATTTTATACAAATTGAAAACTTTACATTTTCCAGTGATCCAATATCAGGTGAATTTTGGTGAGTGTTCAAAACCTTTTTGAGAGGTTGGCGTTAAGTTTTTGACTCATGACCCGAGTATGTGTGACATCCTGGCTGCAGTCTCATTAAGAGTGTGAAATTGAGGCATAGTGTAAAGAAAACAACAACAAAATAGCTGTTTCATATTTTGTGGGAAAAAAGTTCCTTTATCATTTGAACAACACCACAAATGAAAATGGACCAAAGCAGCAGAACAGGAAATGGAGACATATTAGTATGTTAATGCCATCCACATAATTACGTTTTGGCCTTAACTGTTAATGGGTGATGGCATCATCTTTCTGTGGTCTGAATGCTTAAATAAGGAACAGATCAGGCTGAATGAGACCACACACACACACACACAGCTTTGGGCATCTCACACAAAGTAAGACCTCTAATTCACCCAGAAGTGACTGTCCCGATGCATCAGGACTGTCCCTGCAGAGCGGTGCCACAAACAAGCGCTGCCGTCTGATCTTCATCGGGAACATTAAACATACACAGCCAGCTGCTTCACTGGGTGAACGGAGATGAACCTCAGGCTGCGGCTCTGACTAATTGTTGTGATCCTGCAGTGAGCCATAATAACCATGAAAGACCACTGGTGCCGTTTCATCGGACAAAAAGCATCTGATGTCGGCTTTCATTCAACCGCTTGTTCCTCCCGACCGCAGATGTCCGACTGACAAATCTCAGCAAGTTGTGCATCTGTTGTGTGTAGCAAAATTTTAACTGGAACCTTTAAATCCAAAAGTGTATCGCCTATTTTTATGTAGTAGGACCTCAAAATGGACAGACAAGCTTACCGTCACAGCCGGAAATATAACTCGAGCCGTATATTTACTATGTCCACTGTCCTTTCCCCCCTCTCACAGGGTGATTAACGCTGGTAAGAGTGCGTTAAATGAGGACCAGGCGTGCTGCACAGTGGTAGTGGCCAGAAGGAGGCCAATGAGCTACTGCCCTCCTTCAACACCCAGCAAGACGCCCACTGCCAAGAGACGCAACTCCCTGCCCAACGGAGAGGGCCTTGGGCTCCATGTGGAGCACAAGCTGGAGGAAGTGAGTAAACACAGAACCTCTTGATAACACGGGTATTTCTACACAGGGAATAGAGAGTACATAAAGTATACACTCTATATAGTGAGCAATAGTCGCTGTGGCAGTCAGTAGTGATGGTGGTGTGGTGCTGTGGTATCGAGGTCCTGCCGATGAACACGCACTCGACCAATCATGTGTCTCAGCTGTCAGTCTCATGACGTTTCACCCCATTTTTATATATATCAAATATTTGTATTAAATCCAAACTACCTAAAATTATATGAACCATCTATGAGAAAAATGTATTTGACGTGTACTTTGACTTTTGAATTTGGCCCACGTCCCATCCACTACCATGGAAGAGGCAGGACTTATGATTCATGTCGTCCATCTTCATATGTAGACTATGATCTCAACCTACACCACACCCAGATGATACAGTGGTGAGGAAGGTTCTGTATTCCAATGTAAACAGTGTGTCATCGGAAACGCAGTCGAAGTCTCTACTTTCGTAAAACTAAAACAAGAAATCAAAACCGATATGAACCAAACTTGTAAATGATCTCTCTGCATTATGAGCAATTATCTCATTGATCATTGGCAAACTAAGCAGATCTTCAGCTCATTGTAATGGACATGAACTCTTAATGTGGGTGAGTCATTTGTGAGTGGACAGACCCAGGAGAAAACATCATGACTCATTCTGTCCAACTGTGTGTAGAAGCTGCAGAGGTCAAACCTCCTTATCGCTTCGTTTCTTTCCGTAGGGGGAAAGAACACGAGGTTCTCTGCCGATGCTTTGTCGGGCCTGTGTCGCCACACACTCCGCTTGGTATTAATTGACCTCTAATACACATTCTTTGTCAAATAAAGTCCTGGTATTCTGCTGGAAGTTCAGCTGCTGTTAACTGGGAGCAACTCTTCCCTGTAAGTGAGTGGTAAACTTTATTTTCAAAAGCAATCATTTTATTTATTAATAATATAGTTTTTATTTTTGAAATTACACAAACCTTTAAATTCTATCAATATATACAGTATATACTATTGTTCCTGCTGTTAAATGACACCGGCTTTGAAGCCTGCTTAAATTTATTGTAAAAAGTTTCTTTGTACAGTTACACCACTCAAAATGCGATTTACTCTACATTACCATCGACTGAACATAAAGATAGACGACATGACTGCTCCCCAAAAGTGAAGCCAGTGAGCTTTTTTTATTAGTTAATTGATTCGATGCAAATTAGCTGAAACATCATGATTGACAGCTGAGACTGATTCGTGATTGGTCAAGGGTGTGTATCAGAATGACCTCGATACAGCGGCTCAATCGCTTCTGCACAGACTCTGTCTCCAAATGCACTTGACAGCATGATTATGTTTAATTTTGCTGCTAATTTTGTTTGTTTCTCTGTGCCGATCGTATCCTTCAATAAATATTTTCTATATTCTGTCTCCAGGACGCTGAAGGTTTGGTGTTCCACTACTGGGCCTTGTTCGATGGTCACGCTGGTTCAGGTGCAGCCGTCGTCGCCTCCCGCCTGCTGCAGCACCACATCGCCTGCCAGCTCCAGGCCGTGATCGAGATCCTGCGCAATCAGGGGTGTCCACCTCCCACCTTGCTGGGAGAAGAGCCCGATACCAACCCCTACCTCCAGGGAAACACCCCCGGCCCTCACCGATCCCTGACCCGGGCCGCTTCGTTGCGAGGGGCCGCGGGGGCGCCCGGTTCTCCGTCCAACACCCCGCCACCACCTCGCTTCTTCACAGAGAAGAAGATCCAACACGAGAGCCTGGTGATAGGAGCCATAGAGAACGCATTCAAAGAGATGGTGAGAGACGGGGAGAATGTCATGATGTGTCCACTCCACTCATCCCGATCAGTCCTGAAAGATTCCACACTCCCTGTCTTTATTACTTAATATTTTGGATTTTAGATGATGCTCGTATGCAGAATGTTGTACGTGGTTTCAGAAAATTGTTAATCATCCTCCAGCAGGGATCACTTGGCAGCCTTCGCTGTTAAGGCCTGTCACCAGCATTTTACCTCTTTTATTTCCTCTGTTCTAAGCTCCACACTCTAAAAATATCCACCTTCAGCTATTTGAAATATCACGGAAGAATTCACAGTGTGATTCATAACACAAACATTGGCTGCGTTTCTGTGACATGAACAAGGTTAAGTGCGTCATATTGTTTAATCTGAGTCTAAAATGGTATTATTAATATAATTATTTTTCTAGACTACATGTCAAAATACCTGCTTTGAAAAAAGAACTCCCGCTTACTTAATTTCAGTGGGTCGGGTAACATATTTCCAATAGATTTGATAATTCATTCTTAATTCCATTTAGATAATAATTTACACTTAAATGCAATACATGTTAAATTAGATATTTCTACATGCATACCAAGCATACAGATACTGATGGAGCTGCACATACTCACATACTGATATTCTGACCTGAGAACCGGAAGCCACACATATTTAAACACACACTTCACGGAGACGCACACAAACCACAACATTTAGCTTCTCTGTTCACGGTTTATTTTTGACAAATTGGCATCTGGCGTCAGAGAAGCAGCTTATGAAACGATGTCTCCTGGCGAAATGCCACTCAGCCGTGGCTCTGTCTAGTTCAAAGGCAGCATCTCAAGCTAAATGTCTCGAATCATTTGCTTTTAAATCAACTGCAACTCAGAAGAAATGGCAACAGGAAATCTATATTTTTTTAAAATCAAAAATCATTCATTAATGCTCATTTATATGATTCAGTTCATTTCCTTTTCATTTTCAATCCTTATAAACCGAAGTGTATCAGCACTCGGGCGTCTTTGAAATCTTTGAAAGTAAGAGGTATTGACAGTTTTTTTTAATAGACATTTTTAAACATGGGTCTTTGAAAGAGCTTCAATTTTTATATTTTATGCACAAATAAATAGTTAAATAAGTTCTTTTGATACTTTTTTTTACTTAATGTTAGTAAATTTACGACTTCAGAGGTCTCCTGCCGTCTCTCTGCTTTTCAACCAGTAAATAATTAATTGTTTTGATCAACTTACACCAGATATAGTTTTGCTCCGCTATGTTCGAGACCTCGTGCTGTAGTCTGACATCTCTGTAATTGTTCCCACATTCAAGCCTCTCATTGATTTTAATTGTTGTCTCTGAGCTTCTGTAAAGACAGCTTGTCCTCATTATAGAAATATGTAATGTTGCAACAGTAATTAACCTTGACCTGTGTATTGAGCCCTTGAATTTGAGGTGATGGGGCCTGGAAAGTCCTTGAATATGATGCTGATGAAGGTGTTGGTAGTCTAGTATCACCACTAGATGGCAGTGGAAAGCAGCACTCGCCATTCGAGCTGTACCCTGTGGAACAAGGACAAAAAAAAACTGTCTCTGTCTCCTTTATTTCCCAGGATGCCCAGATCGAGAAGGAGAAGCAGGATTACAACATCACAGGAGGATGCACTGCTCTCACTGTGGTTTACCTGCTAGGAAAACTATACGTGGGGAATGCAGGTGACAGTAGGTGTGTGCTCTTGTGCTCCTAAATAAAAGGTTCTGTGAAGAACGCTGTGTTAATCACACTGCAGTTAGACCCTCGGGATTCCAGGGACATTTAATGGCAGCGCATCAACATGCTGGGGCAGAGACAGGGGGTCCCAATAGCAGCTGCTTGTTCTTTTGAATGTAAGGTAGCATGTACATTACTTTTCCCACTCTCTGTGTTTGTCTGCAGGGCTATCGTTATAAGAAACAATGAGATCATTCCCCTGTCAACAGAGTTCACACCAGAATCTGAACGACAGAGACTCCAGTTCCTGGTAAGAAAAGAACACGTATATGTCTTTATTATTTAATATATGAAATAACTAATAACTAATTAGCCACATTAAACGCTGCTTATACATTAATTTAGGGTTTTATGACCTATTCTGTAGCCAACCACCAGGGGGCAATTGAGAAGCTCTGGCCTCACTTTGGGGAGCTGTCATGTCGTCCATCTTTGTATACAGTCTACTAGCCTGAACAATACTTAATTAGCGATAAATATAAGCTGATTACATCTTATTACACGTACATCAATGTTAACATCTATGTCCGACATTAAAAACAAACTGCAGGCAGACTTACAGGCTTTTCTTTTCAACTGTAAAATGTGTATTAACCAGGAGTCTGTATCAATGATTATATTGATCTTGCCTTGGTGAAAATGGGAAGAACATTTGTGGATTATAACCATATATACAGTCTATGGTGCCAACCCAATATACAGTATGAATGCATTTGACTTTTCCTTTGTTATATGTCTTGCTTTAAAAAGAGTAAAGTTGCCAATGTATCGTTAGCAGCATTTTAAAAACTAATTTAGCTAAATGTGAAGCAGATTAGCAGATAAACTGAAAGTCGTTTTTTCCGCTCGATCGACTCCAAGTCATCCTTGTGCTATTCTCCAGGGTTTCATGCAGCCTCACCTGTTAGGAAATGAGTTCACGCACCTGGAATTTCCCCGGAGAGTTCAGAGGAAGGAGGTGGGCAAGAGGATGCTCTACCGAGACTTCACCATGAACGGGTGGTGAGTCCTCTCAGTCTCCCTCTGCCTCTCTAATTTTCTCTCTTATTACACACTATTCTCACCCAGCACTTAAAAATGGCAGACCCTTTCATCCAGGAAAGAGCCTGACTCACCAAGAATTATCTCAAATTAAAGCTGAAATGAAAGCTCATTTTCTGGGATTGCAACCCAGCTGCATCCACCTTTAAATGAGACAATACTCCGAGAAAGATCTTCACGCTGGGAGCTTCTCCTCTACTGCTGCTTCGACTCTGCCGCACAGTGAGACCTGAAGAGGTGTAACAAGGGAGCAGGCTATAACCTGATTCGATATAATGATACTGCAGCAGACATGGTCCTTTTATGTGCAGCGTTACGTGGCTGAGCCTGGCACCATGCTGTTTAATTGTGGTTGCAGTGGAAGCCGGTAATGAGATGTGCTTTTACTGACACTCGCTCTCCCTCGCTGACACACTGAGGCACATAGTGTACTGTGTTCGTACTGTGGCGTGTGATGTATATTTCACAATGTGGCCGCCCCCTCCAGAGCCAGCCACTGTAAGGACTACTCTTATAGTTCTCTTAGCATCGATGTAAGGGAGCAGTTTGGTGTCATTTTCACAATTTGTCTATGCTTGAACATTTTCATTACTACATATGGCAGAATTTACACGTTCATTTGGAGTTGTGTATCCACCTTACAAATATATACACAAGTCAGTTTTTCACCTTCCCTTTAGCTCGGTTTTTGCTCTACACTTGTTGTGAGGGAAGCGTCGTACCAGAAGCTTAAAATGATTGTATTTTGAGGAAAATGTTCCATTGATTGATATGAAAATAGGATTATATTAGCTTTTCTACATAAAATCTTTTGCATTATCAAGCGAAACTTCTCAAATGTTAACAAGAGAGAAGCTGCTGTACAAGATACTTCACATGCGTAAAAAAACACTTAAACGAGTGTCTGAACAGGCTTTCAGTCTCAGCTTTTGGTTCTTGGCATTAATGGAAAAAGTAGCGAGGTTCAAGACGTCGCCCTGTATCTCTGCTGTCCTTTAGTGTGTCTCATTCTCAAACCCCCTCGGCTCAAAGGTTTACCCGGGTCACAGGCTGGAGCAGCTAGAGAATCATTTCGAGAGATTTGAGAAAGCCAGGAGACTGTAATGACCCTGCCTGTGGCCACCGTGGCTTGTTTACAAGAAGCAGCGAGTGTTTAGGTGCCCTTGAGCATGACAGTGTTCATCTGGAGCTTCTCAAGGGCTGAAGTGCTCATCAGTATTTCTGCTGAGCCTACGGTCATGTGAGGCGTTTGTTCTGTCTCGCCAACAGTTCAAAACATAAAGATGTTTCAGTATAAACCAGTGAAACATTGAAACCTTGGAAACAGCAAATAACTTGCGATTTCGAAAATGAGTATTGACGTTCCACAGCCTCCTCTCCTTCCAGATTTGACACTGGGAAGAGAAATTAGTGCAGCGTGTGACTCATCGTCGTCTCTCTTTTATGAGAGGTGCAACGTTTGACGAGCCAAGATGGGAGGGCGGCTGATGGATGAAGACGTCATATTTCTACCTCTCCGGCACAAAGGCAAAAAGAAAGACCGACTCGTGTTTGCGCGTGAATGGTACACATCTCAGTTTTGAGACAGACAAATAAGCAGTGTGAGACGCTGCCTGACAGAGGGATCAAACCCGGGTCCGATACGATGCTGTTTGAAGTATTCTCCGCTGACTGATGACGCCAAGTCTAATTGAGCCGGTTTATATACATCAACCATGGAGTCTTTCACTCTGACATCAAAGCTCCATTTCAAAGTGTTTTTTCAGATCATCTGCTTCCGTTTGTGCACCTCTGAACTTCATTTCTGTCGTCTGCTTGTGCCTCGTACGAACCCCCTCCCCCCCGCATTCTCTCACTAAATGTTTCAGCAGCAAAACACTTGTTATTGCACATCAGACTCTTTCAATGAGACTTAGGGCAAAATCAAAGTGTTGGAAATTCTGCCAGAAGACAGGCAGATGCTTTGTTTCCCCGCTTTTAAGTGTATTAATAATCCTCCTCCATTATTATTTATTCAAGAGGAGGTGGTGTGGACTTTGAGAGATGTGGGCTGTTACCAGACGGGGGAGGCTCTAACAAAGAGATGCTGTCATGTTGCATTTTGGGAAGTGTATTTTTGGAGCCGAGTACCGTACAAGGATTAAAAGTCAGTATGAGTATCTTAGCTCCTGCTGCACCCATTCTGACGGTTCTTTTTAAAAATGTACTCCCCCAGTTTTATGAACTTTAAAAACTAAATTTTAACAATGGGAGACAGAACAAAGAATCTGATGCATTTACAAAAGGACATGGTCTTAAAGCAACATACTGGTTTTATGGGTACTTAGGGGAAGCAGGACGAGCTGGAACTACAACATTGAAAATTGGTCAATTCATAAAGTAGTTCGGGCCAACAAGGTGATGTTTACTTATTTACACCTATACTATCCATGAAACAACCAAACAACAAATGTTAATACAATATTTAATCTTCTTTTAGCTCCGGTTTTGGTCACCACCAACTCCACAGAGAAATATGAAGCTATTTTGCTGATTAGGCTCCACTTTGTCAACCAGCTGCTTGATAACTTTGTCTGTTTGGTGTTGGGCAGGTTGTGTAGAGAAAAGCCGTGTTTCATTAAACTAAAACAAGGAACTGAAACTGGGTAGTCACTCTTCACAGTACATATGTGCTAATTTGATACATTTAAAATAAACAACCTCTTTTTGAAAGTGTGTGAGTGTAAGACTCATATCTTTCCTATCTTTATACACAGGGCTTACAAGACCATCGAGGATGACGACCTCAAGTTTCCACTAATATATGGTGAAGGGAAAAAGGTAGGTGTGTGTGTGGGTGTGTGTGTGGGTGTGTGCGTGGGTGTGTGCGTGCACGCGTGTGTCCACTCCACGCCAGGCATTCAGAGCTGTAGAGGAAAAACTAAATTACCAGATCTAATGTTGTCAGTATGATACACTCACACATGCATACACACAAACACTACATGCCTGCCAGCCACCCAGAGAGTAGGCGAACTGATGTGCAAGTGTGTGTGTCAATGCACACCATCACTAGAAGAGAGAGGAGTCGGTCCATCGGTTCCACTCCAGTAGCCATGTCTAATACACACACACACACACACACACAAACAGGCGTTCAGGCAGACACACACCACTCGGGAGATGACAGTCGTCCTTTTTAGACGTGAAGTTAATTCCCACTGGTAGAGATTGAAACCAAAATCACACAAGTAAATCACACAAGTCATGTCAGTTTGTTTCATATGTTCAAACAGCTCAGTTTGATGAAGAAGAAAACGTAACAAGTCTTCATCAGAACGGGGAGAAGCCTCTGCTACACAGCGCCAGGGTTTTAAATTCACACAGGGATGAAAGGGTGGAAGAAGACTGAAAAAGATGCTGATAATTAAAGGAACAGAACAGTGACATTGTTGGGTTTCTGTAACCTCTGGATACTGAACTACATTTCTAACAGCGTCACATATCTGTAGCCTGACTGACAGACATGCAACCAAGCCACCTTTAGTGTAAAGTGTAGTGTTAATCAGTTATGCAATGGAGGAAAAGAAACTAAACGAGCACCTATGGAAAACCGCAGAGGCTGTCATTCTCGGATTTTACTTAATTTACTCCTGATGTTTTTTTAACAGATGTTCGATTTTCCCGCTGTCAAACTGCACCAGCAGCAACTTGACATCGAGGCATCTACAGTATATTAACACATGTTTCCACTGAATTAAAAAAAAGTAGCAAACCAGTATATGCCCTAAAATGCAAATCTGTATTTCAACACACTGTGCAGTCAGCTACTGTTTCCAGCTTTACCACCTACATGAGTGGGTGGGAGAGCTGATAGTCCACGTAGACACCATATTTATACAAGTGTCAACCCACCATGACGTCACCTATCGGTTTGTAAACTGCAGTTTGGAACCCTTAAGTTTGACATTTTGTCCAGCGCCATCTTGTTTTTTTAAAACCAGAAGTGACCATATTTTGAGTAGCAGGGGGGTGTGGATGCATACCGTGCTGTATCGTCTAGTTTACTCTGAATGGGACCATAATTTACGAAATGAACATCATGCTGTTTTGAAGAACACTTGAAACTAGCAATTGGGGCTATAAGCTTGTAAGGGAAAAAATTGCTGACATTATAATCAAGTGAGAAGTAGGGTCATTGACATAATGACAAATATTACAATTTCTTTCCATCCGAATATTCTTCATTAAAATAAAAGCTCTACTTTACAGGCTCGGGTGTTGGCCACTATCGGTGTGACCCGCGGGCTCGGTGACCACGACCTCAAAGTTCACGACTCCAACATCTACATCAAGCCGTTCCTGTCCTGCTGCCCCGAGGTAAGAGCCCCCCCGGCACTGCAGCAAATATCCTGCTGACTCACATTCAGATGCTGCAGATATAAAGAATAAAAGACAAAGGCTAATATTTTCTCCCAAGTTTACTTTACATGTAGACACATTTCAATTGCAACTTTTCACATAATTTAACATTTTTGAAAATTGTCTTAGATTGGTAGATTTATAGCATCCTTGTGTTCATCCAAAAAACACCAAACTGCTGCTTTAAGAATTCAAGACTTTTGGTGCAATATTTATGCGATTTTCCTTTTCTTTTATCCTCCTCCCTTTTTTGTATTTAGGCCATTTAGGATCCAGTGCCCCACATAAAGTGACATTGTGCTCATGAGCAGTTTTTAATGTCTCGTTAGCCAACTGTAACTGTAACTGTAGCTCAGGCAGTCAAGAAGACATTGACAAATGCATTACATCAGCTTACGTCTGCGGCTGGCCTGCGCTTCATTTTGTCATTCTATGCTTTCCAAACACAAGGACTTGTGGGTAAACCTGTTGACATCTATCTCCTTAAACCTGTTTACCCTCATCTTTTTTTTTTCTTGCCAGCCCCAGCTCCTTACTTTGTCGTGTCTGACTTCTGCCACATGACTGTTTCTAACCCTGTCATATCTGCACCACAGTCACCAGAAGTAGCATTTTGCTGCCTCTCTGTCTGAACAAGGTGCTCTGCCGCAGGAGAAACCCGAGCTCACCTGTCTGACTGTCTGGTTTCAAAGCGCTTTCATCTCCCGATGTAGTTCGACTTGCAGAGTTTTGCACTTTTCCTCCCGGAGCTCTCCTCTTAATCTTTAATTCATTAATGCCCAGGTTCACGCCAGGTTCACACGGAAGACATAACGCCGCTCAACACTTTCCATGTGCGCCTCCCTGTCTAGCACAGAGACAACTCTCACGTCTTGTCAAAGTCTCTCGAGTGGGTTTTTGAAAAAGCTTAGATTGAATGAAGACTGCATTTAATTAATCAGATTGTGTAAATGCTCGGTCAGCATAGATTTTAGTACAGTGGAGAAAGAAATCTTTCACTTTGAGGTAACTTGACAATATGCTTTAATTGTTCTGCACTGGTTTCTGAGCGACGACCAATATTTAGTGCTTCTCGTCCAGGTCAAAGTGTGGATACCTGACCCGAGCCAAAATTGTGGCCCGGAAATGCTGCACTCTCGTCCAGATGTTTGCACTAATTTCAACCTATGGGTTCTTGATTAATGAAATTTAGTTGATATTCACTTGTGTTTTTGTTGCAGTTGTAACAGCAAAAGTAATAGCAACTGAATAATATGCAAATATCTAATTTGATGATCTTGTGGTCTTGACATACTGCATGTTTCTGCTTGAAATAAGTATTCGTAGTGATGCTAGCATCAGTCAGTCCAGCAGAGATATCAACTATATTAGATATTAACTATTGTTAACTAGTATTCATTGATAATTAACAAATGCTTACAGCCTATACACTAAATTAAGATGGGTGCATGTATGTATTAATGAGTATTTTTTGTATAATGAAAGTGTTGTTGTTTTGTGGTTATCGTGCAGGTGAAGGTGTATAACCTGACCCAGTATGAGCACTGGGGCTGATGATGTGCTGGTAATGGGAACGGACGGGCTCTGGGACGTCCTCTCCAACCAGGAAGTAGCTGAGGCAGTTACGACTTTTCTAGCCAACTGTGACCCTGATGACCTGCACAGGTAGGAAACCTTTTCTCTCGCTTTTTTCTCCAGTATTTCTTCGATTCTAAACCATGTGATATTACTTTGCTTGGAAAGTGAAAGCGGTGTTGTAGATTTTATTCAACAGGCACAGTTTCCATTTAAAGGATAAATTACAACCTTCCTTGGCCACTTACCACTTGCTCTCAGAATCATGGCACTATTGAACTCAAGTATTTTTGAGGGTCAAGTACCCTCTCATCATTTGAAGGCTTTGTTATTGTTCCTACTGTTGTCCAGGTACACGATGGCTGCACAGGACCTAGTGATGCGAGCCCGTGGCGTGCTGAGGGACAGAGGCTGGAGGATCACCAACGAGCGCCTGGGCTCCGGAGACGACATCTCGGTCTTCATCATACCGCTCATTTACGGCAATCGTCAAGCCTGAGGAGCCCGACAGAGATGCTGCCATTCAAGGACCCTGAAGGGCCTGTAGGCTCCTAAACCAACTCAGAATCCCCTTTCAGTTTCCCCTGTGCCGTTTGCACTTTTATTTTCCTCCTTAGACGAAATTCAGATGTGACCTTTAGATTTGTTGCTGCTTGATTTCTCAGCTAGAGTTCAGGATTGCGCAGCCACCAATTGGGTGGGTCCGAGCAACTAGTCCACCCTGCTTTTTCAGCAGACGTTTTTAGTGTCAGATACCACAAGACACATGGTTATTTTATTTAATTTGAGTTGTAAATCAAAATAAATAATTAGTGATCAAGGATTGTAGTGAGTAAAAGCAGTTCCATAGGATGGTTGAGGTGACTTTCCCTAAACCTCTGCAGAGATTATGAAATAGAAATATAAAATAGGCGAATGAACCGAAGGAAAGACCTTTTTCTTTCTTTCCTTCTCTTACCTCTCTTCTTATGCTGTACAATACCTGGCTTCTCCTCTTTCTACCCTCTCTTTTAGTACCCTCCTCTTCCCTTATACTGCACAGTCAAACTGATTTATTATAAAAAGAATACCTCCTACATCTCCTGACTGTGGACGGAGCTGACAGGTCAGGTGCATTTTCTGTTTTGCCACAGTGTGGCCGCGAAGGATCATTTTGCTGAAGAACCACTGAACATGTGGATGCAGCAGAAGAAGAAAAAGGATGAAGACTTGAAGTTGTCGACCTTTACAGTAGCTAGACTCATGAGGAATCTGTTTTCTTGATGGAATAAAAGAAAACTCACTAGAGGATCTGAACTATGATGATCAGCCAGAAGAACAACGTAGTTTGATATGTTTGATGGAGTTTGATATGAAAACTGATCACTCATTTAACATGTGCACAGAAGGAACATGTTCTCTGTTTCAAGTCGTTTAATCTGATGTTGTCAGTAGCTCGAGTTTTATTGCACTTAGTTGGTGATTAGCAGCATAGCTATGCTGTTTGTTGACATGGGTTATGAAAACATTGGTTTAACATTTGGCGAAATGCACTAAATAGCTTTTTTTTGCCCAGAGTTCGATGAGAAGATTGAAACAACAAAAAAAGCAAATTTATTTCTCAACGAACAGTGACAAACTTCAGATTTTTTGACTGTAATACTATTAAGACCAACTTAAATTCCTAAACAGTGAAAGATTAAACTTTAGATTAAATGACTTGCCCAGCAGTGTAGTAGCACTTTAGGCCGACCCACAATACTCATCGAGGGGTCATTGTAATGACAAAGAGGAAAATATTCCCTGCAGCAGGGAGGATTTAGAAAATCACGAAATACAATTGAAATCAAGCAGAATCAAAGGTCCACAGAGACAA
Source organism: Verasper variegatus (assembly GCA_026259375.1). NCBI lineage: Eukaryota > Metazoa > Chordata > Actinopteri > Pleuronectiformes > Pleuronectidae > Verasper > Verasper variegatus. The sequence goes on along the minus strand of CM048058.1, from coordinate 9,977,735 downwards.
AGACAGAATGTTCCTGTTGCTTGAACATGTTCTGCATGTTTCAGAAGATTTAGACGTCAAAACAGATCGCGTTTGTCTAGAAAGGAACAGGTTTGGGAACAATGAGGTTTTGTGTTTGGATGTAGTGATTAAATGTGTGTCAGTGCATGCAGTGATATATTGTAGGCCTGGGAACATGAGCGACGGTGCAATGGTTTACACTGCAGTTTGTTTTATATGGACTGAATTTACATTTCTGTACTATATCAAAGCGTTAATGGTAATGTTATTTGTTTGTTAATGTGCCGTAACCATGCATATATTTATTAGGTTGTTCGTTCCTTTGGGAATATTAGCATCCCAGACATTTAGCATAATAGCTTGATGTGATTCATTATAAAGGAATAGAATGAAATGAAACAGAAACCCTTATCGCCAGACAGGGAATCTAATCATTTTTTTATTTTATTTTTCTTTCATCTTGTTGACTGGAGAAGCGATTTGATTTGTTCAGTCTCGTAACTGTCGTGGCCTCAGAAACTTAAAAATGAGCATTCGCTCCCTTCCCTCTATTATTATTCTATATTCATCGAGGCTGCACTGCTCAGCCAGGCTCACCGAATAAGAAGCAGGACATACAGGAGTTGTCTGGGGAAAGGAGAAACTTACACGGCAGAGGATCGGTAACAGGTTTTGGAGAAGTTTCTTTCCAAACTGAGTTAAAAAAGATTGACAGCATTAACAAACTGCACGTTTTAAGGGTACGATTTAGTCCTTGACTGAAAAACTAATTGCTTATGTTTTATGATAATTTTTTCACCTGTAAAATGGATGTGTAGAGTTTTGGAGTAGCACTGGTTTACTTTAGGCTCGAGTGTAAAGCGAGAATTCATTGCTGCCTTCAAATGGAAATCTCGAGCTTTTGGTTACGATGTGTGGATCCGGTTTGCTTTGGTGTTTAAGTAGTTAAGTTGTGAAAACATTGCTACTGGGAAATGGCAACGTGGACATGGATCAATGTTACCGCTGTCTAGCAACAGTTAAGCAAGCTAGCAGGTCCATTTCCTCAAAGCGGTGTTCCTAAGACGTAACCGCCGCTGCTAGGAAATAGCAAAATGGAGGCTAATATTAACTTTACTGTTGCCGTCCAGAACCCACAAGGCCTGAAAATGTAGCGAGCTAGCAGGTGGGTAATGTAACGCAGGAAAGGTATGATTACGAAAAGATGAAGCCGTTGGGGAATACAAAAAATATCCTTGTAAACACAACCCCATTTGAAGGCAGCGTACGTCTCCTTGTATAAAAACAGGGAGTGCAGGCGATTGACTGAATCCAAAGACGCTCATTTGAAAGTTGTGCAGTGCCAGGACGAGGAAGCCATTGTTAAAGGAGTAGTTTGAATTTTTGAGAAATACACTTACTTGTAAGATTGATTCTACTTAGGCCAGCGCAGTAGCACGAAGCCACAGCTAGCAGCTTATTATCTTAGCGTAGAATCGTATAAAGATTGGACTAACAATTCCGGGCTTAATGCTAAGCTAAGCTAGCCTGCTGCCGGCCATTGGCATTTAGCGCACAGACTCGAGTGGTTCCAGTCTTCACCGCTAACTTTCAGCCACACAGTGTTTGCCCCAAAATGTCGAACTGTTCTTTTGAGTCTCTTGATATGTGCCATTGCATTACATGGGCTATTTATCATCTGTAGCTTTTTTTGCAGTCGACAATTATTACCTACATTCCTCTTACAAGCAGCAGTCATTTACAAATACCTGAAATTCATATGGTGCACTTTTCCTCTCGTACATTCCATGAAAAGAAATATTTTAAATATCTGTTATGTGCTGTTGTAGCTTCTGAGTTGCACCTGTTCTCTCATATAAGCTATATGACGGTTCGTTTTCTAATCTAATAGTTTATAGATTTGTCCTTTTGCTTTAATTTACTCGTTCTATTTAAAACTGACCCGCCGCCACCTAAGCTTTGTCTTAACATGGGCTCCAGGTGGACGCAGCTGATTGAAATAGCCAGACTGTAACTGAATGTTTTGAACTGTAAGCGTGTTAAGACAAAGTAGTAAGGGGGGAACCAGACTATGTGTTGAATGTCCATCCTTCTACCCGTCATTACGCCTTTTTCTCTTAGATGAATGTCAAAGAATGAAAATAGAGTTTATTTTTCTCATCCTTCTGTGCCACCCAACTGCTGCACATCAACTCAGGTTCAACTATGGTGTAGTTCAACTGGAAATGCTGTTAGAAGAGTGGTTGATAAGGATGACCGGTCCTTCATGATGGTTTATTAGTTCCACTACATTTGTAAATAAATAGTAGTGGATTAGTGTGTGCTACAAGATCAGATGTAAGTTTTGCTTTGTCCTTTCTGCCCCACTGTAGAATTCCCCTTTTTCAAGTTGCTATATTGTTAAAGTTTAGTGACTGATGTTGTTCTTTTTTCTACCTTAGACTATAAGTTTCGTTATCGGAAAATGAGAAGAACTTGGGAGGTTTTTTTTGTAGCAAACAGGAAGTTAAAGCCCAATGGGGAACCATTTACAGTAAAGTGACCATTGTGCTACCCTCAACCTTTCTTGTTTGTGAATGTGAAATGTACATTTTGTATAAGACAAAAATAACTTATGAAGTCAAAATGAAATATTTTAATGTTTTTTTTGTGCAACTTTGACTTATGGGGAGAAAAATCTTTGTTAATAAATGTTATAGCTCAATGTAAAAAGAAAAAGTTGCGTGTGTCATTAAAAAAGGAAGAAATTAAGCTCAACACACAAGTGCCCACAATCAATATTTCCCCAAATCCTTCTTCTCCCAGTTCAAATTATTCTTCAGACCAAATCAATTTGAAGGAACAACAAACACAAGAATAGTTTATTAATATTGCTACTTCTTCTGATTATGACCTTATTTTGCTAATCAGAATACGTGGCAGTGTTTCATTCAGATTGTCTTAATCAGATTACTATTGGAATATTAGTGTCCAAGTATGATTTTGAATACATACTTGTAATTTAATATTTTACATTTACATACAGACTTTTGGACAATATCATTCACCCGAGATTGAGGCTTGAAAATGAATTGAAACAAGATTTGGAGAGAAGTAACACAAATCCACGTGATTCCATTAAAATAAGCTTTATTAAAAATGGGGGGGGGGAGCATGGGATATGTTAGCTTTGCATGTGTTTCCGATGAAAATGTCTGTCCACGCTCACAACACTTGAGAATTGTGGATGCCATGCTCCTCTGCATTCACTTCATCCTGATCCAGTTCCATTCCTCTGTCGAAAGTCACCAGCGCCGGCAAGGCAGTAGATTGCGCAGTCATCTCCATAACGGGAGCAACGTGACAACCCGACCAACAGCACAAACTACTACCTCAGCCAGCGCCTGGCCTCTTTTATTCAGCAGCTGTTCGCCTTTTTTTCGTCCTCTTGAAAGATCTCCTCACTCCAGTGTCTCAGCCTCGATCTCCATTCAGCCTGTGTCGCTGTGCGTAAAAGCGCACGGGGGGAGAGAGAGAGAAATGACGTGCGCGTAAAACGTGGCCGCAATAAAGCGAGGCAAAAACCCCACCCTGACTGTGAACATTAACAAAAAACACCTCTTGCACCTTTCCCCACATTTTCGACACCCGCTGCTCTCCTCGGTTGACCTCGGCGGAAGTGGCATGTGGCAGGTATGAGATGCTGGAGCCCTGCGTGCGTGGATTGGTTTCTGAGGAGCACAGGCGACGTTCATCCTTAATTTTGCACCCCCCCCCACCCCCCCCAAAAAAAATGTGCCTGGTGGCATTAGTGTTCAGCTAAACACAAGTGGCATTAAAACGGAGACTAAATTCTAACAATGAGAGGAAAAAGAAAAAGAGATTCTGTACCCTGCGTATCTAAATCATCCAATTACGCATGGAAGACATCACCGCAGAGACATTATCTAACATGTGCACTCATATATATAATCACGTGTGGGATGAAGACATATCAGAAGGCGAAGAGTGATTGTTAAAGCATTTAGTTTAAAACCCGACTGAGATTAATGAGGGAAAAAAGCCACGGTAGCTTGAAACTCACATGCTCTGATTGCGTAAAATGTCAAAAAAAATCCCACATCGGCTCCTCGCTCACGATTTTTCCTCCTCTATTGTCTCTGCTCTCTCGCTGCAGGGAGGTGAAACATAAAAGTTGTCACGGTGTCAAATCCTCCAGATTTATACCACAGACATGTGCCCCAAAAGCCACCACGGCGAGGGGAGACGGTTTGTCTTCTCCTCCCTCTCCGGCTCTGGTCTGACGGTCTGATGTGTGTGTGTGTGTCTGTGTGTCTGTGTGTCTTCAGGGGGAGGGGGGGGGTGTAGGCACGACCAGAGACTGGAAAAGAATGCAGAGGTCCCACTCCGACTGTTTTCCCCCCCAAATACCAGCAGAGGGTTGGTTGAGTTGAGGCCCCTTCAGTGAGCGCCCTCTGCTGGTTGCACTCAGGAACAAAAAGGGAAAAACTCGAGATTCTACTATTCTAGCAATTGTCATAAAAAATATTTTAATTGTCGATAAAAAATATGTATTATGATTATTATATATATTATGATAATTATAATGAAAATTAGTATTGATATAGTTCTACATATTGGATCTTATTGCTGATAATATTCGGGGGGGGGTGTTCAATTCATATATATATATAATTTAGAATTGGTATTTTCTCGTCTTTTATATTTTTGTTTCTCTAAAGGAATGAAAGGCAAAGCCGGAAGTAGATATTTTTTATATAAGGCGGAAGTGGAGGTTGTGTACTTATGGTTGTAAACCTGTCTTTTAGCAACAGGAAATATTATCGTTCTTTTAGGGGAAAGTGGATATTTATGCATAAGAGATTTAAAACGTGGCAGTGAAACCTCGCGTTTACCTGAACGCAGATTTGTTTTCGTCGTTTCGACGAACATTTTTAAAACAACGCTGCCTTCAAGTGCTGTTGGAAATATGAATGTTGTCCGACAAAATGGTGCAAGAGTGTCAAATGCATATCAACCGTACATAGTTACACATGTCGTATTGGCCATGTAAGTAACAGTACTTCATATCTACAACGATTTTATACACAGTCTATGATTCACGCATTAGTTTTGTTGTTGTGCATGCGTGTTTAATTTCTACTCGAATGCTCTGATCGTCAATTCGATTTAATGATACCTATGAAATCTGCACTGTCGCGTTCACAATATAAAATATCATTAAAGTCAAAGTTCAAAGTAAAACAGTCACTGACAAAACATAACCGGCGTACTGGAGAGTAGTTGAATATAGTCCGAGTGTCCGTGAACGCACCACAGCAGCTCTCCCAACCTTGCTAGTTGTTAGCACGTCGGCTAACGCGGCTACAGACGACGTTAAATTCAACAGGGAGCGACATTCGGCGAAGTAAAGCAAATGGATTTACGCTCATTTCCCACGTGACTCCAGGGAACCCACCGGGGACTCCGCGGACCGTCTGCGCCATCCACGTTCCCAGCTTGCGTTAGCTGCGCAACGGGCTAAGCTGATTGTAGCCAGTCAAATTAGCTCTATGCTAGTTTTCCATTGCCCCGAATGCCTCAATGAATGGGGGTGGATGCAGTGAGTGAAGACATCAGTCAACAATGTACGCCTGCTGCTGCTAGCTTCCTCCCTGTGGTCCTCAGCTATCAGGTGCCCCGAGAACAGTGGACTTTATTCGGGCAAACCTGGCAACTAGCGTCGTTGCGAACGCCACCGCACACGGACAGCTAACAACACTTCGCCCTGTGGAGTATAAGTTTGTTGGAAATGCATCATCGCGAAGAAATCGCGCATTGCCCAGGTACACAGACTTAGCCATAGCCGTGTTAGCTTGCGTAACATAGTGTCACCAGCCAGTGATTGGAAGAGCCCGTGTGTGTGTGTGTTTGTGTTTACAAAGTTAGTTTCGCATTGTTTTGGACGTCCCCGGATCGAGTCTCTGCCGCGGACTTGATTTATGTGAAGCTGTCATCCGTGAGGCGAGATGATCGCGTCTCGGACTGACCCTGCCCTCCGTCCCAGGTAGGGGAGTGGTGGCGGTGGAGACTCCCCGGCCCGGCCTGTTCTGGCCCTCCGTTTACGGATCATGGGAAAAGACTAATCAGAGGAATTGGCTGTTTTATTTATGCATCCGCTGTCAAAGCATCAGACAATGATTTGCAATCGATCCTTGATTGATCAGTGATTAGCTGTTTAGAGGATTTTAAAGGATCATGATGGACACGGAGGAAGTTCCCCAAGAAGAAAATCATTGGAAGTGATGACCATGGGCTGTTGAGCTCCACTCGGTGCATTTTCTCTCATATTATCCTTAAAGACTGTTTCACTGGAAACTGCTCCAACATGTCTGCGTTTGCGGAGTTCGTCCCCCCGCCTGAATGCCCGGTTTTTGAGCCCAGTTGGGAGGATTTCTCGGACCCTTTAGGATTCATCAACAAGATCCGACCCATTGCAGAGAAAACGGGCATCTGCAAGATCCGACCCCCAGAGGTAAACTCCTGTCATTTCACACATTGGAATAATAATCATCTTGATTCAAATCTACGAGCATATGATCCAACGCTGCTTTGCTTTGGGCCTGCGTGAATTTTGCGACATGACTAGTTGCCATTACTCCTAATAGAGGTCAAACGAGGCTTAATTTATCTGCCATCATGTGCATTTTGGATTTGAATGGCACTGGATTTCATTTGTTGCTCGGGGAAAAAAGTTTATAAAAGACAAAGTATATTTCAGCAGTTCCAATAAAGGTCCATTTGTTGTTGTTTTCCTGGTGGCTAGCCAAGTTGCACTACAACCATTGTACCACGTTAGCTGCGAAGATGCGACATTGAGCCACGCGCAGGCCTGTAGCCCCTGTCGGGCCATTACCCATATTTATGAAATGTAAATGATGTGTTGTACACAAATTAATATCAGACCACGTTTTCACTCCCTCGGACCTTTTTAATATGTTTGGATGGTGTTGTATACACATCGAAATACCCATCAGACCAAGTTTTACCTTCCTTGGACCTATAATATATTTAGAGGATGTGTTGCATACACACACAAATAGCCATCAGAGCACAGTTTTACTTTCTAGGACTTTTAATTAGTTTGAATGTGTCTGTGTGACATAAATTAAACTCTATCAGCTTTAAATGTCAGTATGTATACCGAGTTGTACCGCATGATGAAAGGCTCAACTGCACTTGGCCATGAGTATTATGTTATGAATACAGTTTGTCTCTCTAACTTCACTAAATATCATCTGCTCATGTTCTTTGTTTTCCTCTGACATTGATTTCTTTCAAGTTGCAGCGTTGCATCTGTCACCCACTCACTATTGATGTGATTTTTAGGAGGAGTGTAGTTATGCTTCTGTTTCCTGTCTATCAGGACTGGCAGCCTCCATTTGCCTGTGACGTACGCAACTTTCGCTTCACTCCCAGAGTGCAACGGCTGAACGAGCTCGAGGTGAGTTTACCAAGAACATGCGTCTTTGCCAAGAAGATGCATCATGCCATAATTACTGTAATATTGAGCAAATGTGAATCTCAAGCGTTGCTTTGTTAAGATGATAAAATAAACATTCATGTATTTTGGAAATGATTTCCATCGCATTCGGTTTAGAAAGGAGAAACAGTCTTTTCACATTGTTCCCTGCTCCATGTTTTGGTAGTAACACATCAATTCTCTCTCTAGACCCTGTTCTGACCTGGTATTAAAATGTGTCACGAGTGTGTCTTGTGATCAGAGCTCACTTTCCCGCTCTATATGAAAATAATCACATATGTCATCTGTGCTTATGAAGACCAAATTATGGTGTTCTTACCCAGTCTGAGTAAACAGATGTCTGTAACTGTGTGAGAGAGAGAATTCAGGAGAGACGGAATAAATTGAAATGAATCGCGTGAATCCATGAATCGATTCATTCATGGATTCCGTAGAGCTACTATGACAACATATTATGCAGTGATCAGTTTTGATATTGTAGCGGTGCACACAGACAAATTATCATATGGACACTGAGAAGCATAAAAATACATTTGATTCATGGTGAGACTGTAGCAGGTCAGAAGATGTCAGCTGAGTAGGCAGTCCTTCATGTGGCCCAGGCATTTGCATTTACACAGCGAGTAGAATGTGGCCACATGTATCCCATACCACCTCTGAATGTGATTTAAGTGATTGGATGCATTTAGGATGCGTTTGAGTGCAGACCTCTAGTGTGCATAACACAGAACATAAGGCTCCTGCATTCAGAGTTTGTCCTCTCTCTTCCTTCTCTCTCCTACACGTCCAGGCGCTCACTCGGGTCAGGCTCAACTTTCTGGATCAAATCGCAAAGTTCTGGGAGCTGCAGGGATCCAAGATTCGATTCCCTCATGTGGAGAGAAAGACGTTGGACCTCTATCAGCTTAGCAAGGTAAAACTAGACAGATATGAAAATATGAAAGTAACACTACTCCGATGACATTTGTAATTAGCTTTACGATGTGGATAAATACTGTCTTATATTTGACTGCTGCTGCATGTATTGATTCAGTTCCCTTACCTTTTGTTATGCATATGTGTGTGTGTTTCAGATTGTATCGTCCGAGGGCGGCTTTGAGACGGTGTGTAAAGAGAAGAGGTGGTCCAAGGTGGCGAGCCGAATGGACTTTCCATCTGGGAAAGGCGCCGGCTCATTGCTGCGCTCCCACTATGAGAGGATTCTATATCCCTACGAGCTCTTTCAGTCTGGAGCCACGCTTACCGTGAGTGGGGCTTACTGCCATTCATTCACGTCATGTCTGCATGATATAAACAATTCTGTCACTTGCATGAAAATAGCAAATAAACAAGAAAATAAGAAGGTGTTCTTTAACACTCATGTTTTCCCCAATCAGGGCATCCAGAGGTTGTATGATGAGGGCGATGATGGGGAGGAAGTAGATGAGGGAGTTGGTGACGAGGCGGTGGAGGACGAGGAGCAAGAGGAGGAGGAGGAGGAGGAGGATAAAGACGGGGAGGGTGATGCTACGCAAACCAAAGATCAGCTTCTGCCTGAGAGGCGGTCCAGGCGCCTTAAGTCTGAGGTAAACAGAAAACAACAACATGACTTATTAATAACTGTCAGTTTGGCTGGGAGACTGCGTCACATGATAGAAAGTTTAATTCCTGCTCCAAACAGGTCGTAGTTGTTTTAAAACTGGCTAATCTCCTTTTAGCATCTCTGTCACTGCCCTGTCCAGATTCCTAGACATGGCAGATGTGCTCCCCTGAGGCCGTCTTAGCCTACATCCACAATACTATTTCCTCGTTTGTAAATGCGTATGTGCATGTGAGTGGTCAACTGTTGGGCATTGGGCGTTACTATAGATGGGGATTAAAAGGGATATAGAGCTAAAACACTCATGTGGACCGAGAATGATCTATTTTAAAAGGGCTGGTTTCAGACAAAATGTAGTATGGATGTAGCCTTTTGACTCTGTTTCACACTTTGCCATTTTTGTTGCTAGAGAGAAAACAAGGAGCCAAAAGGCCTGAAAATCTTCGGCACAAGTCCCAAGATGGTGGGCTTGGAGATCGTGTCAGCTGGTACGGAACGTTTTTTGATTGATGTGTATGTTTAAACATGGGAGGCACCAAAAATTAAAAAGAATAACTGAGACAATTTCTTTTCTTGTATCTGCAACTTTCAAGTAGACGACGGATTCAACAAGAAGCAGCGTCACTTAAAAGCCCAGGCCTTTGCCATCAAAATGAGACCTCGCAAGGAGACGCTGGAGGTCAACTTTGTAAGTAGTAGTCCTGTGTGTTTGACAATTGCCTGATTTCTGACGTTGATCCTCAGTAACTCTGTATATGACCATCCCTGTATATTTTCTAACACCGCAGCGCGCAGATCGACCTCTACCTCTGCCTTGTGTGCGGTCGTGGTGACGAGGAGGACCGACTCCTGCTGTGTGACGGCTGTGACGACAGCTACCACACCTTCTGTCTGATCCCGCCTCTGCAGGATGTGCCCAAGGGGGACTGGCGCTGCCCTAAGTGTGTTGCCGAGGTAACGCTCCCTGGCCAATTTCGATTCTCAAAGTTCATATATATATTCATTCATACTTTTCAATCTGTTTATCATTTGTTCTTTCCATATTCAACAAAAAATCTGAAAGTAAGAGAAAGATTTATTATAATATCTGATCCCAAGAAATCTAATACCGTTTTTTAGATTTTATGCTCGAACTTTCTGGTTTCTCTTTGATTTTCTCTTTGATTTTAGATTCTGTATTGATTATGGAAAGAACGATTCTTTCCAATCCTCAAATGTGAAAACAAACATCCTAAAACCATTTTTAAAGCCCCTCTGATGTAATTTCCCATTGTGGTATTGTCATTGTCTCGTATGCTAAGAATTGTTTTCTTATCGCTCTGTCATCCTAATCGTATCTGTGATATATATGAACATTTTTTGGGATATTGCCGTGTTGCTGTATAAACTCCTGATGTAATCAATCTGTTGTCCACCTCCCCCACAGGAGTGCAGTAAGCCCAGGGAAGCGTTTGGCTTCGAGCAGGCTGTAAGAGAGTACACTCTGCAGAGCTTCGGAGAGATGGCTGACCACTTCAAGTCGGACTATTTCAACATGCCCGTACACGTACGTGAAATCCTAATTTCAAGCCAGAATACTGTTTCATCTGGCTGCCCCACATTCTGCTCCACCTCTCCATCTGTACTACTACTTTTTCTTTTGAAAGCACATCTACTCTGCCACAGATACGACTTGCATCCACCCTACTTCAGAGTTTTAGAGCCACTAAAACTGAGAAGTTTGGAAATGCTGCTGGCCACATTTTAGTTTGAGAACTGAAACATATTAGTACAGATGTGCCCTTAGAAGGGAAATGTGTTGCACTCAGGCTTTTGAAGTGAAAAGGTAAGGCAGGGATTCTCATTAGTTCCACTTTGTGCCTCCAGATGGTTCCCACGGAGCTGGTGGAGAAGGAGTTCTGGCGCCTGGTCAGTAGCATCGAGGAAGATGTCATCGTGGAGTACGGCGCTGACATCAGCTCCAAAGAGGTGGGCAGTGGATTTCCTGTCAGGGACGGCAAGAGGAGGCTGATGGGCGACGAAGAGGTGAGAGCATTGCTTTGTTAGCATACAAGCCCATGGCAGTGATTCTAGTTATTTCTCCACATCTAATCTGTTTTTTTCCCCCTGTACGTCATGTTCCACATCATGAACGCACCAAAACCTGAGGCGCTCTCTCACCTCGCTGTCTTGCCAATTTAGCACATTCACCCGGGTTTCACGTTTCCATCACTGCTGATCAGAGCAGATAAAAGCTGATTGTATCTTTTCCTATTGCAGACAAAATCCCAGATGTACATGCGTGTTTGTGGGTTTTTGACGCTGGAAAAGACTGCTTTAGAATCCTAGTTAATTATTTTCTTAAATATTCTACAAAAACTTTATAACAATACAACACTGTTAATTGAGATCCACATGTGAGCTACAGACACCACCGGAGTTATTTTAATTCCTCAGACTTCAATTTAATAGATGCTCTAAAAACCCTTTTCTCTTTTATTCAATGACATTATTATGATGTAAAAATATGACGTTTTTTCCCTAAAGGAGTATGCCAACTCAGGCTGGAACCTGAACAACATGCCGGTGCTGGAGCAGTCAGTGCTCACCCACATCAATGTGGACATCTCAGGCATGAAGGTACCCTGGCTTTACGTGGGCATGTGTTTCTCCTCGTTCTGTTGGCACATCGAGGACCACTGGAGTTACTCCATCAACTTCTTGCACTGGTGAGACAAAGAGTGCACAGGACGCAAACATAAAATCCACTGTTTAAAGCAAAAAATAAATAACGCTGACAACTGAAATAGTCAAACGCTAATTGAATTATTCATGCTCATGTGAATTTGTTTAATTCTTTTCCACTGGAAATTGAGGTAAATATCTTTTAATGCAAATTTATTCCTTTCTGTTCTTTCCAGGGGTGAGCCGAAGACGTGGTACGGCGTGCCAGCCTCTGCAGCAGAGCAGCTGGAGGCCGTGATGAAGAAGTTGGCTCCAGAGCTGTTTGACTCGCAGCCAGACCTCCTCCATCAGTTGGTCACCATCATGAATCCGAACGTCCTCATGGAGCATGGTGTCCCTGTATGTGTCCCTGGGCCTGCACTTGATATTTGATCTGTATGTTCCATGTTGTTTATCAGCCACACGTTTGTACCTCCCCTCCTCAGGTGTACAGGACCAATCAGTGTGCAGGGGAATTTGTGGTGACCTTCCCCAGAGCCTACCACAGCGGCTTCAACCAGGGCTACAACTTCGCTGAGGCTGTTAACTTCTGCACTGCTGACTGGGTGAGGGGAAACACACTTCACACTCGTCCTCTTCTCACTCTTCTTCTTGCTCTTCCTCTTCTTCCTCTTTAAATTATTCCTATTCCACTTACTCTTGTAGTTCTTACTCTTTCTCTTCATCTCCCTCTTCTTTTTCATTTCCCCAACCACTCCTTCTACTGCTTTTTCTACAACTGTTATACTAAAACAATTCATTGAACATGGATGTTAATCTTTCACTCATGCTCTTCCTCAGTTGCCTATGGGTCGTCAGTGTGTGGCCCACTACAGGCGACTCCACCGCTACTGCGTCTTCTCACACGAGGAGCTGCTGTGCAAGATGGCTGCAGATCCAGAGAGCCTTGACGTGGAACTGGCTGCTTCTGTTTTCAAGGAAATGGGAGATATGATGGTGGAGGAGACAAAGCTCCGACAGGCCGTACGAGAAATGGTAAGAGGGATTTCGGTCCTGATAAAAGATGGTAGTCTGGCTTTAAACCTGGGTCTCATCTGTGGTTTGTAGTAGTATGCCTATGTTTCATATTTTCATTAGTTCTCTTTCCTCCCTACCTACAGGGGGTGCTCTCCTCAGAACAAGAGGTTTTTGAACTGGTGCCCGATGATGAGCGCCAGTGCTACAAGTGTAAAACAACCTGTTTTCTGTCCGCGCTGACCTGCACCTGCAGCCCCGACCGCCTGGTTTGTCTTCACCACGCAGAAGATCTGTGCGACTGTCCGCTCGGCAACAAGTGTCTCCGGTGAGAGGACTCTTTTTTTGGGGGGGGGGGGGCACAATACCAGTTCATTTAGATCTAATAAAAGCATAACTTTAAGTCAAGTATTTGTAATTAAAACCATACTAGCAGTAGCCACACAAACCATATCATCTAGTGTTTGCCATGATATATTTCAGGTATCGTTATGATCTGGAGGAGTTTCCATCCATGCTTTATGGGGTGAAGACACGGGCTCAGTCCTATGACACGTGGGCAAAGAGGGTCACAGAGGCCCTGGCTGCAGACCAGAAGAACAAGAAAGGTTTTCTATACTTTATTAGTGCAACAAAATACATTTCCCAAAAAAATCTTGTGTCTCATTGTTCCACTTCATGATTCTTTTGTGTCTGACAGATCTTATTGAGCTCAAGGTTTTGCTGGAGGACGCCGAGGACAGAAAGTATCCAGAGAACAGTCTGTTCCGACGCCTCAGGGAGATGGTCAAAGAGGCGGAGACGTGCTCCTCTGTAGCTCAGCTGCTGCTCAGCCGAAAGCAGAGGCACAGGTGAGCGAACCAGCATGTACCCTCACCTAGAGGGGAACTGTTATGCTTTTTCAGTCTTTCCCAGTCCTTTAGTGGAGTGTATATGTTTTTTGTGAATGTATCCGGTGCGCAGGGTTCAAAAGTCCGCAGCATGGGGAGCTCTTCTCTCACAGTAAACACTTTTCCGGAGGGTGATGAAACGGCTCCTAGCAGCGTTTTCTAATACTAATCAGCCACATCTCGACGGAGCTGAATCCAGTTATGAGAGTCTCCTGCTGCTGCAGCAATAAATAGAATTAAGAAACTGACGCGTTTTCTGAACATTGGAGACTGCAAACCTTTTTAAGTAGTGCCCCCCCCCCCCAAATTAAAATTAAAAAAACGAGCTTGGAAATCGATGCATTATCTGCTCAGGTTCAGAGGAGAAACTAAATCAGGACTCTTTTTCCATGTGTGTGTGCAGCGGTCGTCTGCGTTCCGAGAACACTCGTAACCGCACCAAACTGACGGTGGACGAGCTCAAGGCTTTTGTGGATCAGCTCTTCAGGCTGCCCTGCATCATCAGCCAGGCCCGACAAGTCAAAGTTAGTCCCGTCAACACCCACACTCCAATAGTCATATTCAGTTGTTATTCTTCCCTTTTTCAATTTCTTTTCCTATAAACCCCCTTCTTTCTCTCTCAAAACAATGACTCTATCTTCTTTTGGGCCCAATCTCTGTCTTTTACCTCCAACGTCTCCAGGAGTTACTGGAAAATGTGGAGGACTTCCATGAGCGAGCCCAGGCGGCTCTGTCGGACGAGATGCCTGACTCCTCAAAGCTGCAGGTGCTGTTGGATCTGGGCAGCGGGCTGGACGTTGAGCTGCCTGAGCTTCCGAGGCTCAAACAGGAGCTCCAGCAGGCCCGCTGGCTTGATGAGGTAGACTGTAATAAGAGCTTCCGTCTGTCTGTGTGGTTTAAACGAACTGAGGTCTCATGCAACATACTGTCCTTCCCAGGTTCGCGTCACCCTGGCCGAGCCCCACCGGGTCACCCTGGAGCTGATGAAGAGACTGATAGACTCCGGGGTGGGTCTGGCTCCGCACCATGCCGTGGAGAAGGCCATGGCCGAGCTACAAGAGATCCTGACTGTCTCAGAGAGATGGGAGGATAAGGCTCGTGGCTGCCTGCAGGCAAGGTAAGGCTGCACTAATTCAAATGAGGATACACATTTGTAAAGACATCCTTTCCCACAGTGGTGTTAAACATTTATGAAAGCATTTTGCAGGCAAAATGCATGTAAGTCACACCTGTTCACACGCTACAGATTTTAAGCCAGATTTGTCACTTTTGAAATAGCTCCATGATTCCATACTTGATCACCCCATGTCTCTTTGTCCTCATATAACCCCAGGCCTCGACACAGCTTGGTGACCTTGGAGAGCATTGTGCTGGAAGCTCGTAACATCCCAGCATATCTGCCAAATATTTTGGCCCTCCGAGAGGCCCTACAGAAGGCTAAGGAGTGGACCTGCAAGGTGGAGGCCATCCAGAGTGGCAGCAGCTACGCTTACCTGGAGCAGCTGGAGAGTTTGCTGGCCAGGGGTCGCTCCATCCCTGTCCGGCTAGATCCGCTCACCCAGGTAGAGTCTCAGGTAGCGGCAGCCAGAGCCTGGAGAGAGAGAACTGGTCGCACCTTCCTCAAGAAGAACTCCACGTACACACTGCTCCAGGTGGGTAATCGTCAAGGAGGGAGTAGTTGTTGATTTGATGCTTGGCTTTGAGGGGAATTACATTGGGCTATGATGGTGGATCTGAATACAAAATCTGAAGTTGGGTGAAAAATAAATGTACACATGGGGTGGAAAAACAGTGGAATGAAAAGTTGGTCTCTTCTCATAGGTTCTCAGTCCTCGCGTCGACATTGGGGTGTATGGTAATAGCAAAAGCAAGCGGAAGCGTGTGAAGGAGCTCATGGAGAAGGAGAGAGGCGGCTTTGACCCTGACGCACTCAGCGACCTCGAGGAAAGCCTGGAGGAGGTACGAGAGCCTTCCACTGTCGTCGCAGCCTTCAAATCCAAAGAGCAGAAAGAAGTGGAGGCCATCCACTCACTCCGAGCTGCCAACCTTGCCAAGATGGCCATGGCCGACCGCATCGAGGAGGTAAAGTTCTGCCTGTGTCGAAAGACGGCCAGCGGGTTCATGTTGCAGTGCGAGCTTTGTAAGGACTGGTTCCACGGAGCATGCGTGCCTCTGCCTAAGACGGGAACCCAGAAGAAAGTGGGCGTGGGCTGGCAGAGTAACAGCAAAGACTCTAAATTCCTGTGTCCGCTGTGTCAGCGGTCCAGGAGGCCGAGACTAGAGACAATTCTGTCGCTGCTGGTGTCGCTGCAGAAGCTGCCGGTGCGTCTGCCAGAAGGAGAGGCTCTCCAGTGTTTGACCGAGAGGGCAATGAGCTGGCAGGTATGCAGAGATATTATACTACTGATCAGAGCTTCTCAGGTTACACCACCTTTATTGTGAGCGCTTTTGATCTCTACTAAGCACTCACCTTTTCACTGGTCTAAATGTCCCACTAGGACCAAGCGCGTCAATCTCTCGCCACTGAGGAGTTGTCCTCGGCACTGGCGAAACTGTCTGTGCTGAGTCAGCGGATGGTGGAGCAAGCGGCAAGAGAGAAAACAGAGAAAATCATCAACGCTGAGCTTCAGAAAGCTGCTGCCAACCCTGACTTACAGGTATCAAACTTTGAATGATCTTGGTTTATGTACACGTATGTCAGTCAGATTCTAGGTGGTGTAGTGTAGTTTTTATGGCCTCTACTGGGGCTGTTGATGCAAGTATGGAATAGACCAGAAGAGGGCACTAATAACACATTATCACAGTCTAAATAAAGTGTGAAGAAATGAAGGGACTTACAGGTATCAGATCGTAGTAAACATTCAGATTGTATAAAATTTGGTCTTAAATTATGGGGCAGTAGTTTGCAAACCTAGCAATGAAACCAGATGGAGGTGAATCAAAGCTACTTTGACTCATAAATACAATCAAATATTTATTTAAAATATGCCGTCAACATGGAGCATCTTCCGACTCAAAAGGGGTCTCAGAAGACTTTTGATCCAGAATTGTTGATGTCCATGTTACTGGAAAGTTAAGAGTTAAGTTAAGAAACTGTAGGAGTCCAAAGACAGAGCAGAGGGATCAGTGAGGTAAAAATAAAAGGAATCGTTGAGTAACGGCTTAAAGGAATTATTTTAACTGGTTATCCCTGAGCTGGCTGTTTTCCAGCTGAAGCTCAGTAGAAGATGAAGAAGGGTGATGCAGCAGGACAATGACCCGGAGCATCGATCTATTTCGCTTCTAATTGTGGGACAATGTAATTTGTCATCACTTCTCCTGGCCTTCTATTGGTTAGGGGATTTTGACAGATTTATTGCACTAAATAAATCCAAGAGCAGAGGAGAAATCTGAGAGCAGATATTTTACATTCACACAGAAGTGCTGAGTCAGTTTTCCACCCCCCCCCCCCCCCCCCCTCACCAGGGCCACATCCAGACTTTCCAGCAGTCGGGTTTCAGCAGAGCCACGTCACCTCGCCAGTCTCTGGACTACGATGATGAGGAGACGGACTCAGACGAGGATATTAGGGAGACCTACGGTTACGATATGAAGGTGAGTGAGGCAGAATTCAGTGACATTGTTCAAACCCCATGTTAGCGAGCAGGATGTTTTTAAAATAATTTTGTCTCTGTTCTTCTCTTTGTTTTAGGACCCAGGTGAGGTGAAGCCCTACCTGTTCTGTGACGAGGAGATTCCCGTTAAGTCCGAGGAGGTGGTCAGTCACATGTGGCCGGCTGCCACGCCCTCCTTCTGTGCCGAGCATGCCTACTCCTCTGCCTCCAAGTCCTGTGTGCAAAGTGAGGCCCCATTTACTTTTTCCACCCCCGTCACTCAATGTGCTTCGTTGACTCTGCATATCTATCCCTTTCTCTCTTTTTTCTCTTGACCTTTCAAGCTTTAATGATTCAAATTCAGTTTTTCTATATTCATACTCACATTTTTAATTACACTCTTGAGAAATTAGAGATTCCAGTTTTTCTTTGTGCCTCTGTCACCTCACACTCAAAATGTATAATTCCAGACATTAGCACACCCAGAAAGCAGCCCAGGAAGACCCCTCTCATCCCTCGCAGCCTGGAGCCGCCGGTGCTGGAGCTGTCCCCGCAGGCGAAGGCCCAGCTGGAGGAGCTGATGATGCTGGGAGACCTGCTGGAGGTGTCCCTGGATGAGACCCAGCACATCTGGAGGATCCTGCAGGCCACGCACCCCCCCTCTGAGGAGAGATTCCTGCAGGTCATGGAGGTAGGGAGGTCATTTGTTACGCAACCTCAGGATTGTGTTTGAGTCAGTTGTTGTGATTGGTTCTGGTGAAGACTTTTGCAAATGCAGGTCAAATTTAGGAAAGTAGTCCCTGGAAGAAATACTGATTTATAGCTTCATCGTTTCCTTGTGTTCTACAGCCCGACGATTCTCTGATGGACAAGCCCCTGAAGCTCAAGCTCAAAGATGCTGAGAAGAAGAGGAAACGGAAGCTGGAAAGAGCCGAGCACCACCACATGCTGATGGCCGCCGCAGCCGTGGGCGGGGGCCAGGTGATGGGAGAAATGCGACCGGCCAAGTCCAAGGAACTGAAAAGGGTCGGCCTGGAGCTCGGCCTGGGCGGGAAACCCAAGAAAAAGAAACTAAAGCTCAACATGGACAAAAACCGAGAGATGAAGCAGCTCGCCAAACGGTTAGCCAAGGAGGAGAAGGAGAGGAAGAGGAAGGAGAAGGCGGCCGCCAAGGCAGAGGCCGTCAGAGAGGGACTGGAGAAGAGGAAGGAGAAGAAGATCCTCGACATTCCCTCCAAGTACGACTGGTCCGGAGCGGAGGACTCCAATGATGAGAACGCTGTGTGTGCAGCTAAGAACTGCCAGAGACCCTGTAAAGATAAGGTGAGAACTCAGGTCATTGGCCTCCACTGGTTTAATGAAAAATAATATTGTGAAATATTTCTCTTGCTAAGATACGCCTAAGTTTCCGCTCCTTAGATCAAGACCTGTGTTGGGAGGGTGTTTCAGGGAAAGAGGCACAAGGAGGTGAATCATAGATGATTGATAGGCACAGCTTTGGTTTAGCAATTAACAGTGGTCAAGTGACCATGTGACTGTGCACCTTTTTAAAACTCAAAGTTCTGTCTCCTTTAAATATTATTATAATCAATTAAATATTCCATTTACATACAAAGCAATGGATTTAGTAGAAATATGGACACAATTAATGTGACTTTTTTTATTTAATTCAAAATCCCATTCTAAAATGTAATATTCACTTAGGTCTCATTGATTCAAGACCTGCTGCAACTTTATATTTATATTTCTGTCAGTTATTTTCTGAATCCAAAACCACATTTTAAAACCCAAAGCACATTCACTTTATAATATATATAAATCTAATTTTGAAAAAGGAAAAAAGCAGAAACCAGAGATTGTTTTGTATTATTTTCTTTAAATGATTGATTGACTAATAGTTGATTCCATTTTACGTCAGTTGACTTATTGTTACAGCTCTAATATCATTTTCAAAAAAGACATCTCAATTTATATGTTCTGCGGAGAATACATTTTTATATGTTGGAGTAATAATTCCGACACCTGGACTTTGCTTATTGGCTGATTCAATTAGTACCAATCTGATATCAATGCATTTTTAAAAAAAAAGAATAACTTATATAATGTATTGTAATAGTTTTATGCTACTGACCCTGCTTGGAAGTGATGACTGCTTTCTTGTTGTATGACCTTGCTCAGGTTAAACCCTTGGAAAAACAAATACATACTGAGAACGAATGACACAGAACATATTTTATTTTCCAGTTTGACTGTCATAACTGAGAAAGAAAAACAAATATATAAATCTGTGAAAACACTAGTGCCACCCCTGTTGTAGTGTTGCATATGGTACATGTCGTTGTTTTACTTGTGGGACTTTCCAGTATGACACATTGCCCATAAAGTCCAATTACGTTCCCATATTGAAGGCTCCTTCAAATGTAGTCGCTTCGCATTCCCGAGAAACAAAGGATTCAACTGGTGAATCTTTCCCGTCCCAACCTATCTGAGGATTTATTGCACTTTGGGGACAAACAGTTTTTCAAAGGGCTAATGATGGCGGAAAGTGACAAAACGTCCTATGCTCAAGTGACACTCTTCAACGCAACTGAGCAGCTAACGTTAGAGACTGGGATCTTTCACATTTATTAATTTTTGAGTAAAATGCAATCATTTGATCGTATAACATCACAAGATCACTCTCTGATCACTCAACACCCCTCCTGCCGCTGTGACAGTTTTGCATTATTTTAGTGCATCTGCCATTTTTTGCCATTCAGCTCTCGGCAAATGCTCTCATTCTGCAGAGTGAAATCTCTGTGAGTGCTCTGCTGATGTTGGCTGAGTATATCATCAGTTGGAAAACTCTTGACCTGCTCAGTAACACCGCTGCCGTACTTCGAGAGGCAGTAAATACCGGTTGATTCTTTGATAGGAACAAGCATACAAGTCGTTGAAACTGTAAACGCCTGGTGAATGATATTTTTTTGCTGAGGACAGAGTTAATAACAAACACATCTCAAAATGAAACGCAGAAAGCTGATAACCGCACTGGAACACCTTAAAGAGAGTTACATATAACGTATTAACAGGACGCACTGATGGGACTCATTTTTGAGACAGCGCTCCAGACTCAGCAGCGAGTTAACCAGTGGCCAGTCTCCTCGCCCCTCTGTGCCCACGGGGCGACCAATCGGAGCGGAGGAACTGGTAGGCCCGCAGCTCTGTGGGCAGAGCACAGATGATGTAATGATGAAGGTGCTGAAATATGCAGCCAACACACGAAGCTAGGATCATTAACAGTTGTGTGGTGTTAATAAGAATGATGTTTCCTTGTCCGGGATGTGATAAGCTGTGTCTTTACGTGTTCTCCTCATGTCCAACTTTGTCACATCATAGCATGTAAAATAAACCTAGTTCCATGGGTCCTGGTGTCATGCATGCTGATCCGGTGTCATGGCTCACCGGGACACCCGATGGTTGTTTCCCCCCATTTCGTCCTGTTTGAGTTGCTCCAAACGTCCACTTGCTACTCAAGAGGGGATTGGTTGAAGTTTTGTGGTCAAAGGTCAGTGTGGTCTCAAAGAACACATTGTGGCCATAACTCAAGATTCAAGAATAATGTGTTTTGTATTAAGCTTAAAACCTAATTAATTATTGTCCTCAAGAGTCTCCACATTGGCCTGTCACTTTTTTTTAGAAGGAATCAAGTTGGGACAAATTTGACATCACACACACAACCACACACACAACCACACAAGTCAGATGAGGGTGACAACGTATCCACTTGTCTGTGGTGCCTCCTCCGCTGCCTCAGTTAGGTGGAAAGCTAACAGGTGAGCCCACATGGTACAAAGTCGACAAACAGCCTCACCTTTACCCCGTTACTTTGCAGTTCACCCTGTAGTATACAAAATACTTCCTCACACTGCTTCTCAGATACTTTGTATTGATTGGTTGTTTTGTCCATAAATGTCAGAAAACTGTAAAAAGTAACGATTTGTGTCTCCTGAACCTCCGCAGATTTCTTGTTTTGTCCCTGGACCAAAGAATTTAGGAGCAAAGATATCCAAGAGTATTATCATTTTAGAAGCTGAAATCAGATCATTTTAATTATTTTTCATTTAACAAAACACTCAAACCGATGGATTATCAACATAGTTGCAGATGAGTTTAGTAGTCGATTAGTGATTGATTAATTGTTGCAGCTTTAATCAAGAGGTCATGCAGTAGGTCAAGCTGATAGTCATCGCCCTCTGCTGGATCATGAGGCAAACTAGTTCAGACAATCTGATGCACTTCTAGACTGTTTATTTTTAGATTGAACAGGTCATTCAAATCAATATTTGGATTTCAAATAAATAGTGACAACCCTACTACTTGTATAAGATGAGTCAGTTAAGGATGTAAACTGCATCTTGACCAGTTGGCGAAGGGATACAAACCACCAGCACTGTCATTCCTCACTCACGTGTTTGCATTTGTCTCCGTGTGTGTATTTCCAGGTGGACTGGGTGCAGTGCGACGGCGGCTGCGACGAGTGGTTCCACCAGGTGTGCGTGGGCGTGACGTGCGAAATGGCCGAGAACGAGGACTACGTCTGTGTGGACTGCTCGCGCAAGGCCACCGGGGCGACCGTGGGCATGACCGTGGAGGAGGTGGCGGAGGAGAGCGTGGTAGTGCTGGCGACATCAATTCAGAGTCTGCCCTCGTCTGTCGTGGCCTCGTGGTCTCACGTGGCCTCGGCCTCTCATCTAATCCCAACAACGTCACACCAGCAGCTCCACCACCAGCAGCAGCAGCAGCAGCAGCAGCAGCAGCAGCCAGAGCCTCAGCAAGGCAGTTAGCGCTAAAATGACAGCCTAGGACTGACTTTGAAGACTGTACCTCACACACAAAGAGTTTAACACAAAACTGGAATCAGGCGAGCATTACAACCCATCAACCTATAAGACTGTACAGCTGCGGATTTGGAGAATAACCCCGTGTGAAGAAGAGGAGGGCCACACTCAGGGTGTTTCTGTGACTGCATCGATTACAGAGCACAAGATAAAAAGACAACATGCATCTGGAAGAATCCCGCTCTGACTGTGAGACATTTTCTCTCTGATCTGTTCGGATGTGTTGCAAAGGTTGTTAATGCACAGACGACACTTAGTCCTCCTACTGCAGCCGTTTTACGTCTAGAAACGTCCACCAGCTATTTCCCCCAGTTCCCCCTGGAATAACAAGTCACTTAACGTTCAGTCAAACAAACCCCAGCTGTTGTGTTCAGTGCAAACTGGCAAATAAACAAACATGTTCCCGTCGGTCGTGTTGTACTGGAAACCCTGAACCGCTCCTCTCTGTCCTCTGCCTGGCCCTTCAGATGGTTACTTCTCAATATGTAGGATGTCAGACTAGGAAAAAAACAAATGGTTGTAATGTAGTGGAATTATTTATAATGTACATAGCTTTTAAGCATTTAAACAAATGGATTGTGGCTTTTTTGTTTTCTCACCTTTAATAAACTATTCCTAGTCAAATAAGTGAAAACTGTGTTGTTGTTGTATTTATTTTTGCTTTAATTCACTTTTTTGCTTTTGTCTACAGTGCTTTTACTAGTAGTAAACACACATTCATATATATCAGTTCCCAACATGTCAAGATTCATGAATTATTTCCTTGGAAAATGGTTATAAAAAGGTGAAAATGTCCTATTTTCGCAATGTTGAAGAAAGTGATCTGCAAAATGTAATGATTTCTTCCCTGACCCCTGCTACCAGGTTTTGTGGAAATCCGTTGTCTTGTTTTTGTGTATTATTGTTCACAAACAAATGGTAGGAGGTGAAGATTAAAAAAAGGCACGTTAGTAAAAAAAAAAATTTTTAAATTGTAATATCTGCCACCCATAAAATTCAAACGTTCAAATAAATAATAGGCTTTATATAGAATTGAACTCAACTTATTTATTGTTTGACCAATAATGTCGACCCCTATCAGCCTTTCACAGACATATCTGTGTGTATGTTTGCCGACATTAATTTTTACAATTAAACTGCAGAAAAAATGCAAATGTTTATTTTCGTTAAACTGTAAAACATCAGACCTCAGTTACATTTTCTTTGTCATATGGTTTTGATGACGACGTCTCAGGAACTTATTGCAAATTTTTTGAATAAATATGTATCGTATTGGAAGTTCTTTCCTCTCGTTTGTAAAAAAAAAATCCATCTTGGTCAGGCTCTTATATTAAAAATATTTGTAGCTTCTATTTCCTGTCAACAATCTGAATTGGACTCAGGAGTCGTGCTCAGGGACTCAGCTGTGACTCATGGTCGTGTTATTGAAGAGGTTGATTGATTTTCAAGTTTTAAGTTAGAGCTTCACATTCCCTGTGTTACTCATTGGCTCCATTAGAGAGGAAGGATGTGGTTTCATGTTCTGGAGCTCTGCTATGAATACACGCAGGTTGAATGAGATGTGTTGTTTTTTAGTTTTGTTTACAAACTGTTTTCATTTGTCAATAGATTTGTCTTGTTTTTAAACTCAACATCCATTTATTGTGTCATTTCTTTTTCCATGTTGAGTCTGATGAAGTTTGTCAAATTTAGAAACATGGATATTTGCTTAAAATAGAGCGGAGGGGAGGTGTGTGTCGAGGGGGGCTGGGTTGTGTGTGTGTGTGAGAGAGAGGGTGAGGGTGTACTCATATCAACTCCTAACTCAGCTGACTTAAATCCGGTGTGAACTGACCTCAACTGCTTCAGCCTCCATCTGAGTGGCTCTGTCCCTGAAGATAAAGCTGGGAGGGGGGGATGGTGGGGACTAGGCATCACATGGCATCCACAAAACGAGCTGAGATAATAGATAATCGATTGCATAACTTTCTTTTCCTCCACCGGCATTTAATGCAGATACATCCCTGCCACCTGCTGCTTGTGGTGTTGACTGAGTAGAATTCACGACTGTAGCAACACATGATGGAGATGAGTTTCTAAGCACGGCTACAGTTTATCCTTCCACAGGGATGGAAGATTTGTCTCTTAAATTCCTTATAGACTTCAATAACTAAGTCACTACAGGTCATGGGCGTATGGCGTATCTTTACAGGAGGGAAACACATGAAATCTAAAATCGAAACCTCACACAATGACCTTATCAATGTGTCTTCAGGAGAGGTCCGATGTTCCATTGTCATCTGATGTGATTCTTGCGCTGTGTCCCATGATTAAAACCACCCAGTGATGGCAGATGATAGACTTTGCTCTGAAGGGGGCAGACCCAGGGAAGCGAGGTGGGGGCTGGGCCTAAGTTTGGCATTACAAACCCCCGCCCCTCTCTCCGCTTGTGTTAAATACTAAAACTTCAGCATTTTTGACAGATCAAATCTCCCGAGACTGCAGCTCCGGGCTGGAAACGAGAGTTCTGCACGACACAACGATGAAGGGTGAGTGATGCATGTCAACTATGTTTCGTAGAATTAGATTTGACTGTTTTCAGAGATTTTAGTTTATTTCTTCAAATTTGATTACTGCGTTTGTTTAATTCAACACACAAGGATTGCATTGATCTTGCGTGTTTAATTCAACACACAAGGATTGCATTGATCTTGCGTGTTTAATTTAACACACAAGGATTGCATTGATCTTGCAGTAGTTCATAATGTACGCTAAGGTCAGAGTTTGTCTTCTTGCAACGTTTTTTTTCTTCAAATTTTCTCATGAATGATTTGCTTTGCATTTACATATTTAGTTGCCGCCTCTGCAGCTGCCATTGTTTGGTGCATGACTAAGAACAAGGAGATCAGCTCTTATTCAGGCAACATCCTGCTAAGACACTTCCCCCTCTTCTCTGTTTGAATCTGCAGGAGACGTGGCCAAAGCAGGCGTCCCCAATGGCACGAGCCAAGCCATTGACCTGGTGCCCCACTCCGAGGAGAAGATGGAGGAGCGAGGCCAGTGGAGCAACAAGCTGGAGTTCATCCTGTCGGTCGCAGGCTCCATCATCGGCCTGGGCAACATGTGGCGATTCCCCTACCTCTGCTACAAGAATGGAGGAGGTAAGAGTGGGATGAAGGAACTCAAGTACTTCATTAACCACAGTGATTCTTCCTTTATTTTGGACATGGCTGCGTGGCTGCGTGGTTGCTAAATTGGACGCCTTTGTCTCTCCCCCTTTCTCCATGGGGTGGACGGGGTCAGGGGTCAGGGCCGAACGGGGTCAGACAGCTGTTGTTGCTCCTTGCTCGCAGCAGCTGTCCCTGTGGAGAGGCGGAAATCTGAGCACAGCAAACATCCTCGGCCGCCCGACGGGACGTCAGCTCACGAGCTGAAAGAGAGACATGAGAGACAAGAGCACTAATGAAACATGTTTATTTATTAGAAATAAAAAGAATGAACCTGTTTGACAATTTAAAAATAAGTTGAAAGAGAGAAACAAAACAAATGAAATAAATATAACTGTGTAGAACAATAAATTGAAAATAGAATAAAACCTGAAAGATACTCCAGGGGACTCATCATTGGCTTTTAGTGTAAATCCACATTTGTCGCGGTTTGAGATGACCATGGCTTGTGTTTTTATTTCCGCTCTGACTCATCGTCCTCATCGGGGGTTGCTCTGATTGCTCTGACTCCACTCATTTGGAATATTTCTGAGTATGTGTAATGTTGTACTTCATGCGTCAGTCAGCTTGAACCCTGAATCCTTTGCTCTTTCTCCCCTCAGGTGCATTCCTCATCCCCTACATGATCTTCCTGTTCACCTGTGGCGTCCCCGTCTTCTTCCTGGAGACGGCCCTGGGCCAGTTCACCAGCCAGGGAGGCATCACCTGCTGGAGGAAGATCAGTCCCTTGTTTGAAGGTAAGAAGGACACATGTGTCACCTTCAGTCGCACGTGTGTTAGTGAATGAGTCTCCTGGACACACACTCAGGGGCACAAGGGGTCAGGGTGCCCCTGTGCTGGAGTAGGCAAACTGTTACAGAGGCAACAAGCAACCACAAAGAGACAACAAATGACCACAAAGAGACAACAAATGACCACAAAGAGACAACAAATGACCACAAAGAGACAACAAAAACACTAAAAGACACAAAATGACCACAAAATACTCTATGCAACTTCGAACAGACAAGGGGTGATGACAAAGAGATTAACAATGAAGATATCTTCTCAGTATGGGGGTAGATATATGGAACATTATTATAATTATTTATGTTATGCTCTATATGTGAACTGTGAATGTACTCCCTGCAGGACTGGGCTATGGCACCCAGGTGATAGTGACTCTGCTGAACTTCTACTACATCATTGTTCTGGCCTGGGGCATTTTCTACCTGTACTATTCCTTCTCCTGGGACCTGGCCTGGTCGTCCTGCAACAACACGTGGAACACAGGTAACACGAGTGCATCAAAACACGACACGGGATCCTCCCAATGTCTGTGACACATTTAGTAATGCTTTTTCTTTTTTTTTTCCCCCTGTTAGAAAACTGTATGGAGTTCCAGAAGAGAAACTTGTCTTCCAACTCCTCATTCAACGCCACCTCTCCTGTATTGGAGTTCTGGGAGTGAGTTTTCAGACTAACCTAACCTCTCCCTAACTATGTATTACTTTTATAATAATAATAATAATCCCAATAATAATAACAATAATAATAATCATAATCATAATCATAATCATAATCATAATCATAATAACAATAATAATAATAATGCATCTCTGTTGCCTCTGCAGGAGGAGAGCGCTGAGAATTTCCCCCGGCATCGACCAGATGGGCTCTCTGAACTGGGACCTGGCCCTGTGTTTGTTCATCGCCTGGATCATGTGCTACTTCTGCATCTGGAAGGGGGTGAAATCCACAGGAAAGGTGGGTGAGGGGTGACTTTGGGTCTTGACCTAATTTGCATCTAACTGAGATGTACAAATAAATGTATTATAACAGTTCCAGGATGACATCTGGTATTTATTCTTCCTAGTTGGGATGTTTGTTGTTTCCATTTATAATGTGCGTCTGTGTGTGTGTCTGTGTGTAGGTCGTCTACTTCACTGCGACCTTCCCCTATCTGATGCTGATCGTGCTGCTGATCAGGGGGCTCACTCTGCCCGGTGCTGCGATCGGCATCAAGTTCTACCTTTACCCAGACCTGGGACGCCTGGCGGACCCACAGGTACCAAACGAGAAAATCTGTTGAATGTATATATCTGGTTTGTGATTACTAGTGCTGCGTCGTTTCTAATCCTGCCTGTTTGGAATGGGCTGTTCTCTTGTCCTGTGTTAAAGTGCTGGAGCGACCTCAGAATTATTCCTTGTCATTAGTGAGTCCTCCTCAAACAGTTCTACAATTTTGTGTCACTGTTTATTGTTTCTGTGCTGGACTTTGTGTGCAGAGCTTTTTATAAACAGTCGATGGTGCAGAGTGAAGTTAGAAAACGTTGTGTTCATCCCACCAGGTTTATCTGCAGTGAAGAATTCCTAGTCAGTGCTTTTCAATAAATAAAACTGAATTACTGTTACTATTATTATTAATTAACTATTACTGTTCACGTGTTTGGTTCAGATTTACTTAACTGTTATTTTCTTATACATTGCATGTTGGCTATTTCAGAAATAAATAAAAGACCCAATCTTCAGACCCAAGTTTACAACTTTTTAAAGTAAAAGCTCTGAGTTCAAAAGCTCAGTATAAAGCATTGCAGCAACAAAACAAACATTGTGCTCTTACTTTGAAGGCAAATTGCTAAAGAGGAAGTGATTCTATGAATGTTGCTGACATGATGGAGATCGGTTCCAGTGAATGTCTGACGACAGGGGGAAATGAAAATAATCCATTTATCAAAATGAACTTGTGGCAATTTACAATACACATGCAAAGTGTGCAGAGGATAAGATGAGCGGAACGTGACATATGCATCACATATACACACGGATTTTTTATAAAATACTTACATCCAACCACAAAATCATAAAATCCCGAATGAAGGGGCCTGTGTGTGTTCTGGTCCCTGTGGGCGAGGGCGCACCAGATGCAGGTCTCCCGTGGTTCTCTGCTGGGGAGCCTAGTTTCTGCTGGGCCCACCTGCTCTTCATGAAAGAGGCAGAGACCACAGGGATCGAACACAGGGCCAGGACGCTGCTGGGACTGTAAACATGAAGCTCTACCAGGACTGAGCCGCACACAGTCAGCTAACCGAGCTCAGAGAGAGTTTCAACCGGGCTCTGTCAACGTCTCCCCATCAGATCAAAACATTTCATAATTTCTCCTGTTGTTAAATTCCTCTTTTTATTTCCTCATCTTAATCTGGCTCAGTCTTGTCTCCGTTTATTATAGGGGTCAAAACCATGGCTGACATGTAATTTGTTTATTCTATATGATAAAACATCTGTTTTCCTATTGAGCGCTCGCTCCATCACAGATCCTGCACTTTCTATATGTATGGAAACTTGGTTTGTTAATGAGTGTTTAAGGCAGTAAGAGTTTCACCAGTTACTATGGTGCAGCAGCAGTGGTCAATAAGTACATATGTGACAGCCTAGCACGTGAATTCCTTTGGATTATATAAACACTGAGCAGCACCGAGTATATTAGTACTCTCATGTTGGATGTACATGTATGTAATACATCACATGACTTTGAAGCAGCAGCTCAGCATCCTCTCACGTGTAACATGTCTCCTCTGTGTTAGGTGTGGATGGATGCCGGCACCCAGATCTTCTTCTCCTATGCCATCTGTTTAGGGTCGCTGACAGCTCTGGGCAGCTACAACAAATACAACAATAACTGCTACAAGTAAATCCCCAGTTACAGGAGTTAAAAAAAAGAAATACTTCAAATCAGTAATTGTTGCTGAAACAAATATAGAGATATGTACATAATATACACCTTTCCCTATAGACAGAATATTATGGTAAGTTGTGGAACAAAGCATTATTTTGCTCAGTATAGTATAGGTTGTATATTATGCAATATTGTCTTTGTGTATATGTATATATATATATATATATATATATATATATATATATACACATATGTATAGAGAGAGAGAGAGACTGATATTCATTTATAGGAAGTATAGTACAGTTTGCAATATAATATGAATATCAACATTATATATAGCTTTTGAAATAAGAACTCAAGTGTCTCTACTGTTTAGTGTTTTTATTCTTTTATAAATGTGTTTATATATGTGTTGTTTAAGAACAACATCCTCCTCCACTGAACAATATGCTCCAAAATGATACTGAAATTCTCATCAAGTTTCCATGTGCATTTTCTATAGATTACAGTATATGTGTTCTTGTCTTATATAAACAACTGTGCTGTGTTTTGCAGAGACTGCCTCGCGCTGTGCTTTCTGAACAGCGGCACCAGTTTTGTGGCGGGCTTTGCGATCTTCTCCATCCTTGGTTTCATGTCTTATGAACAGAACGTCCCGATCTCAGAAGTAGCAGAATCTGGTGAGACTTCTGTAAACGAAGGAACAGCATCAATAATCCTTACATTATCTTTAGGGTCATCATTTATTTTTTATTAGCTCTAGTTTTCAGTCAGTTTTCATCTCTCTGTAGGTCCTGGCCTTGCCTTCATAGCTTACCCCCGAGCTGTGAGCATGATGCCCTTCTCTCCTGTGTGGGCCGCCCTCTTCTTCATCATGATTGTGTTTCTGGGGCTGGACAGCCAGGTAGACAACTGTGTGCTCATTCATGTTCACAAATGATGTTTACAGCACTTTTTATTTTCTGTAATATCAAGGATTACTGATCAAGAACTGTGTTTACCTGTCATCAGTTTGTGTGTGTGGAGAGCCTTGTGACGGCGATCGTGGACATGTACCCCGCTGTGTTCCGCCGCAAGAACCGCAGGGAGCTCTTCCTCTTGGTTGTTGCTTTCATCTCCTTCCTCATGGGCCTCATCATGCTGATGGAGGTAGGTGGTGGGTGTCACACTTCGGGACCACACACACACACACACACACACACACACACACACACACACACACACAGATGCATGCAGAGACCAAGATCTGCAAGCATCAACTCAGGTTTCAACAGGAAATAACAGTATTTTCATAGTAAAGGTAATACTAATTTGCATATTCACTGCCTATAAAATATTCTAACTCATTATATTTGTCCCAATATGGTGAAATTATTTCCAAAACAGCATTTAGATCGTGTGAAACTAAAGCAAATGAAATATGTTACACACCCATATGCTCCGAACCAGGTTGCTGATGCTCGAGGAGGAGAAGGCTGCAGATGGTTGTTTAGATAATATTATGTTAAAATAAATTCTCACAGAGTCCAACATAGTTGACATGATTTCACCTCTGCACAGCTGGAAACATGAATCCTCTGCAGAGGTGTCAACAAGTCGCCATTTTGTAAGTACGAGCAAGTGAAAGGTTTTGTACAACATGGTAAGTGTCAAATGTTGTTGCACAGCCTGAGTCATGACTGAGGTCAAGTTTAAACTATGAATGGTAAATTGACTGTATCCCTGCTTTCTCTCGCAGAATAACAGTGACGTGAAAGTTCAAGAGCCATAACTCATCACATATTCATAAATATAATTCAGGTCATTTTCTCTGTTTAATTATATCAATTCTTTATTTCCCTTTGTTTTTTGTGTTGCTTGAGATAGATTTGTTGCACCGAGCATAACCTGAACTAAATTTCTGCCTAGTTCATTTGATTATTTAATTAAGTATTTTATCCTCATTCAATAATGACTTAATCTCTCTGTCTCTGTCTCTCTCTCTGTCTCTGTCTCTGTCTCTCTCTGTCTCTCTCGCTCTCTCTCGCTCTCTCTCTGTCTCTCTCTCTCTCTCTCTCTCTCTCTCTCTCTGTCTCTCTCTCTCTCTCTCTCTCTGTCTCTCTCTCTCTCTCTCTCTCGCTCTCGCTCTCTCTCTGTCTCTGTCTCTGTCTCTCTCTCTCTCTCTGTCTCTGTCTCTCTCTCTCTCTCTCTCTCTCGCTCTCTCTCTCTCTCTCTCGCTCTCTCTCTCTCTCTCTCTCTCTCTCTCTCTCTCTCTCTCTCTCTCTCTCTCTCTCTCTCCCCAGGGGGGCATGTACATCTTCCAGCTCTTTGACTACTATGCAGCCAGTGGGATGTGTCTGCTCTTCATGTCCATCTTTGAGACTGTCTGCATAGCATGGGTCTATGGTGAGTGTGACAATGGAGACATACTGAAGGATTCACAAGTATTTTCCAAAGATCGTGTGCATATTAAAAGAAATGTCTTGTATGTGTTTTTGCAGGTGCAGATCGTTTCTATGACAACATTGAGGACATGATTGGGTACCGGCCAGGACCGTACATCAAGTACTGTTGGTTGTTCCTCACCCCGGCCACGTGCATCGTGAGTATCAACAAACAGCAGCCGCTTTCCAAAAATAACAAAGGCCGACCACAACTCTTTTCTCGTACAGAAATGAAAAGAATTTATGGATTTTTTGCCCCCTATATTTATTTAAGAGTGTGTTCTCACAGTTTGTTTCATCAACATTATACCTGGCTGGAGAATTTTGACAGATTGTTGCACAAAAAAAGTTTAAGCGCAGAGGAAAGAAAATAGAAGAGCACAGGAGAGCTGAAGCTGAAGTGCAGAGAATTTGTGAGCACAAGCAGAGCAAATCTAAGCACAAGCAGAGGCTATTTGAATGTGAGGGCAGTGTTTTGAGTGAAAGCATTGCAAGATTTGAACATGAAATGAATAGGTCCTGCTCTCAAACTGAAAGACCAAGCTCTAAAATAAGAAAAAACAACAACATAAGAAATGAGATGTTCATTCTTCAACAGTCATAATGTTTATGCGCTTATTTCTTCAGGGTACCTTTGCCTTCTCCATCATCAAATACACTCCTCTCAAGTACAACAACGAGTATGTGTACCCATGGTGGGGCTACGCCATCGGCTGGCTGCTGGCTCTCTCCTTCCATAATGTGCATCCCGCTGTGGATGGTGTACAAGATCAGCACGACTCAGGGGACATTCCGAGAGGTAATGTTAAATACGACTTCTTAGTGAAAAGACCCTGAGTACTTATTAACTGTGAAATGGTTTCTCTGGTCTTACTCTCTCTGATTTCATACATTTTTCTACAGCGCATTCAGCTGCTCATCACACCCTCTGATGATTTACCCAAAACCAAGAGGGAGCAGGAGAGGCTGCTGGCCATCTTTGCTCCTGAGGTGGACGCCACCATGTCTAAAAACGGCTACTCCCCCGGTCTCAGACAAAGACACCAACGTATGAGGCTCCACTGGTGATACGTACAAAAGAGACGTGTGGGTTTTTTGGTTCCATCGATCACTTGCTGCATCCTCCCTCCGCCCCTAAGATCACTGCAGGGAAAGGTGTAACAAAGTGTCACATCATCTACTATAATTTGTGGAGGACTCAGGAGATAATAGGCCGACAGTGTTGGGTTTTGGCAGAGCCTGGCATTTCAGGGATAGCAGTAATATGATAAAAGACTGATACTGGAGATTAAAAAGTATCTTTTCATATATTGGATTATGTAGACGTTTTGGAGGGGACAAGGGCATTTTTTTCAGGGACAAAAGTAATTTGCTCTACTCAAAATAAAATCCATTAATATGCTGGCATGGATTGCTCGGCTCTGCATTTCATCGATGATGTAAATAACACAATACAATGTGAGATGAAATTCATGAGTCATTGGCATTTTGGTTTCACAGGTGCCACTAAAACTTTCAAAAAAGGTTTTCTGCAAATGCAGATGACAGTTAGAGTGCAGGTTACAACTGTTAAATGAAGTCTCCTTGTCTATATGTAACATCACTTCATGGCTACTTGGTCATATTTATATCATATATTGTATTATCATAATTGATTGTGGAGATTTTATTTTGTATTTACGAGAATTGAATTAAAATGTTATATTTTACGTGGATAGACTGTGGAAATGTAGAATGCCAGTGAAAATTATATATATTACTCTGTAGATGTGCAGTAGGTTGAGGATTAACATGGTACATACAGGGTAGTTTCATATTGTATAATATGAATCTTGTAAGTACATTTTTAAATAAAGATGCTAATTTTCATGTTGTGTTGAACAATTGTCCCATTGTTTCACTTTTTCAGTCTGTATATAGGTTTGATTAGAGTTCCCAAGTTTTATGAGTAAATAAATAATTAAATAAATGAAAGAATATGAATGAGAGAAATGTGATGAAATATTACACTGAATTATTTCTGTATTTTTACATTTATTGATTATCCTGTACCTGCCAACTCAAGACAGATGTTGAAGACCAAATGATCACAGTGCTACAACCAATCAGGCTTGTCAAGCCCGCCGACCTGATTACCTAAACTACGTAAACATATGGACACAGAAAAACATGTAAAAGACATAGAAATAAATCTGTAAATAAATATATGAATAAATAAAGTTTAAAATTTGAATATATTTAGAAATTATTAAATAAATAAATGTAGCAGTACAGAAAAAAACTAGAAATAAATAATTGTTGAAATAAATGTAGAAACAGAAATATATGAATAAATGTTGACAAATGAGTAAATAAATAAATAATACAAAAATAAATGAGTAAATAAATGTAGAAGCATAGTATATAAATACATATTGAAATACAGGAATACTTGAGTAAATTAATAATACATAAATAAATCAATAAATTTAGGAATAAATGTAGAAATACAGAAATAAATAGATACATGTGGAAATGAATACATACATGAATGTAAAACATTTATAAAGAATTAAATAAATAGAAACTGTATCTATTTCCATTCATGTGTTTATGAATCACAGTGATGAGGCACTTTTGGAGCATTTCTCCAGAATAATAACTTTCACCGCTGGGTGTCGTCACACTGATCCTGCGCCGGACACGAGTGCGCTGATTGGCTGCGGCGGCGAAGGCGTCACTCCCTACGTGCCTCTGTGACGCCCCGCGCTTACCCACCATGCAACGGGCGATGTCCGATGAAAGATGGCGGAAGGAGGAGCGGCGGATCTGGACACCCAGAGAGGAGAGGTCGCGGCGCTGCTGAAAACACAGCTGAGGAAGGGGGACACTTGGTGAGGCCCGGGCTGAAAGCCTTTCAGAGACGCAGCGGAGCCGTTGGCCTCCTCCGCCGAGGCTGTCAGCGCCATGACGGAGGAGGAAGCCGCGGTGACGATCCGTGTTGACAGTTAGCCGAGAGCTAGCTAACGGGATCTTGTCAGCTTCATGTGTGTGGGTACGGCGGCGCTTGAGCTAACGCTAGCTGCGAGACTGCCCATGAAGAACCACAGCTTATCTTTTAAATGTTGTGTGTTAGCGACCGGATCTGAGCTCTTGCTAACCACCGCCTCACTTGTGTCTGATGGCGCGGCTACACATCAGTTATTAGCTCTAGTTAGCAGGCTAGTGTGGAGCTAGCCGGCTAGACCACCGGAGCTCCAAGCTGTTTCCCAGTCAGCGGGTTCATCTGTCGACTTCGGCAGGGCGGAGTCGGGGTAGAAAAACCACCTGTCAGAACCACAGAGCCAGGCATGCAGCGACCTGAACTCAACTCCGGCGTCAACAGAGCTTCTGTTACATCTAACTATCTGTTTAATGACACAGGCAGATTTACCTGTTGTCACTATATACATGCATACTAATAAAGTGTGACTCTTGACGTGTCTCCGTTAACAACCTTGCTTTATCTGAACTGATGTATCCCTGCCTGCCCCTCCCTGCAGGTACCTGGTGGACAGTCACTGGTTTAAACAGTGGAAGAGATATGTGGGGTTTGACAGCTGGGACAAATACCAGATGGGTGACCAGAATGTCTACCCTGGCCCGGTTGATAACGCTGGTCTTCTCAGAGGTAAGACACCTGATGATCCAGCTCTTTAGTCAAATGACCTTATTGCATTTATTGTTAAATAGTCTGTGGAGCTAACATTACTCCGTGGCCCCTCGGACAGTGTGGCTTAATCATTCTGGAAGTGGCAACAAAGAGTTCAGAGGAAAAGGGGGATGAAAACAACATTGTTGGTGAATGCTTTTCGGAGTTGGGGTAGGGGGCGTTCATAGAAAGCTCTCCAGCTCCTTTGTCTTCTTTTGTGTTTTGTGAGACAGTCATCGCAGGGTCAGTAGCGTAAGGGACTAGTTATTGTAGTCTCACTGAATGTGCCTTTCTTCCTTCCCTCCATCTAGATGGGGACGTGCTCGCCATCAAGGAAAACCTCATCGACGAGCTGGACTACATCCTGGTCCCCACAGAGGGCTGGAACAAGCTCGTCAGTTGGTACGCGCTGACAGACGGGCAGGAGCCAATCGCACGCAAGGTACAGGTTCAATCATTCGCTCGGGAGTATGAATGGATTTTGAGGGATAGAGCGTGTGCCAGTCGAGCAACGTGATGCCAGCAAAGGTGGTTCTCTCTGATCCATTATAATGGTTGTGGTTAGTAGTTGGTTGTGTTGAGTGTGGCTTGTGTCAGGCTGGAAGGGATAATGTGCACGTTTGTGTGTCTGTACAGTAAAAATATAACAAATTTGAGTTCTGAATCAGGAAAATGATGTGTAACAGCAGAGTTATAATTCTTTATAATTGTATGGATGTGGACTCCACTGCTGCTCATTATACATTATATTTAGTTTGTGTTACGCCATTAGAGAATTGATGGATTGATAAGTTGGTGGATTTGTCAGTTTGATGTACACAGATCCACTGGAGCATGAAACAAAGATAATATTGATCTAGTGGATATTTACTTAGCAGCGACTGAAAGCAACATCAATGCTGTTTTTCTTTCATTTCATTCAGTTTTTCAGTCATTTCTCTTTTCAGCTGCAGGTATTAATTGTCGTTTTAATTAAAACTTTGGTGCACATTTCACTGTAAGGCTGAACGTGTGTGGTTAGTTTATTCAGTGGAATACTTCATGATTGCGGCCAAAACTCAACTGAACCCACGGTATCAAATCCCTGCCTCAAATCTCACTAGTCATGGCATCATGGCCGCGAGAAGAGGTTCCTCTCCCCCCTCCATCTCTATCATACTCTCTCACCCCCCCTTTGCCTTCCATTGACCCTCCTCTTTTGCCATGTATGTAGTGGGACATATCGGGTGGCCGCCGGGTTTCTATTTTCAGGCGACGTTCTGGATGACTGAAAAGCTACATGGAGCGATCTGCAGGACACAACATGCAGGAGGTCCATTATTAGTCTTTCTTTCTTTTTTTTAAGCTATGTGTTTCTTCTATGGGGTTGTCATCCTGAGGTGCGGGGGATCACGCGTTTAAAAAAGGCTGTAGGAGGATTTTGGTTAAATGTTTGGTCCTATTTTCCCTTCCACTGTCCTGTGTCCCGGTGTGATTGCCAGCACCGGTGAATTGTTACTGCGCGTCCTTGTTTTTTGAAGTGGAGGAATGCCGGCTGAGGTCACACTGAGGGAAGCTTGCGAGATCAGTGCGACAGGCATAACCAGTATGGGAGGAGTGGGTGGGCTGAATGGTTCTGGCTCGGCTCTGATTTGAGAAATTCTTGTCAAGAGTTTGGCGATGAGTTGAGCTTTTAGCTCCAAGCTAAAAACACATGGGTGTTGTGCTAAGGGATAGGATGGGCCCACCGGGGGGATCGGGGCTTCTGTAGCGTAGGGGAGGGGAGGGGCTGGGGAGAATATGAGCTGCGAGTGTGTGTGTGTGCAAGACGACTGCAGTTCTCAGGGACATTTGTGAAGTTGTTACCCTGTGTATGTATGTGAGCGTGTGTGTCAGAGGGCCTCAGCGGTGAAATAAATAGGCTGGGACCCCTCAGCTGTTTCCACGAGGTGCTGCTAATTTAGGCACTTCAGTCTGAGTGTGCTCCTATCAGGACACCAGACGAGTGGCAACCAGGGCAGCAAACCCTGCTTTGTTAACTAAAAGAAAAAGGCAGCGCATACAATCCACAACTTACCTATTTAAGTTCAATGTTTAACATAGAAATCAAGTAGAATAACTTATAAGCGCTGCATCTGACATGCTGGTAAAGTTGGAAGCTTACTACTCCTGGGGATATTCTCTCCTTGGTTACTAGCTGTCAAGCAAGACAGTACTTTCTATCTGTTCAAGGGATATGTAGATGTAATTTATGGTGGCATCAGACTTTTAGCATTTGTTTTGACCTTGATGATAGTAAGAAAGAGCTGAAAATACCTTGAATACTCTTTAGGGTTACTTAGAAAGCTTACCTGTCATTAGACACATTGACACCTGTATATCTGCAGTATACTGTACAATTAATCATGGACTCAACATAGAAGATTTGAATAGTTAATAATACCCCATTTCTTTCCTCCAGGTGATCGAGCAGGGTATGTTTGTGAAGCACTGCAAGGTGGAGGTGTACCTGACAGAGCTGAAGCTCTGTGAAGACAGCAACATAGACAATGTGATCACCAGACGCTTCAGTAAAGCTGACACAATAGGTAGGTCCGAGTCACTGTGATGTGATGTCTTTTATTTACCCTCTTTTCAACACACATACTGACTAAAGGACATTGTGAAAGATACAGGACAAACACAAGATTGCTTCAAATGTCCTGATTTCAGTGCATTTTTTTCTCTCATTTAAATGTAATTATATCAACTATGTCAATTCATGCTCCAAAAGTTCTGCAATTTTTGATTCAAACATGGCTATAGATGAATTTACTGATTACTTCCTTATGTGTGGTGGAACGGTTTCAACATCTTTTTACTTCCCATTTTCTAGGTAAGTGTTGGTAATCTCCTACCTATTTCTCTTTCAAACCAAACTAATGTTTTCTTTTGCACACTTTGCTGCAGATATGATCGAGAAGGAGATGAGGAAGCTGTTCAGCATTCCTGATGAGCAGGAGACCAGGCTGTGGAACAGGTACATGAGCAACACGTTCGAGCCTCTCAATAAACCTGACAGCACCATCCAGGATGCTGGCCTCTACCAAGGACAGGTAGGAATAACCCGACATGGCTTATGACCAAACATTTTTGATAAAATTGACACAGAGGTCTCCAAATATAACTTGCTTTGTAAACGGCTAGTATTCCTGAGCTCAGTGAAAGCTCTAGTTTAGCTTCTCCTCATTTGTCTTCTACCAATTAGTCTTTTTTGGTCACAGCAGAGTGGAGATTAAACAATCCCGTCTTTTTCTACTTAGCTTGAATCTGTATCTTGAACAGCACAATGACTAATCAAAGTACAATGTTCAAAAACTTATTTGAACACCGAGTCAAAGTCTTGTACTCAGTTTTTTCACAACGTACTACGAAATCTAATATCTCCAAAATTTCTCTCCTAATAAATGAAAAAACAAAATTTAAATTTATTTAGAAGAAAATTAATTCATGTAATTCTAATCAATCACCTCTGATAGTGAAGGTGGAGTTGTGCTGAGATAATTTGAGATTGACTCTCCTGTAAGGAGATGGTTACAGTGTCAAAACACTGTTTGTC
The DNA here is from genome assembly GCA_026259375.1 of Verasper variegatus. Classification (NCBI taxonomy): domain Eukaryota; kingdom Metazoa; phylum Chordata; class Actinopteri; order Pleuronectiformes; family Pleuronectidae; genus Verasper; species Verasper variegatus. The sequence continues at coordinate 9,939,062 of CM048058.1, read as the reverse complement.
AGCTGCCATGCGAGGGACACAACCACTCTTCGTAAGCTGCTTTAACTTAACATATATGTCTTGGCATCCACCTGGCAGTTGACTCTTAACACAGATTTATTCAGACACCTGGCCACAGTGAGGCAACAGGCCGTCCCGCTTACCAGCATCAGTTTCCTGAGGATCGCTAAGTCTGAGACAAATCCTCACCAAGGGAAACGACAGATAAGTTCCCTGTCTTTGTCCCATTTGAAACAGCCACTGACATTTTAGCTGCAGCTGAAACCGGTTGTTACCCATTAATCTTTATTCTAAAAAAAATCCAGCTCTGCATTAAAAAAAAGGTGTGACATGGATTTAACCCATTAACGCACAGGATAAAAATGCACTCTGAGGGTTTTCTGAAGAGCGGAGAATTGCCAACGTTGATAAAACCTTTAACTTCTCAGCCTCTGAAACAGATAGAGACATGAAATAAACATAACCTAAAGGGATAGTTCATTCAGAATTCTTCATTTTTGGGTGAACTATTCTTTTGAAACACACTGGAAACTCGCTGAAACCACCCCCCCCCCCCCTTTCTTCTTGTCCGTCTCCCACAGGTTCTTGTAATAGAGCAGAAGAACGAGGATGGCTCTTGGCCCCGAGGCTCCACGGCCCCCAAGTAAGTGAATCGACACAAAACATCACCTGGCTTATATTTCTCTGTTGACAGAAGGAAGTTACCTCAGGAGTGGAATGCAATTTCCATGCTGTATCTAAACACGGCTGGTGATTTTTTTTCAAAAAGATTACAGATAGTAAGCAGTGAATTTTTTAACTGCTTAGGATTTTTTTTGTTTTGGTCGGTATGAAGGGATAAAAATGTAACATGACGTGACACAGCACCAGAATTCCTTTTCTTGGAAGTTGTATTTTATTGCCTTTGCTTTGGAAATTGCAAAACCCCTTGTAAAGTTTCAATGCTCTGTCACTCCAGCACTTCATCATCTTCAAAAAATTCCCTCCTCTCTATGACTTCCTCTTTTGCTTGACGTTTTGTTGCTGACATATCCCTCAATTTATTTATTTGATCTCATCTCAGTTTAATTTAATGGACACTCACACACCTTTCTTGGAAAGGCTCCTTATTTTCTCTACTCTAACTCATGATCTATTCTTTATCTTTTGAAGGTCATCTGGTGCTTCCAATCTCTCTGCTTTGCCAAAGATCTCGCCTTCATCTCTCACAAACAATCATAACAGCACCTTCAACAGCAGGAAGTAAGGCTCAGTAGTGGGCTTGAATAGCTGAGGGGTGGGCGTGGATGTTGACAGCCAGAGATGGAGCCTTTAGATGTAGCTCAGTGCTGGCTTCCAAAGTGAAAGCGGGCTAAACAAAGTCTGCGTTAAATCTTGCTGAAATTTAATGGATTAAGTTTGATTGATGCAATCTGTGTCTCAGCTCAATTTACATTCCACAAACCAGTCAAGCAGTTTACATTATCCCATGGTAAACTGTGTCATAGTTTGTTTTCTACAGGTCTATCTCTGGCTGTGGTCTGGGGCTTAAAACTCTCCTGATGATGCAGTTTCAGCTGATAGCAGGGCAGGTGTCGGGGCTTACATGGGATTGATCTCGTTGGAATTTTCGTCAGTGACAGCAGTGCTCTCTATAAATCCACTGGTGCCTCTGGGTGCCCCAGTCAGCGTTTAATTGTGTTTTAACTGATTTTCTATGTGACTGATTGACAGCTACGGCTCGGGCTGCATGATTATGGTTGATGTGAAAATTATTTTACCCATTAATCTCTGCCACAAGGTCTGTTCTATCTTAGTCTCATACAAGAGTTGATCACAACATGTCAGCAATTTGTTTCGCGATGCAATCACAAGTCGCAGAAAGACAGAATGCTTATACTGCTTGTTCCCTGATTCAAAACGTAAATAAATCCAAATAACACAACCAAATTAATTGAACTTAATTGTTTTCAAGCTTTTAGGGTTTGATTTACCTGACTTTTATTTGAATGAGATACAGTAGTAATACTAGAAACCTCACCTACACCAACACCTAGGAGATGCAGCAGATCAGCCACACAGCCGTTATTCATTTGATTAGGCCAGACTGCCTGAAACAGCAGTCGAACACCAACGCAGCCCCTTATGTTGTTTTTATTGCAGTGCTGTTGTATCTTATTGTGCACATAATTCCAGTACAAAGATAATGAAACCGTAATAGAGGACCTGCTCCATAATCTTTGGACCTATTTGTTAGCTTTAATACCAACGTTCTCCTCATGAAACTAAGTCACTGATTAATGAAAGTGTTTTCATGAACAGACTCTCCTGTTCTTAACCTGTCTGTTTGGAACAGGCTGTTTGTTTGGCTTGTGGTAATGCTGGTTGCATCTTTCTGTCTAAAGCTGTAAAAGTGACCTGCGGCAAGTGAAAACCAGCTGCTGGACTCCGCTGAACCCTAAAGCTGCACCACCACTGCTGCACGAAGTTTGGTGAAGCTCGAATCCGTGCGCACAACCCTGTAATGGAGAATCGGTTGCAGTTGTTGTGAACACACTGATGTCGAGATCAACAACTTGACTAACATTCTTTAAATTGGCTGCTGCGGCTACAGAGAGCTGGTCTTCTGTTTGTTCAAAGTTTATCAATATTGAACATATTGCGTGTCCAATACTGTGCTTCCTTAGGCCCTCAAAGCTGATGAGATGAACGGTTCTTGAGATATGTGAGCCACAGACAGACATCAGGAATAATTTGATCGATTATTAGATAAATGGCCTCTTCAAGACTTGGCCACTCAGATCTCTTTATTATTTGTTTTTACTCTAGTTTTTGTTGCCTTCTCAGCTGTGTGTGAGAATCATTCTGGTATTTAACCACTCCTTGCATGAGGGAATCACGGAATCAATGCAATGTATGGCTGAAACAGGATGTGCACTGTTACAAAGGGCACTCTCACAAGCAACATATTCTGAGTGACAGGTACACAGACTAAAGAGTGAAGAGAGATGAGGTAGTTTGTGAGAGAGAACTGCATTGCATACCACTTGTGGGTACACACACAACTGCAGGTGAAACTATGAGCTCTAACTGTCTGCGTGGACAGTAACAACTTTATGGACGATAGAACAAGGAAGCCGTATTACATTAGCGGGAGCGAGCACAAGGCAAGTAGCTCTCCACACAGAGCAAAACACCAAATTCTAAATCTTTTATGTTATTATGAGAAGTGGAAAACATTTTTCAGCTCATTATGAAACTCTGGTGGCACAAATTAGAAAATGGCGAGTCACCACAGTCCACAGAATTAATGGGAAAATCAGTGTTTCAGAGATATCAAAAATTAATCAGACAAATAAAGCACAGTCTTGTTCAGCATTTAATAATCACTTCATGCTTAAACATGCAGCCCTAGTGTGAGCCTACATTTTCAGATGCTTCATGGTTCTCTATCATCTTTACACATAAGGCAGAGGTGACAGGAATGTTGCAACACAAGTCTTGTTTTTTTTGCTCTGCCAAAATGAATCACAGCTCAGTTTCTATTCAGATTTCAGTTTCTATTTTCTGAAAACGTAACTGTAACCCGATTTCCTCCAAAGCAATTGGGCCCCAGAGGATTTGTCAGCCCTCTGCTAGAGAGCACTGCTCGACTGTGGGCGGAGCGTTTGTGCCTCTGCTGTCCAGGAGACTGTTACTGTCCCCTCCTTCCACCTAATGTGTGTGAGATTAACTGCATGCTGGAGTGTGTCTCTGTGTGCGTGTGTGCGTCTTATATATAGACACTCTGCATTGCATTTCTCAATGCTGTTGAAATTCATAAATAACGACCACAAGCTCGCCACCTAAAAAATCAATATTGATAAAGAAGGAAGATGTTGAAAGTGAAGCGAGCCCGCCCTTCCTCTACTTTAAACACCAGTTATTTTCCAGTACTGGCTTGTAGCTTGGTAAAGTGGTGTCACATTGTCATTTCTCTGCATTATATTGTTTGATAGCAGCGTCACAGTTTCCTGTCGGTGGAATGCGCAGAGTGGGTGACTTGGGGGAAATTGGATCTTGAGTCAAATCAGCTCTCCTGTCCCTGATTCACTGTAGTGCCAGTGCTGTCGTTTCCTCTAAATTATGCATGGAGTCTGTTTTTATTTTTTTCATTTGAAGTGTTCCCACATTACATAACACTTGTCCATTTGATTTGTGCGGTTACATTGCGGCCAGTTTAGCCTCTGTAGCGACGCTCAGCAGCAGTAGCAGTGTCACCGTCTCGTGAGGTGGTGTCCCTAGATTCTGGCAGCGAGCCCCCAGCTCTCTCTCTCTCTCTCTGTGTCCATGTATCTCTTGGTCTCGTTCCCTCTCCCCTGAACTCATTGCGAAGCACATGTTCTGCAGTCTCTAAGTGACCTTCAGAATACATTTCATCTGCTCCTGCTTCCCCTCATCACTTGCCTCCACACCCAGTGATGAAACCACCCCTCTCTCTGGGTCTTGTTTTATTTATTTAAACCCTCCTTTTAAAAAGCTTTCATACAGACACCCATGGCATATTAACAAGGAGGAAAGAGGGGAGGGTGGGTGTGTGTGTGTGTGTTTCAATGTGATATAACTGTCATATGGTGCATTTTAACAGCAGGAGAGGGAAAATAAGATCAGGAAATGTGTGTGTTGAGACGAGCTGCAGAGTAATGTGTAGCCGAGTGTAAGAAAAGGGGATAAATGTTGTGTCGACATGAGTGAACATGTTAATGTATGTTAGAGAGAGGGGTAGAGAGATACTAAGATAGAGTCAGGCCTGTGAATACTGCAGCCTCAGCTGGATGCAGTGGATCAGCTGCCCCCTCCATCCCCTCATTTCTCTTCTGTCAGCCTCTCCCCCTTGTACTGTCCGCCCCTCCCCCTATATTCTCCCTCCCTCTCTCTCTGTGCACCTCTAGCTTCGGTAGCGGTAGTCTTGAGCATCCTTGTTGCTGCTGATGCTGCTATAAATATCTGCTGGTAGCTGTAGCGCAGCAGAGAGCAGCAGGCAGGCCAGAGGGAGGAGCAGGAGACCAGAGGACAGGACGGGACAGGACATCCGAGGCAGAGAGGATAACAAGATGACAGGCGGTAGAGGCCGAAAAAGACGAAGGGGGGAGGAGAGAAGAGGGATGATGCTTAGTTAGCTCTGAGAAAGAAAGAGTGTGTGTTTGTGTGTTTGTGTGTTTATGTGCGTTGTGGTTTGGTTGTTGGCCCATGCTGGGCTCGAAAGTCAAACGCAGGCCTAAACTTGATCTGGACTGTATTGAAGCTGCTGCAGGAGCTGCACTAGATTAAGCTGAGTTATCTTCAGGACTCAACAGTGGAAGACTGGAGCTGGACTCTACCTTCCTGGACCCCTCAAACCCCAGGATTTGTATGCGTCGGACCAGAACCAAACCTCACCTGGGCTGCTGGTCGGTTAGTTTTGTGCGGACATGTGGGCCGGCATGGGCCGGGGTGGTGCTGAGATGTCATGCTCCTGTGTTGCTGGTGGTGCCTGAGACCGGAGGCGGTCGAGCTGGAGAGCAGAAGGGTGGACCACCGTGTGTTGAACTGCGAGGCCACCGCTTCCACCGCCATCACAGCTGTTTCCCTTGACCAGTGGGAGTCAGAAACTACCACTACTGACTTGCAGCCACCCCAGAGGTCTGCTGAGTGCTGCAATTGGGGAGGCCCAGCTTTAGGCTCTAACTGATTGTTAAGGGAGCCTGAGCAAATATTTCTGGGGGGTTATGGGTTTGGATTGTGGTTTGGTTGAGTCTTTTTTATTTATCACCGACTTATTACCAACTTAAAATAGATAGTAGTATGTAGTATAATATATCTGTGTAGAATCGATGTTCATGACCAAACATCCACCCATCCGTATATAACCTGCCTGTTTGTATGTTTATTGCACAGTGTGAAGAACTCGAGCTATAGTCTGCCTTCCTACCACCCCTACAGTAACAGTTATGACTACTCAGACCAGAGCAGGCAGAGTGATCGCTCAGGCCTCTGTGGACTCTCCAACCTGGGAAACACCTGCTTCATGAACTCTGCTGTGCAGGTAACACGCTGTCCTCCAGGGGGCTCTACACAGTGTAGATGGGTTCATGCTAGCAGTCAGTGACAGCATGGTGGTTTGATCTCATGCAGAGCCTAAATTGACCCTTTTCTGATTATTGTCCTCTCATGCTTCTGCTCCTCCTTAGTGTTTAAGCAATATCCCTCCACTGACGGAGTTCTTCCTCAAAGACAAGTACACAGACGAGCTAAACGAGGACAACCCGCTGGGAATGAAAGGGGAGATCGCCAGGGCCTACGCTGAGCTTATCAAGCAGCTGTGGTTGGGCAAATACAGCTATGTCACCCCGAGGCCTTTCAAGGTGACGACATGGGACAAAAACATGAGTATCTTTGAGTATTTCATAATAATAATAATAATTTAATAATAAAGTTCAATAACAATAACACAATATTATTATTTTATTCAGAAACTGAGTTGTAAAATAGAGTAGCTGTTATCTTTCAAATATCTGCAAAAGGATGTCTTTGCAATAAGTAATAGAAAGATACAAATAACACAAGTAGGAAACCAGACCATAATTTAAATAACCATAATAGAATAACCAGCACATAATCCTACAGATAAACATAAGTCTTGCATGAAACTGTGGAGGATGAATCACGTGTGGAGCTAACATCTAAAAAGACACAAAAACTAACAGGCTACACTAGGAAGTGTGTTATATTTTTGGAAATATAGAATTCTTTAATCTTATGGTTGTCTAATATTGGGGGAAAGTACTCTGAGCTTTTCATTCATTGTTTTTGTCATTTTTTCAATCTGTCTACATGTTGTCATCCTCCAGACCCAGGTGGGCCGCTTCGCCCCCCAGTTCTCAGGCTACCAGCAGCAGGACTCCCACGAGCTGTTGGCCTTTCTCTTGGACGGCCTTCACGAGGACTTGAACCGCATCAGGAAGAAGCCCTACATCCAGCTCAAGGACGCCAACGGCAGACCCGATAAGGTCATGATCAGGACTTTTGGAAAATACCCCACAAAAATGTGTTAAATCATCTCCAGATCTGAAAGTGCTGTGACTTTGTGCCAAAGTTTTGATCAATCCCTGTAAAAGATATGAATAAAAATGTCGTCATGTTTTTGCATCTGGGCCAGCAACAGCCAGTGGCCAGATGTATTATGCTTTCGGGTTTTCTGTCAGTCCCATTCTCGCGAACACGTAATCTCAACAAATGCCTTGAGGGAAGTCGTATTCGCTTAGACTCAAGGATGATCTGATTTGGTGGTCAAGGTCACGGTGACCTCACAAAGCACATTTTTGTCTTGTGTATGCGATAAATCCGAAACGCCTCGAGGGAATTCTTTCACATTTGGCACAAACATTCACTTGAACTTGGTTTTCATTTTGGTAGCCAATGGTCAAAGGTGAAGGTCACAATGGTCTCACAAAGTAGGTTTATGGTTTTCGTGAACATGCTATCTTAAGATAAGCTTGAGGGAATGTCTTAAAATTTGGTACAAACATTCACTCAAAGATGAATGAATTAGATTTTCGTGCCTGGAGGTCAAAGGTCACAGCGACCTCACATCCCTGTGAATGTGATATAGGACTGTCGGTAGGGAATTTCATTACATCTGGCACAATTCATTTGGACTCACTGATTGGATTTTGGTTGTCAAATGTCAAGGTCACAGTGGCCTAAAAAATTAGGCATACAACTGTAGTGCAGTCATTCTAGTTATACAACTTAATAATCTCCATTTAAAGATCTTTAATATTTGATGTGCTAATTATTATTAATAACTTAGTTAGTCCGCTCATCTTCTTATACATTGATTCTTCAAGCATTCAGATATTCTCTGCTAGAAAATATCCCTTCTCAACAGTTTTTTATTTCAATTGTTAATGGTTTAACAGTATTGAGGTCTCTTGTAAAAGACGGTTTGTGTTGTGCGCTCTCTTCCAGGTCGTGGCAGAGGAAGCATGGGAGAACCACATCAAGCGAAACGACTCCATCATCGTGGATATCTTCCACGGCCTTTTCAAGTCAACTCTGGTGTGTCCTGTGTGCTCCAAAGTCTCTGTGACCTTCGATCCTTTCTGCTACTTGACCCTGCCCCTTCCCATGAAGAAGGAGCGAACGCTGGAGGTCTATCTAGTCAGACTGGACGCTCTGGCCAAACCCACACAAGTAACATGCAAACACACGTCAGTGTTGTATGATAACATAATGATCTCATGTGAAGACAGTGGGAGTAAAGCCCTTGTGTTTCTGTTTCAGTACAAGCTGACTGTGCCGAAGGTGGGCTACATCTCTGATCTGTGTACCTCCCTCTCCAGCCTGTCTGGGGTTCCTGCTGAGAAGGTATAAACATCACAGTCAGCTCAGCTCCGCTCTTACCCTGTATTATCCTTCACATTATAATGCTGAACATCTGCTTGGACATCACAATCCAAAACAGTCCTTTCCCTTTTAAACTGACCCTGCCCACCCGACCCCAGTAGTGAGTGGAGAAAGTGTTTAATCCTTTTCCTTTTAAATGAATGAAAAGAAAAGACGCTGGATAAAAATATGTATAAAGGTACAATTAATAATCTAAGGTCTAGGTTCAAATGCCAGTTTAGGTTTCTGACTTTTTCTTTCTTCACTCATTGTATTTCTTTATGTCTCTAATCCTCCAGATGATTGTAACTGACATCTACAACCACCGTTTCCACCGTATCTTTGCCACCAACGAGAACCTCAGCAGCATCATGGAGAAAGACGATATCTACGTGTGAGTGTTGAGCATGGCTGACACAAAACCTCTTTCATCAAAGATTGATTACGACAACAGCATGGCAACTATTTAAAATGTGAAATAGATGCCAGTCCAACTGTTTGAATTGCTTTACTTTCCAAAAATATAAATATAGTAGAAACAGGTTTCAACATTCACATCTGCTGCTGACTTCTCCAGTGTGACTTCAAAACAGACTTCACATGTGTCTGCAGGTTTGAGGTTGCGGTGAACAGGGTGGAGGACACAGACCACGTAGTGATCCCGGTGCACCTGAGGGAGAAGTACAAACAGTCGGGCTACAACCACACCAGCACGCCGCTGTTCGGACAGCCCTTCCTCATCGCTGTACCCAGAACCCTCAGTGAAGACAAACTCTACAACATGCTGCTCTTGCGCCTCTGGTAGGTCCACGAACTTGGCACATTCAAATGCTTGTGTGTTTTGATGATGCCCACAAATCATTCTTGTGACAAAGTTGCTGTAAATAAAAATGTAAACATTCTTTTTGCAGCCGGTTTGTGCGACCTGCTGTAGAGGAGGATGAGGAGGATTGTGAAGAGACGCAGCCGCCCAAACAACACACTGTCAATGGTAACGCCACTAATGGACTCCTGGAGGAAGGGTCACCAAGTGAGTGCTTTTTGTGTTGAGGGCCTGGTCACGCATGCAAATGTCTCAATGGTGAATCTTTGCCTCACGTTTGCTTCCAGTTTGTGAGCTTTGTGTGGAGTTCTACTTTGGTGAACTTTGACCTGCGATATTCGCTTTGCATTCCTGTGTGTGGGACCTTCCCTTTATTTTTCCTGGTTTGATCTAATCTGCTATGTTGTCCTGCAGGCGAGATGGAGACTGACGAGCAAGACGACGAGTCCAGCCAGGATCAGGAGCTGCCTTCCGAGAACGACAACAGCCAATCGGAGGACTCCGTGGGAGGGGACAACGAACTGGAGAACGGCGTGGTCGCCCCGCAGAACTCCACCAAAGGCCAGCTGACGGCCAAGCACAACAGAAAGAGACTTTTTACATTCCAGTTCAATAACATGGGCAAAACAGACTTTTCACTCATCAAGGAGGACACCAGGCAGATCCGCTTCGACGAGGGACACCTCAGACTCAGCGGTACGAAGTGGGGAGAAGAAAATAATCCACCCAAAATATTACCAATTTAGAATTCAAGCATGGTATATTAAGGTTCATCATTAAGTACCCAAGGGCTATAAACATATTTCAAAAATTATTGAATACATTTTCCAATTTATTCATGAGTCATTTTCTAAGCACCAGAGTAAATTATCCTGCCGTTAGATCCTAAACCATGGTTATAAAGAGTGTAGAGTCAAATTCAACAGTGACTCATCTGATTTGTCATCTCTTCACCTTTTTACAGACCGCTCTTATCTCTCTTTGGACTGGGAACCAGAGATCAAGAAAAAGTACTTTGACGAGACCGTTGTCGAGGTAAAACCAATATCAGACACAGAAATCTTGTATTACAGCATTAGTGTATCAGAGGAGCTGAATCTCTTTATAGCATGTAGACTGTCAGTGTCGAGGAAAAGCAATCTGCTGTCACGTAATGAAATATGGCAGCTTGACCCAGACAGGAGCAACAGGGAGTTGTGGTGACGAGCTTCAGCGCCTTGTAGTGAAAAGGTCAGACGTTTGGTGTCCACTGCAGCTACTGCTTCCTTAAGAAAAGCTTTCAATGTCCAAGACACATTACACAAGTTTATACACAACATATCGTGTGTAAAATGGTTTTAATTAGAAATAAGTGGTAACACACTTGATGAGAATTTATAGGCCTTCGTTTTAACATCAGGAATTATATAATACTAATATAAGACCTCTATATGGTGAAGTGTTTTTATTCTATTTTTGTAGAAGGATGTCATCTATGTCCAAAGACACAGCGCTGATACAAGTAGTTTCCTTACACTTCTGTCTGTTTATGTGTGTGTGTGACGGTGGGCAGGACTTTGACAAGCACAAGAGCATGGAGTACAAGCCCCAGAAGAAGGCGTCCTTCAAGCTGAAGGACTGCATTGAGTTGTTCACCACAAAAGAAAAACTGGGAGCAGAGGACCCGTGGTGAGAAACACACGCCACACTTTCGAAAACACAAGTTATAAGCATGTGGCAACACCAAGCGTCCGGTCGAATTCTGCATTATGACGCTTTTCTTAAACCGTGTCCACTTTCGCAGGTACTGTCCAAACTGTAAGCAGCACCAACAGGCCACTAAGAAGCTGGACCTGTGGTCTCTGCCACCAGTGCTGGTGGTCCATCTGAAACGCTTCTCGTACAGCCGCTACATGAGGGACAAACTGGACTCCCTTGTTGACTTTCCACTGAGGTACACACACACACACACACATACACACACACACACACACACACACACACACACACACACACACACACACACACACACACACACACACACACACACACACACACACATCCCTCTTTCATCCCCACTTCTGTTTGTGGCCAAGCCTTATTAAGTCTCTGGACCAAGTCGTGCGTGAGTTGGCGTGTCCGGGGGAGACACAGAAGATGTGTCTCCTATTTCCTAAGACTCAAATGTTTGGCAACACTTTGGATTTTCCAAGCAAGGACAATTTTAAATATTGAAATGGAAATGACGAAAGGGGAAACGCATGTGAACGTCGTTGAGCCATTTAAACGGTGGAGAGACCACTAGAGGCAGGCTTTCAGACACGCACTGAGCTCCACGGTCCGTCTGTATTTTCTCCACGGTCTCTCTGTATTTTCTCAGGGGGGAGATGCATGTGTGAACAGCAGAGGAACCACCGCTCGATTCACTGTGAGTGAGTGGGGGGGGGGATTGATGAGGCATCTAACACGCGACAGACGCAAAAGGGAAAAAACTAAGTGAAAAAGCGGAAACACACACGTAGAAGACACCGACGAAAACCGACACCGGTCTCTGTGTGTTAAGAAAATCTTGTGATCTGGATGAATTGTACAGTATCAGATAAGTAGTTTCTACTTATGTATCTGATGACAACTTTTCTGCGTTTTTCCTTTTAGAGATCTGGACATGTCTGAGTTCCTGATCAACCCCAACTCTGGGCCGTGTCGCTACGACCTCATTGCTGTGTCCAACCACTATGGCGGAATGGGAGGAGGCCACTGTAAGATTCACAAACACAATTTATCACAGGCACTGAAATACCGTCTTTCAAAATGTTCTCACTTGTTAATGGGTACGCTTTTCAGAGTACAAGTTTGTGTGTGTCACATTGATTCTCCATACACAACTTAATCCTGGTTGTGTTATTGAAAACACACTGTCCCTGAATGGAGTTTTGAAATAGAACACGGTATGAGTGTGTCAGCACGTTGTAACACAATAAACCAGTGTGAGTATATAAAAGTGCAGTTATGAAGAGGAAAACCTGTTTAACAGTCTTGTACTGTGTTTAATATTGTATTCTTCTCTTGGTCCTGCTCAGACACTGCTTACGCGAAGAACAAAGACGACGGAAAGTGGTACAACTTTGATGATAGCAGCGTGTCTCCTGCCAACGATGATCAAATAATGGTGAGTGTCCTCATTTTGTAAAGCCAGGCAGCCGTCCCACTGTACGTTCATCAATAACCCATTCACTGGAAACAAACCAGAACATTTCATTTCATCAAAGTAATGTACTTCTAAGGCTGTGACGAATTGGGATGAATTATTATTATCTCTAAGATTTCCAATTGTGCTCAAAAAGCATCAATACATTGTTGAGGACCCTGATTTCCGTGGTCATAGGTATTTTGTTGCTCTTACTGTTGTACACATGTGCAGTAATTGGCAGTAAATCCAGACTCAAAGACATTCTCAGTCAGATGTGGAGTTGGAGAAAGTTTGGAAAGTCTTTTACTATGGTGGCCCTGAGGGTCAAAAGACAACAACATTAGGGGAAAAATGCAATATTCCAGGAAAAACAAAACAACTACATTTTTGAAAAAAAGACATCATCAGACTCAAGCTTAATTTGAATTAACAGTTTTGAAGTGTTTAAAAACTGGAACTCAATTTGAAAACAGCCACAGTCTTTACAGTTTTCATTTTCTGAATTATCTGCACTATAGCTGAGTAATGTTTGTGTGTGTGTTTCTAGTCCAAAGCAGGCTATGTGCTGTTCTACCAGCGGCAGGACACGGTGAAAGGCACCGGCTACTTCCCTCTCGACCGCGAGGAGGAGGACGAGGAGGAGGAAGAGGAGGGAGAGGAGAACGAGAACGAGAACGAGAACGAGAACGAAAATGAGAATGAGAATGAGAATGAGGACGAGGAGAGAAGGGAAAAGAAGAAGCCCACCTCCTCCACTCAGGCCGCGGCGTCCGCCACTGCCGCCGGTGCTCAGAATGACGAGGAGGACCTGAACGAGAACCGGCGCAGGAAGAACGACAACGAGCAGCAGGAGGACGAGGAGGAGGAAGACGAAGAGGAACAGACACCCACTCGAGATGTCACCATGAAAACCAACTGAAGTGGATGCAGAAGATGCCGATAAATGGAGAGAGAAACTGGGATCTTTCCATCCAAAGCCATATGGACAGCACAGCATGGCAGCGGGCGCCACCAGTCCCACCCAGCGGCTCGGACTCGGCCGCTCCACAGGCGGAGCCACTGTGGCGAAGACGCCTTTTTAGGTCAGGAAGCTGTCGCGGTACACAAATCTACTAACTACGAAATCAGGGCCCTCCTCTGTGGTTGTATCACGGTGCGTGTGCATGTGCGTGTGTGTGTGTGTGTGTGTGTGTGTCGCCATGTCCATTCGTTTAGGATTTGCTTACTGAACGACACCAGGGATTGATTTTTTTATTATTTTATTTTTTCGAGGCTTCACAGTACGTTAGTGTAGCACTTTGAATCTTCCTCTGCTTTTTGTGTTCTGTTCTAATTTTATATATTTTTGAGCAATGCATTGTTGGCATATCATTTTTAGTATCATTCAGATATTTTGTAAATATTTTAAACACTGAAACGTTTTTGAACTTGCACAATCACCAACCATCCACTTTGTTTTTTTTTATGTATTATTGCCACGCAGATGTTTAACAGTGAAGTCGTCTCTTCAAGGTTTTCCTCACATAAGCTTAGGAAGCTCCTTTAGTGATTCAGTGGTGAGACGCGTCTGCAGTGTAGACTTAAAGGTTCAATGTGTAAGATTTAGGTGAAAGGGATCTATTGGTAGAAATTTAATATATATATATATATAATCCTAGTGATATTTTCACTAGTGTGTTTCATCTAAATTGTACGAATTGTTGTTTTCTTTACCCTAGAATGAGCCCTTTATATTTAAATACTTTATATTTATATCGTGAGCAAGTCCTCTCTATGGAGGCTGCCATGTTGTTTACAGTAGCCCAGACTGGACAAACTAAACACCTTTTGAGTTTTTAAGACAACTGAAGGCTTCCACAGGTTCTCCTTCATGTTTGGAACAGGAGGGTGAGGTGAGTATTATTCAGCTGCAACATGCAACTTCACCACTAGATGTCACTAAATTCTACACACTGAACCTTAAACATAGAGGTGTGGTTTTAAAGTGTCACACAGCCAAACTGTCTGAGCTTTGTGCTACTGCTGCTGCTTCTATAATCTCGCTTTTTTAGTATTTAGTAAACTGGCACCAAACATAGTGATTTAAGGTCCTGCTTCTGCTTTCTCTCAATCTTGGCTCCTCTGTTAACGTATTTCTGAAATCATAGAAATACAGAAGGATCAGTATATTGCCCAGTTAGCTTTGCAGAATAACCAAACAGATTCTATTTGTGCAATGTTTTAGAATTTCCTGGTGTTCAAATTTCTGTCTTAATTAACTCGATAATTGCAACAGAGACCCTGTTCAGGTATTGACATCTGTCCTGAGTCAGCGCTAAGTTCTGTGCTAAACGCACACAAATCAGCTGCTCAGTCAAACCACAATTGGGAGGTGGTCACATTCTTTTTGCTGTGTGAACGTAAATGCGTCCTGGTCCTCCTACTCAGCTGACGTCCTCTAACACACTTCAGCGCTACAGTTTCACAATGAATCAAAAGTATTGTAACCATAAATTGATTAGTTTGTCGTCACAGACACGGCAGAATATCAACTCAACACGGACCAACACATAATGAACATTTTTTTTTTCAAATGAATGATTGATCTCATTGATTCATTCAGCCCCTCCTCATACTGAACTCAGATCTGGTCTCTACAAACTTAAAAAAATATATATTTATTGCATATAGAGCATGTACATGGGATCCGACCACAGGAAATCCATTCAGGATACATTTTATGCCATAGACAAACTAAGAGCTGACTACCTGTGATCAAATTTCTCAGGACAGATGTTAATACCAGATCTGAACAGGCCTTATATTTGTTGTCTGGTTAGCTGGCAGACACAAATCGTCCTATCACCTCTGCCCCTGTAACTTTGTAGGTGGTGTTTAATGCTTAACCGTGGCTCTGCACTCTTTTAACTTCTTCATATTGGAGGCGCTGTGAGATTGGGAACATGGGTGATATCGCCGACATCAGATGCATCATCTCTTGTTTGGATCACCTCGGCCTTAACTCTTGATCTCAGACCAGTCGCCTTTTCTTTGCACATCACTGTCACACCGTCTCCATTACACCGCATACACCAACGCTTCAGTACGAATGTCCACATTTGCTTGTTATATCGCAGCCACGACATCTCAGTTATTTTTTTTTACACCCACAAGAGGGCCAGAATGTATGCTGAATGGAATGAACACTGACCAGATGTATGTGGTTGATGCCTTTTGATTCTTTATAGGGCCAGGTCTGTTTTTTTTTGTTTTTTTTCTTTTCTAATTTGTTTTCATGGCTCCCTTTCTTGGTTTGGTTGAATGGGATGGTAATGGATTTCCTCACCTTTGATACTCGCTGTATGAATTCATGGGTACTGCTGAATGCGTCCCCTTCCAGAAGGGTGGGGAGAAGACAAATGCTTCTGTGTGGGCCTGAGCTTTGAGGATGGGTGAGGGAGAGGGGACATAATCTGAGAGCTGTGGGGGGTGAGTCTGTCCGAAAGAACAATCAGCTTTTTTGGGATCATGATACAGTGAAATTGTTTTGTGGCAGATTGTCGCAGGATATTCCTCCATCGGTGTAACCCTATTCTCCATGGTGGAGTGTTAGTTTTCTTTTTCTACCTGTTCTTTCCATTGTAAACAGCATTAGCGTACCTGTACGCCTCAGAATATTACATGTGCACCATGCCTTTACCAGCGTCTCCGCGCTTCGCCGCCGCGCTGCTGCCTTGCCTTTCGGGGCGACTCACCCCCTTTCCTGACTGAGTGAGATGTGATTGCTACTATAGGCTTATACAATACTGTACATAAGAGTTCACTCTGTGAGTGCACATTTGATAAAGTTTATTTATTTATATGTAAGCATTTAATAATAAACAGACAATATATTTAAAACCTTGGCAAGAAGTGAAGTGTTGGGTGGGTGGGGGAAATGTGGCTTCAGTCCTCACGAACACGCCAGTTTGCAAAATCTTGCCTGCGCTCTTGTCAGGGAGGGAATATTTTTAAGAAAAAAAGGATGCGTCTGTTGTTTTGGGAATTTTTTGTAAAAAAAATAAGATAAAATAATCAAGACATCCTTGCATGATGACATAATGAGGGTTTCCAGGTTTGGCTGCACTTGAGTTCACTTGGGTTTACATTTGAAATGTGCATGTGTATTTATACACAATCTTCAATAAAGTTGTGTAAAGCTTCTTGTGCGTTCTGTGGTGTGTATCTGATGTGTCTCATTGTTCATAAGTAATGGAGGACACAGACCTCAGCCAACATGCTGGGCATTTGGATGTGGCAAGTTCCCTCGCTAAGCGCTAGCTCCACCCCAGAAAAATGTCAACATCTAAAAGATCTAATAAGATCTAAAAATGTATCTTTGGGAACTGACCTAAATTCAGACAGTCCACAGTTGTTGAAGTAAACAGGTTTTACAGTAACAAAGATGAGTGGTGGGTAAGAGGTGTTACTCTACACACTGAGGCAGAACCGTCAAATGAACACAGAATGGAGATTTACGAAATGCAGTTGTAATAGTACAGTTTATAGAAATAAGTGGACAGTTACAACAAGAGATGCAACATGAGGTGAGAGAGCAAATCACCCCTGATAAACTGAACAAGCTTGAAATCTGTGGTGTCTAGTATTCATCATGAAACGGATACTCTGGATGATCTGCCCACCTGTTGAGTAAATAGAGAGAAACGTTCATTATCTGTTTATTAGAGGAGCAGGGCGTCAGTCACGCAGTGTGCATCGCACTCACATGAGGAGCTCCACGAAACGAATACCCTTGTTCAACCCCTCAATTGCCTTCATCTCAGCCTCCGTCAGAGAGAAGTCAAATATCTGCAGAGTTTCAAAAGACATCGATCACAACTCGGTTCGTATTTTCTTCCCTGATATTTCGATGTGAATGTTTTGGTGGGCCACACAAGCAAACCTGAAAGTTCTCCTTTATGCGAACTGCGTTGAAGCTCTTTGGGATGACCACCACTCCTCTCTGCACATTGAATCTCAGGGCCACCTGGGCTGTGGTCTTGTTGTACTTTTTGGCAACCGATACCAGCAGCTCATCTTCCAACAGTGGCGGGCATTTAAGGTTCACCCTGTTGGGAAGACTGGTATTTTACTATGACACAGCAAATTGCTTCTCGACAGATGTGTGCCACCTTTAAATGCAGGAATATTACTGTGTAAGCATTCGTCTCCCATACCAGGATGAATCTCTTGATGTCCCCAAGGGGCTGTATCCCACAATGACAATATCCTTCTCCCGGCAGTATTCGATCAACTTTGGCTGAGTGAAATACGGATGGCATTCAACCTATGTTTAGAAAAACACATTGATTGTAAGTTCCTACAGAGATAATTTCGCTTGCCTACTCTGGGAGATGCAATCTGTCTTCAAACACAGCCTGACCCTGAATTGAGACACATTTTTATATTTGCTTGGTGCATTTTACTGTGCATTTCGTCAGCACGTTCTCTTCCACCTGTGACCCCGAACAGTGTCTGTACCTGGTTTGAGACTGGCTTGTGTTTCAGTCCAGGTTTGTTCATTATCAGCTCCAGCTGTCGCTTGTTATAGTTGGATACTCCGAGAGATTTCACAAGCCCGGCGTCTTTGCAAGCCTCCAAAGCCTGACAGAGGTAAAAAAAGAGGGCACAGCCAGAAAGCAAGAGAGGAGAGAGACGTTATCCTTAGATAAACGTGATATAGCCAGACCTTCCCCCATGTTTGATCTTGAACTGAAATTCAAACTACAGCTAATATTGACTGAAAAAACAATGAAAATTGGTGAATTGTTGACAGCCGTTTTTAAACTCAGTTTTGCAGCAATATGTGAAGGTTAGGGGTTAGTTTTATTCTTGAATAGCAAGTAGAGGGCAAGTCTTACCTCCCATGTTGCACAGAGGTCAGTCTCATGATAGATATATTTCCCATTGTCATCTCTGGGGTAGTATGTGTCCCCTGGCTTCAGAAAATAATAGTAATTTTGTAAAAATGACTGAGGAGAAATATCTTTGGCAGTAATGCAATGTTTACAAAAGACAAGCCATGTTTTCGTCCACAGGTACAGACGTTAATTATTTTTTACCTTGAAAGCAGTCGGCATTTCCACTACATAGAGGTCAACATAATCCAACTGTAACGTCTTCAACGTTTGCTCAAGAGCAGGGCGCACTAATTCAGGAGGATGGAATGTGTTCCACAACTGCATGAGACAAAACAAACAAAAGCTGTAACTTGTTACAATAAGTGTAGCGTTCACCGTGTAGCCAGTAAGCTGTAACTTCACAGACAAGCAAACCTTTCCACAGTAGAAGATGTCTTCTCTCTTCACGGTTCCATCTGCAATTTTTTCCCTTATCGCTTGTCCCACCTCGTGTTCGTTGAAATAGACCAAAGCCCCATCAATGTGTCGGTACCCGGTTTCAATGGCCACTTTAACTGATTCACATGCAGTTCCTTTAGGCGTCTGTCAGGAAATTGTAAAACTCAGTGAAATATAGTCTGCATGTCCCATGGGTAATCTAGGTAAATATATATTGTGTCTTACCGTGCGAGGTTCTCCATATGTCCCCAGTCCCATCAAGGGTATGCTGTTCCCATCACTTAGAGGAATGGAGTGGCTCTCGGCTGTGAGGTTCATTCTCATCAAAGTGTGACTCTTTGAGCCGTCACAGTTGCATGCGTCCTGGTTTAGAGCTCAGGGTTGAATATGTCATTCACAGCAACAAGATTATTCCTGTTCTGCTGCACTTTGACACTGTTGTGGCTCCTGAGATAACAATATAAGGACTCTAACTCCTCCCAGGACAGCAGGGCTGGACTGTGACAGCACCTCGATTAAATGTAGGTTGAGGCTACAATTTAGGTAATGTTTGCAAATGTTTCTCAGGGCAAGTCAATAGAAAGTTATGAGGGTATTTAACCCAACTCATGGACTGCATGCCCTGGGTTAATCCCGGAAAAAAACTGAGAAGGGTTCGCAATATGACAAATACTATTTAAAAACTATTTTAAAGCACATATTTAAACTATACTATGTAAGAAAGAGCATATGTTATTTGCCTTGTGATGTCCCCACATGATGTCTATAGGGTGATCAGTGACAGCATCGGGAGCATTAAGGTCAACTTTTATGCTACACAGGAAACATTGCAACATGTGCATGTAATTGATTTTATTTTTTACAATCAATATCCCATAATCAGACTCTTTAGTCCCTGGAAGTGATATTTTGAAGGTCAGAGGCTAACAAGTTTGGGACTTTAAACTGTTTAAACTGTCGACTGTCGACTGTTTTTCATGAGCCTTCAAGAGGCTCATTGAGGTGACACTGACAAGGGCGAAGAAAGTCAATATTTGCATCAGACAGGATAGAAAATAATTCTTGGACTGACTGGTAAATTGTACTTTCTGAGTAGTTTCATAGAAGACCTTCGTTATCAAACAGCTGACCCACATGTATAATACCATTATTAAACAATTGATCATAAGGTAATGACTGGTTCTTGTGTGCCATATTGGGTTTGTTCTAGCTATAACATTATTTGAAATACTATAGTTTCATAGCAGCATTACTTTAAGAAGCAGGGGTTTTTTTTTTAAATCCAGTTTATTTTGAAAGCGTTGTTGAGGGAGCTACAGTCTGTACAGTTGAACTCACCGCTGGTGTTTGTATTCACAACTACATTAACGCACAAGAGGGTTTTTATTTGTAATTGTTTTAAAGGTTTACACGTTGCTTCGGGACAGTCTAACTGTCGCTTTAAGACACCGCAGGGGCTTGTGGGTATGTGCATCGTTTGTGTTTTGAGAAGCCATCGCACAGATGGTCGCTTTTCCCCTGGACCCATGAGCCTCTAAACACTTTGTATGTAGCCTCATTTTAATTCACAAGTGACCGTGCGATATTAATTGTTGCCCGTTTTTAATAGGAAGCGCCACAAACGCGGGGAATTCATTATTTATTGACCCTTAGCATATGTGCATTTAAATCAAGCTAGCGTGCTAATTTAGCTTCCAGAACGGAAGTCATTCTCAAACCAAAGCGGTGAACGTACCGTCCAGTAAACCACATTTTGCGGTGTTAAAATGGCTGCGTCTCTAATGTTGTAATGTGCCGTGTCGGTGTTTATATCCCCTGTCGGGCTGGCTTCAGTTAAAGTCTGAGGCGCTCCTTTGTTTTCAATCGCACCGCTGTATCGATCGGTTGCCTGTGGAGATCGCTGATCGGGTGAAGAGATGGACGAAAGTGTCGATAATGTCGATAATGTCAACAACGACGACATTGTCATCATCGTGGAGAACGAGGCGGAAAGTTTGCCAGCCCAGGAGGAGAGGCTAAAGCAGCAGGGCACCATCGGGCTCATGGACACTTGTCCCAGCTGCAAGTTGAGCTTCCACAACAGGGAGCCCAAGCTGCTGCCGTGTCTCCACTCCTTCTGCAAGAGGTGTCTGCCGCCCCCCTTCAGGAGCGCCGACCCCAGGCGGGACTCCCGGGGTCAGGTCGACAACAACAAACCACGTGAGAACACATGTCTGATGCCACCTGTCAGTGTCACGATGCAGTTGTGGTTTATGACTACTGTGGTAAATTGGGATGAATCCACGATAGGTGTGATGCATGCTGGGATATCCTGTATGTCTGAAAGCAACAAGTTCATATTATAGGTGCTCATACAGTGCCCAACACAGATCAGCTGATACCAATTACTCTTAACTCTCCACACAGTCTTGTACTTTTGCCTTTTTCCATAGGCTAATGTTTTTTGGCTCCAGATCTAATGTTTTATGGTCATGACTCACCTCCGAGCTGGTTCCAGGCTTAAACCTCTTTTTTATAAGGAGTTTCTGAAATATAAATGGAGAAAGGGAATGTGGAAATTAACTTCCAGAGCCAGAGCCGTTCTAAAAGTGTGTGGTCAACAACGTTAAGGCTCCAGAAGCAGTACTTGCCAGTGGCCGTACAGCTCAACTGCTGTTTTTGAGCGGCAAAGTAGAAGTGATTTCCAGGAAAAGAAAACTGGACTTGTATCTAGGTTCAAACTATTTAACTTAAAAGACGTGTTATTGGATCAGTACATAGATTCACGTCCTCGCATATGTCCGATCTTGCATTTTCGGACGCGTTTCTCATGCTGGTATCATTGTCGGAATATCCTTTAACTAATAGCCAACGCCGTGCATTTATTATAAAACATGATACTATGTAAGTGAATAGGATGTGACATTTTGAATGATGGATCTGGTCTCTTGCTTCAGTTGGCTGCCATTCGCTGTCCAGTATGCAGACAGGAATGCTGGGAGATGGACGTGCTGGATAATTTCTTTGTCAAGGACTCTGCTGAGATGCCGAGCAGCACTATGGAGAAAACCAGCCAGGTCACCTGCACATCCTGCGCCTTTCCTCTCACATGAGCAACAATTCAGCTTTATGACACCACTCTCCCCAAAACTGCATCGGTAGTTTTTAACAAATTGGTTGTGTTCTTTCTACTTGTGTTTAATAGGTGTGTATGAGCTGCGATGACAACACAGAAGCAACAGGTTACTGTGTGGAGTGTGTGGAGTTTCTGTGCTTGACATGCATTGAGGCGCACCAACGGGTCAAGTTCACCAGGGATCACACCATACGACAGAAGGAGGAGATGTCTCCAGGTAGTGTGCTTGTGTGCACAGCAATTTTCTCTGAGGGGGGGTGTTGACCATAAGCATACAGTGGAAATGCACAGTTGCTACTTTGTTGTGAATGTAAATCTTTGTTTGTATCCCAGAAGCAGTTGGCCTTTCCACACAGAAACCCGTGTTTTGTGACATCCACAAACAGGAGCCCCTGAAGCTGTTCTGTGAGACATGTGACCGACTCACCTGTCGAGACTGTCAGCTGCTTAAGCACAAGGATCACAAGTATGTGCCGTTCTTTTCCCCTTCACACAAAATTGTGTATTTTTCTTTGCATCTTTGGCTCTTTTTAGAGATGCCCTCAACTCCAGGTGATCTCCTGACATTCTCCAGAGGGGCTGTATGTGAGAATGCAAATGTCAGAGTTCTCTGAAAAAATGTCCAAATTAGCTCATGTGAGAAAACAGGATCTGCAGGATTCACGGTGAGCAAGTGGGTATTGATGACGTTTCTAGCAAGTGATGGACGCAAACATTTAAAGAATACAATATCTCAGGATGAAAAAGCAGCGCCCACACATGTAGAAGACACAGACTAAGATGTCAAGAGAGCTTTTGGTGAAAGGGCCCGACACCAGTGTAAATGTGGTGTCAACAAAGACCGTGATCTCTGCAGCTGAATTATTACTTTACATCTTGCCTCTCCCTGCTGCGCCACCCCTCACCTGAATACCCCTGAGATTTCTGTGTTGCTGTGAATGCGTCTGAGCAGAGAATCCCCTGCTGCGTGGTCCATGTGAGAAAGGCAACCTCCCCACCCAATTGTGGGGACGCTCTCCGGTTCCTTTTATAGCTTCCTGTGGAGAAGCAGCTTGTTACAGCATTGTAGATCATTTAGCAAGCCTGCTTCCAATTTGAAGCAAATCATTTCCCCTTGTCATTCATAATGTGCTGTGCGTTTAAACCTGTTTACTGTCAGAAACGGATAAAATACATTTAGGTGTCAGTATTTCTTTTAAAGCCCCATTGTCTGTTCCCAAAAAATACCCAATGATTAATTCAGGAGAAGGATTTTTTTTTTTCTGTCCATCACACACTTTGATCTTCTTTGTGTCCAGTTACCAGTTTTTGGAGGATGCTTACAGAAACCACAGGCAGTACCTGGAGAACATGACGCAGCAGTTACAAGAGAAACGAAAAACCATTGAAGAAGTGTCCAGCTGTATCAGCAACGGGTAAAGTTTGTTTCTGCAGCTGTGATCGTAATTTGGACTAAACCTGAATTTACCCAGTTTACCGCAAATCCTGCTTCGTAGTACAGGTCTCTGGTCTGAACAGGATCTGTTTTATATGCATTGCAGGTGTAATAGAATGTGTTAAAATCCTAATTTCAGCAAATCACTTGCCCAAGAACACTGAAATGCTGCTTATATTTAATGATACAATAGTTTCAGCAAATTTAACGATATTCAAAAGATGTTGGGTCAATGTAATGGATGATATTACAGCTATTTTTCATTTTCTGTTTGATTCTCTCAGACTTCAACAAGTTGAGGAAAACCGTAAGTCTGTAACAAATGAAATAAAGAAGTCCATCTGTAACTTGATCATGGAGATCAACAGGAAGGGGAAGATTCTGGTTAACCAGCTTGAGGTATTGTGTTTATTTATTTATTTTTTTTACATCTGCATTGTGTAAAAACATAATGACTTTTTCCAAGTCAATGGTGAAATAAGGTTTTTCTGATATTTCATGATCTCAGGGTCTAACTAAAGAACACGAGCTGGGTTTGAAAAAGCAACAAGACGACGTCAACTCTCTGAGTCAGCACCTCGATCATGTAATAAGCTTTACAAAATGGGCCACAGCCAGCCACAGTGGAACAGCTCTGCTGTACTGCAAGAGACTGGTGAGTTTTTACAATAACTACTCGACAAAATATGACAATTCTGTTATGATTTCAGTGACGCTTGTTAAATTTCGCTCTCTGTTGTCTCCTAGATCCTTTACCAGATCCATTACCTGATGAGAGCAAGCTGTAATCCCTCTATCGTCCCTCAGAGTTCTGTTCGCTTCCAGTGTCGCTCCGGTTTCTGGGCCACTAACGTAGACCTTGGTACGAATCACATTATCAGAAACTCTCACTATAAGTGCAATCAGCAGTGATGCTGGCTGACTGCAGAAATAAATAAACTTTAAATAAAGATTGACGACATGGAGGCTCTCCAGAAGTGAAGCTCAATGTGATTAAAGGTTAGACCCAGAGTCCTTGATGATCTATGATGTTCAAATATCTACATCAAAGAGGAGGAAAATGTGTTTTTTCAAAAGAAATCCACAGGACTGTGCAGTTTCATGGAAAGAATTGTCGACCATATCTCCCTGCACCTTCGTTTTATCTTTGTCAGGGTGCTCTTTGAATTGAGTAAACAAGACAGATTAAATTCACCTCTACACTTTCCAGTGTATTAATCTCCCTGGCCTTGATACCATTTTTCTTAATCTTACATTTGTTCTTGAAAATATCAAATTCTGGATTATCATAAATTACATTTTTGCACATGTATTCAGCACTAACCGTAGTCTTAAACATGACAGAAAAATAGAAGAGGGGGAAGTTTAACACTGGTTTGGTTTTTAATTTGTTTAAATAGGCTACGCTTTATTCTTTATTTACTCTACCTGGTGCTTTGGGAGATATACATAATAAATTGATTTTACATAGTGTAACATTTGGAGAAAATGTTAAATACATAGACAAATAAGTGTATTTTATCAATGTAATGTCTCGAGACATTCTGTACATTGTAGAACATTGCTATGAAGTCCATTGTTGATCGTTGGTTGGTCATTAAAGGAGAACTTTTACACATTAATGTGTGTTTATAGTTTTTCAGCAGTTAACTGATTTGAGGCAGCAGGTTTTGACAAGAAAAAGATGAAATGTCAAGTTGTGCTGAGTCGATTTTAATCCTTTACAATAGTCCAAAGCTAAATCATTCTCCTACTCCAATGAACTGTGTGAGTCCCCATCAATCAGAGGACTGTGTTATTATTCATAGTTATTATTTGCTTGTGTTGTCCAGGTTCTCTGACGGTAGAAAGGGGCCCGGGACGACCGCCCATCCCCAACCACCAAGCTCCTCCCAGAGCAGAGGCGGCCGCTGGAGGTCTGTCGCTCTCCGCTCAGCAGCGTCAGAGCACGCTGGCCCAGCTCCAGATGCAGGTAGTGGCTTTGATTCCGTGACAAGTTAACTAGTCATGTGTAAAAAGTAAGGGGATAGGGGTAAATATTTACTTGTACTCTTTGCTTACCTCGAGTACTGTGAAATGTTCTTCGTGCTCTTTATCTTTTAAGATCATAATTAAAGCGCAGCCTCTTCCAGCACTGAAACTGTTCAACCACCCCTCTGTCCAAGGTTGACAAGCTTTCCCAACAGTCCCACAGACAGCCCCCTCCCAACCACTGGTCCTGGTACCAGAACGTCAGGCTCCCGGGACCCCCTTGCCCTCCGCCGCCGACCAGGCCCGTCCACGGAGGATCCTCCCCCTCCCAGGGACCTCTAAGTTTGCCACAACCGGGACGCAGGTATGGGAGTTCCCACCCCAACACGAGAAGTCCCACTTCCTCCATGCTTCACAACACGGGATTCACACCTGCTCAGGTAAGTGAGTGTAGGTTTGAAACTGGATGTATGGGTGTGTGTTGGAAATTGGACAAACTTGAGCTCCTTGTTTATTTATATCAAACTTACCAAAGATTGAAATAACAGAAAGACTCTTAAAGAATTTCTTGTACCAATGTTTTAAATCCCTGCAAATTAATAGGACCAACTGACACAAATTTATACAATCTGAACTAAGCTTTCAACTTCATTTTTTCCCGCGTCTAGTCTCTGAGAGATCTGATCAATAGCTCCAGCTTCCCTCCTAAACCCGGGGATGTGTTGCAGGGTACTTCTCGCTACCCACAGCCTCTGTCTGCCGGAGCAGCGACACAGATGTCCCTACATCAGGTCTGTACCCGAGGGACCAAAGAGATTTTCAGTCTGACATTAGCAGGATTTTTGAACATCTTGTGTAACGATTGTGTAATGATGACGTGTTAATTACACCCTATATTTGCTTTGTTTTCTTCAGAGGGGCATGCCTGAGTCCTCCTTCCTGAAGAGGAGTGAAGCCAGCGCAACTGTCCCCTCCATCTCCATCTCCATCCCCAAACCCAGCTACGCTCCAAGTCTCGCCTCAGCATCCGCAGATAAAACAAGCACACTTAACCACATGACAGGTCAGTGTCTGAGCTGCAATCGAGCCGCAGCCGAAAAAATCTCTATGAATATGATAAAGAAATGAATGAATCTCAGGTTAAGCTTTACATCACAAAGTTGTTTTTTATCATCCTCTTTTCTCTAGTTCAAGGAAGGCAGAACTCCCCGATGGCCAAACCTTCGTCTTCAGACCGGAGCACAGGGTAAGAAAAGATCCTGATAAAACTGGGCTTTTAAATTGTCAAAGTTTAGTTTTCAGGACAGTAATTGAAATAACAAATGTTGCTTTTATCTAATGCATATTCTCGACTGAGCCGTATCTCATCATGAAACTGTTGACTTTTGTCAGATTTTTTATTCTGAGGTTTGATTGAAATTATTGTGGATTGTGTCACTTTTTTGATAGCCGTTGTTTTCGTCACTGTTTACAATCATTATCTAAGCCTAGAATATAAAAAATACAAATGCAATATGTCCTTTTTTCGTCACATGTAACTTGACATTCAGAAGACAGATCTTTTAAACCAGCTGAAGAAACCAAGGTCAATGTGTATTTTTTCAATCTATCTTGGTCATTATCTTCTTCTCCTGTCTCTGACAATCTGTGCGATGAAGGACGTCTTCCTGGAAGCAGAGCTCTGAGCCGCCGTCTGCTCCCTCAGCCAAGCGACGAAGAAGGACGTCCCCTGGGCCCATTATCATCATCAAAGATGAACCAGAGGACGAGGATGAAGTTCATTTTGTAAGAAAAATTATATTTAGTTGTCTAATATGTTGTTAAAGGTGCCTTAAAGTGGCACAGTTTTAGTAGGTAGTGGTTTGTAAAGCTGCTTTCAGGTGCCGAAATTCTGTGGAGGGTCTGTATCTGAGATTTGTCAGTTGCTCCAGACGTTTTCTCCTGCCTGCCCCCCAGTAAAAGGGTGTGTTGATGATGTTTCTAACATGAGACAGACGTGAAACTGGAAGAATACAAATATGTCAGAAGGAAAAAGAGGTGTCATACATGTCGAAGACGCCAAACGAAGATGTCAACTTGGAAAGACAACTTGATTTGAGACCGAGTGAACAAATCAAGTTGTCTTCATTTGTACAAGACAACTTGATTAGCCTGACTCCTGCTGAGATTCAGGCTAATCAAGAGAGCTTTTGGCGATACGAGCTGACGCTGGTGTCGATGTGCTAATAAACTTATTTATACGACATATCCAGATCAGATTTTCTTTACATTTTATCTGAAAGCAGCTAAAGTTAAAGGACTATTCTGTCTCTGTCATTGTTAATCAAAAATATCAAGTCCATGTTTTCTAATTATCTCTTTTTCTTTTTGACTGTCAGTCATTGTAACTTGATTGTATATATCCTGCATTTTCATTGGCTACAGGTGCAGTCCAGCGTTGGGTCCAGCCTGCCCGACAGCAGCACCGGGGCTCAGTCAAAGCCCCGGCTGCAGCAGAAGGTGTCTGTCCCAAACCTGGTCCCTGGATCATGAGTCCAACACTGGGAAAGAGCAGTGTCCTCAGCCCGTTGCTCAGCCAGAGTCTGTGAAGAGAGCGGAGCCGGAGGAAGATCCCAACGAAGACTGGTGTGCCGTATGTCAGAACGGAGGAGAGCTGCTGTGTTGCGACAAGTGTCCCAAAGTTTTCCACCTGTCCTGCCACATCCCCACGCTGAACGAGTCCCCCAGGTGAGAGACAAGACTGTCTCGCGGTGACACGGGGATGTCAAACATTTACAGCGTATGTTGGGTGCCACCACAATAATTAATAGGAAGAAGTTAATAAATAATATGGTACCCGATGGAGAGTGTGATTTTTGAAGCTTTACTAGCTGCACATTTTGTCTGCGAAAAACATTGATCACAGTTATCCATCCATTCGCTTATCCAGGCTCAGGTCCCAGAGGTAGGATATTCCAGACCTCCCTCTCCCAAGCCACACAACAACTGTAAACAACAGTTAGTTATCGTTTTTCAATTATTTCTTAATTAGTCTTCAACTTTTTAAAAAGACAATCAACAGACACAATAAAGGAAAAGAAGAGAGGAGAAAAAAGACACCTCATTTATTTTTCAGGGTATGGGTCCGCCGTTCCAATTGAAAGGTTTGAATAGATAAAATGTTGAGCGTCTCTGAAGCGTCCAATCGAGCACGATGTATTTCTTTGCTTTGTATATTATACCAATCCGTTTCACAGAGGGTGTAGTGTTCCATCGGTGAAACGTCCCAACATGTAGCTTTCCTAGGAATTGCTTCTAAATAGTTCCAGTGTGTTTGTGTCCAGAACATATTGTGCTGTGGGTTTTTAATCTGCTGCTGCTCAGTGGCTCAAATTGAGCTTTGACAAAGTAAAATAACAGACGAAATAAGATGTGACGTTTGATGATGCTCACTTTCATTCCACGAGACCTGACTTCCACGGCTTGATAATGTGCGCAACTTTGTCTAATTCCAAAACAAAACAGGAGGTTGAGGGACTATTTCCAGCAAGAACTACTTCCACTTACCTTATCATTGTTTTAAATGCCATTCATCTAACAATATATAGAATATTTTCAGCACTGTGAAAGTGCAAAGTGAAAATAACTAACTAACCTTCAGTTTTCTTAATGATCAGTAAGTACAAAGATTATATGGGTGTTGGTAAGGGATTTCAGGTCAGTTTCACTTTCCCTCGTACTTATTTAATCGTATTTCTTTTTTTTCTTAACATTTTTTAACAATTACAAAAATCTGAAATAAACTTCAGTCACGTTTGATTATATTAAAGGATTATGAAGGAAGATCTGGAAAGCACAGTAGATACACTAATGCAAATGCTTAGTTAAAAGTAAATATAAAATGTTTTAATTTCTGTGCTATCTTCAGCATTACACCTCCTCTTGACACAATAGTTACTGTATTTCTTATCTCTTATTGTAATTAGAGTAGAATTAATTAGAGGATTCTACGTGAAGACTAATGATGAAGATGCTGATGAGCTCTTCTCCAGGTCACAGACTATGTGCTGACGGCCCTGTGAGCAGAGTCGGTACTGTGTTAATCCTCACGCGTGTCCTGACAGCTCTCGGTGTCCTCACATCTCTCCTCTCCTCAGTGGCGAGTGGTTCTGTTCATTCTGCCGAGACCTCGTCTCACCTGAGATGGTGTACGACTCCGACAGAAAGGATGAGGTCGCCTCTGATGGATTCTCACCAGTCAATAGAAGGGTACGCTCACTCAGTTTCCACATCTGCTGTTTATATAATAATCCTTTTGTTAGAGACCCTTATCTTCCATCAAAATCAAATGCCTTCTCCTGAACAATTTGCATGAATTGAACCTAATCTTCCCTCCTTTTATTTATTCAGAGCTGTGAGAGGTTGCTCCTGCGTCTGTTCTGCAATGACTTCAGCACTGACTTCCAGCAGCCTGCTTCTCCATCGGTGAGGCTCTGTATCCAGTGTTCTATCAGTAAAATTAAAAACTAAAACTCTACTGGTTAGAAAATAGAACTAAACTGGTCATGTGTCTGCTGGACATTTGATTTAAATATCTGATGGGAGGAGTGGGATGTATCAGTTGTATATTTTCCAAGTTTAGCCATCCCTTGCTAGCTTTTCCTGGATTACAACCCTATCTCGAACTTTGAATTATTTTTCCCATGTAGGAGACCAAAAGGTACAAAGAGCTGATCAAGACGCCGATTGATTTGTCGATAGTGAAGAGGAGACTGGAGTCTAAGTCGCAGGACGGTGAATATTATATGTGTCTGGAGGGATTTGTCGCCGATGTCAGGCTCATATTTTTCAACTGTGCAAAATATTACAAGGTAAAGATCATGTTTAAAAAAAAAAAAAGAATAAATTAACTTAACAACTTAACTAACAATCATTTATGGGCTCAAGTACAAACTTCCTCTTTCATTGTCCTTTCTGTGCACTGACTGTCCAGGTGACCTCAGAAGTGGGGAGTGCAGGCGTGTACTTGGAGGACTACTTTGAGGAGCAGCTGAAGCTCGCCTACCCAGATAAGATCTTCCCTGGTGGGAGGGAAGAGCAGATGATCCCTCCTTTAGAGGACGAGATTGACGAAGATGAAGAAATGATGGCAGAAAATGTGGAGCCCATGGAGGATGACAAACCAGAGAGTCCTGCAGGACAAGGAATCCCCCCTGTGGAAGAGGATTTGGCTCCTCTGGAAGAAGCGCCGCCCGCAGAAGAGGAGGAAAAGTTGGAAACTGAGGAGAAGGCAACCAACACGAGCAAGAAGGAGACGGAGGAGAAGGAGACGGAGGATAAGGAGATGGAGTCAGAGGAGAAGGAGTCAGAGGAGAAGGTTGCCACCGCTGAGGACACCACTTCTCCTACAGAGGAGGTAGAGAAGGATGAGAAGACTCCCGTGAAGGAGGTGAAAAGCCCTCTCGCTGCTGATAGTGACACAAAGGAGGAGAACCCTGACCTCCTTGCAGAGAAGACTGTAGATGCGGCCGAAACCCATGAGGAGGAGGCGGCAGACACAGCCAAAGAGGAGTCAGCGTAGATGGTAGACAACGGAGAGAGAGAGAGTGGAAAAAAGAGGATTTTAGTCTTCCGCAGAATCGGCCCCAGTGGGGACCTCCATGTGCTGCAATCAGATAGTTTTTGTACTATGTTATATTTGCAATAGGGGGGGAAAGGATCCTGCTTTACTGAAGAGACGTATATAGTGAGAGTGATGCACATTTAAGGTTACAGTTCTATGATGATGACGACACTAAGAAGCACACAACTGTTTGTTGATAGGAACATGTGTACGTTATCATCCGTTACCTTATCACTGTATATAATGACGCCATGAACTCAAGGCACAAACGCTGCAGTTGGAATAAGGAAACAAGACTTTGGATCAGAAATGCATGTGCGATGTCTTAATATAAATATTAATGCCTCTGTTTTTTTGTGTTTATAGACTTGTACCAGCCACCTGGCTCATAAGCAAATGGTGTTTTATTGCAATAGTATTATTTTCTATTTTATTATTTTGATATGCTTCGTATCCAACAAATAGGGCTGCTGTATATACTGTACAAAGAAGTGACCCATATATCAGTGTGACGATGAGATTGAAAACTTTGTGGGAACAAAACAAATTGTTACTGTTATCACGGTTAGTTTTAAAAAGAAATGTGGCCACTTCAAGGTCTCTTACTCCCCTGAATCCCAAAGATGATTCATCACGCAGCCTTGTTGTTTCTTCAGACTTTTATTTATTGAAATACTTTCGCTCTGAGATTATTCAGAGACACAATTATCATTTTGTTCTTGTCAGCCTCTGACAGCGGTGTGTTTTCCAGATTGTGTACCTTGTCCGTCTGCATCATTAAATACTTTTATGTCATCTCTTTGTTTTGCTGTTCTCGCTGAAATCCTATTACATTGCACATGTTTAGTCAAAAACCTTTTTGACTGTTAACTAAACCCTTCTGTAAGATCATAAACTCACCTGAGATAAAAAAGTTATTTTTAGTCCTGTCGTCACTTAATTACAAACCGACTCTGCACTTGATCTGTAAATGAACTCGACACAATGTTGAGCATTAAAAATACCTGCATTTACAATATTTGTAATAAACAGTGTTACATGGAGATCTGATCACTGTTCTCATCTTTATGACAATACACACACACTGCATTGACTTCTATTCATTGTGGACAGCCTAACATAAACACTGACCTCAGCCACAAACTCAGAAATGATGTTTAGCCTCATTAGAACTGGGCTTTAGTCCCCATTAGGTCCACTGGTCCTGACAAGGTCGTAAAGAGGTTACTAAAATGTAAAACATTTTTAAATGTAACATTGCACATTTAAGCCAAACCTTATTTTGAAAACCAGACCTATATAAGATATAATAAGGGAAAAAACACATGCTAGAATATCTTTTTTTATTATTATTTTATTTTATAGTTAATCCCACTACAGGGACATTTGCAGCAAAGGGGACGTTAAAAATACAAACAGCAAAAGCAATAAATAAATAAATGCAAACTGATTATTTACAGTGTAACAGGATTGGCCATTAGTTTGTTAAGTTGCAAGTCACTCTGGCACATAAGAACATAAGAAAACAACAAAACAAAAAGCACAACAGCAAGTAACAAAACTAATGAAAAAAACAAAAACATTAGTATAGTCTTATTTGCTATTGATTTGATTAAATGCTATTTGTGGTGTTTTGGACTTAAGGTAGTGTTTTGTGGTCTATGTGTTGTATGTGTGTGTCTATCTGCCTGTTTGTCTGTGTGTGTGTGTGTGTGTGTGTGAGTCTGTCTGTGGCCCTGACTCCCTCCTCCCCGTCCCCAAATCTCAACCCTCACAGGTCTGAGACATGTTCTTCTTCCTCAAACACACACACACACACACACTCTCTCTCTCTCTCTCTCTCTCTCTCTCTCTCTCTCTCTCTCTCTCTCTCTCTCTCACACACACACACACACATACTCACAGTCACATCGAAATCACCGCAAACTTGGAGCCATTCAAGAGATGATGGCGCAGTGGATGCTTCTCCTGTTTTCTTTATGCGGAGCTCTGCAGGGAAAAGGTGAGAAAGTCACTTCTGCGTTTTAAGTGTGAGTGTGATTGTAAACTGCGCATGATTTACTGCGTATTCGGTTCTGAGAATAGCACAGCCTCCTCTCATGGTGGAGTAGGAGTTCAAGCTGCAGCCTTGTTGCCATGATCTGTGTATGTGAGAGTGTGTGACGACCCCCCCCCCCCTGCATGCAATGTTTCTGATGTGTGTCTTAATAAATAATCCACATGTCATCATCCCCTCACTGCAGAGTCTCAGCTTCCCACTGTACTGAAGTGCTGCGTGGACGGGAGGGACAGGGCCCTGAGAGGACAGGACTGTGCATTCCTCCCCCATATCTCCTCCTCACACACCTGCAGGTAAGAGACACCTGGTTTCTCACCAACAACACTGCTCCTCCCAGTGGGTCTCATGATGGAGGTCATGAGAGAATGGTCACAGACACGTGAGAGCAAAAGAAAGATATGTTGTTTGGCACAAATTTGGTGCGGATCATTTCTTTAATGTTGTGACATTTTTACATTTTTTGTTGATTTCTCAGGGAGTCATATTAATATAGTAAGTGGGGTAATATTTATGAGTGTGTGCAATTTGGTGCAGAAACAAATAAAAATCCAGATCTCATACATTTAAATGTGGTTTCATTGGTGTGAAATATTTTTGTGTCTCAAATCTAACAACAGAAATACTACATAGGGTTTAGCTTTTCAATGGGGGGTCATTATACATCAGACTGGATTCCGAATAAAGTTAAAGTGTGAAATGTTGCAGTGGGAAGCGTGTATATGTCCTGTAGACCAGTGTATATCTTAAAAAGCAGGAAATAGCCGAAAGAGCTTCGAGCCTGCAAATCATCTCCCCCAGCCCCTCAAAACATGCATCCCACTGCAGGGGAGGGTTTCCTCGTATAACTGAGCAGTAAGTGCAGGGCGTTAAGTGTCCCCCTGGAGCACTTTAACACTAAAGGGTCCCCCGTTTGACTTTTAAAGAACAGGGAGGTGATGATAGCTGGAACAGAGGAACACCTGGTCAACACATGGAGGAGGTCAGAGGAGGGAACATTTGCCACAGAAAGGCAGGAAGAGACTGGAAAGAGAATTCGAATCAGCTAAATGAAGCATTTTCCAGTATAAAAAGAATGTGGTTACTTTGTGTCATAACATTATATATGTGTGTATATATAAACCTTAAGTAGGTTACTTATAGTTGCAAGTAAAAATGCAAGGTATTTCAACACAAACCCACTTGATTCAACCCTATCTAATGTTAATATTGAGATTTTCTTTCCATGCTTTCTTATCCAGCCCTTCTTTCTGTTCTGGATGAGGTTTCATACCAGATTTTGTGCCGTTTATTTCCAGGATCGCTCAGGAGCGGTGCTGCGAAGCAACAGCCGCAGACAAGCTCTGCGACAACGGCGTTCAACAGGCCAAAGATCAAGGGGCCTGCGAGACGGCGTTCTTCGAGGGAGACTTCAGGCAAAAGCAAATCGCCAAGGTAACTCTTTTTCCTGATGTCAATATCTTCACCTCTACATTCTCCTGACACTTTAGAAATCATCTCAAATTGTGTGTGGATTTCTTTTTTCGTTTCACTGGCTACCCGTGTAGATCTGCTGTGACTGCTGCATGCTCGGCCTGACGGACTGTGAGCTGGAGGGTCTGACGCTGGGGAAACACTGTGAACACATGGCTAAAACCTGCTGTGGCAATAACACGGAGGCGACACCAAACCCTGAGGGTAAAAAAAAAAAAAAGAATCTGTCTTTAGCCTTTTGTTTCTTGATTAGCCTCACTCTGTGTTATCCTGCTTTTTACGCTGAGGTCAATGAAGACATCAGTGATATAATCAATGGGATATCATTAGCACATGATTTTATTAGGCCTGGAAAACACTGAGATTAAATGTATTTGTATGAGGTAAAACATTTTCATCCAGAGAGCTTCACTGTTTCCATAGAGGGCTGCTGAATAAACAGCCTTGGTGACACAGATTGGTTCCCACAAGTCGGCCAGACAACCAGACAGACAAGGTCACAGGGGTATTCTCTGGGCTAAGCTGTCGACACGCTGCCAAATGGTGACTTGTTGCCGCTCACAGCTTTTGTCTCCGAGCCGGCTTCACACGTAGGGAAGCTCAGATCTGCAACAACAATCCCATCAGTGGAGAAAAGGCAAATAATTGTCTTGTCTCATGTGGAGTAAAGGCGTGTTGATAAGAGCAAACAGAGATGTCGGTCGTACCTTTTGATGAGTTGTTTGACCTCTGTTCCCTTTGGGTATGCTGGGAATTTGAATGTGTTTGCTGTAAAAAGTGGTTGAATGTTGACGAATCTTGGGTGGTTTTGTCTGTGTGTCCGTCCCACCTTTGTGGACACAATATCTCAGGTAACGCAGTTAGGGAGCCTCTCAAAATTCGCAATAAAGCTCAACTTGGACATAAGGATGAATAAATTCGATTTTGGTGGTTTAAGATTAAAGGTCACTGTGACTGCACACATCATATTTCATAGAATTCACACCTTTACTGGCTCTTAAATTGTCTTGCACCCAAATATCTTTTGAGATTTATTGACCTGGTACGTGCTCTCTCGACTTCTAAAGGCTCCGATATTGTCCCCGTGATGCAAATGTAAATGCAAACATTTGGCAAAAGGAAAGTATGATCAAGTTCCCGTGAGATCTGCGGATGGAGCCCTGCTGGTGTTAACTGCCAAACCTCGAGAGGAAGTTGACACCAGTAGTTTGGGCGCCTTCTTATCTTGTTATAGTAACCCTCTTTCTTCCATCAGCCAGTCACATTATTCCTGTGATCTCAGACAAACACACTGTACACTGAGATGACTTCTTCTTCATTTGTGTCTGTGATGTTCCCAGGCTCCTCTTGCTCTCAGCTGAGTGCAGCTAATGAATCATGTGCCTGCCACGATGGTTATCAGCTGCAAAATGATGAAGTGAAATGTGAAGGTACGTAATACGAGGGGAGGCGTGACTTCCACGCAGACTTGTTGAAGAAGGATTTTTCTGTATGTATACAAAGATGGACGATGCGTCTCTACTTCCTCCCACTGCCCAGAAATGAAGCCAAAATATCCCAGATACAAAAGAACTAATTGAAATAAAAATAAGCATTTGAACAAAAATCTGTGTGATAACAGCTACCTAAAATTGAGAAAAAACCTATTTAGTATCTACTTTGATTTTTTAGTTTGGTCCATGTCCCATCAGTTAACATGGACGAGGTGGGATCTATGACCTATTCTACAGCCAGCCACCAGGTAGCGATCGAGAAGCTTTGGCTTCACTTTTGGGGAACTGTAATGTTTCATGTGAAAATGTGATGTCTCAATCGACTGAAAATGCTCCAGTATACAAGTGTCATGATTTAGTGTCTTTCTCTCTCCTCAGATATTAACGAGTGTCAACTGGGCAGCCACAACTGCGTCTCCGGCCAAATCTGCATTAACACAGAGGGCTCCTTCCGCTGTCAGAGGGAAACCAGCTGTGGTACTGGGTACGAACTCCAAGATAACAACAGTTGCCAAGGTAACCAGTCAGGACCACTGTGGAAATTACATAAATATAATAAAAAAAAAAAAACACAAATCACAATATGGCTTGCTGTAATTGCTACGTGCTAAAATTCCTTTTTGTTCAGATGCACTGTGTATTTACGATGCAATCATCTTGCTTGTTCCAGATATTGATGAGTGTGCTTTGGGGACCCATAACTGCGGACCAGACTTTACGTGCAACAACACAGCTGGCTCGTTCCGCTGCCACCCAAGGGAGAGGTGCACTGGAGGGTTCATCCAGGACGCCATCGGCCGCTGTATCGGTGAGTTTGGTGTCACTCGTAAGTAAAAACATTCCACAGGTAAAAAGCTGAGCTGGTTTGCTGGATTTTGTTTTTTTTTGTCATCTCAGATATAAACGAGTGTGTGGCCAACACCAGTCCATGCCTGCCCGGACACACTTGCATCAACACAGAGGGCTCCTACACCTGCCACAGGAACACAACAGTCAACTGTAGAAGAGGCTATCATCTGAAACAGGACGGCACACGCTGTGAAGGTAGAAGCTGATACAACACATGTATGTGCTGTGTGTAAATCATAGACTGTAAACTAGACAGCTGCTCTGAGAGTGCAAACCTCTGTTGAGGCTAATGCCCGTTCTCACCATGTCAAAGCAGTGTTTTCCATTAATTATCTCGATTCTACACTGTGGCGACTCGTCATGTTCTACTTTGTCCCACCACAGTTCTATAATGAACCAACATTCTTTTACACGTCATGTTCTACTTTGTCCCACCACAGTTCTATAATGAACCAACATTCTTTTACACGTCATGAGGAGATCTACATCGTATAGCTGTGTGCATGCTTGTGCTATTGCCCATAAAGTTGTTACCGTTCACGCAGACAGCTGTATGCCTGCAAGTGGCGATACGCGCGTTCAACCAATTACAAGTCAGTGTCCACTGTCAATCATGAAAACAAATTAAATAATACATTTGGGGAGCTGTCCAATGTATGTTCAGTCTATGGCTTTGTCATTGTATTTCACATTAATCTCCTTGTTACTTCCTTTCATCTGTCTCTCTCCCACTCGCTGGCCTCTCTCCTCACAGATGTAGACGAGTGTAGTACAGGAAATGTGTGTGGTATCCACGGCTGTGTGAACCTTGTGGGATCGCACCGCTGTGAGTGCAGAATTGGCTTTGTCTTCAACAGCTTCACCAAACTGTGTGAAGGTACCGTACTTACCTTTTTTGTTTGAATTATAACATTGTGTCCTATATGTCTATTTAATTTGTATTTTCACATTGACAGTGCTTCAGATCTGTAATTCACGACCTGTCCTCCGTGTGCTATATAGATATCAACGAGTGCAGGCATTATCCCGGACGACTCTGTGGCCACAAGTGCGGGAACACAGAGGGGTCCTACCTGTGCAGCTGCAACAGGGGCTTCAGACTGTCCCATGACAACAGAAACTGTGAAGGTAAACTGCCTTAAATCACATCTGAGCCTCTGTTAACTTAATACATCCAGTTAGGTGATCCAGTGTTCTGCTATGAATGTTATTCCAGTGTGTGATAATGTGACATCACTTCAACAACACGCTACATAGACATTTCCTTCTTGCACAGGATAGGGACGTCAGTAATTGGGCGCAGGGTTAAACCCGATTTGGACGCAGATGTTTTCTTGTGTTCAAGTACAAGTTGTAAAGAAACATCTTGTACCTTTAACTCATCGATATGTCTGTCTCCTCCTCTCAGA
Source organism: Verasper variegatus (assembly GCA_026259375.1). NCBI lineage: Eukaryota > Metazoa > Chordata > Actinopteri > Pleuronectiformes > Pleuronectidae > Verasper > Verasper variegatus. The sequence goes on along the minus strand of CM048058.1, from coordinate 9,900,965 downwards.
TATTGATGAGTGCGCTCTGCCTGCTGGAGGTCACGTGTGCTCATACCACTGCTCCAACACCCCAGGACATTTCTACTGCACTTGCCCGTCCACTGGCTACACACTAACCCCCAATGGACGCACATGTCAAGGTCAGCAGAGGAAAAACCTTAACATCCACCGGTTTACAGACATTTTCAGCTTTCAGGATCGGATGTATTTAAAAAGAATCTCAGTATCACCCCTGGGACAATATTAATAATTGAAATAATTATGTTATGTTGTAGTGAAGGTACGGTCCTGTGTCTGAGCCTGTCCAAGGTTCTCCATACTGATATGTCATTTTTGTTATTTCCTGTCCTAATGTTTATTTCCTTCTGTGTTTTCAGACATTGATGAATGTGCAGCAGAGACTCACACCTGCTCTGTCTCTGAGAGCTGCTTCAATGTCCATGGAGGATTTCGCTGCCTGTCCCTCCAGTGTCCTCTGAACTTCCAGCAAGTGTCAAAGGGGTGAGAGCTGAGAGCTTCTTGGTTATGACAAGCTGTTGAAATGAAAGGGTCGATTTGTCCCCCTTGAGCTGTGCATGATGCATCTCACACAGCTATAGTTTATCTTTAAGACTCCGTCCTGTCATCTTTTTCATTTTACACTCTATTTTTATTTCAAATTTTTTCACATCTCCTTTGATGTGCCTTTGATTTTGGCCGGCTGATGACGTTCTCCTGCAGCTTTCGTTGACAGAACATCTCCAAACATCTCCATCTTCCTCCCTCCATCCAATGAGCCCTTCCTTTCATCTCTTCCCTTTCAGCCATTGTGAGCGCGTAACTTGCGAGTTCACGCGGGACCCGGCGTCATGTCTCTCGCTTCCGCTGAGAATCTCATTCTACAACATCAGCTTCCCTGTGAACACTCCTGTCCCCGCCGACGTTTTCAGGATGGGACCGTCCAATTCCGCCCTGGGAGACGACATGCTCTTGAGCATATCGTCCGGAGACGAGGACGGATACTTCATCGTGCAGCATCAGGCCCACGGAGGAGTGATCTCCCTGTGCCGTCCCTTGTCTGAGCCTCGGGACTTCTTTCTGACCGTGGAGATGAGGCTAATCCGTTACCGAACGGCACATCTATACATGGCCAAAATTGCTGTGTTTGTCACACACGAGCAGCCAATCCGACCCTCGAGAACTCTGCCATATTAGAAGTCTGTGTGAAATTAATACAAATAACTAGTAAAACTAATAGTAAATAATACAACTAATATTTCAAGTCTTGTATCCACCATTAATTGTGGTTTTCCTTTTTCAGCACTTTTCTTTTCTTTGCCAAATTAACTGCTTTCTCTTTTTTCCGAGCATCCATCTGTAACATTTCTGACTTTTTTTTATATTTCAACTAATCCTTATTTTGGAGTGTGTGTGTGTGTGTGGTCCAGGTATTTCTCATCTTCTCTTCCTTGTGGCGACAAAAATAAATTGTCACATTTATGGTTAAAAAAGGCTGAATCTCACTGCACAGAAAGATCTGACATTTTGGAATAAACACTTCACTTCGGTGTCTTGCTGAGAGACTCATAGTAGTCAAGGCCCCTATATGCTAGTGTAGTAAAACACATTAGAAGATGAAGTTGTTTATTTTAATTCAGCTGTTTTGACTACTCTCAAGGCCTTTTTGTTATTTATTCTGGGATATGATGCAGCTGTGGCTATAATAGGACATTTCCTCCACCACTAGATGGGGCTCATAATCTGCTGCAGCTCTCCACAACACTATTGTTAATAAATTGGTGATGGAAGCTCAGTGTACCTCACGTCTCTGCGGCAGCTTCACTTTATTTGTACTTTCTATGTGACTGGAATTAAAAAAAGTGACAGATAAAAATGGCTTTTCACTCTTTAATATCTAAGCGCACACACACACGTACAGCCAATGGTTTCTGCCACTACTCTCGTACTTCCTCCTCTGTGGTCATTTTTAATGTAGAAACCAATTTTTCCTATGATCCACTCCAAGCGGCCTCACCGTAGGATCAAACAGGCCTCGCCTCAGCGGACGGCAAAGAAAAATAAGCGTGGCACTTATTTATGGGGCACCTGGGGCCCGGCCAGTGTGGGCTCTCAATTAGTGGTGGAGCGGCATTACGGCTCACATGATGGATGGTGCTTTTAGTGTTGGTATTGGGTGGTTATCAGTAAATCTTCTGTAAATGATACCGAAAAGCCTGCTAGCTGCTCTGCTCTGGATAAATACATACAATTTTCTGTTCCTCTTTCAGTGTTTGGTGAATGTAGAGCTGATTGAAAATGCATAGATGGAAGGATTTTTGGGGATTATATGACCACCTAATTTATAAAATACAAAATTATTTATTATATGCATGTATAAATAGTGAAACACTGTATGATGATGATAATCGCATCTCAATTTTTTTTTTATTTGGAAAAGATGTTTTATAGGTTATATTTTCACCCCTTTGTTTGTTTGCAGTATTACGCAAAAACTGCTCTTACCAATTTTTATTTTTATTATTTTTTGTTATAGACATTTTTGTTTTATTGTTTGTTAGTAGGATTACGCAAAAACTACCGAATCGATTTCCACGAAACTTTGTGGTAGAACTCGGTATGGGTCAGGAAAAAGCCACTGAATTTTAGTGTGGATCCAGGATTTATTTTTGTCACTTTCTTTTACATTGTTGATTTCTCAGAGAATAATTCCTGGATCTTGATTTAAAAAGTCAGGCATGTTTGAGGGACTGATATTTATGAGTGTGTGCAATATGTTGCAGATCTGAATAATAATCTGGATCTAGTGAATTTAAATGTGGTTTCATGAGGGGACTGTTGGGCCTTGGCGGAGGTATGGACTATAGTGAATGCCCTTAAATGTATTCTGTCAAACTTTTTACATTTCCTTCTTCCATCAGTGTCAATATGATGTAATTTGACCAAATCAAGTGACATTCATTCTACATTCTCTCTGCTGGTTTTCAGCTCGTCTGTTTTCAACCACACAATCATCCCTGTGGCTTTGGCCTTTTAGCGAACAACTTGGACTCACCTGCTCGTTGCTTATTACACGGCTCCGCTCGCGCTGCACTTTCTGAGGTTATGTTTGAAAGCGGCACTGTCTTCACACTGGGGGAACCCTCACAAACGCGGTTAACCATAGAGGTCTATGGTGCTATTCAGGTGTTGCCAGGGTTTTTCTCTTATTGCTCAAGTCAACTTTTGGTCGAACTGCTGTATGTGTCTGTTTTCCTCTTTTCTTGGAACACATCATGAATCCTTTTTTCCCCCATTTTGATTCCCTCCATTCTTTCTCATATTCTTTTGTATCATGGCTGTCTTTCTTTTATAGATCCAAACCGGATGTTTCGGTGGGTCTACGTTGTATTAAGGCCTGCCCATTTGGGGACGCCAACTGTGCTCTGAATTTCGTCCACATCATCACCTACAGCGTCCTCTCTCTGCCATACTTCCTAAACTTCAGCGCACCCGAGGGTACGGCAAATTAATTTCTTAGAAACTGCTTTCTGACATTTACAGTTGATTATCTGCATGTGCCTTCATTAAGATTTTGTATCATATTACCTGACTCAGTAGCTTCTGAAAGCAATTATTTGCAGCCTCATTGAAATTTCCGTCCTCCAACCTGCCACAGCGCATAAGATTCAATTGCATATTCTAACCCACAGCACAATTGTTTAATTGCAGCACAAATATCTTTTGTAGAAGCGGATGCACTTTTGTGTTTTTTCTCTATTGGACTAATAAAAACTTGAAACCCTTTCGCCCAACAGAAATTGTTTTCCTGCGGACGGTTGTAGCGGCTTACCCTGCTGATCCCAGCAGAGCAACTGATGTATTTTTTGAGATCACTTCAGCTGATGAACAGTTCTCCTTTGACGTGGAGAAGCGCTTCTACAAGAACAAGATTATGGGTAAGAGGAGATTGTGCCACTTGGACCCAGGCAGCCGATCCTTTACCAAATCACTTATTGTATTATACGCATTTACTTATTTTGTATGTATGTATGTTGTATATATGTGCCTATACTGAATTTGAGTCGTCCCTCAGGTGTTGTGCGGCAGGTGAAACCGATCATTGGCCCCCGGTATCTGGAGCTGAAGGTGGCTATGAATTATTTCAAGTCAAGAGCCATTTCCCATCAAAATGTTGTTGTCATAGGCATCTTTATCTCTGAGTTCTGGTTCTGAGCCGAGCCAAGAAGGGAAGGAAAGTACTACATCAGTGAAATAACACGTAACTTGGCAAGTCGTATTTAAATAATGCCACATTTATTGTGTGGAACATCACAGGTACAGTTGCAGTTTGCAACCCATCCAGGACATGAGTTCACAGCAGGTCCTTGTTTTTGAGATAGTTCGATGTGGGTCAAAGTATAGTCAAAATATAATGATCAATTCCCCGATCAGCACCAACATTTACTGGGTTTGTCCCAGTTGTTAATTTGAATTCAGACTTAGTTGTCATGAGTGCATGAGTTGTTTAACCCCCTGGAACTATCTGATGTTTGCTTCATTTCATCTGCTTCAGCTGACCAACTCTATAATGCATCGTTTGATTAAAATGAAAAGTAAAACTGTGTTTTGTATCGTCAGGCCATAAAAGTGTCTAATAATAAAGACTTGGTGCTGTTATTTGTATTCGTGTTTTCACTGAGGGGAGCTCCACCACTGCTCCAGTCCTCTTCCAGTCGGCATTACTTAGGTTTCCAGGATTACTAAAACCTGAGAGGATGTCCTGTTTTTCCTGTAACCCAACTCTTCTGATTCTTCATCGCACCCTACACCACTTCCAGTTTGTGAGGGTATTTCCAGTTTCTCCGCTCAAAGGAGGATGAATAATGGGAGTCCTATACCGGGAATGTTTGCTTCTTGGAATATTCATCTCAAAGCTGACAAATTGCTTGAGGTGGATACCTCTTACCATCCATAATCCACCCTCTTCCATGTTGATCGGCCTCTCACCACTTCTGTGCTGTGCCCTGCCAGTGAAAACACAGGGGACAAGCATGTGGAGGAAAATCCTGTAATCTAAAATCCACCACTTTACATGGAAATCTCAAAGGCTTGTCCTGTGGCTTCTTTTTTCTTTTTTTTTTCTGCAGCTGCAACAATTGTCCCACAACGTGTCCGGACCTCAATGAAACGATCTTCAGACCTTTTAACTGTGGCCTCAGGCGAACTGATTTAAGATGTGGCTGCAGCTGCAACTTGCAAAACTTCCACCTCAGAAATGAGTGGGTGTAATGTTGTGCAGCATGTTTAAATATAGCACAGGCAGAGATGATGATGTTTTAACCAGAGGTGATTGTGTTGGATGACGATGGATGGATGGATGCACTTCAAGGCTTTTGTCATAGGTTTTACACGTGACGTTAGTTCTTTCATGCTCCATATTCCTCTATGGATTATTTATTTATAATCCACCTATTATTGTGATGACTTGGGGTCAGGGAGTGTTGCACATTGCACAATAAGTATGATGAAAACTGTGTTTTGACCAAATCAATCGCTGACTCCCAGTATAAATCCTCCCATCCCCTGGTACTGAGAGTAGCAGAGAGTAGCAGCGTCATCCCAGCAGCTGTCCGTCACATCTGACTGCAGAGGAGACGAACAGCTGAGTGAAAACAGCAGCACATGCTCTGACTCCGCCTCCGTCCCCGGGGCTCAGCCAATAGCGCGGCACAGATTCACCCGGAAGTCCCGCCCACACGCTCGAAGCAGGAAAACATGGCAGCTGAAAGCAACAGCAACCAGGACATCTCTGCGTCTATCGGCGGCCTTTTGAATGAAAAACACCGCGCAGAGCACCTGCAGGTGTTGAAGACGTTCACGGCTGCGTTACGGGACAGAGAATACAGGTGAGGACATGTTGTCTAGGGCCTTTATTCAACGGAAACTGAGGGCGTTAGCTTACAGGCTAATGTAGCCTGGAGTCACTGCTCACGTCCTGAGGGCTGCTCCGTTATTCAGAGTGATGTGTTCCAGTATTATCTTTGTGTGTATGTGAGTTCATTCAGTAATACGACTACAACGAGGCTGCATTCTAATAATAACAGTAGATTCAGATCACAGTTTTCCCAGCAGACATTTTGGATTGTCATAGCAACAGAACCAATATCACTGATGATGCCAGTATCCCAGCAAAGAGTGAAGCTTCAAGAAGAAATGAGCTGTGTAAATTCAACTTCAGTTTCACTCCACATTCATTCCCTTGGCTTCCACCATGTTTCGGAACCACTGCCCTGAATTCAAACTGCTGTCTTCCTCTTCTTTGTCTGTCCACTTCCTGTCAGGGATGCCGTGGAGGAGCAGGCGTTCTCCAGTCTCCTGCAGGTCCTCACCAGGCTCAGCTGACGAGCTGCAGGCCGCCGGAGAGACCAGCGAGGACCAGCAGTCTGTCGGCCTGCAGCTGCAGCTGACCGCCGAGTGCTTCAGGGCCCAGAGGAACTCCTGTGTCCAGAGCACACGCAACCAGAGTCTGCTCAGGTGATTCCTGATACGCAGTGTTGTTGAGACAGGACGGTCTTCCCCTGCGGATATTCTTTGCTAATCTAGAATTCTAACTCAGATTTCCCTGGGACAAAAGTGAAAATATCAAAATAAGCACCCAATCCAACAATGTTCATTAAAAGCTAAAAATGATTCCCTGGATCCTCACCAAAATTAAATACTTTCTTCCCTGACCCATACCACTACCACACACATCCTTCTACCACTTTTGAGTTATTTGAATTAGTTTGTATTGTATAGTCTCACAAATTACGATTAATGTGCATCCATTTAAATTACATATTTGCCTATCGCACCTGATTCAACGACACAGCACATTTTGTTGGAAGCAGTTCACTTAATTGCACAGAAAATGCTGTTGTATTAGATTGCATTAAATGTGTTCATGTTATTATGTCCATCTGCCAATAACTTTAACCAAAGAGATAAGCAAAGACGCATCTTAATATCCATCAAGCACAAAATAATCAAATTTTCTTCATCTAGGGACCTCGGCTTCATCGATGTATCACTTAAACTTCTGCACTTCCTTCAGAACGCACATTTGGAGAGTACCGATGGCATATTTGAAAGTAAGTCCTGAATTGGGTCATTCATCAATACTAATAAAATCTGATGGTCTTTAGAATGAACCTTGTACATATTAACCTATTATACACCATGTCGTCCAGCTCTGCGTTGTGGGATCCAGTTCCTCGGTAACTTGGCTGTGGGACACCAAATGTGTAAAGATGACATTTGGCAGCTGAGCTTCCCAAATCTTTTCCTGTAAGTTGTGTGTGACACAATGGCAGTTATATTTGTATATCAGTAAAAAAAACACACCACTATTTAATACAGTGACGTCAGAAATAAAGATTAGAAAATCATTATAATTTAAACTATATTTACAACGAGTCTTGCTGAACATGTGTGAGCAGGGAGCTGCTCGGGGCTAAGGATGAGAAGACGGTGAACTACGCCTCCATGGTCCTCCACACGTGTCTGGATGAAGCCAAGGTGGAGGACATGTCGGAGCCGCAGAACATCCAGCTGGCACTCAGGGTGATGGAGCTCTGTAGGACTCAACCTGACCTGGACTGGACGTACGTGTGTATATGTGTCTGTGATGGTGTGCGTAATGCAATATTTAGTTCATGTGTAAAGAATTCACATTTTCCACTTCTCTTTAGTAAAGTTTTAATTTGTATTCATGAATTTACAGGGTTCTCATTGCAACCCAGCACTTTCTCAAATCTTCAACTCTGGTGGAGAACATGTACACAGGGATGTCTCACCTTGAACGGTACGTCACTTTCACTGCAGAGACAAACATGCATAGAAATGAATAAGACTATCTCCCACAGAAACTAGAATCTAGTTTAGTGGTTTCACATTCTGATCATGTCACAGAATTACAACCCAGCACAGATACAGAAAACCAATGTTTAAATCTAAAATTGTGCTTGAGATATGTAACTTACAGATTTGTTGTTTTCAGAGTTACGTTGCTGGAACTGCTCTTTGCCCAGCTAAGAGAGGAAGACTCCGAGGAGTGCGGCGTCCCACCCAGCGTGGCTCGTTTCGTGGCTCATTCCTTCCAGACAGGTTGTGGAGCTGTGCTCACACTTGCCACTGGCACTGCCTCCAGCAATGAGGTACGGAGATACAGATAAACTAGATTTAAAGAGTTGGATTCAAACTATGTGAAACTTTTAAATGGATTTGTTTTTAAAAGTCCACATTCTCATTTTTCTGAATGTTTTTTCCCGATAGCAGTATTTCCATTCACATCCTTTCTTTTAGTGACTTACACACGTTGGTTGTAATCCCCCGCAGGTCCTGCAGGAGGCACTGACAGTGATCAGTCTGCTTGATGTTTTGTGTGAGATGACCTCAGACCACAGACAGTTCATGTTCCTGCAGGACCACCCTGACCTTCTCCCGACCACTGTTGGTAAATGAAAACACACACACACACACAACCTCACTGACCGGTTCCACAACTGGAGTCTGTAGGTCAGATTTGGCTGTCTTAGGGTAAATATGTCCGCTACACACCATAGATACTCTTTGAAATGGTGCTGTGGAAGATCCAGATCCCCATTAAATCACCCACAGGAAAACAAATTAAATTCCTGCTCGCAAATGCAGAGAAGTTTGACAGAAATCACATAATTGGTTATTTAAACAACACGTCGAAACTAAATGTATCTGGAAATCCAATTCCACCTTCTGAGTGAGGAGCCGTATTGGTTTCAACTAAAGCCTGGTAAATAAAATGTATTTTCTCAAAACTTTGTGCCTTTCCCCATTCACGTTTTCCCTGCAGAGCTCCTGAAGCAGGTGCACACCATAGGGAAGGCCAGTAAGAATATGTTCAGTGCTGCTCAGAACTTCTCCTCCCTCGGTGGAGATGGAGACTCTTCTCCTGTCATCGGCTTCAAGGCTCATCTCATCCGGCTAATAGGAAATCTCTGTTACAGCAACACCAACAACCAGAACAAGGTTTGGATTAAAAACAGATCCATTGATTATTGATTATTTATATAAGCCCTAATAGTGCTTATAATGATGGTTGTTAAAACAACTTAAAGATATGAGTGTATTTTTTGGTTAAAGAGAAAGAGAGGCCCTTTTATAGTTCTGTCAGGAAATTTGGGTTTGGGAAAAAAAATGTGTTTGACAGAAGGGAAATTACGGGCCTTGATATTATTTTTAATCAGAATACTTTTTCATTGGGTTGTTTTCTTTTCTAATCCACCCTTGATCAGTCGAAGTTAATGGGGTTAACGGTCAAGGAAAGAATGAGGTTTCGGCCGTCGTAGTCAGATCTAGCTCTACATTCATTTGCATCTTTTTTAGAGTCTAATCCTCATCAAACAACGTGACGTCTGAGGACTGAGAAAAACTGAGGAGCGCACATTCGTGTAATATCTAATGGAGCATGAGGCCTTGTGTGTTCCTGTGACTGCGAGTTTACCAGCTCTTTCAACACAACTGCTTGGTTTTGCACTGTAACGTGAAACATTCCCTCCAATGTGATTTTATCAGTTTGTCTCCGTCTGTCAGCATCTGACTATTAACGTAAAAAACAGATAAATAATGAAGTGGATGAGGAGGAGTTGGCCTCTATCTATGGTACATTATAGACTCAGTCCTACTTAATAGAAACAGATCTGTGGAATGCTTGTGGGATGGCCACCCTCAGTTGGCCTCTCTATAATATTTATGGATGCTGATCTGTGGTCTGTCAGTGGTCAGAAATCACCCCATATCTGTTTTCACTAAGATCTCTTCCAGTAAACGAAATGTCATTCTGTTCACCTTTGGGAGATATTGTAATTTAAGATGTGCATGCAAAGCACTGAACTGCCTGTACCGAGCCGAAGTCGGGGTCTAGTCACTTGTTATTCATCTCTTTATGGGTTTGGACATTATGTAAGCAACTTCAGACAATCCCATTGAATGTGGAAAACGCAGACCTGGGTGCTTGTGCTCGTCAGCTGAAATGGCATTTACATTTTCTGAAACTCAGCAGCTCGGCGGTGTTCTGGAGCTCCCAGTAGTGTATTTGAAGGGTGACCACAAAGGCAAGAGGAGGGAAACAGAAAGCAAAGTCAACAATTGAGCCTATAGAATCAGACGAATGATACAGAGCAGATCACCCTGTTGTGACGGTCGCACACTAACCCACAACCACACTGCTGCTCCTGCATAGACATGAGGCTCCGCTCGGGACAGGGACACTCGGGTCGAATCTGTTTCTTTACATAATGAATTTGTACTTTTTCTTGAAACAGTATTTGCTGGCTAGACTGCACCGCTCGACCAAATCCTACAATTCACTCAAATGTTTCTATGGAAGATTTAAACGGTGGTGATGAGAGCGGGCAGTCTGTGCCTGTGGTATGTTTGCTTTGTCAGACCACGGAAAGCATGGCCATCAGACAAAGCAAGCAAAACATGTTGCTGCTTTTCATTTGACACTCACCTATTGCTTTGAAATTGTGTCAGAAGGCTATCAAAACACAAATGTTGCTTTTCATATATGTAACCTTAGGTTTTCTTTTGTTTTTGCAGGGTTACTTAATTTAAATTATTGACTACAAATACAACAATGAAACTCAAAGCGAAGAAATGTTGTTGTGTGTGTCATAACTGCTGGAAGAACGTCAGTAATTCTAACTGCTTTAACATGTCACTGACTTTGTTTTCCTCAGGTGAGAGAACTGGAAGGCATCCCCCTCATCCTGGACAACAGCAACATAGACAGCAACAACCCATGTATCCTTTGTCTGACCTGGAAACAAAATGTACATAAGTTGCAAGTTTACTTAAATCAATGTTCAAGTCGTCTTAGTCATAGTGTCTCTTATTCAGGCGCTTTCAGATTTAGATTTGTCATATTTGCAGGCTGGTTTGTAGACTGGTCAACCAAACATGTTGAAATTTGAATATATCTTTGTTCGCCGTATTTAAATGAATCAACCAACGGGATGGATTCAGTGTTGGTCATTTGATTTGCTTGTAAATGCTGCTATTAGCTGGTTCTGGAAGTTCAGTTGTAGGTAAACAAGTTCCCGGTAGCACTATTTTACTGGTTATGTGAAGCTTTCTGTATATTGTTGCATTTTTCTACCAGTGATGCTTTTGTATCAGATTGCATATTGATACGCTTCAATGTTTTATCAGCCTCACAGACACTGAAACGAGAGGAGCAGAATATTATCACACGCATCACTATGATATGATTCAATAAAACAGCACCACTATCTATGGCCTCAAAAACACTCTCTTTGACACACTGTCAACAATAAGAGAACGGTGTAGGCTTCGCAAAGATGTGATTTATCGAAGGACCGTTTTATTGGATTGCATCAGATTGCTCTGGTTAACCTGACACAGTGAAAACTCTGCACTGTCACTGGAGGCTCCGCTCCCACTGCAACTTGATGTGAACCGGCAGGGTTTGACCTTTGACCTGGGAGGGAGTGTACATTTGCGTTTTTGTGCAATTTTGAAGTTGGGTTTTCAACCACCTTCTTATCCTCAGCCTCTGCTTGGCATCCAGCCGCCAGTTGATATCGGTTTGCTAAGCAGTGGGCAGTGGGCCAGGCTGGTTCTGAACCAGGTCAATAGTCTGAGCCCATCTTCTGTCCCCATGTCCCCTCTTGTACATGTTCACACACACACATGCTGGTCACCCCTTCCACTGGTTTCATGTAGGCATTTGTTTCTGTTCAGAGACAGATTGGCAATTTAAAAAGTGAATTGGATTTCTGCATGAAACTTGAAAGGGATGAGTTTAACTTGTTTGGTTGTTGTGGTGTCTATGTCCATTGTCTTTCATGGCCCACTTCACAGCAAGGTTAGCTTGGTTCATGAGCGACCTTGTGCCACCTTTCTACAGGTTTGGTTTCTCCAGTTTGTGTCACAGAAAACAGTGATGCTGCTAGACAGGACTTGTATTTGCTTAAATGCAATTTGATTGGGTGCCTGTGCGGCCGCTTGAAAGTTTGAGCTTCCATCACATACAACACAAGCAAAGCAACAGAACCTCAATACAGTTTATAATACCTGACATCACCCCATTCAAAGTACATTTGCGTTGAAGCTTCCACAGTTTCAAATTCTGATGATTCCCTTAACTGGATAACCTTCAGTCATCAGCCAGTGGGCCATCTTTGCCATCAGGAACCTCCTTGAAAACAACCTGCAGAACCAGGAGCTGGTGGCCGAGCTGGAACGCCGCGGCCCCGCTGACTACTCTGCTCTCAGGGAGCTGGGATTCATGGTGGAGGAGCGAGGTGGAGGTTTGCTGCTCAAAACTGTGAGGAAAGACTCGTAAAAACCTCGGAGCAGCAGCCAGGAAGAGGAGAGCCTCGACCCACGAGCAGGTTTTCATGTGAGGTCATTGTTCAGAAGGGAATAAAGTACATGTGCATGCGCTTGTGTGAACATGTACTTATAATGTACTGAAGCCTCCTTAATGTTACCCAGTATTTAAGAAACGGAACAAAAAGATTTGTGCCTGTCCAGGAAAACTTGACAGCCATGCCACAGATTAATTTAAATATATCTATAGTCAAGGTCAAAGAAGTAGTAGTAGTACTAGAAGTAGTACTCATGCTCAGAGGAGCTTAACAATATTCCTTACATTCAAAAGGACGGCAGCTCTCGCTCTGTCGTGACTGGAGTCTGGGAAATGAAGAGTTTAGGACGGACAAGCTCATGCTGGTACCTTTTTTGGCGAAACTGATGCTTTGTGGTCTGTCCAAAGACAAAAAGCACCACAGTGTCCAGGTCTATTCACTTTCCACTGACACTGATGTTACCAGCAGGGGTTGGGGGTTTAATTCCAGGCCCGTAGTGACCTCTGCAGTAACCGTGAAACAGAGAACGGCCAAAAAAACCCGATGTAATTTACCCCCTCACCACAACAGCTAATTAAGTGGTTGTGTCTTTACCAGAGGGTCAACGACATTTTCCTTTTTCCTCTTTCAAACTCTTCAAATACCTGCTTATTTAAAGTGACATAACATTATTAATATTATAATCTAAGGACATTGCGAAAGGCAATAACAGAATAAACTATGCATGTTTTGTAACTTAACAACAACGCTCAGTGTACAGCATGAGTCTGTCACTATGCCTGTGCTGGCTTTTGCAGTGCTTCTTCTATTAACAGAGTTTTATACTCAACATAGTTTAGTGAATTCATCCTTATTCATCCACTCACTCTTAATCTTCTGTTTCTATCTTATTGCTGTCGTATAGATAAATAAACCATGAGGGCTTATAGCGAGCGCCATCGATCGTTAACCATCTTTAAACTCTCTACACTGAGTTCAGGTTTTATACCTTTAACTGCTTTTTCTTCAAGCTTTTACTGGATAATAGACTTTTGTAGAGATTTATAGTAAATACTGTAGGTGCTATTTAGCTGAAGTTGTGTGAGTGTGTGTTTTAGCTTCTTGTGTTGATCGATGATAGTGGATGAGTGGTGGATGGATGAGAGCATACTAACTGAAAGTGTGAGTGAGTGAATCAGACCAGAAGCATTAGTTTGCAGAATGACATCCCTCCGTGCTCCTCCCGTTGCTGGATAAGCTGAATGGTCCTGACACCTCAACAATGCAGCGCTTTACGGGCCTGCCCACACCCTGCTCCACCCTGTTTGCTCTGCCTCTGATTTTTAATGACAAAATGTATTGAAACAATCGGCTCGACTCTCCCCTCAATCCACCGGCATAGTGGAGGGAGCTTATGCGGTTCCGGTCCCCAGGATTTCAGACGGCTAACAAAACAGCTGTTACTCGCGCTCGACTGGCTGGCTGCAATGCTTTTCAGCCCCACAGGAAAGAGGCTGTGCGAGTCAGCCAGGCTGAATGAGGTGGCACGGCCACGGTCGTCTGTTCACCTCCTAACACATTAGCACCACATCAGTCAAGGCCAGAAGTTCTTGTTTCCCATATCAGCATTTTATCCAGCAGGCCTCAGCCATATTGTCTCTGTGCCTTCTGGTTTGATAGTGACCTTAAAGAGGAAAAACACTCAATCAGGGTGTAAACCACACGCTTCATGTTCCGGTCAGATATGTTTATAAAATGCCCAATAAAGAACTGTGTGAGTGACAAACAGCTTTTTGTAATGATTTTAATAAGGAGGCCAATAAACTCCAGATGTGACATGAAACTCAAGAGGCATTAAAAGGATACTCAGATTTTATTGGTAAAAATAGAAAAAAACAAACTGTCCATATTTGTAAGTGATGCAGACTTTGTTTTAGCCACAGGACAATAAACTTAAATTAGCTGTATTTCAAGTCATAACTACACTTTTTTTAGGAAGCAATGAGCTGCTCCTTGTTACTGAAAGCACCATTAAGACAACTGGAAACAGTCCCCTTCATCTAACGCTCCCAATGTACTATCTACCATCAACTTCCACATATCTACTCATGTACAATGGTTTTACCGCCTGTGAGCTACTTTGAGTTGTGGAGCATCTCGTCGAGATTGACGATCGGAGCTACTCTGGTAATAAAACACATAGAGTATTTACAACTTTAGGAACTTTGATCAAAGACATAAATTCCAAATAACTTATAACTCTCAAATCTGAATACAATGACATTAGAAAACACTGGTAAATAGCAACTTTGTTTCCCATCTATAAATGACATAAAGTGCCACGTTCCTCATATAAAAATATACTCTTCAAATTGTTTTGTAAGTTATATAAAGCCTAAATAAACATTTCTGAATACATTAAGGGTGCCGTCCAAAAATAGCTGTGAGGACTTTGATCCTCTCGTACCCCCTTCTGTGTGGTTAGGGCACATGCCATCCACCCAGGCAGGCCTAAACCGCGCTGGAAGGCCTTGTGTAAGCAGAGGCCACCATGTGGAATTCCACGTCTCCGCTGCTCATGGGAACGTTGGCTGTATCGGAACCTGATTGCACCTCAATGGAGTTCCACTGAGGCTTACACACTGTTCTCAGAAGTCAAGAGCCCCTCCGAAAAAAACAAAACAATGAAAACAGTCAGGATTTTAAGTGACGCCGAAGCTGACAAGTCGGATACTTAAAATAGTATGTCAGTGGTTTCTGCCTCTTTGGCTCTTGGTGCAACAAAAGGGAGTCTGGCCCCTGGTGGGAATACGTCCATGAGAGAGGGCTCAGGGCAGCACTCGACAGCACCAGCCCACCAGGAAAATAAAAAGAAGAAGTGTGACTATGTGAGTGCAAAAGAAAAATAATTCATAGCAAAGTACCTTTCTGACCACTGATAAAGTGAATGAAAAAAGGGATTTAGCTGCGGCTTGAAAAACGGATCTGCAGCAACTGAAGATCATTAACGAAAGGAAAAATAGTTTGCTATCCATCCTAAGACTTATAAGACATAAATAATTGTTTTATTTTCAGTGTTCAAACAAAATACAGTGTGAGCGTACAGTTAAAATATTCCACCGCCACCTTTTCAATATTCATCAGGAGCCGGATCTCCTCAGAGCACTTTGCTTCCAGTTAGCGTGTATCCGCTCTTCTCCACATCCAACAACAGTCCTTGCTGCTTTTCTCTCACTCATGCACGATGTCTGTAAGTGACATGTTTGCAAGATGTTGCTTTTTTCTGGGAAAGAGGAGATTGAATCCCCTCACCTGCAACGCGTTTTAGCTTCATGTCACAGTCACATGTTTTGGACACGCTCTCCAGACTTCAAGTTCCATTTGACGCGTGTCTTTCCTTTTTTGAAGAAGAATTCCAAATAGGATGTCAAAATGTGCAAAATGTTGAATAAATACTTCCAAGTCCTTCACTTCAAATTCCACTTCGTCGTAACCCCCTGACCTTCGACCCCTTGTCTGTTTCCCATCCTCAGCCACTGTCCGTCTCTCTCGTTCCCTACTTGCAGGTGAAAACCTCCGATTTCTCACTGCAGGTGTTGCACTTGACGAAGCAGCACCAGTGGAACTTGCAGTTGCACTGCCACACACGCGTGTAGTGGTGTGTGTTGTAACCCCGGCCGCAGCACATCACATTGCAGCTGTCTGTGTGGGTCGAGGTGCCGTTGCACAGCCTGCCCCTCGTCCCCGTGCTCCCCGTCGCCGTGTCTTCCTCGCAGTAGTTGGGCGAGCGCTCCAGGTAGACCAGGTCCGTGTCTGTGGGCTTCTGGTAGCCCCGGGCCTCTTTGAGACGCAGGAAGGACGGCTGGCGGAGCCGCGAGGCCCGAACAGGCTCCACTTGAACCGCTTCGCTGTAGCGCTCCTTCAGCAGGTAGCCAATCTCTCTGAACTTTGGTAGGGTGATCCAGCAGGTCTTAGTGGTGCAAGAACCGGAAACGCCATGACACTTGCACTCGAGCTTCATCCTCTCCTCCAGGATCTGATCACAGAAAGAGTACAGGGTAGGTCAGAATAAAGTAAAATAGCTTGTTCTCGTTCTGCTTAAAGTGTCATTTTGAATTTGCATTCATGGCTCAAATTTGAAACGGTTAACAGTAAACACATATCCTTGTAATCTGTCTGCTGGTAAGCTGGGCTTTCTGCAGGCATTTCGACTTTCAGCACACTAACCAGATGCCAACTTTGTGTCAGAGACCTGGGGAAAATAACTCATTCCCCAAAGCTGGAGTCTCTAATTAGCTTTACCTTTCCTCAGACCACAAAGTAGCGTGACAGCCCAGAGAAAACTGACCAGAGCTGTTGTGCAACCATGCACGTATGGAGTTACATTGTGGTTTGAACCAGATTTATATTATAATGCCATGCAAAACTTTTCAGATGACAAAACTGACAGGTGACCGTTTTCCCTTGGGCCTGAGCTTGAAACGTAAACCTTGTTTTTACAGCAAATTAGTTTCATTACCTTTCGCCCCGCCTCATTGTTGTGCAGGTTCATCAACCGCCGGGCGTTTTTCTTGATCTCTCGGGCGTCAACAAAGCGCCGCGAGAACTCCACGCCGTACTTAACGTCGGCCGAGCAGCCTCCCCACTTCCAGCCCTCCTCTTGGTCGTGGTAGCCCTGCTTCTCGCGGTCACAGCCACACTGGCTCAGGTTGCCTTGGCTACAGGCTGCCGTCACTGCGTGGGCCACTCCGGCTGCGGTGATGGCGTATGTGAACGCTGCCTCCCTGCTGCCTGGAGAGAATGGAGAAGAATCTGAGTAAATAAAAGTAAAAGTGTTCCGGTACTTTTTTCTAGAAGTTCTAAAATCAGTAATTGTTGTGCTTCCCTCAGAAAGGAAAGAATAGTATACACGCCATACAGTTTTGCTGGATACTTGGCCTGTGAAAACAGTTGTACAATGTCTTCTTGGCTTGAAACTTCACATTTTTAGCAGAAAGTCTGTGTTGGGTTTGCAGAGGTCGACAACTGAAGGATGCCACTTTTAGACATTTCTGGACTCATTCTAGAAACTAAACTCAGACTATCTTCACTTCTGCTGCACTCACGCTGGTATTTCTTATTCTACCTAATTAGACCTCAGGGAGAAGTTAAGCTGCAGCAACTTGAACCGAACCTCATTAATAAATAAGACTGATGAAGTTATAGTTTTTACCATCCAAACGTGCCACGAAACTTATTGGAGGGTGACATATCAAAATCTGTCCACACCCACAAAGGCCTGAGAAGAAGTCTTATCTGGCAGAATAAGTGTTAATACATGTAGGTGGACTACAGGGTTTGCACTTTAGACTTTTAACTGTTCCGGGTTTTTAAACTGCCGCACGACCTGGACCTTTCTATGTGGCGTTTGCATGTTCTTTCCATGTCAGCGTGGGTTTTCCCTGGGTTCTCCAGCTTCCCCCCACAGTCCAAAGACATGCAGATTAGGTTTACTTGAGATTCAAAATGCAGATATAAGTGCATTTCATCCTGCCAAAGGATTCAAGAAGCCTTTAACTGTGCATTAGACGGCAGAGTGGGGGTTTCTGATATAATGAGTAACTACTAGTACAATTAGTGGTGGTAGATAATTTGGGATGATAGCTGGAGTACTGATCCGGCCATGGCATTCAGAGAGAACTGTCTATCAAGCCAGTGTGGGTGAATCGCTGCAGCTTACCTAGTTCCTATTCCAACACAAGTCTTTATTCAGGGAAGAAATAAACGGTCTCTCATTAGTAGATAAACTTATTTCCGCCTGTGATAAATTGCACTGCTCCTTTAAAGAAAGATAGCCACCACTATGGATTACATGACTGAATGGAACTGGGATTGGAAGGTAGCGAATACATTTTTTCATTTTATGATGCATGTGTTATAATGATTCAAACATACAACTAGTACTTCACTTGCACTTGAGGAGTTTTCAGCAGAAGTACATTTACTATCTACATTCTGTTCTGTTCTGATTATAGTACCCTTCTGCATGTGTTTATCATCATATAATAACTTGACCGTTCTGCCTTGTTTCATACCTCTGATCTGCATCAGTGGAGTCTCACACAGTTAGAACAGTAATAACTACAGTGAAGAAAACACAAGTGACATCTACTGGCCGACTGGAGGAGCTCTGTCTGTGCCGGCTCTCGTCGAGCTGCTGCCTCTTGTTGTTTCTCATCATTGAAATTTCTCACACGGCTTAAGTGTCATTCCGCGTCCATCTCAGGCGCTCCACGTTATTACAGCAAATGATACTGCTGCGTTACATGTTGAAATAATCTGTGGCCGGCTCTTGACTGAGATGTGCCCATTTCCAAGCCTTTTGTATGTCACCATTTGAACTTGAGAATAAACACATTTATATTTATGGCGGGGAGGAGGAGGGGGATGAATTTATTGGCACAACCATTGGTAACAGGATATCCTCTAACCAATCAGGATAATGCTGGGTCTTTGTTCTTCTCAACAGCCCAGAGTATTAATGCGTGGCGTCTCTGGTATAGAGGCGATTCTAATGGCTCCTCTCCAACCTGACAAAACTCGCTCGCTGAAACCATCGGGCCTGCGGTTCCCTCAGTCCATAACTCATAACAAACTCTGAAGTCTTCTCTCATCAGCCCCAGATCCACGACCCACTCGCGTATGTTGTATGGGGGTGCGTTTCTCAAGGAATCAGGGGTGCATGCAATAGCCAAGCAGCCATCTCCTCGCACTGTGATTTGTTTTGATTGTACAGCAGTGCATGCTGGGTCCCATTGTTGCCATCCAGCTGCTGGAGCTGACTTCAATTAGTGGTTTTCATGAATCTCTCTGGTCTTTATCAATCCTTAATGAGTTCACAGGCCTGGCGGGTCGATCAAATGAAGTGGCGGATGGTACGTTAGCGACACGAGCGGAGGCATGTCACTGGCTGACATCTGCTTTTTGAAAAAAACAGGCAAGAATGGGAAGAGGAGAGCAAATGATCCATGAAGACGCCTGACACATTCTACACCATCATGATATTTGTACAGATTCGATTAGGTTTAATCTTTCAGAAAATTCGTATTTGGTAAAACTGTCTTCACGGAGAAGACGAGAGGAACAAAGTGTCTGCTCGACCTCGTTTACATGCCACAAGAGAAAAGAGACATTTCCTCTGACAAAAGAAATAAAGGGATCCAGACATCTGCCTGCTCTTCTCCTGTGTAGACCAAAGTGATTGCTCCCAGAGCTGCTAGATTAAACATGGATCCAAACCCACAGCAAGACCGCAACAAAACAGTTCGGAGTGAAATGCAGTTTATAACAGGAGATTCACATAAGAGCGAACGGTCTTCTGTGAGAAATCAGATGACCAAGAATGTTGCCTAAAACCAGGGAGATGTGTCAGTTTCTGCGTTTTACAGAGTGCGGTTATAAATCCTTTCAGTAGAGGGCACACCCAGATAAGCCTGAGACACCAGGAAGTCTTCACACTCATTTTACGGCTGTGTCAGTTGTGTTGCAAGCACAGTGATGTTCCTTACATCAATTACAAACTGAGCCTACTCTGGGGACACTAACAATGGCAGTAAATGTTTTTTTGTCTCAACAAGGCAAATAATTCATTGAGGTCGTTGCATTTGTGGTTCCAAACAGAAATGGCTTCACTTAAAAGTTTTGCCACCCATCTCGAAAGTCTGTTTTATGCCGCTCGGTTGTGCTGAACTGGAGCTTTTTTCTCATGATGCCACTGATGAGATTTTACAGGAGGTCTGAGGACGACAGGCCGATGTCAAAGAGGCCACGCAATTTAGTTATTAGGTATTTTCTCAGGTTGAATATTCCATTTATTATCTATACTGTCTCCCCTGTGAGAGTCGTGGTTTAGATAGTCTATTAATAAACCATCTTATGTAGTTTGATTAGACTGACTGCTGGGAAAAGTCTGTAGTAAACACCTCTTTGTTTTTGCTTCAATGGTTGAGGGATTTAAATAGGGCTGCAACCATTAATCTATCAATCGATCAAGAATCGACTATTGAATTTTGATATTAAAGTTAGTTTGAGTGTTTTTCAAATGAAACGAAAGTCAAATTTCTTTGTTTTCATTTGAGACATTTGAGGAGGCTTTTTAAATCTTTAATTGCAGATCTAGATTTAAGACACTGACCATGAACTCCAACACCTCTAGTTTGATACCAGCTAAGGTCATTTCTCATCCTGCTCATTTCCTGTCAAAGTTTTGTCCCACTGAAAACTATATGTAAGGTTTCTGCCCTCTGAGTTTCTCACCATCACACTAAAGCATCTACATGTAAAGAATCTGAATTTCAAAACAGACTGACCTACTCTCAGCTCTTGTCCAAAGACGGTCCTCTCGCCCAGGGCCGAGCAGTTCCACCGGCCATAGCGGAACTGGTACTGGCACTCATTGATTCCCAGCTGGGCGCCCTCGCCAATGACGATGATTGCGTCGGGCCGAGTCTGACAGAGGGCCCTCTGACGGGGGGCCAAACCCGGTATCTTGTTGCAGATGATGTTTGCACCCAGGGCTACCACCGAGGATAGTGCCCTGTATATAGAGATGACAGAAGGAAAAAAAACTGTTTTTACAAGAAAATATAGATACGATTCTGTCTGACATGTACCTGCCACCACCGTTTGGATTTAACTCTGTGTCCTGGTTGAAGTAAATTTTCAGTTTTAAATTCAACAAGTTCACATCAGGAGATACAGTAAAAACATTTTCTGCATCATTCATCCTTTTCCCAGATTCCATCATGTGTAATTTGATGGATCGTCATAAAAACATGCAACTGAACAACAGAAAATCATAGAAATGGGACTGAACCCACTTAATGCTTTCATCCCTTCTCCTCTGTTACAGAAAACATACATTACCACAGCTATTTTAGGTTTTAAGGACCTGCCCTTGTTATGAATGAGAGGCATGTATGGTGCAGCAATCATCCTCTTTGTGAGGGCCTGGGTCTTTTAATGTCATGAGAAAGCTTGTTACGTTATGCTGCTCCTACAGAGAGAGAAACCATGAGGTTACTCTTTTCCATATGCTGCTTTATACCAGGTGCTGCCATGACAGAGTGGCTCTGGTGTAACGTGTAAATCCACCAGAGCAGGTTACCTCATCAGCAGCACACAAATTAGGAGATATAAAATATCATGTAGATTAAATATTGGCTTCATGCACCCAAATCTCCATTCACTGGATTTATGGCACGGTGTTAAAATCAAAATGTAATGAGGAACAGTCTGCAGCCCTCGTCCCGTGGTATAGTCTGTGATTCCATTATGGAATAAAATGTAATTGATTGAACGACACAAATTACGCCTATCCTACCAATGGCTCTGGATATTCCAACGTTTTTGCAACAGTTAGCCACACCAGAATCACAAGGGACATTTTAAAATATAGCAATTTACTCCAAATAGCGAGGTTAAATATTGGCAATAAAAGTAAAGAAACATGTTGCACGCTCTTAAGATAACATATTAACAACACTAGAACCGTTTAACGCGCGATCTAACTTGACTTGTCCAATTTCTCCCTGTGCGTAATTGGCCATTTTTACGCACAAGGAACAAACATCACATAAAAAGTGACTCACGGTTAAAATAGGGCAAGTGCATTTCATAAAGAAACCTACAGGTAGCTACCGCTGGTGAGGATGAGGAAGATCTGTGGGTAGTAGACGGACAGCAGCGCACTGCGAGAGGAGATGATGAGCATGGTTGCGCATTGAACACCGCTTTTGCTGCGCTCTTGCGGTTTTAAAAAAAAAAAAAAAAACACGCGGATGGAGAAAAGGAAAAAAAAAAAGAGGATGAATATATCCTTTTCTCTGAAGTCCAGGAGTTGGTTTGACTTGCAGTCGTCGCTCCTGCGCGCTGGTGGTGGTGGTGGTGGTGGTGGTGGTGGTGGTGGGGTGGGTGGTGTCTTCAGCAGCTATGGTGCAGCCGTGGCGCGCTGCGGCAGCTCCGAGCTCTGCTGTCCATGTGTGAGGAGATGAGAGGCTGCATCCCTCGGCCGAAGTGCGCGCTGCCACCTGGTCTGTGAGAGGACTGGGTGGGAGAGGGAGGGAGGGAGGGAGGGAGGGAGCCAGCAGGGTTCCGGAAGTCAGATTCTAATAAAGGAGCTGCTCACACCTCCACAAGCATCTATCTATCTATCTATCTATCTATCTATCTATCTATCTGTCTGTCTGTCCGTCCCTCTGTCTGTCTGTGTATCTCTCTAATTCTCTATCTCTCTAACCCCATTCATCTCTCATCCATCCATCCATTCAGCCATCGGTCCATCCGTCCATTGTTGAGAATCTCACCAGCACAGTTGTCTTATTTATCATATAATATATATACCCCCATATTTTAC
The DNA here is from genome assembly GCA_026259375.1 of Verasper variegatus. Lineage (NCBI taxonomy): Eukaryota > Metazoa > Chordata > Actinopteri > Pleuronectiformes > Pleuronectidae > Verasper > Verasper variegatus. The sequence continues at coordinate 9,878,210 of CM048058.1, read as the reverse complement.
TGTTATATGTATTGAAGTTAAAGGTTCAGTGTGTAGAATTTAGTGACATCTAGTGGTGAAGTTGCATGTTGCAGCTGAACACCCCTCACCTCACCCTCTCCTTCCAAACATGAAAGAGAACCTGTGGTAACCTTACCAGCTGATATATGCTAATATTCATTCATATACACAATCCATAAATGCATATACATACATACACACACACATACATACATACATACATACATACATACATACATACATACATACATACATACCTATGACGAAATATTCAAATATTCAAAACTTTAATATTAATTAAAAGCTAAAACTGGAAGATGAAATGTGCGTTACCGACCAGTTGCATGTTGTTACAAAGATGTCAAGAGCTGAAAAGATTAGTTAACTATACTGTATTAAACATACAGCAAAAAAAATTATTAGCGACTATTTGAAGTGTCGATTCATTATTTCAGTCACTTTTCATCCCCCAAAAAAGTGAAATTATTTATTTCAACTCCTCGAATGGGAGAATCTTCCGCTCACCTTTGTCTTTTGTGGCAGTAAACTGAAAATATTTGCATTTTGCGCCTCTGAAGAAGCAATCTGTTACAGACAACGTGGTTAATTGATTACTTAAAAAACAACAAATTGATAAAGTTAGTCATTTTCATTTGCGACCCTAAGGATGACAAGAAAACGTGTCACAGTTATTATGATGTTATGTGTAAATAATTTCTGGTGAGAAATTAAATTTGTAATGCTCATCACTCCAACATCGGACTCTCAGTTTCTCAGTTATCGGCTCGTCAGTGGGTCAGATGCATGTTGCATGCTGTAAGTGGCTCTTTCAGCTCTCATGTGCTGCTGGTGGATCACCGACAATACGCCCTCATGTGGTGGCATGAAGGAAGAATTTCAGACTCAATGTCAGTTTAATGCACCAGGTGCAGCATCTGTAGAGTTAGTGTTGATCAAGTTCAGATTTACTGTCTGTCTGTCCATTACACTATCCATCCATCTATCCATCTATCCATCTATCCATCCATCTATCCATCCTATCTATCTATCCATCTATCTATCTATCTATCTATCCTATCTATCTATCTATCTATCTATCTATCTATCTATCCATCTATCTATCTATCTGTCACATTTTTCTATGCAGTGAACACTCTTGTTAAACCTTTACAGTCGTTGAGGTGCCCTATAGTGTAATTAGAGTAGAAGGCCAACAAGGGGAACACTAGAGGATTTGTTGCCGTTTCTTCCTTTTAAAGCTGTTCCACAGCAAACACAGGCCTGTTTGAAGTGAGCACCATGGGCGGAGACGCTCCTGTTCACTTCCATAAGGCACCTTCAAAGGACAGTTTTTATTGGTCTACTTCACAGAGTGGACCGAGGACAAAGTGCATATTTTCCCCGCTTGTTGTTGACATTTTCGGAGACTGAAAATCGAGACGTCCCGAGCTTAACTTGAGCCCAAGAAACGACCACAATGAGATAGTATTAATACAATTTGCTGCAAAATCAGTCATGTGAACAAAAGTGAGACGCTCTCTTAGAAAAACGACCCAAGGGAAGTATTGTGGACGCAAACCTTTTCATTTAAATTCTCAGCGGCTGCCAACTGAACGATTTTGAGAGATAGCAGTGATTTTGGAGAAGAATAAAATACCGTTCATTCTTTGGCTGCTATAAGATTGGCCTGATGCTCGTGCCCACTCGGACTGTGTGTAACTGTAGCTGCAGTCATATGTACTCTGAGCTTTGGAGAATGAGAAGCAGCTTTGCCACTAAATAGCACCATGTTGGCTGTTTAAACCTCAACATGCAGCCCTTCCAGTGGACAATTCGCAGATAATGTCTCTGGCTCGGGGGCAGCAGAGGAAGAACCCCTTTGTGTTTGTGTGTTCTCTGCGCCTTTTACTGCGTCTCTTTCTCAATCCCTCTCTCTTTCTGTCCAAATAATCCTCCTAAACCACAATTTCCAAAGCCAAGATAGCACTTAAGCAGCGTGCACTCACTGTCCTGGCGTTCACACAGCGATATCTGTTTCTTTTCATTTTTTTTTGGAGCAGGAGAAGAGGTGAACAGGGAGACATGGGAAGTGGGGAGCTGCACAGGAATTTGTTTTTACTGCCTAACACGCAGGACGTGGGATCAGTGATGACAGTGGCTGTGATACTTAAAGTAATCTGTTGAGTTTTGACAGAGATGGTTTTGAAAACCTCATCCGCATTGTAAGGATGAGTGACAGGGCTGGAGACAGGCAGGGAGAAGCTGCGATGCAGTGAGGCCTCAAACTGGAAAATAAAATCACAGATTAATAATGGTGTTTTATGGCTCTGTGGGATTTGGGGGGGGGCTATCTTGTGCCTGAGCCCAGAATCCTTAGTAGTTGTTAAGCAAATGGTTGTTTTTGATCATCATAGTAAACGTCTCATAATTCATCTTAAGTCATGTTTTTGTCACGGCCAGTCCCATCCTCATGTAGTTAGTAATACAGGAGAAGGTGCTGCAGGAAAAGTTAATCGTCATGTCAAGTTTATTTATATAGCACTTTTAAAAACAACTGCTGTTGACCAAAGTGTTGTACAATAAAAGAAGTGACAGTGCGAAATATAAGAAGAGAATAAAATAACATATAAACGAGGATAGAATGAAATAAAATAAAAATAAAACCAGTAAAAAAATGACTAAAATAAAACAAATTAAAACAGTATGATTAGATGCACATCAAACTTTTGCAAAAGCTTTAAAAAAGAGACGAGATTTATAAGAAGCTCGAGAGATATTGTGTGATATTGTATTGTGTATTGAGTTCAGAGGGAGTTCCAAAGTGTTGGAGCTGGATGGATGGGTGGAATGATGGATGGATGCTTCACAATAATTATAGGCTCATTCGCAGCCATGTCCTTCAGCTAATCATTAACTTCAATCAAATTAATGAGGGATGGTTTCCATGTGTTGCGACCAATGTTTTCACCCAGCTTATAATTTTCGTTTATTAGTTGAGTAAGATCCAAATTTGTCACGTCATTCAGAATGAGTGCAAGGGACGAGCAGCACAACAGTATGTCTTTTTCTATGTTTATTATTCCATGTAATCTGTTTGACACGCTACTTGAAATTGTGCTCCAAAAACAAAAAGGTAGTAAATGAAGACCATTCTATTTTGTTCCTGTGACATGTTATTTAGTGGCATGATCAGCAGTCAAAAGCTAAAATCTAAACTAATGTCTTCAGATTGAGATGATTCAGATTGTCAAACAAACAACAATATTACATTGTGGGACAGAGGACGTCTGTGCCTAAAGGCCGAACATTTTACTGCAACAATGAATAATAGATAAAAGGAAACCCAATGTTCTATTTCCATTATCATTATTTACTGAGAACATGTGAGGAAAAACATGCGAGAACACCCAAGAGCTGCCCCACTGCTCTCCTGTCACTACATGTAAATTTACACCGCATTTAAAAAGACTACAGACAGAACTGAGACACACTATTGTCACATTATTGGTTTGAGTCTCTTCCCAGGATTTGTTGACCCTGACAGAAACACAGATTAACACCAGCCTCAATCTTCAAATGTGACACTTAAGCTTGAGTTCGATGAGGAAAGACGTTTCATGAAAGGTTCTGTTCGTATGTAACGTGTGTGTGTGTGATCTGTGAAGACGCCCTGATGGGTTCCATTAGGTTTAGGTCAGACAAGTGCCCACGGGCCATTTTGACACATAGCGACATGCAACTCAAGTGGCTTTAAAGCTTCAACCATAATGTCAGAGGCATTGTTCCGACTTTAATATGGCAGCACAAACACATGGGGCCTGTGTGTGTAATGGGGCGAAGGGCATGCTGGAATGAATGAGAAATCTGAGTGTGGTCGGTGAAAAACAAAAACTACACCGGGGGGGGGGGGGGGGGTTTAACGGGCAGAGAGTGTATTTATGACACAACCGAAAGAAACTACTTTGTAATCAGATCTAATTTACACTGTTCAGAGCGTCCACGAAACATGAAAAGATGACAGAGGGGAAATTGTTCCCATGTCGCATAAGAACGGTTCCACTTTTGAGCGATTGCTGTCGTCGATGTTCAGCATCTTGAACCCTTTTGGGCGAAGATGAAGGGGGCCGCGTTTTCGACAATGCCACGAGGTACATAAATGTCTTGAGAGCAGAGCCCTTTTCATGTAAACAGGATTTATGTCTTCGGTGCAGAAATGCAGATTTTTCGAGGAGCAAACATGTTGCAGATGTTGAGGAGAATGGATGTGCAGAGTCACCAGACAAGGTTTGGAAAACAACCCTGGGGCCAAGAAAGGGACAAGTGAGAAGGAATCTATAAAGTGACACCTTCAGCTTGTTATTTATTTGAAAGTCTAAATAATACCTTGCTATTTTTCACACCTTTAGCTCCTCGGTCTGGTTTTTGAATGGCCTCCTCCATTTGTCTTTACTCACTTGTAACTGCAGAGGGAGACAAAGCACCGGAGAAGATCCCACCTTCGACCAGCCTTCTGCTTTGGGTCAAATTTATTCCTTTCACACCAACTTCACACCATCCTGTCTCTCATGGCATGAGAACAGCATCTGTAATATGTTTTCTCTAAACAGACACATGCATCACGCTTTAAATATTTTAGAGATAATTTATTATCATGTTGCAATAATATCTTTCAGTCCCAAATTACATATTTTGCTGAGAAAATTCCTCTTTTTGCACAAATGTTCGTCTTATTGTTTAAAATACTTAGTGTTGAGCCTGACGAGAGTTTGATCTTACCATGTGTCAGCAGTTTTAGAGTCACTAGTAACATATGAAGTATTTCATTTCCAGATCCTCAAGGGGGCTCTTTACTCCTGTGTTTCACAGTACAGGAGGAGAAGCTGTACAACAGCCCTGTCACTCCCAACACTTCTCAGTGGTTCCACCATCTTGGTTCCTACCATCGAAATGTCCAAATTCAACCGTCGCATTTGTTCGTGTGAACACGGGACGCATGACGTTTATCTATGAAATCTTTTAGTGGGTATCATCAAAACACATTTTGCTCTTTGCTGGTTTCCTTAAAGCTGAAGGGTTTTTCAGACACACAAATTTTTACTTCTACACTTTATTCCCCCATCAAATACATCTGCAAGGATTTATATTCTGTGTTCAAAGTTAGAGCAAGGCTTCACGGGGGAAAGAGGGATATGTATACACTCACCTATGGACACCTTGTCATATTCAGACTTGTAACTTACAAATGGAGACATCATCTATTAGTAATTGATAGTAGGATTTAAAAGCCATTAGATCTGCTGAAAGGTCCAAGGTAATGACAGAATAAAGTGCTTTTCTAAACGTTGAGTCCTGTTACACTGCAGTGCCACATTTGTCACATCAGCACATGCATGAAATATTTATGAGTAATATTAACTCAAATTAAAAATCAAATTAAATTTCTGGTAACTAAAAAAGTAACGAGTTAGGTGTTTGGGTGTAATTATATGCAGGGGTCAATAGCCCCTCATTCCTTCAAATCTGCTGTATTCTGTCCTGGTTTCTCTTAAATGTAAAACCCTGTTTGGTTCAAGTCATATTTATTCATATAGCACATTATCAACAGGAGATGAGCCAAATTACAATCATGGCAAAAGAAGGTATAAAAGATAAGAAGTGCAATGTTAGAAGTAAAATTAGTAGAAAAGAAGTTTTAGGGTCGGACCAGGACCCCAAAACCAAACATGATGATCCTTGTGCTGGTGCAAATTCTACATTTTTTTCTAAATGTATTTATTTTTGTCTCTCGTATTTTGTACTCATGCCTTGTATTTATTTGCCAAAAAATGTGTTAAGGAAAGGTGAACTTCTGCTTGTGTGTTCTCTTTGTTGATAAATTACCTACTTTTTTTGAGGCAACTTGGTTAATTACAGACTTAATCGTTTTTTTTCATCTACACCATCAAACATGGCAGCTCCACTGCAGCTGCTGAGATCTCCACTACAAGTTGATTTGATGTGTTAGTAATTTGTATGTGAAGAATTATTGCACTGCGGCTCTGGGAATCAAACATGTGTTGCACTTCTGTAACTTTCTATTCCCATGGAAGTACTCGGCCCTTAATGGGTTAGGCATCGTCGAAACACTAGAAAAATGGCTCCCACTCACTTTTCTCTCTTCCTCGCTCACGCTCGCACACACACACACACACATGTTGATGTAGCCACGACCTCTTAACCGTTTTTTAGCAGGCTCTAATAGCTCAAATCAGAGAAAGTGGGGAGAAAAAAAACTTCTCTCAGAGTCACATCATGTTAGTGCTGACCTCGCTGATTGAGTTTGCTCACAATCACACGGGTCAAGGCTGGGGTGAGGCCCATGGATCATTTAGTTTAATGGCTGTTTCCTGCCTGCTCAAAATGTATGTGCCACATTGTAGGAAACGAGGAGATGCAATGTGATGTGCGACCATTTTATTTACAGGACATGATGCAGAAGTGGGGTATAGAAAAAGAATGTTGTGCAGGGACAGAGAGAAAAGCAGGAAGGAAAAGCGCCAACAGAGGGATGGAAATATAAAGAGTATAGAGGGAAAGATCAACAAGAAAGCGAGAGGGGAAGAAAGAGAGGGTGACAAAAGGCGGAGGGAGAGAGCTCTACTAATTTTGTGGCCTGTCTATGTCACCAGCACCCTGTTGGGACGACAGATGTGCAGATGATGTCATGTAGAAAGGAGATAGGGCGGGAGGGTGGAGCGAGCGGAGAGCGGGAGGACAGTGGACAGGCGGAGCCTCGATCTGAGAGAAGAAGGGAGGGAGAGAGGGGGGAGGACTGTGGCCTTCATTGCCCTGCAGTCACGCAATTATTCAGTTTTCATAAGATGGGACTCAGTAGAGTTTAAAACGTGCAACTGCTTTGTTTCTTTTGCAGTTAGTTATGAGTTTGGATCAATGTGAGCAATAGTAAAAACTTCTGTACTTGATGTGCCGTCGTTATTTTGCTCTGCAGAAGCTATAAAAGTGCTGAAGTGGTGGCTTTTGTCGCCGGGACCTCTCACAAAGCCAAGCCTCTCCAAACCACACAGGCCATCGGAGCTATAATTTACTTAGTGCAGTCATTGCCGAAGTTTACCCTCCCATCCCCTGACCAGCCGCAGCATAAGAACCCAATTGTTCTCACAGTCTGCCAGTGACAATGGCTGTTTGTGATCATCTGGAGGAAAAAGAAAGTGAGAAACGAGAAAAGGGATTGAAGAGGGGCAGAGGGTGCAGCGACCCGATCCGGTCATTTGTACCGTTCACTGCTAAAGATATAGCCAGGGTCAAGTCAGAGTCTGGGAGGGGTCAGAGTGACCACTGAGGCCTGCAGGGATCACCTCAAGGACACAAATTTCCCAACAGGCCGCCCTTGTCCTGCGCTGTAACCCATCTACACCTGAAATATTTAGAGCAGTGTGTGACCAGCTTAGACCGGCCTCCTCAGCCCCCCACCTGCACCCTTTCAGGCCAATTGTGCTGGCATGGCAGAGGGAGAAATTGAATGAATTAAGTGGTCGGATGTTGCCTAATGGTTGAACTGCACAAAACGCAGCCATTCCTGGCATTGTTATGTGTTGGGAGGGAGACTGAGAGGGATTGTGCTGCTCGGTCCGGTGCAGGAAAGCAGCTAATAAGTGAGACAACCTATGGGAATCGGCCCAAACCCGAAAAAGAGGACTGAGGCAGTTTTTTCCCTCCCCTGCTTTACTTTTCTTAGCTTTACTTTTCTTGGCTCTGCTTTCAAACAAAAATTATAAAGAAAGGAAAACAGTCCATTCATTGATCCATTGATTGAGTCATGGCCAAACACGTTGCACTCCACTTAAGATGAGATAATCCTGTGAAAATGTAGCACCACCTTGTATAAAATCACTGCTTGGAAAAATAAAACATGCACATTTCATAAAATGCTGCACAAACTGCTGAAGTGTGGCTGTGCCCTGACACAATGCAACAGATAACTGCACAGGTCTGAAGTTACAGATGCCAGCTGCAGCCTATTGTTGTTGTTGAAAGCAGCTCTGACCTGAGCTTTAGGACACCCTTGGCCCTCTGGGTAAATCATTTAGCTGTTACCTGTGGCAACCAAGCTGCAAAACATACTGTACCTCCACTCGACTGCTGATAATAAAGTGATAACACAGGGAGGATTACCTTCGGACAGTAATGCATGCATGTGAGCTCACACGGATTCCAAGAGATGGAATCAGGTGTTAAGTGACACTCTGGACATGCACTTGTCTGGATAAATCCGGTGAGGAGCTATTATCCCTTACTTATTTTAATTATTTGATTTAGCTAGATGCTCAGCCGAATTAAACTTTAATAAAAGATTTTCTTTATGTTTTGGGGATTTTTTAAGGCGAGGTAATAGGTTTATTACAATGGCAGCACTCTAGGCAGGGTAAGATAGTGCCAATTAAGATAATGGGCAATTGAAGAACTTTCAATTATATAAAACATGTGAAAAAACAGAAAGCAGGGGTGGGGCCAGGGGAAAATTGGGTCACCTACCAACAATAGATGTAACAATTTGCTCAGAAATTGCTTAATTTTCTAAGCTTTTTTGAAGTAATCTGGACCAATAAAGCGGCCACAATTTACAAAGAGGGGCAATTATAAGTCTAACATCCATTAAAATGTCCTGATTCAGTAAGATGCACATTTCCTTATTCACTGTTTGCTCTATAGCTTTGAGCAGAGCAGCACGTCATTGAATATATGTTGAAAATTGTTCCTTTTTCAAGCACATTGTGTTGTGAAATCAGACTTCAGCTGGGGACATTGCCCCCCCTGGCCTCACCCCTGGATCCACCCCTGATGTTAAGGTACTGTCATCTCAAGGCCTGATCGCTTAATAAACTTTGATTTGGCCTGATCCCAATCCAGTGTGTATAAGATCTGTGCTAGATGATGTACCTCATATGGTGCATGTCCAGTAGCTAAACTGAGCCACTTAGGACTTTATCAAACTACACACTTATATTGAATCCTTTTACCCAGAGTAACTAAATATGGTGAAGGGGAGAAGGGTGTGATCTGCTCTCCTGGTCCGAGCTCTGCAGATCGATCAAGTCTCGACTCTTTTCATGGCGCTTACTTGGGCGTGGCACTGCACTGCAGAATGTCTGAGAGGACCAGGCCGGGGTACCGTCCAAAGAGAGGAAGGAGCAAGCAAGCAAGAGGGGAGTAGGTGGCGAGGGCGGTGGGGGGAGAGGGACAGCAGTTTGGCCCTCGACAAAAGCCTCCTCCTACTTTTTTTTCCAAACCTCCCCTCGCCTCTCCTCCTCTTCCTCATCTTCCTCTCCTCTCTCTAGGTGCTGTGTTTTGGGTGCTCCATGCAGAAGGGTCTGTGTCTGAGAGCAGTGGCCTGAAATAAGACTAAGAGGGTTCTCGGGCAGCGGTGAATGCTACCTTTGTCTGAGCTGCCATCCACACTGTCTGGAGACATGGCAGGGAGAGAGAGGAGAGAGTGTCTGATTGCAAATTAGTAGAGGCAAATGGAGAGACCCTGCCACCTCCATAAGACTCTCTTCTTCATCTGCCCTCGTCTCCTGTGAAAATAAAAACTCATCTGGTAGCGGAGTCAATCGTTTTCTCTTGTCAATACCGCTTTCTTAATTGATGTGAGTGAGTGATTGAGTTCATGTGCAAATCATATGAAATGAAAGATTGATGAGCATGGAGTGCTGAAGTCCATTTCGGTGTAAGGTTTTGGATGATAAGTGCTTAATACCATATCTACATTACATCCATCAGCGTGACTAACGTCTCTTAATATCACACTTAGTGATATTTTATAAGCCTATGCATTCTTATTAAGGTTTGTCCACTTTAGTAACTGGAAGGAAAAAGTAAATCACCAAATGTTTCCTGAAGTGGGAGATCTCTTATAGCTTCAGCATACAATTTTAAATACATTGGAAAAAATATGAATAATGTCCCTATAGATAACTGGAAAAAGACTTGGTTGAAAAAGCAAATAGTTTCAATGAATTACTTTATTATGAATTTTACTTTAACAAAGCAAGATGAAATGAAGAGAAAATATATTTAGTATTCATGGATCAGATTAATATATTTGCATATGCATTACATTTTTATACTTGCTAAGATTACACCAGTAATATAAACCTCAGTTACCATGATGTGTAATATTTCTAAATTATAATATGTATGATTACATACAAAACAGTAGAGGCTTGTAAATGTATCTATTTATGCACAAATTCTGTTTAAATGTTTAACTATTTTTTATAAAATAATCTAATCAGTTACATTTAAAAATAAATGTTACTCTTCCGAATAAAATTTTTGTGTGTGTCATTTTTTACATACTGTGGGTAATATTACTCTTATTTTGAAGCATTTGTTTAGAATAGGCAAACATTAATTGGAAATATATTGTGTGTGTGTGTGTGTGTGAGAGAGAGAGAGAGAGAGAATCAGCATGAATTTGTGTCACATTCTAATCCCTATTATCTATAGGACCCATGCTCAGCCCATATGCATTTGAGCTGTAGGAGCACCACACACACACACACACACACACACACACACACACACACACACACACACACACACACACACACACACACACACACACACACACACTCAGACACTATCTCCCTCTCTCTCTCTCTTAATCCTACCTTTCCCAGTGAGTGTGGGTGTAACACCTGTGGACACAGATTTATCCCCCATCAATACACTTGCCTCTGTTGAGCAGTTTTGAACTGGGTCTTTTGCTTCGACTAAAGTGCACAGAGACAAAAACAAATACATACACACACACACACAGTGATTTGAACATTAACATCTGCATAAACAAGCCTGCGTCAAACCAAAGAAGAGAGCATTCCTGTTTTACTTAATTACTAATTTCAAATAAAGCATTTTTGTTTCTTCTATAGATTATTACAACAAATCAGAAACACAACACATATTTTAATTACTGGCTCAGCTATAAAAACATTCGCTTGCAAACATAAAAAAGATCTCAAAAGACAATAAAGTTTGTAAATGTGCTAAACTGAATTTCATAATAAATAGATTTAATTAACTATTTATTTCATTATCAACTTGAAATTTTACCACATATTCAGAAATGCATTTCTTAGTGAAGGAGTGTGCGAGGAGTCTATATTGACATGTAAATATTATTGACACCTTTTATTTATCTATCTATACATCAATGTGAACAGCACGTAACCAAATTACTTAAATTTATACATGGTACTTTATACATAGTACATTATTGTTATATATATTGATGTTAAGTGAAATTAGGTTTTTCTTGCAATTTTTTGCAAATAACTTTTTTAAAGAGCTTTATTTCAAATAAAATTAATAAAAAGTTACAAATGTGTCTGTGTGTGTGTGTGTGTGTGTGTGTGTATATACACACACATCAGCTGTGATATGGTTTTTTTAAAGCTATAACAATTTCCATCTATCTATCTATCTTTCTATCTATCTATCTATACCCCAGTCAAAGTAACTTAAATAACTTTAATAATATTGTCAATCACTTCCAAGAAAATTTGAAATGGCTGTATTCTCAAACAAAAATAAACAGTTTTTACACAGAATTGTATTGTCATCTACTTCTTCTTCCTCTTTGCTCGGTGGAAGAAGTCAATGACGATGCATCTCTGCATTGTCACATTCTCATCTACTTGAATGAAGACTCTTATAAACCAGTATAAGCTAATCAAAGTGTCTATAATGCTGGGGATAACAGCTCTGCCTCTCCTCATGTCCACGGCTGATGAATGTGTGAAGTGTCTGTAGAGCTCATCAGGGTGTTTCTGCAGGTCTGGACCTGTCTGTGATTCACCTGAGGATTGAACCCCATCACCCGAGCTCCATTAACCTTCAACTGACCGAACCAGCCTCATTATGGCAGGTAGGCTAACAAACAGGTGTGACTGTGCGTTTATTCACTTCACCGCCTTTCATTAGCTAGCACAGACAATTAGCTTCAGAGCTAAAGCTGTAGCTAGCATAAAAGATGAATAATTATTTGAGAGCTGAACTGTAGCTAGCATCAATTAGCTTTGAATGTAAACCTGTAGCTAGCATAGCTTAGCTTTGGATCTTAACCTGTAGCTAGCATAAAAGACTAATAATCATTTATGAGCTGAACTGTCACCAGCATGAATTGTCTCTATAGCTAAACCTGTTGCTAGCGTAAAAGGACAAATAATGATTTGAGAACTGTAGCTAGCATGAATTAGCCTGAGAGCTAAACCTGCAGCTATCACAACAATACAAATTATTAGCTTAAGTGCTTAACCCTTTGCTAGCATGAATTAGCCTGGAGCTAACACTGTAGCTAGCATGAAATGATAAGCGGCTTTAGAGCTAGAATTAGAGATATACGCAAATGTGTTTGTGTGTGTTATTCAAACTTTTTATTATAATTTCCTGAACTTGACACCTGATACTTGTTGACAGATTTTTCGTGTTTTAGTACATTTTGGACTTTAGTGGCTGTGTTGAACATGTGCAGGCCTGTTTAACACTGGGGGTGGTGGGGGTGACACAAACTAAAACATGGCCTATTATTGCAGCCAATCCCAGATGGAGCTGTGCACCACTTAAAAACTGGGAATGTGGGGAGCCCTTGTTGCATTTTATTACATTTTAATCTCTAAATTCACAAATATGAACGCGGTGCAGGTAAGAATTTAGCGGTGGTAGTTGAGGCTTCTTCTCCACCACAAAGCTCCTTTTCCACCAGGCTGACATGAGGTGAGTTCAAATGAGAGAATGGTGCTTTTTACCCCGCGGAAGGGGCCGGAGGAGAGAGGAGGGGGCCATTAAATAAACGATCCAACACAGCCTGCTTTTTTGTGGATGTTCCACCGGGCTCTAGCCTTCTTCTCGCTCTTCTTTTGGAGACACTAAATAAGCGGCTCGGTGGCGCGGCTCACGGGCCGCCTGCCTGCCTGCTGCTGCCCGCCCGGGCCGGTTGTATAACTGCAGTGTCACCTCAGCTGAACCTGACGCATCTGGTTCGGTGGCGGCGGCTGCGGCGGCGCAGTCTGCTGCCCCGTGTCCCCGTTGAACCGAGCTGCACGGCCGGCGAGAGAGAGGCAGCGAGGGGCGGGAGGGGAGCGGAGGAGAGGGAGGGGGACAACTCGTTGTATTTGTCCCGCTACAGCTGCTCTCTGGAAATTGTCCCCAACATGACGATGTCTCCTGCATCTCAGTCCTCAAATGTTGTCGCTTTGTGTGTTTCCCCTGCTCGCCATCGGTCCAGCCCAGCCACAGTCCAGGAGGCGTGAAGCCCACGGTGTTGGAGGACGAGACCGTCCAACTTGAACTTGACATTTACTGGTATGTAGTTTTATTTTTAACCTCTTTGTTTTGTTTTAGTGGTGTACGTTTGCGCAAAGTGCGTAGAAGTGACAACGAGGACGTGTCTTTTTTTTTAAGCGTACGACTGTGTTTCCTCCAGACTGGGTCACTGGATGTTCACCCTGTTGTGACTGAAGCGATCCACGGTCCTCGGGGGAGAAGTTTTACAGGGTGCCGCAGAAAACAAGCGCTTTCGGACTAAGAGCTTAACAGCTTAACATAATCGTCTGTGAATTTGAAAACAAGTCGCGAACATCTTTCCAGCGCTTTAGCGTGGAAATGAAATGGACGCGGGGCTGCACATTTCTCCCTCTTGCGCTACAAGGAAAGAGAGATCGCCTCTCCGTGGCCCACTTTCCCTTCGCAGACACTGAGGCATAATCTTTCCCTTTGTCCCCGATGCAGGCACAGATACAGGCAGCATCACGTCAAGCCGGTGGGGAAAAAACATCACCGCTCTCCAAGTGAGCAATTTGTAAGATTTCAGCTAAAACTTGCGTTCAATTAGAAACGCGGCGCTGACCCTGTTCACCCCGAGATGATCAGTGTATGTAAGCAAGAGAACATATGGTGGAGCTGTGTGGTTTCCCCTGATGTGTCACTGTGGTTTCCCTCAGAGAAGTTTCTGATGAAATTAATTCTTTGAAATCTGAGAGGAGCAGACTCAGCAGTAGCTCAGTGTATTTTTGAATGGTTAGAATGGATGTTTCCTGGCTGCTTTTCAGGTGTGCTGTGAGCTTAAATATCAAATATTTAAATATTAAAAAAGGACAATTAATTAAATTAATTAGAGAAATTAAATTGAGGATATATATATATCATGTAGATTTCCACATTAGAGAACAAAATAAAAGTTTTGAGGTTCTTATCAAGTTCACTGTATAGCTTGTGGCTATAGATGATAAATGAAAATTTCCATGAAAAATGATTCAATTTGAGCCGTCATCTTGCTCTGAGCAACTAGAGCAAAACCCACAAGTGTTGTTCATGCCTAAGATAACTTCTACCCACAGCACATCAACACCTTATGCTCGGGACAAGTCTCAAGTTTAAATTACCAAACACACACATACTGCACTTTTGTCAGTTTATCTTTAGGATTCGTTAATCCTTTGAGATCATCAGTCATCCTGCATGCATTTCGCTTTGTGTGTGTGTGTGTGCGTGTGTGCGTGTGTGTGTGCGTGTGTGTGCGTGCGTGTGCGTGTGTGTGTGTGTGTCTTCATCTGCAAGTTGGCGTTCTGGATAAGGCTCTCTTCGTACCGGAGTGTCAATGGAAATTGCAACGCAGCAGTGTTTCCCAAGATGAGATGTGTGTTGGCTGACAGAGACATGGTGTTGTGCTATTACCACGTTGTCTGTTTTTCTCACCCTTCAGCTGGAAGGAAAAACTGAACTGTCAAAAGCCGGAATATGAACAGGGTCACAACGACCTTTTGGCCGAAGCCCTTGGTCGCAAACCAAGCTCTATTACGTGATGTATTAACACGCTGATATTGCATCTTGTTGCATAAAACACAGACACCCTTATAAACAGGAAGATGCCATAGTACATTTGAGAAAATGGAGCAGAAACACAGGTGTTCCTCAGACAATGTACCAAGTCTCATTTTTCTTAGTTAGTGGGACAGGAGAGAGCACACAGCTGTATTGTGAAAAATGGCGATATTATTGTCTGATTTAACCTGCCACCCTGGTGCTGCGAGCCCCTCGTCGTGGGCAGTATCCGCAGTGGCCAATATGGAGGAGACGAGAGACCTGGATTCACTCGTATCTCCTCTCAATTGCTTTCAGAACAGTTTCATCCTCTGTCCCCACTTTCCCTCCCACTCTCTCATATCTCAATTGATTGAAACCTTAAACGGCGATATTGGTCATAAAGCAATCCAGCCTTTCTATGAATAGTTGATTGGATGTGATTACGATGCAGTGTGTTGTTTCTTTAAGGGCATTTCAGGTCAGAGGGCGGGAGGCGGTGGTGGTGGTGCTGGGTGGGGGGGGGGGGTTGCTGGTTCGGCGTGCACGGCTGATACTGCAGTGTGGTGTGTTGCGCTGTCCCGTTCCTGTCCTGAGCAGCGTTGTGGAGGCGCACAGAGACTCCTGTCACTCCCTAATCAGGTCATCAGGCGTTTTGAGAATGCGAGCACGTACTGCTTTGGTCTCGTCCTGAGAAGAGACTTAAAAGGTGTTTCTGTTAGCCTCTTTTAGATACGCATCATTTATTTTTATTGTCTGTGCCTGAGCCACCTTGTCATGTTCTAATCTGCACAGACGGAGGGTGAATTAACAGTCAGAGCAGTGGGCGTCTGTCAGATTATTTCAGTTTTTTTCGGTATACACAATGTGCCGAGCTATGATTTGGTAGCATAGAGTGTAGCTAGTGTGTATTTTCAAGTGCAGCCAGGGCAGTTGTGTGTGTAAGTGTTTGTTGATCTGGTTTTGCCTTTGCTGTCCCCACCAAACACTTCCCGTTTTAAATCTCTGCGCATCTCAGTGCAGGGCATTTAAGTGCTTGACCTAATTTCTCTGGCAGCAAAGAATCCACTCTAGTGAAGGCCTTCCTCTGTGTGTATTTGTCCGTGTGTGCATGCATGCGCGTAGCTCTGGGTGTTTCCTCCTTGCCTTTCTAACAGGAAGCTGATGTGGAGTTCAACTGAGGACAGGGAAAAGGCCTTTTCTTTCCACTGTGAATCATTTGAGAGCGAGAGAAAAAATTGAAAAAAAAGTAGAGGGGAGGAAAAAAAGAGACCAGGCCGCTGCATTGATTCAACCCTCTGCAATCTGCCCTGCTTTTCTCTCATTTTCTGTTTTCCCCTCCCTCTTCCTCTACATTCTCTATACCATATTGTCCTATCTTGTCCTTTTTTCACACCTATTTAGTTTCATTTCTAGTTCGACTGATGTTGGATAGAAGGCAGTGTTCTGCAGGGAATTGGTGAGTTTATGGAGAGTTCACGAGTCCTGTGAGAACGTGGGGAGGGAGGGAGGGCCAGAGGAAAGGAGAGACGAAAAGCAAATGAAGCAGAGCTCTGTGGGGAGCAGTGCAGGTTCTTCCGGTTCAGTTTTACCGTACCCGCAGCAAAAAGAGGCTGCCTGCGTTATGTACTTAGGGGGGGAAAAAACATAAAACACCTACACAAACTGGTTTTATTAAAGCCAATGTTGAGGCACTGTGAAGGATTCTGAGTCCCTTTGTATTCCCTAAAAGTGGGGTATGGAAAGAGCAGGCGCCAGAAATAGCTGACAAAACCTTCTGGGCGGGAGATAAATGGCTAAAATATTAATATTGAATATCATCTTACTGGCAGAACAAAACTTTGGTTCTGAAGGTCACTGAGATTAAATTTGCTCTCAGTCACGTTTCATGTCGGACAATGCTTGTTCCAAGAATCAAAAACAGGCCAAGGCAAATGTTCTAAATGTTTAAATAGCATGACCTAAACCTGAGGTGTGGATAATCTCATCTTCAAGGTTTGGTTTACATATTGCAGGGAAAGGTTTTTTTGGAGTGGGGGAATTAAATGAGACCAGATATTGTAACTGAAACCACCTACTAAACCTTTTTTATGTGCTCGCAAAATATTTAACTGTTTGGGTTGTATGTCTGCAATATTGAACTGGAGCATAGCTGCTATCGTACGACAGAAATACTTATATTTCGGCAGTGGAGATGCAGAACCGTACTGTTCATGGAGAAATGCGGTGGCAGTTTCGTTGCTTTATTTCTTGTGTGTATACAGACGTTTGTATCAATACAGCAGTGGCAGATTTGCTCTGAGAACTTCTCCATTTAAGCCTGTGTCTTATCCACATTCCCATGAGCCTGACTCAGAGTCAGAGCTGTGGCTGACTTTGTGCTCTGACCTTCGTAAAGGGCAGAGAGTGAATCAGTGAAGTGTTTTATTGTAATACTCTCTGAATGGACACAATTTCTTCATGATAAATGTCTGCTCCTTTTATAGAGATACACTGATCCGTTTTTTTTTTCAGTACGGATACTGATCCTGATATCTGGGCTTTGGGTATCAGCCAATACAGATTACTGATCTGATACCAGTGTGTAATTAATTAGCTGTGTGGAAGACTGGGATCATTCTTTTTATGAGTAGATTAACATCGGGCTTGACTTAAATCCTAATTTTCTAACTTTGTAAACAAAAATGCAACTAATAAATACATATATATTTAAATGTACCGTTAATTTACATAATAATCAATTGTGCACCAAGATCTTCAACATTAACGGCGATTACAATTCACATGTAATCTTACTACTTAATACTTCAGCAACAAAATGATCAGTAATTAAAATTCCAGTTTGAAACAATAGAACTATAAATTGAGAACTAACTATGAACATTAAGTCACAATGAAGTCACAAGCTAGTGCAAATTATATAAAATCACAGATCACACAAGTCATAGCAGCAAGTAATTTGCTAAAAACAAAACGTTCAAAATGAATGTGCTCCATCCATATATTAGCTGAGCTCTCCTCTTTAGCTAAATGTACAGGTGTTCTGGTGAGCTGCTGGCACACGATGTAATACGTAGACGTAAAAATAGAATAACATGAGATGCAGCTGTTTGAGTCAGTATAGAACCAAAATCCAGGGTCAGTATTGGATCTTTGCATCCCAACTCCTGCATGAACTGCATTTCATTAGTCTTTAAAAAGATATCTACTGCTTCTTATTCTATACATTGAATCCGTTGTGTTATCACAGATTGAAATAAGAAACTCAAAGATCATCACTGATACTTTAAGCTGATTCTGTGCCCAACACCACTGACATGCAATAGCAGAAATGTTCTACTAAGAATGTCCTGTTCTTCTGTTTATACTGGCACAAGCTGTGGGAGAACGACCTGCAACCAAGCCGCGCTGCACACGTCCTAATCAATCACAGCCCTTGATCAGTGTTAACAGTGCAGGTCGATTTGTGATTTGAGTCTTTTTCCTGTCTCTTTTTTTTTTTGGGGTGCAGGTCAACAGAGGACAAATGTGGATGTGGAACCACAACTTCTCAGACTCTACAAAGCATGTGAGTGCACTGGGACTGTAACACACACACAAATGTCCTCTGAGGCTGTGTATGGAAATATATGGGCAAAGACGAAGTTTATGTTGCTTAAAAATTCAGCTTAAGTCATTTTGGTCAGACTTTTCCTTAAAATGATTTAGGATTCAGCTTGAAGGACATACTGATTAGAGCTACCGATTATGCTTCTTCATCAAGATGCTTATTATTTGTTTGATTATTAAATGCACATATGTTTGCACCTTAATTTGAATTTTGCATTAATTGACATCCAATATCTATTTGAATCTATAAGGGACTTACTAGGTGATACGAAGTTTAAAGAATAAAATAGAAATGAAAAATGTATGATTTTTATCTCTAGAATTCAGGCAGAATACATCATTCCACAGTGTGTGCAGTAACACCATCAGCACTCTGACTTTACTGATGAAGGCAAAAGATGCCTAACTTTAGTTTATGAGCAGTGTTAAGTATAGAAGTATAGTTTTATACATTTTATCATAATGGATAATATGTAATATGACTCTGTGAGAACAAATAAACCAATTTGTATTTGACAAAATTACATCTTTGACTCATGCTGTAGTCATGGAATTAATGCAATTTGAAGAAGGGATTTTAAGTTTTTAAGAAAAGTGACAGTTTTCATTAGGCTTAATTGTACTGGATCAAAAGTTAGAGTAAAGATTCATGACTTGTGTTCAGAGAGACATTTGTGACAACAGTGTTAAATGACTGTGCATGTGCTAAAATAAATTCTTGACAAAAATACTTGTAACTCAAATACACCACCTGTCCCTGGCCAGGGTTAAATCCTGGTTGCAGCTATTGTATCATGTTTGTTTTAACTTGCATGGGCTACCAGATGGGTGGAGTTTACCGGTGCAGTATAATTCCAGTAGTGCAAGATCAATAACAGGCTCAGAAAAGTTCACTGAGTTCACTGACGCAGCTCGAAACCTGATGTTCCTCTTCATCTAAAGTAAGAAACAACCCCTCCTCCTAACAGTCACATACAAACTGTGTTTTGTATGTAGGACTTCACTGGAGCCACAGCATTTAATTCTTGTATTGAATGAAGCCTGCTGTCGTTTTGATTTCCCACTATTGCATCTAATGGAAAAATTCTGCATGTCTCTCACATTGGTTTGTACCCTTTCCCTGTAATTCAGCTTGACATAATGACAAGTACGTTTGGAAACATTAGGAGCTTCACTAAAATATGAAATTAATTTCTGTGGCTTCGAGGGATCAGGCGCAGGATTTGCTTTTACTGATTTGAGTGAGACAGAATAGGATCCTTAAAAGTTTTGTTGTGGCAGCTGCATTTTCCTGTGTTCATAGTTGAAATTTGACTTGAGTGCACTTCAGCTCTTCTGTCTTGTCCAGTGGGATAAATAAATATGCATCAAATTGTTTTTTAAGTATAAAAGTCAAAACCACTCTTCTGATAAATTATTGATTAAAGCAACATTTAAATTTGTCTTATGATTTTTTGTTTTGCATAGTTAAATGAGTTTAACTTTATATTTTTTCACATTTTAAATATTTTATGGAAGCTTCAATTGTTAAAGTAAATACTAGGAGTCAGAATACGGGGTAGAAAAAGTAATGTACATGTGGTGTAATACAGTTTGAAAGTAAAAAATGTTAAGCCTCTACCTATACTGACTATCAAATAAATCTACTAAAGTTATATGAATATATAAATCCAAAATGACGCATTCTTCTTCTTGTTTTTTAAAAGTCTTGCATTCCTTGTGTTGATCTGTGTAACAAGTTGCTCAGACCCACAAAACAAGCTTTAACAGTCCATAAAAACTGTTTGTAAATGCTGTTCGACTAAAGTCTGGCTCTGTGGTAGAAAACTGGAATCACACAGAAGTATCTTAACAGAGAGGTGGGAAAGGTGCTTTGTTGCTTCTTGTCTCATGCTTTTTGCAGAAAATACACTGGAACATCCTTTAGGAAAGATATTGCCATTCAAAACTGTGGCAGCAACATTTATTTATCTACATCAATAAAATCCACACTGGCATAATAACGTAGCCGACAGTCGGTCTTATCCTTACTCGTTCATCTTTCCATGACCTCATGATGTTTTCCATCAAGGTCAAAAGTGTTTCGTAAAGGAAATGAGGCGTTTTTTTGGACTATTCAACCGTAGCTTAGTTGTCACCTCTCTCTTCTCTCCCTGGCGTTTCTCTTCCCTCTCCTCTTCCTCTGTCTTCTCTGCAGAGTTATGGCTCATGTGGGACCTCTACAGGTGTTGCGTCACACACAGCACAGTTGACTGTAGGATGAGTTTATTTTTCTTGCAAAGCTTACAACTGAAAAGCAAAAAGTTTCCTCGAAAAAACCCATAGAGCTTATTTATAGATACAAAAGCAGTTCAAGTTGTGTAACATAATGGATTTATATAATAAAATCCAACATGGACTATAATAAATTTAATGTCAAATTTAATGCCCAGAAAAATTTATGTCGCTTTCATTTTTGTTGAAATTCTCTGATTAGATTAATCAATTGAGCCAATTAAAAGGGAAGTGATTAGAGTAAAATGTTTCATAGAAATATTTATTAGAGCTAAAACAGTTGAGGTCTGCTACTGCAAAATAAAATGTCATATTTTGCACATCAAATGAATAGTGAGTTATTTTTTTTGTTTCACAGTGTACTGGGTTGAGAAGATGGATAAAGGGACTCTTGTTAGTTGGTTTTCTTCCCACCACACACATCAGTAGTTTTGGAAATAACCCTTAATTTAAAAGAACTGGTTTAGTGAAGGTCCAGTAGGCAGCGTCCCTCCGATCAGGTGTTGTCCAGATGTGTTGGTATGAACCATCCCCGGGCTTCTGCTAATCTCTTATTTAGAGAGAAGCGATGGAACAGAGAGCCCTCCACAACTCCCAAAAACCTACTGTTCTGTATACTGTCAAAAACATTATTCTCTCAGTATTAGTATAAGATTGTCACATTTACAGTCAGATGAGCTGAAGAAGATCTGAGCCTCTGTCCTATACACATATATACAACACCATATTTCATTTAAAGGTGGTTTGTTTGGCATTTTAATGGATATTTTCATCCCGGAGCCTCCCACCCACTGTGCCTCGACATCTTTCATTTTTAGCATCAGAGGCTGCGTTTTACATGCAGAAGAATTTTGTTTTTGTAACCCAGTTAACCAAGTTGTGGGCTGACTCATTTAAATCTCCTATCTCCGTTGGAATAGCTCTTTCTCATGATTATGGAAAACCTCAACTGGGCTGTCTGGCTTTCTTCCATTTCTGTGGCATGTAAATACCCTACCTCCATTTTAGCAACCAAATGTACACTTCTGCATTATTGATAGATGAAATATTGTTTTAGAATTAATCTTTCATAATCTTTTATTGGGTTGTTTGTTATTTAATTTTTCGATTTGAGATTACCACTATACTATACTTCTTCTCCTCTCTTCTGTCTTTCCTGCTTGGTGTCTCTCCCCATTTCTTATTCTATACCCTGTGGGCAGATTTAAAAAGTAGGATATGATGTAAGTCACATGGACACACTGAGTATCCTTGCAAAGGCCAAGGTGGATTAAGCAGTGTCTGATTATCAAGTATGACTGGTGCTATGCTTGATAACAGTGCGTGTCCACTGGCATTTATAGTCAAAAACTATTTAATACGAGATCATTATAGGGTTCAGAGCAGTGTAACAGTGTTAATGAATTAGTTAGGGCAGAGGTGTGTGTGTGTGTGTGTGTGTGTGTGTGTGTGTGTGTGTGTGTGTGTGTGTGTGTGTGTGTGTGTGTGTGTGTGTGTGTGTGTGTGTGTGTGTGTGTGCGTGCGCGCGCTCATGAAGGAGAAGTAATGAGAGTGGATGGTTTCTCTTCACCAGACAACCAAAATGAACTGTGCAATGGCTAAAAGAATCTGTCTCTCTGGTTTTCTCAGTCTGCCCCCCCCCCCCCCCCTCAACAGAGCGCTTGGCCACTGCTGCATTGTGGTTCCGGGGCCTCATTTCAATGGGCCTTTAGTATTTTGTGTGAACAAGTCAGCGCCATTTGCATTTGTTCCAGTCACAAAGGTTTAACAGGTCAATAGGGACTCCCTGGCAGAAAACTAACACACTAGGGTACCTTTTTTTTCCTCCCTCCCCTCACGTCTCCTCCATTGCTGGGGTTTTCAGGCTCCCAGCTGGCTTGTCCTGTATAACTCAAGCATGTGGCGTGTACAGTATCTATGTGTGTAGGAGAGAGTGTTTGTGTGTTTTAGGACATGATTGGTGACGAGAGGGTGTCAGGGTCAGAAAAGAAGAGCTAATACTCTCCAGGCTGTTCAGACAAAAGTTGAATTAACATACAACCTATAGCAGGAGCTTGTTTGAGTGACAGACAGTGTGTGTGTGTGTGTGTGTGTGTGTGTGTGTGTGTACGTGTGTACGAGAGAGAGGGTAGACTCTTTGTCTAAGACAAACAACCTTAATAAAATTTCTTGAACAATACCAGACATGTGGGAGCTCATTGCACCTCACCATCAACAACAAGTGTGATGGCAGCACACATGATCATTGTGCCATTAATAGTCATAAATATTAAAACTTAGTTTGAAAATACTTTTTGTTCCTTCTCCTCTCTGAGAATATGACACATTATCGTCTCATTTTTTGTTTGTAGAGGCAAACAAAATACCTTTTTTTCGTTTTAGCTTTGTTGTCATTCCTAATGAAGACTAGTGGAAGCCAGTAGATTAAATATGTTGAGCTAGCTTAGGGCTAGCAGGGCCCATATTCTTTAAAAAGGTCACTGACTTTGCTGACATGCAGTTTTTCAATTCAGTGACTAGTGGCGGGGGAAGTAGTCACGTAAAAGTACAAATTAATTGATAAAAATGAACTTAAGGAAGTACTACATTAACTCTTCTACTCAAGTAAGTAAGTACTTGCCGAATAAAGCCTATTCTCTAATGCAGCAGTCTGCTACATCATTATGGCGAAGTCTTGGGGCTGCTGCTGCTGCAGGAGCAGGCAGGGTCTGATGTTACCTTCCGAGTATGGACAGTGAACCAATTCCCCTCTCGTTATTGATTACTCTTAAGAATATAAACAAACAATTTAAACATATAACTTGATGTTTTGTAAAAATATTGGAGTAGAAAGTACAGATATTTGGTGATATATGCAGTGGAGTAAAAGTGAAAAGACTGCAAATTTAAATCCATTGAAAACTAATGAAAAATATATTTAAGTATCATAAATGTACTTCATTACTTGCCACAACTGTCAGTGACAGTGCCAACACAGAAGCATCTTTGAACCCCCAATTCTAGCAACATATTTAGCAATATTGAAACAAAGGTGGTTTTTGTATTTCTTTTTTTGGAGAATATTTAGAGAGGACAGAGTATTCTCTCATTAAAGATTGATTGTCATTTTTTGGGAGGACGGCAGAATTGACTTTTCATGGTTCTGTTTTCTCCTGAGTGTAGCCTCTGTTGCTCGCTTGGGGCTTTCCTCATCCAAAAACAGCCACAGCGAATAATAATTTTTGTACGATATGCTTATATATAAGGATATTTTTGAACAGTTAATTTAGTCAAAAGCAGTGGGTAGTTGTAGAATAATGCAGCTCCTCTGCAGCATTTCCATCCACTTCATGTGGGTTGTAAGTGCAGTCATGGCTGCGGGGTCTGTTAGTGCTTACAGAGTTTGTCCTGCGTTTAAAAAGTCAGCAGCCGCCCCCTCTTCACAGCCAGGTGTGCTGCTGAAGGGTCCTCAGGTAGGACAGAGAACCCCCAACCTGCTCAGTCACTCTGGGTGAGAGGATCCACCTGAGTGGCTCGTGAGTGAATAGACTGTAAAGCTTCAGTGTCAGACTACACATGTTTTTGCTTATTGTATATATCCATTTTCATGATTATGAGGAATGGAACGATTTGGCAAAAATGCCTCTTTTAATCATTACAATGGGATTTGATGAAAAGCTAAGTGTGGCACAATTACTATTATCACAGTAACATTCCCTCACAGCCTTCTTGTGTATAATGTGGTGCAGAATGAAACTAAATGCCCCATTCAAGGTCAAGTCTTTGTATAGTTTAAATATAGTCTCAGGAGTATGTACTTTTTTGCAACACATTATTTGTTTTACACCCGTGTACGTTTGTGTGATCGTCAATATTGAAATTGACTCTTGGATTATGTGTCATTGACCATGTAAATCTTAAGAAAGAAAAGCATGTGTGTTTCACAAATTGCAGTACCGGTATATGTATGTATGAATAAATGTCTGCAGAAAAAAGTGAATTGAGGGCAGACAAGTCATTTTTATAGAGAAAAAACTATTTCACTCTCAGAGACTTGCATGTAAAGTTCTATATTTTAGTGTTAAAGCTTGTTTCTAGGCTCTTGCTAGTTTAATCACTGTGTGTGTACACTTACATGTACAATATAAGGAGCTTGTCTTAGTTACTTGGCGCGCATCGCATAAATATAGCAAGATATTCAGACGCACATAGACACAATGTATACAGTCGGCTACAGAACTATGTACACATCATGCACAGCTGTACACATGATTAAAACACTCATCGTTTGTATTTATATCAGAGTATTCAACAGACAGCAGAGGAGAGACAATTCAAACATTTTGTAGCAGACCTGGAGTAGAAGCCATGCTTACAATTCTGATGCGAGCCTGCCCGACCGCCTCACTGTGCTCACCTCTCCTCTTTACTGTATTTTGTTGCAGTTGTTTTTGTTGAACAGTGTGACCCACTATCCGCAATTTCTGTTCCATTATTATCTTTTAAAACCTGCTACACAGAAAGCAAAGTGTGAGCCGCAGCGTCAGGTGCTACAAGCTGCTAGCTACAGGCCTGTAGCCAGGCCCAGAGAGCCAGACCTGGCAGCTCCGAGGCTGCGACGTGTGAAACAGCTGCACACAAAGGAGCTCGCTCCATCTGTATGCACCCTACATAGGCAGGCTTTTGTTGCAGCCGACAGGCACATGACTGCTAGCATCTTAACCCCTGAGAGCCAGCGTCTCCTTTCCCCTCTCACTAGACTGCACACTGCAGCAGACACCACAGTATGTTTATAGAGATTTATGTGTTTTGTATTTTTGCGAACATTTCAAACCTTTAAACTGTCCGGAAAATATATTTAAGAAGAAAAGGTTATTACGGATACATTTTTGTATCAATAAAGTCAAATACTCATGTGTTCATGTCCAAGCAAAACTTAGTTAAAGCAAAATGAATGCCATACATTGTTTTACGAATCGGATCAGGGCTACGTTTTTAACAATGATTTGAGGTTAATATTGAGGTCAGCCATGAATAGAAAAGGAGCAGAGAACAAAACCAAAAAAAGTGTTCAGTGTTTTCACATGAAATGTATGTAAAAATATGCAGATTAATATTTTCTGTACTGCTGTATGGATTTAACAACAATTATGAAGGTCAATTTGCGATAGTTTCACATTTCAGCTTTAATTGCATTTCTGATAACTGCAAGGACAACTTTGCTTATTTGTCTGTACATTTTGCTTGAAGTTGTGTAGGGACAGTTCAGAAATGAGTTCGCAGCTTCCCACTGGGAGACCCCTCTGTAAAAATCCAATTAAAGATAAATCATAAGCATCAAGTCTCGATGGCTGCAGCAGTTGGCGATGCTCCGACCTTATTATCACTCTTCATTTTTCGATTTTAGCGTGCTACATGCACGTCCTTGTGTGGATCATTAAGTCACACACTCTGTGGCATGTTAAACCACAACCAGCAGTAAAAATATACAAATTATCTCCTAATTTATAGAATTTACTGATAAATCTCAGATAAATAGATACTAATATTTCATGAAGATGTGAATAATATCACTTTGTGTAAACCAGACTTGTGCATGTGTGTGTGAAGCAGAGAGCATGTGTGTGCATACTTGTGCTAGATATGAAGTCAAACAAACACTCGCAACTGAGACGATCACTCTGTCCCTCGGTGAGACAAGTGTCGGATTTTTTTAAATGAGAGGAGAACAGAGGGAAAATCACAGGCACAGGAAGGACAGAGATTTTACACACACACACACACACACACACACATACACCACCACCACTCCCATCCTTGTATGAAATGTGGGTGTACGGTCCCGTTGGGGGCTGGGGTGCGAATGGCTGCTATCTGGGCTGAGCTAGGTCACGCCAGGACCATCCAGGCTGCAGTGTCTCTGTGACGTGGCATTAAAGCAGAGCCGACAGCAGGTCCGAACCCTTTAAGAGGTAGTACCACTCCCTGAGAGTGCCACAGACCAGTTTGTGAATCGTGTTTTATAAGAACCGAAAAACAATCATTTATAAATGTGGAATGGACCCTGAAAAATGAGCAGTAAGTAGAAAGACAGCAGCAGGAGGAGTGTGTGTGTGTGTGTGTGTGTGAGTGTGTGTGAGTGTGTGAGGTGCGATCTTCAAATATAAAAAATATGTCTAAAAGTAGGTATTTAATAATTTTTTTTGTCTGTCTGCTTTTTGTAATTTACCTTCTTTTTATGCACCGTTAGAACGAGTTATCCAAAGTAAGACTGAGCTCAAAAATGACACGTTTTAGATGAAATGTGTCAGCCTTGAGAGCACTTGACTTCACATTGGAAGCATGTTCCTACGTCCTCTAGCATTGACAAACATTGCGATCGCTCACAATCAAAATCTATTTAACGCAAGTTGAATAACATTGAGGATCGCAGCTTTAATTTAGTTATAAATTGGTTTTTTTAAATCATACTCACAGTTATTACAAATTATGGAGAGAAAGCCTGCTTTGCCAAGGATCAGAGTGGCGTTTCTTTGTCCCCTGGATAAACATCCCTGTAATTACATATTTTGAATGTCCTAGAGATGGGCAATCTATTCTGTGAGCTAAATTAGAAACCAAACTTTTCCAATAAACCTGACAGTTCCAAAATGACCTAGAAGGGGGAATCTCAAGGTTAACTGAAAGTAGGGCAATGATTCTCCCAAAGCACTGCCCTTGCTTTAATGAGAGATGAGCTACAAAAACAGGAGGAATCATGAGGCTGTCCAAGTGCTGCTGTTTGGGATTTATTGTCTGTTTTTTTTTTTTTTAACTGCGCAGGTCCACTTCATCTCTCCTCTTTTCCAACCTTTGGTCTGCAGCCGAATGTGCTCCCTCCACACAGAGACGCTGGGTTTTCAGAGGTGAGTGGCTTAATGATTATC
Organism: Verasper variegatus; assembly: GCA_026259375.1. Classification (NCBI taxonomy): domain Eukaryota; kingdom Metazoa; phylum Chordata; class Actinopteri; order Pleuronectiformes; family Pleuronectidae; genus Verasper; species Verasper variegatus. Next base: position 9,850,563 of record CM048058.1, on the reverse strand, counting down.
AAAGAAATGCGTCTGAATCAAAGTGCTCGGTTAGTGCCCTTGATAAGTGTAAACCGTGTTCGCAAAACACACTGAGAATGTTATTCTGACCTTGCAGACTTCTTTGTTTATTTAGTGTTTCGGTTAGATACTCTACACTCCTGTATAATGATAAAATACAGCTTTTAAAATATCTTTTTTAATGTTAAGTCATTTTATACATGTTATTTCTTTTTACATCTTAAATTTTAAAATGAATTAATGAAAAACATCTTTGCATAAGATCAAAGCAATTTACAGTCATATTGCATCTTATTACACACACACACACAATGTCTGAAAGATCGAACATTTTAGATGCTTAAATGGTCACTTGCTCTTTTTACAGTTCCAACATGTTTTTTATTATTTCATCTATTTAAAGAGATTTAAATGTTTTCATTGGAGTAAATTGTGACTGCTGGATTACAGCCTTCTCAATAATCTTTACTAATAACTCGAGAAATCTCTATTCCTTTTTAAAAAGTTTTAATCGGAAACTAAAGCTTCAGTAGTTTATAAAATAGCCACGTCTTAATTTTAAATAATAATAATAATGTATTTTCTAATATAAATTGATGCTGATAAAGTTTTAAAAAAGGAGAGCTCTATTTTCAACTTTGCCACTTGATTTTCCAGAGTTCTGCACATGAAAATGGGTCAGAATTAAATTCATAATGGAATTCTGTCTGACAGAAAGCAGAACAAACTAAGTTATCATCAGTTTGTTGTTAAAGTATCTTTTCAGAATCAAAGTTTGATCCTTGGGGGAAAAAGCCAAAAAAACGCATGTCATTTTTTGAGTTTTATCCTATTAGGTTACATTATAATTTAGAATTGCTTTTTTCAACCTTTTCTTTTAAACTAAACCAATATATTCTGTCAAGTATTTTTTTTAATGAATTCATAAATGTAATCAGAGTTTTAAAAAATGTGTCACTAACAGAAAAAAACTGTTCAGTAATTTTGCCTTTTCACTGCACTGAAGTGATTCATTAATTGTAATGTAAAGCAGTATAATCTACTGTCTTACATTACAATTAATGAATCACTGTGGCTTTTATTTTTACTCTTAATTAATTATACTGTCCCTTCATATAAAAATGTGTCTATATATATTGTATATACATATATGTATGTATATATACACACACACACACACACACACACACACACACACACACACAAACACAAACTTTCTCACACACACATTTGAATTGTCTTTTCTAAGTGTTTTCATATTCAGTATATCCATTTATATTAAAAGAGAAAGAAATGCTTTAATAGTTTACATTCTTTTACCTTCGTAAATAATTATACTTCACATTTTTGAAAACTTTAAAATACCTGAAATACATTTTTGTTCCCAACCATCTGATGAGCTAAACAAAACAACCATTACATACAATATGAACAAATCAAATAAAACAAAGAAAGACTCTTGTTTCTCGTCCTTTACACACTGCACAGGGTTAAATTCTGTATGTTTAGTAATCAAGTGACTGAAGAAGTTAAGAAATGTATCTCCTACAGCTAAGTCTTTGTACAATTGTGTTTTGGTGCTTGCTAAAAAAAAGAAATTGTTTAAAATCTTGTCTTATATTATGAAATGTAAGTTTTAGTCGGAATTTGGCAAATTACAGTCGGTGTGTGTGGGTGGCAGACTTTTAGACCGCCATGTTGTCTCCTCTTGTCCTCCATTTTGTGGTTCTGTCTCTTGGTTCCTGCTCACCTGCCTCTATCGAAGTTTTACCAAACTTTCTGGGGCTTTTTTCAAAGTGTAAAAAATTATTCTGTGGCTTTCACATGAGCTATAAATTGATATTTAATTAAATTAATTATTATTTCATTTGACCTGTCAGGCTTTTGTTTTCATAGTGATATACCTAACCTGATGGATGATACCTGCTCTTTGCCTTCAAGTACCTTCCTTAAAGACTCAAAACTGCCTCCTACTGCAACAGGTTGAAAGCTTCCTGAACAAAGCCCCTCACAGGGAGGACTGTGTCTTTTTTGACATGGCGTTTACCTCCTAAAACAATGTCTCCACATAATCAGCAGCAACAGTGTGAGACACTGCATGCAATGTTAGTTTTTACAGCTTGACGGTGTGAGCGACTGTGACCTGTAGCCCCATTATGGCCGCCGGGGGTCACGGAGGTTAATAGAGACTGATGTATGAGGCCCCAGAGTGACATCCCAAAGGGGATGGCCCCTTAATCCTTATTAGGCCTCTGTGTTAGTGATCCTTACCTTTCAAAGCAAACAGCACGCTCCCTTTGCCGTGGGTCCCCAAGCCTGCCCCCGGCATTACACTTCTGACCCCGGGGTCGTGGCCTTTGTTCAGAACCCTTCAGAGACTGACCTTAGGGGTCATGGCTGTAATAGAGAAGTTGTTGAGGCGCGTGCTGCTGAGGGGCCCCTGCGCAGACCACCACGTAGAGAGAGCCGGCCCGCCGCTCTGGTCACCGAGGTGTGTGTGTGTGTGTGTGTTTGCCAGAGTGTAAATATATAGATATCTGTCATTTATAGGCTTTTAACAAAACAGGGATTATTTGTGTGAGTTATTACCAGTCAGGACAGTGTCACAAGCTTTTGAATAAGACTTGAACTATTGCATTTTAAACACCATACATTCACAAAGCTGCTTACGGAGGGTTCATCTCTTTACTGGCATGTGGTTCAACTCATTTAACTGCATATTATTCAGTGCGAACTAAAAGCTGCAAGCTATAGATTTCAAATATTGCATTTTGCGGGGCAGAAATGTATTATAATTTTAAATTTCTTTAATTTATTGTCTTTGTTTTAAGATGAATTTTCTTCAAAAAGCAGCTAGTCTCATATTATGCTCTTATTCATATGAAAACCTATTCATTCATCATTTCAATACAACTTGTGCTGATTTGTTTGTATTTATTTTATACTATATTTACAATGTATAGTTTTTGCCCCTGAGTATCAACATTTTTGTGTGTTTTTCTTATTCCAGTGCTGTACAGCATTGAGGTGTGTTTGTGTACGTGTGAATTTGTATGTGGCAGTGTGCACTTGCGGGATGATTCATAAGGATGTGAAGGTGCCGGAGGTCTGATAACACAACTGAGTCAACAACTCCATTGTTTCAGCTCATGAGTCCACTATAACTCAGTTTGACTCGTTATCACAGTGCAACATGAGTTGTATATTAATGACACATTTACTGTAATAGGTTTATTTGATAGTGATTTGTATTTAATGTCCCTCATTTCCATGTTTTTTATTTATGATATTTATGGTACGTGTGGTACCGACGTGTATGTGTGGTACCGAATTGCTTTGCTGCAGCTTCTCTTCTTTACTGTGTCAGCTGATATATGCAGATTTTTCAAATGCGACTTGCATGCATGTCCAATATCAACAATGCAATATGCCTTAAAACACAATAAACGTAGGGCCGGATACAGAGGGGTTTGAATGCGGGGGTGAAGCGGGTTGACGAAAGGTTTATGGTCAAGGTGTCATAAATGAGGTTGTTAATATTGGAGTTTCATCAATGGCAGCATTGCACAGGCCGCTCCTGCACGGGTGAGGCCGTGCAGAGGGCTGCAGTGTCAGAAGTTGGCAGCTGAGCCAAAACCAGAGCCGTATCCTCAAGTGAACTCTCCACGACGTACGGTGCAACAGGCCCTGCCAAGTTTTTTGAATTCCTGCCACATGTTAAATGGTAAACAACTGACTAGCAGAAACAGTGTCTCCGATAGACGAGGAAAGCTGAGGGACTCTTCACACTGCAAATGAAACATGCATTTGTTTACAGTATTGTTAGATTGTTAGGCGCGCAGCTGTTGTGGCGTTTTTGTGCTTGCGGTGATTGCGATTGGTTGAAAAACGTGGCGAGATGTGACGTCATAGGGTTCAATCAGATAACCAAGCGGTGCTTGATCCTGTTTTTGTCTTCATTAAGGGGGGCAAATTAATTTATGTCTTGATAATGTGCTCTTGTCGAAACCCTCCAGTCACCTGATTCTTGTCTCACATTTTTCACGGCTGCAAGTTTCCATGTTGGTGTGTCGTGTGCTTTTTGATATGCGGATGGTGCAGCAGAACACAGAGCATGGAGAACCTGAGTATTTATTTGAGACAGGAAAGCTAAGGAGAGTAAGGCAAGACAAGTGTACTCTCTCTCTCTGAGTCTGTCCTCGGAGGTTGAAACACACACACACACACACACACACACACAATCACACACACACAGCAGCGTAACGCCTTTTTATTTCAGCATCCAAGAGTATGGAGGTAGGAGAGACTGCAACTAAACAAGCGGCCATATTAGTTGCTGTTCTGTCGCTCATGTTCGCTCTGTTCTTTCTTGTCCACAGTAAAAAACACATTAGAGACAATATCTAGGTGCACACAAGGAGCTGTTCCCACATTTTACTTGTTTCACTGTGCTGATTTCCCCTTCAGATGTGTGTGAGGAATAAAGACAGATTGAAATCAAGACCAGCTAGCCTTGCTCCATGATGTGAGATCTGTTGTGTTTTTGGACAGTTTTTCCTTTTTCCCCTCTTTTGTGCAGCTGCTACTTTTGAGGAGAGAGGAGGGGAAAAAATGTGCTTGTGCTGCTCAGTTCTAGGTTTCTTTTGGGAAAGAAGACCGGAGGGGAGTGGAATAGCGTCCAAATGAGAGGAAGTTGGGTTTTTTTTGTAGCCATGAGGGAATCTGTTGAAAACAACCAGGGGGCATTACAGCATTTTAGCCACAAAGAGGTTCCTTTTGTGGACAAAAGTTGGACGGAAACCGCGCGGGTTAGAATAACCTTCAGCACGCTGATGCAGAGGTTGGTAGGTGTGCATGAGACAGAGAGAGAGAGGTAGAAAGAGAGACAGCAGGGGTGGTATCTGGCACAAAAAAACACAAAAAAGATCCTCCTCATGCTCAGGCTTAAATTAACACTAGCTGTTCAGAACGGGGCTGTTTATTACTGTAGGCTATAACGGTGCTACTGAAAGGACAAGAAAGGGTGGGAGACAGAATAGGCTGGACACCGAAGGGGAGGCGAAAAGGAAGGAGGGTGCAGGACATGAGCAGAGTCATCAGCAGAGTCCATTTTATCATTCGGTTCTGCCCCGACATTTCTCCTCTCCTCATTCGCACGCAGAACCGCCACGGTTGCTGCAATTCGTGGCAAGGCAAGGGTGGCCTAGTAACGGCACATGGCGGGCGCACTGCGGTAAAGATTGCAGGATTTCGCAGCACAGTCCACTGTTGCAATCATGGCAGAGCAGTCGCACCCAGGTGCGTATTTGGCTTTAACCACGTGCCAAAGCAGCTTTTCGACTCATTAATGTGTTTGTGGTCAAGAGAAAGAAGCAGTTATCAAGACAGTATCCATCTGTTATCATGCCAGACGTTATTTTTTGGGCCTCTAGAAGATTCCTGCTCCAGCGTCTCTTTGCTGAGTTTTGTGACAAAGGACATGTAGGTCAAAGACAAATGTCTGAGATAAAACTCCCAGCTGCTGCGGTTCTGAAATAAAAAAAACATGATTCGTTAATGTTTTACATGAATCTCAAAGTTAGCTGTTGCAAGTTTTCCCAGAACCCTTTAATCATTCGTGAGGGTATACTTCTCCTCCTCAAAAGTGTGCACCCCCCTTCCTCCTGCACCCCCAACCCCACCTCGTGCACACGCACGTCGTGCTGGTCCCAGTGATGAAACCGCGTAGTGTGCACTCACTCCCACACGTCCGTGTTTCATCATCAGCTGAGCCCCTTCTCCTCCACTCACAGATCTTCTTCCCTCCCTCTCTCGCCCCCTCCCCTCTCTGCTCTTGCTTCTTTTTCTATCCATCGCTCTCCTCCTCCTCTCTCCCTGGGTCCCGGCCACATGCGAGAGGGTAGACTAGGGCGCTGCTGCTCTGAAAAAAAAAGAGGGGAAAAACGCTCTGCTGCTATTTCTACAGGCGGGCCCTCCCCTTGAGCTTGTCTGTGCCAAAGGAGGGAGGGATTTTTTACAACTCCCAGTCCCAGAATTTTAACCCTCTGCCTGCTCTCACTTCTGTCTGCAAGATCTGCTCCTCAATATCATGCAACAAGTGGCTTTGCTATTCCTCAGCTTCAACATCGCTGCGCCATTTGCAAAGACGCTTTCCAGGACCTACATTTGCGTTACTTCGCAGACATTGATCACCTGAATCTGGTCAGTTCTGGCTTCTTCTGGGTTGTTCTCGGTGAGGTTAAACTGAACTGGGCAGAATCTGTATTTTTTTTTGTTTGGCTTGTGCCCTAGCGTGATGCAGAGTCTTTTTGGACACGTTTCTTGATTGCTCGCCATGCTTCCTTTTCGCCGTGAATCCTGCCTGGAGCGGAGGACGAAGACAGCAGCTTGTTTTTTAGTATGTTGTTTGAGCAATTGCTTGATTTCATGTTACCTGTGCGTCTATCTTAATGGAAACCGATGATTTCTCATGTATTTCTCGCGGTCTCTTATCTCCTTTGCCCTCCACCTTCTTCACCCTTTCCATCTCCAAACCTCTCCCTCTTTTGGGTTTTCTGCCCCACCCTCTCTTCCTGACACTCTCTCTCTTTCTTTTTTTCTCTCTCTCTCCCTCTCATGGGCAGTCTCCAGTGAAAGGGGAGCAGGAGGGCGGAGCGGTAACAGGGCTTTTTTCTGGGACAGGTGCCAATTTCAAACAAAAGACAAAAAAAGCCAAAAAAAGAGAGAGATAGTTCCCAATGATTGCGAGAAAGTGGCATGTTTTAAGATTTGTAGTAATTACATGTGTGCATGTGTAACTCTTCTCCTCTTGCAGGACTTTTTTTTTTTATTGCATGACTGAGTAGTGGCAGAGATCTTGAATCCTCTCGCACCCCCCCCCCCCCCCCCCTGCTGTCTTGCTCCCGTGAAGGCATTTGAGTTTCGAGCGGGGAAAAGAAGGAGGGGTGGGTGGAGTTAGGAAGGGGCAGTGAGAGGCGGAGCCTTTGCCTCCTCTCCTCCCTGTCGAGTCTTCTTGCATTATTCATATGCCTGGGCCAGTGCTGCGATCTGACTGGCTGCCTGGCTTAGCATTCACCCGACATTCAGCGGCTCTGTTTGCTAACATTCCTCATTCAAAGCCTTGTTAACTGCCAGACGGGAGGAACACGCGACTCCATGGGAAACCCACATGGCCTTCTCATTGTGGCGGGCCCTGACAGTCTAGGACTAGGAGGTGGCAGACAGAGGAGCGAGGGGAGCCAGTTTGTAAATATTACAGAGCAGTTAGCTGAGGTTAGGCAGGTTACCGGCGGCTTAGAGATGAGCTTTGGGGTGAGGTGGCCAGATTGACAATGTAAAAACCCAGACAGAGGGGCAGACAGATGGGCAGACAGACAAATAGACAAGGCGTTGAGGCACAGAGGGAGGCTGGCACTTGCTGGGACTCTGAATGGGTCTCTCGTTGGCGTGCCCGCCTACTCCTTGCAGGGAGTGCAGAGCTGTGTGACTGAATCCAAGCTCCTTCTCTGCCCTTCTCTACAGAGAGGATATGTGGACATACTGTGTGCAGCTACAGGAAGACCCAGCACAATGAGCGGCGGAGATTTCAGCACTTTACCCCGGATAGCTGATGGCTGTGGTGTGTGTGTGCCAGCTGCCTCAAAGACTCAGTGGGTAAGTCAAAGACTATGTGTGGGTGTGGAGGTAAGTATGTGTGTGTCTGCATTTATACTTATGTGTGTGAAGCACAGACACATGCAGAGGTATTCTTCTGACAGAACGATGAAACACAAAGACGAAACAAATGGCAGAGAGTGGCTTCGTTCGACCCGATCTCTGCGTTTGTGTGTTTAAATGTTGTGTCTTCGTATTGTTACCTTCAGGGCTACACGACTATCCAGAGAGAGCAGGCTTAACTATATGTAGGTTAACCAAGGGGGGAACTGGGCATGAGCTTTGAAATTCGGACAAAACCGAGCTAATCTGTCCTCTGGTGCGTCCCTACCTGCAGTTTTGCACTGCAGGTCAGCCTTTTGTGTGAGACGGTTGTGGAGGGAGCAGAGAGGAACCAGTGCTGTAATGTTGGGCTGAGGGCCAGACAAGGCCTGCTACACAAGGCCGAGTCGCACCACAACGCTCCCTCTCTCTCCCTCTCTTTTTCTCTCTCTGTCTCTCTGTGTCTCTCTCTATTTTTCTCTACTTGTCATCTATCAAAAAACTATAAACTGCAATTCTCATGTTGCGTATTCTAATGAAAATCTAATTTTGGTGAATTTGTGCGAGGTGTAGAATTTGTAATAGAGGGTTAAACATTGGAAAAGAGGTCAATGGTGACACGTGGCCACACGTAGCTTTAATATGGCTCAACCAGGCCTTTTAGATATATCGATTATTAAACTTTACTCAACGATTTGTTTTAATTTCTTAAATTTTACTCGACGTGTGAAAACAAGAAACATGTTTCAATGGGTTTAAATGTGGAAATGTCTCTTTAGTTTGATCATACGGTTTGAAGACTTACATTTAAAACGATGTAAGATACCTACACATCATTAGGCTTGTGTATTTCAACCAGAATAGCTCGGTATATTTCAAAAACTCGTATATTCATTAACATTAGCATCAATTATAACTGCTTCCTCCCCGAAGAAGAATTTCAGCTATAATTCTGACTCTATTATATCATATTTTCCACATAATTAAAAACTCCACATGCCACACCCCTCATCAGTGCCATCCAGCAGGGCATCTTTTAATTATCGCCCATTATTCAGTTTTTCCAAGGAGCTCTAATTGAAAATCGTACCTATCTCCCCACATTGCCTCTCAATATGGTTTCATGTTGAATACCTCAGCACATCAGAGTCAACCATGGCCAATAGGTAGGAGTGGAGGCAGTGTGAGTCATCACAGATAGCTGTGCTCATCCCACCTACGTCCTACAGGCCAATTCATCCGCCAGTCTCACACCTCAGGGAACGCCGCTGGTTCTGCCATTGCTGTCGCCCCGTTAGGAGACCGTGACGTTGCTTTCTGTATTTGCCGTTTCCAAAAAAACTGTATTCAGACACTCAAGCCAGGTAAAATTATGAATTAACACATACGAATTTGGAAAAGGAACACAGTAGTGTTGAACACCGATCAGTTCACCAGGTGCAGCATTAAAAACAAATTGACGGGATCGTTAAAATTTTCTTTCTTTTCTTTCAACACACACTACAGAAATAAATGGTTATATTTGTGTTGGGTTGTGCTGCTCTTTACAATCAACCTGCCATTGTGTAAACGGGAAGAAACACACTTTTTCTAACTCAGAAACGCTGATTGTGACGTTAACAGCAATATTTTCTAGTGTTTTCCCTTCGACACGGACATGTTTTAAAGTGTCCTCTGCATATTTACATTGTCAAATTTGTCCGATGTGAATAACAATGAAAGTCATCGAGTATATTTGCTCAAAATATTTTCTGTCGGAGAAAAAATATTTATCCCAACAACACCAGAAAAGCAAACCTGGTTTGATCTTGGAATTAAAAGATAACATATTTTCTCACAAAACTGGCAGCAACGAGCAGTTTGTTGTGAGACTTTATACAATACACACTGATTTCCTGTGTTTTAAAAAGCTTTGACCTTCATGTTTAGAATAATAGATCACAGAGGAGTCTTACATTGATTCTTTTTTTTTAACAGAAGAAAATGAAAAACAATTGGCTCTAACACCGACTCTGTGTCTGGTTTCTAAACAAATTCTTCCAACGTGTTAGAGAATATTACAAAATCTAAACCTAAAGGAAATGTGTGTGAATGTAAAGACAATCACACCACAAAACCTATCCAGACACTTGCACACACACACACACACACACACACACACACACACACACACACACACACACAAACACCCAGACACATTTGATGCTATGTACCCCACAATGGACTCTGGCTCCGAAGATGAATGGGGTTCCCACGCCTCTCCAAGGAGTGCAGGGCACAGCCTCCTCCTCTGAGCGTTCACACACGGACACACACACACACACACACACTCTCTCACACTCACAATGAATGCACTACAGATGGCCACACAGTCTTACTCAAACACATACAGGTGCATTTCAGTGTAATTCGGAGACACACACACTTGCAGTGAAAAGGGATAGAAGCACATGCAGACACACTTTAATTATTGATTATTATTTATTGCGGCTACACAGAGTTATCTTTATTTTTCATACTTTTTCTTATGTGGCATAAAAAACTACTTTTAATTTGTAAAATTTTGACATTGTCAGTAAACCAGATAGGAAATGAGGTATGAGACATATTTGCTGTGTCTTACTTTAAGCTACGTTTCAGTCAGACCCTAGGTGTGTGTGTGTGGGGGGGGGGAGACAGTCATAAGGTTTTGTAAGGAGGATTTAAATGAAGCAGAAACAAAAGTTTGTGGGATAATCTAACTTCATTTCTAAAGGTTCATCAACACAAAGTACTTCTGTGTGTGTGTGTGTGTGTGAGAGTGTGTGGTTTGCAAGTGAATATATTTAGGTGTTTGCATTCAAACTCTGCCAGCTGATTATTTTAAAGAAGGATGTATTTTAATATTTATTTTAATATTTATTTTGTATCACAATACTTACTTGTAATTATTTCCTTTTTTCTGACATAGAAATTAAATGTATCCACAAAAACTTTACAATACAAATTCTAATAAATACATAGATATAGATTTAATTTAATTTAATTATGAATTATTATTCCAGCTTTGACTGTGTGTGTGTGTGTGTGTGTGTGTGTTTGTTTGCGTGTGTGTGTGTTCACGTTTGTGTGCCCGAGAGAGAGAGAGAGAGGGGGAGGGTAGGAGAGCGTGAGACACCTGTAATATTTATTTATATAATGTGTAACAATGCATAATATATTTAAATATTTTTTTACTAAAACAACAAAAAAAAATGTAATAAATTATTAAAGATGAAACAAGTTATGTGCTTGCTAAATTACTTATTTTTAAGTCTTTGTTAATGTATTATTTTGGTTATTTTAGAAACTAAAATCCAAAAGAAAATTGCAGAAAATTTAAATAGCTGTTGAGGCTAAAAAGCCACAGCTGATTTTCTAATTCTAATACCACACAGGAATGTCATTTCCACTGGTCATTTTCAGAACCATATGGTTATTTTCTGAGAGATGAATCTCAGCTTCTTTAACAGAGGCCAGTGGATGTTAATACAGTTCTCCAGTCTAAATTCAGCAATGATCACTCTAACATATGTTACATCAGCCTTAATGATACACTCATGGAGCTGCTTGGCAGGTTTATGACCTGAGGTCTACACCTTGGTGTGTGTGTGTGTGTGTGTGTACTTATGTGTCTGTTTTTCTCTTTTATTTGCAGGCTCTCTCGTTATTTGGGAATAACTATTATTTTCTGGTCAAACCTCAGTACCAAGTTTAGTTTAATTTTTTTTTAGATTTCCTATATTTTTAAATCTAATTTTATTTCATTTAAGTATATATTTACCTTACACTTGATGAACCACACTGCAGAAATATCTCTCCTGCCCAGTCTCTATAAGGGCATTTGAACCACTTCTTCCGTCGGTGACCTGCTGACACACAACACAATTTAAATCATTTTCTGTTAGTTAATTGAACACAATCCGTGTCACGTAGTTCCAGCATGCAGCAGCGACTTTGGCACCGAGTGTACGTGTGTGTCATGTCGTCTGAATCAGTGAGTGTCTGCCGCAGCTCAAAGATAATCTCCTCTAAGGAAATTGGTTGGGAAAAAGGTGAAAGAAAAGGTGTCACCCTAAAGGTCAAATGAAGATTAGAGGGAAACAGGACACGAGGGCACACCGGCTGGCACCCGGAACTGCACAAAGGCCTTATTGTCACGGGAGCCATAGGCTCTTCACACGCTCTCCTTGTGCACTTGGGGAGATATGACACCTGTTGGTGGTTCTGGTCAACTGCAGGCTGAATGGTGACAGGACGCCTTCACAGGTTGAGGGTGGTCCTCAACCCCTCGGTTTCTACAGTTGTTTCCATTGGGCTCACGAAAATAAAACGTCATTCCAGGGCACACGAACAGTCCCAGGTGTGATTAAGGGTCACAAGTTTTATCTTTTGTCATATTATCTTTATCTCCTGATGTTTCCAGTGACTTATTAAATACTCTACTTGTGTTTAAATGCATGTCGGCAATTAAAAGTACGAATGTAACACTTTTATATAGTTTAAACATTTGCTCCATACGAATGGTTAAAGGGTCAACGCACAGAAATTACAAAAACTTATTTTTTCACCACTGGCAGTTGGTAGCCATGCATGCATGTAGTTTTAGTTTAATTTCCCCAGGTTTTGCGATATCTGCCTCTGTCTCTTATCTAATACAATGGACGAGAATGAAATTATGTTTATGGTGCTCACAGCAATTTAAAAAATCCCTTTTTGTAAAAGTCTACTATACCATTCCCGTCCAGACACATTCTCTTATTACCTTTGTGCTTTGTATGATTCACAAAATGAGTTGTTCAGTTTTGAAAGGGACGATACTAGTTCACATCAAAACAATTCACAGTGAAATGTGTCATTTGTGTGACACTTATTCTTGAAGGAGAATTGTTCAGTGCTGTGAGCCTGAGCTGTCACGCTTTCCCTCTATTGACGATAATCATCATTTTGAAACAAGAAATCATTTTATAGCATGTTAATAATACTCAAATGGAGGCGGTGGCCTTAGGTTTGGTTCTGTCCCTTCCCAGCCTCTCTTTCTCCTCATATCATCCTTGTTCTTTCCTGTCAATAAAGGTGAAATGCCCAATATTTCTTTATTTAAATGACCCAAACAATAATATTGTGTAAATCAATATAGAATCCCTAAAATCCTTATGGGAATGATAATGAGGAACTTGGTCTATCTATACATTGTACATTATTATTAGCAGTTAGTTAATTATCTGAGAGCAATTTATTTGCCAGAAATGAGAGAAAATGCACAATAAACAAAGTTAACATTAAATTGACTGACAGCATTATTAATATATTTTTTTTCTACCTTTATATAGATCTTGTGATAATATTATTGTGAATTAAATTAGCTACAATAATCTTTTATTGAAAATGTAATCCTACATTACCTTCCACTTTCCATTCACCGTCATTGTGTTGTGTTGGAGGTAGATCTATATTTCAGAGCCTGGTTCCACCAAACCAAAGCTAGAAGCCACTTAAGGTAAATCATAACATGTTTTATCCCAATTAGCCTGAAGTGACCCTTTTAGTGAAAGGTGTCCTCCTGTATAAACCTGATACCTGGCAGCACACACATCAGCAGCACGAGGGAAGCAGCCAGATGCAGTCAGGTCTGCCGTGCACCTCACGGGCCTGGACATTAAGTAGCTTGTGTCGAGTTTTGTGTGGCATTTATGGGATAACCGACCTGCAATAAAAAACAGCCACAAACTGGCTGGTGCGTGCGTGTGAGTAGTTAAGATGGTGACTCACTTTTATAAGTTGGACCCCAACTCAGACCCCCTCACGTCGCTCCCTCCGGCTCCAGGGGAAACCGCAGCAGAGCACCAGCCTCTCCTGTCTCACTCAGGAAACTCCCCCGAACAACCTCCACCTGTCTCTTGCCCTTTCAACCAAACACACACACACGTAAACATTTTTGCTCATTTCAACAAGATTTCCTGAGTCGTACACAAAGAGGCTACGGATTTATCTGATTGATTTAAGTTTAATAGTCTCTCTTTTCTTTCAGTCAACTCTTGGTGAGCTTATTTACTTAATGGGTGTCACCTAAGCTACCAGGGAACATCACAGATTTGCCAACAGGATGCTCATAAATAATGACAGGAGACACCCTCTGTGTTCACATGCATGCAAACACCTTGCTACACGTTGTAGGTTCACATGCACAGCAGAGCGCTGTTGTTACGTGATGCTCATGTGTAAAACAAGAGGTGAAAGTCTGACCCTTTGACACCAGCTCACTCCCCTCTCATTTGTCTCCATCAGGACTACGAAACTCGAGAGGAGGCCAACTGTCAGACGGAGGCTGCCGCCGCAGAGACGAGGTGTTAAGCAGGAGGGAGACAGGAAGTATTTTTACTGCACTCACTGATTTGCACCTATTAAGGCGTGAAGGGATGATATCTCAGGATGTAGATGCACAGATAGACGCATAGTTCACTGTGATCTGCTGCCACATCAAACAGGTGTCACAATTAACAATTAATACTATGCTTTTTAAATATCCATATATCTTAGTTATTAAATCAGTTTTAATTGTATTCAGTTGCTTTATGAATCAAATATCTACTTAAAGTATGTATAATGCTGTAATGATATGCCATCAAAGAATCTGGATATCATGGCCTTGATTGTGGAATCCATGTGTCAGGAAACAGAAGGTGTCAGTGTATTGTAATTGTACCCACATCATATATAACAAGCCATTTATAGAGAAAAGCTTTGCACTTGATCTGTAGTTTTCTTTCCTGTGTTTCCTGAAGGCCGTTTGTGGCGTTGAGCTTCTGTTCCTCACAGGTCGACCATCGACAATGTGACACGGCTGCAGAAGATAAACTGTCCTTTGGGGTGAGGTAGTAGGTTGTATAGTTTTAGGGTCATTCCCAAGCTGTCAGATGACTATACAACTTACTGTCTTTCCTGGAGCGGCTGTATTGGCATCGTGCTCGTCACTGTCACCAAGAAGATACGACCTCGCTGCAAATGTTTGTTTGTCCCCAGTACACTTTGGACAATAACAGGGATATCCTCTCATAAAGTGTAATGATCAACAACCAATAAATCCCCTATTGATTTCCTTTATTAAGAAGATAATGTCGAGAAGAAGCTGATAAATCAGAGAGAATAATCTTTAAATATTCAGAGAACAAAACAAATGATAAAAGATTTTCCTTCCATTGACAGTGAGTACGTTTTCCACTTCACTGACCTGATGTTTGTTGGTATCTATTTATAAAATGTATGCCTTTTTATCTTTTAGTTTTTTTTCTGTTACTAAAGTCTACATTTACTCTTGCTTCTTTTTTCCTTATTAAAATTGAAAATGCCTGAACAACATGCCGTCATTAGATAATATTTGAAAACTGCTTTTTGTGTCGCCTTTTAAGCCTGAATGTTATCATCAAAAAATCAAGTGACTTCTGTACAGCCCCTCCACTTCCCGACCTTCCTTTACTCACCTGGGTGACTTATGGTGTTCGTACAGGGTGAGGTAGTAGGTTGTGTGGTTTCAGGGTTGTGATTTTACCCCATCAGGAGCTAACTATACAACCTACTGCCTTCCCTGGAGGGCAGCAATACATCACGAGCGCACACACGTCCACGTTGGCTTTCTGCTGTGGAGAAAACATCTCACGACTCTTGTTTACAAAGCTCAACAAAGAACCCAAAGCTTTCATTGAATGGGTGAGTGGTGCTGAATCAAGATGTGTACTACAGATTTGTAACTGGTACCAAATAATAAAATTGTAAATGTTTAGAATATTTTTTATATTCTAAATGTTTTAACTTTGTCATTTTTTTTTATCAATAAAGACTGGATAAGAAATAACGAAACAACCAATGACTGGAGTCTGATCTTTTCCGTGTTCAGAAGTACAGACGTAAACAGTAGATTCATGCTCAAGTATTTTCTTTGAAATGTTGCCTTATTCTGTAATCCCTTCTAAAGGAGCTCACTATATGTTGAAATAATAATCTTAAAAGCCTCTGTGGCTCAGGAACATGTAATGGTGTATTCGTGTGTGTGCATCATGTGTCTTTGTACTTTCAAACAGAGACAATTATTTGTGATTTTTCCAGAACACTGTAGAAAACAAGTGGGAAATTCAAAGTAAACAACAAAATAAAGGAGCCGTGCTGTTTTATTGTTTTATTTGGTGTAATTTTCAAACCACACTTCCGAGGGGAGACACTGTTTGATCGTGAACTTCACCAAAGCTGGTAGGTGCTTCTTAACAGAGCTGCACAGAACAGAAAGCTGTGTCGGAATTGAGGAAACATGAGTGAGTGTGTTTCTCTCAGAGATGGAACATGAGATCAGGAGCAAATCCTGGATTATCATCCTCCCACTTGTCTGCAAACAAAAACACTGAGCACTTTGAGAAGTACTTCATCTTGCTGTACTGTCGAAGTTAACTAAAAAATCATACCCCCGAAAGTCCCTCATATTAGACTAGAGACCCTGATAGATTGTTGTCGGTCCATACGCAGCAGATGGCGCCAGATAATACATGTTGAGTTGATGGGTGTTTTACTTGGGACAGTTGCTAAGATCTATTTTACAGCAGACTGCACAGAGAAGGTCTGTCCTGGTTACCATCGGCAGAGAGGAGGGATACATTTGTACTTTGCAGACTAAAAGAACGTTGAAATACAGTTTGCAGTACTTTGAAAAATCCTTTTGCTTTAGGTGAGGGATATGTTCACAGAGTTTCACAATTTGATATCTTCCTAATGTAGAACAAACAAAAATCAAGGAAATATTTCATTTTCAACCGTGGCTGGTGACGGAAGCTGTCACTTTAAGAACGAAAATGTGTTAGTAGTCTAACGGCTCAAACGCTGAACATAATAATGGACACAGCACCAGGGTCGAAGTTTACTGCATCAGTATTCACATATTTCAATAAATGTGCTCCATGAGAGTGCAGGACAACACCAGAGGTGAAACCATCTCAGGGGGGGGGGGGTCAGTGTTGGGGGTGGAGGGATATTGAAATAAATGAATGAAAAGTGTTTACTAAGAACCCCCGAGGATGCTGCTGCATCAGGGTCGAGAGAAAAAATCACCTTAGGACTTCCATACACACTTGCTATTCTGAGTACAGAAGTGTATCCACACTAGTATTACTAGTACATACAACTTTAAGTACCCGAATAGTGCACCGACGAACCATCAAAACATTGAGTGTGAAATGCTGGACGCCATCTTGGCTATGCAGCAGAAGGGGAGGGATGACCAGTGCCTTCTCAAACTCGTGAAAATGGCAGCCGAGAAAAGAGGACACATCGTCTGTGCCAATGGCGGCTTCGTCTCCGTGTTGTGTGAAACGGGGCACAGCGAAAAAAAATGTACTCAAGCGACTAAAGCAGCAGTTTGATATTTTGATGGGTGAGAATTGCGGTCACATGTTGCAGTCATCATCTCTGCACAACAGCCGCGTTTGATTCAGGACACTACCTTGTTGAAATCCACATGCTACACCAGTGAGTTGCTTGCTGTGCACAAAGTCATGTAAGTGTTCTGACTGTGGCTTCAGATAAGTATATGGAGAAAGCCCATGAGAAGTTGCATGTCAGTGTTGTGGCCTACTAGGACGGTATTTACTGTAGGTAGTTTATGTTATGCAGAGCATTAAATGTCATCAACAAGTTTATCATGGCCACCAAAATATGGCGTATCCCTTTAATCAGAGCTCAAGACAGTGAATTGTCTAACAGACTGTCAGGAGACTGGGGATCTCTGTGTTTGACCAATGCATGCACTGTAAACAGGTCATGGTATTACTGCAACCTCTCACATCCCTCTTGCCCAAGGCTATTACTTCCTCCCATAGGTCAAGAGTCATTTGGATGAGGGTGTTTTATCCACCTGGTCGGCCCGGTGGGATAAAAGCAGTCCAGTCAGTTGTTTGCTGCTGTTTACTTCGCAAATTTCTCATTGGATTTGTGATGCAACCCACAGGAACTGTGAGGCCACGGCTCATAATGCAAATTGCAATCCTGTAACTGTAAAAGCGAGAGGCATGGTGGATGAAGAGCAATCTCCAAGTCCATTGTGTTGCTATGAAAGGGCCTCTTCTTCATCACAACATTCTGGTGAAAGTTTCAAGGAAAAACTACTTCTCACATTTGAGGCCTGTAGAAGATAATTAGCATAATAAGGTTTTTTATTCTAGATCTAGATTATCAACGACTGACTGAACCTCTAAATCTTATCTGTCTGGAAGAAAGGTCTCTCACCATTTATAACCATTTGTCTTCTGCAGTAGAGTATGGGGCACCTCCAGGAACAATTTTGGGACCAATCTCTTTTAACATGCTTCTTTTAGTTAACAATAGTCACAGACAATGTGTTTTCTTCCACTGTTTCATTGATGATACCCACAAATCACAGTGTCCAGAGTTCTCCACTGGAGCGTCGTTTGATGTAATAAACTGAACATCTCTTCTTCTTTGAACTCAGCCAGAACAGGGGTTATTGTTACTGAAACACTAAAATGATGCCATCTGCTGGGTGCCCACTTGAATACATTCAGCTGCCAGAAATATTGGCATCTTGTTTGACAGTAACTGAACCTTTTAATCAACTAAGAATTATTGATTCAAATAATCCATGTTTAGCTTTAGCTTTAACTGGCTTTTATCTCATCACACCTTGGTTTCTATGAAAACCTTTTTAAATTCGCTAAATGGTAAAACTGTAGACTGATCACTAACAGCACTGAACTCTGTGGCCAGGATCTTGACCACAGTAAACAGATTTGAACTTATCACCTCAGTTTTACACGCTTCGGCTCCTCAGTCCTTTTGACCCTGAGGTCCTCTGACAGGAGCACCATATCTGCTCCAGGCTCAGACTGAGGGGAACAGAGCTTTATGAGTAACAACCCCAAGGCACTGGAAGACCAGACAGCAAGTGGAGTCAGTGGCTTTTTTATTTTTATACTTTTATTGTTGTTAAGATCAAGTTGTTCCAGTTTTATGCATTATTTAGGTTGGTACTTTTGTGTCTGTTGGTGTATAAAGAATAAAAAATCCTATCAAAATGGCCTGATGAACTACATTAATTCAGAGAAAATATGTCCTGTGACTGCAATATTATTATATATTGTTAGATTATTAATTTACTATTGTAATTGGTCTGTAAAGTTAACAGCTATCAAGTAATGATATGAAGTATAAAGAAACATTTTATTGATAGAAAAAAATGATTGTTTAATTCAGCATTTTCGTGGTAAATATCCCATAATATGTGATGGAGTTGACAGTGAGATTAGTTGAGGAAAGAAAATCTGCTGAATTATTTTTAAACGGCTGTGAGATCACGTCACGAATCCACTGACCAACCCGTCACGTGTCCTGAGCGAGGCGAGCTGCGTTCAAATCCCGGCGCTCTCATTGGTCAGAAGCATAGGTGTGTCAGGAGGTGTGTACGTCATTACGCACGCGGTCGCTACGTAATTTCCTGCTGAGGGTAAACGGTGGAGGAGGGAGGCGACGAATCAAGGTTGTAGCGCAGACGATCAGAACTGTGTGTGTGTGCATGTGCGTGTGTGTGTGTGTCTGTGTGTGTCTGTGCGTGTGTGTGTGTGTGTCTCAGGACCTACACACACACATCCATCGCTTCTTGGCTTCTGGACATGCTTCGGATTCTTGTCGCTGAGGTAACTCGTAACTTTTGTCACTAAACTCTTTACGTAACTGTGATTATAGCGTTTGGGAGCATTTCCACATGGTCGCGTGTTGTTTTAAGGAATCTAAGTAACTTTAAATGTGACCACCCCTCGCGTGCGTGATAGAAGTGAGCTCTCGTTACACGGCACACGCTGTCACATGTGCTGGTCTCTGCAGCCAGCTGATTATCTGGCTGTTTCTCAGAGAGCCCCTTCACTTTAAGCTTCCTGACTTGTGGTTCTTTAAAACCTCACACACCCACACAGTGTCGAGAAAGGCGTCACTGTGTTCAAAGCAACATTTTCTCTTCCACTCTCAGTCTGAGGCATGTTTCCATCCCTGTGCCTGTGCAGCAGCAGCAGCAGCAGCAGAAGAAGAGGACCTAATGTCAGATCACTTGTTTTGATCTCGGTGTGGACGCTGGGTTAGTTCCTCTCATGGATGATCTTGTTGCAGGGAGATGAAAAGTTCTTGAAAGGGTCACAGCAGCTGATCCTGACTCAGCAGAGGACAAATGGGCGACAGATCAATCCTCTATTCTTAACCACTGACTCTGCCTACTTGAAGTCTTGGAATCTTTAATGAAGACACCTGCTCAGGTATCCATCTGATTTGACTAAGCTCTACAGTGTTTTGCAATGTTAAGCTCTACAGTGTTTTGCAATGTTAAGCTCTACAGTGTTTTGCAATGTTAAGCTCTACAATGTTTTGCATCCTGGAGGCGTCCTCCTCCCTGCTGTCATCTGTTAACATACTTTGCGAGCAGCTGACGTCTCTCCAGTGTTTCCTCTTCTCCTTTGAGACCTAAAGATAGAGCCCTCTGTCTGGGATTACAGTTCCTCTGGGACTTCAAACACAATGTCCTTTGAGGTGAGATGGAAACATGGGCTGGGCCTGAGGGGGGGGGGGTCTTCTATGGAAGAGGAAGAGCCCAGTTTAAACACATCAGCAAAGACCCGACAAAGGCTAAATGATATGCACGAGAGAGACTCAGGCTTTATCCAGTCAGTGTTCCAGTCTATAACTTAAAATGACCAAAAGCAGTGATCTGTCACTTTTTAGACCCTGAAGCCATCATATATTTTGAATAATCTTGAGAAATAACGTGAAAGAGCAGCAAAACGGTTGCAAATTCAATTTTCTGTCAAAAAAATGAATGAGCGTGTCAGGGCCAGGGTGCACTCCAGCACACAACACATTCCACATCTATACGGTGGAAGCTGGATCTGGATCGTACATATTTTGGACACACTTCAGCCACAGTGGAAAATTCAGTACATGTAGATAAATGATGCCATATGAGGTTTAGAGTGCTGCCTTCTCGAACTATCCTGTAGATGAAATGCTGGTTACTGTGTGTGTGCAGGGAGCCAGAGATTTACTCAATCTGCTCTTTGATGTGGAAATCTGTGGAGGCTCCCGGGGCATCAGTTCGTCACAGGGCAGATGTTCGTGTGATAGCAGCAGCAGTCACTCAATCTCCCTCTGTGATTTCGCCTTAAAACACCTTCAGTAAAGAAGACATGTATCCGTCCTGTACGTTTCCTACAGCTGCAGGCGCACATGCATTTACACATGCTCGCATATTTCCCCTTTACACAACTCTGGCGTGCCATCAGGACTTGTCCTCTGGAAATTCTGTAACACAAAGACTAGATAAACAAGCTGATCAATCACATCCGCGCTATCACGGCCTCAGGGGTTGACAGAGTTCATGTTTTCCCCCCAGGCTGATACAGACAACACTAAAGTTAATCATAGTGCTCGGCCATTATGCGTAGAAAGTCCACGTCGAGCCTGAAGGAGTCTCAGTAAATTAAAGTTGCACAATCTAACGTTAGCTTCTTCCACACTCGCCGTACAGATGTGTGCAGCTGTGTAAACGGAGATTTTACACTGAGCTCCCATGAGCTCTGAGACGGCCTCTCTGTGTGTTAGATGGGAGATATGCTTCTGACTCCTGCTCAAACGTTTAAATTGCTTTCTTAACACACAGATAAAATGATACTGCAGAGATATGAAAGCAAAATGAATAGTGTTTTTTGCAGGATTGTACAGAGAGAATCTGCCTCTTTTCGAAAAGTTTCTTTTTGTTTTACGTGAACGCGCCGTTACCTCTGCATAGAAGCGTCACAGCCTGAGTCCATTTACAAAAGTAAATCAGTCTATGGAACGACAGGAGGAACATCTGTCACAGTGAATTACTGGAAGTTGTACCGAGCGTTTCAGAACATGAGCACTGGACACGGTGCTGTGATGTTGTGCGATGGCTCAAACAGACGTCCTTCACCCTGCTGGGAGCAGCTGGCAGCTCCTGCAAACCCCCCCCCCCCCCACATATACGTTAAGACCAAACTTAACCCTAACACCTTCACATTGGGAGTCTATCAGCCTTACATCAGGCATCAGTATCCTAAGACCTCTATACCCGTCCTCACATCTGCAGACAGATGTTTGATCTGAAACATGACAAACCGATTATTTGTGAATAACTAGGTGCATGGCTCCTTGGGGATGAACACCTGAGCTGCAAGGTCCAAAAAGATAGTGGTGACCTCACTGGGATGCACTCAGTGACTTGTTCATGAAACAGTCAAGGTTGTGTCCTGGTTTCAGTAACAGGCAGAACATTTGGGAGGTAATCAGTGTGATTTGTAGTTTGTTGTTGGGAATAAAGAAGCTCTGATCTCTCCCCATACATGCATCTGTAGAAATATGGTATTAAATATAGCAATAATGTACTAAGAGGTGGTAAGTTGCAGCTTTTTGCCTCTTAGCCAGGTCCAGGTGTCTTTCCTTTAAGATTTCTTTCCTTAACTATTCTCACTGTCAACTCCATCACATATTATGGGATATTTACTACGAAACTGCTGAATGAAAAATAATCATGGTGGATCTTAAGTCTCATTATTCTCTCCTCTCATTCCAGTCAGGTGAGTGAGGGTTTTTTCCTCCCAGGTTTGACTCAGCCTCCACCATGGCAGGGGACCTCTACAGCCCCCCATCCCCGCTGGGGGATTCCCTCCTGGGCAGCCCTCTGTGTGGAGACCTGATGGAGGACCTCTGTGACATCTCCCAGTCGATGGGAGACAGCGCACTGGGATTTGACATCCCAGAATACCAGAGCACCGGCTCAGGGTCCGAGAGCTCCACTGCACTGGGTGAGTCAACAAGGAATTGTCACAAGGTACAAGAACAGATACTGTATGTTCAAATTGAAGCTAAATATTATGTGCCCTCAGTGTACACTCACTGATTTATATTGCAAAGGAACGAGCAGAAGGTCCAAAGCTGCTTTTCAAACTTTACTGAACAGAGTTCGTTTTCAGGTAATGTTGATCGTTACAACATTGGCCTTCTGATCTTTTGGCTCCAGAGTGATTTATATTTATATTCACTGATAACAGGAGATTGGACGCAATTGGATTCATTTCTCTCTGTGTCTCTACACGTCTTTAGTTCTGCAGGAGACGCTTGTACTCAAGTGGTGGCCAGGGCCCAATTTATCAAGATTTATTTTAAATATATGTCTTATTTCCACATATATGAAATGTTTATTCGTTTTTGAGTAGTCCTTAGCTAAGCAAACTTTACTAGCTGCTGCTTGTACCTTCATATTTATCGTACCGGCCCTACATTGAAACAAACGGAACCCCCTCCCCAAGAAACACATGATATCAAAGTAGTAGTAGTAGTAGTATAAGTTTAAGTGCAAAACCTCCCCCACCATCCCTGGCACAGCACACACACATTTACAAATTCCACTTTTCAACCAAACCTCTAAAATTACGAAGCTTTTGGCATAAAGTTAGTGGCCTGGGACCTTGTTAGGAGGTTTCCGACCATGGCCTTGTTGCAGTTTCCTGTATATGACCAATCATCGAATTTAAGTGGGCTTACAAAATTGTCATTGCTGTGGACTAAAGTGCCTACCCTGTTGCAACACCCCAGGATCCTGAAAAATGGAATTTCCCCCCTTGGCACACTGAATGTGTGCCTTTTTATATTGGTCAGATTCCAACTAGGTTCTTGTCAGCTGTGCCGGACTTGCTCTGTAAATTGCACCGTGAATAATGAGTAGAATCACTGTGTTGTTTTCTTTTCTGCTGCGTTCTCTTCTGTAGACACCCTGACCCCGGCCTCCAGTCCGTTGTCGGGGGTTTGCGGAGCCGCACCGGGCACAGAGGAGAGCCTGAACCTGGAGTGCCGGGTGTGCTCGGACAAAGCTTCAGGCTTCCACTACGGGGTGCACGCATGTGAGGGCTGCAAGGTGAGAGATGTGGGGCTGAAGCAGGCACAGAGCCAGCTGGAATATGTATTGTATGCATGTAATGACATACAATATATATCAAAGTGAGAAACGCTAATAAGATATAAATATAAACGTAACCACGGATTCAAACACGTGATCACTAGACAAATGTTAGTTCTGCCCCCCCCCCCCCTACATGTTACTGTGCAGCGGTATCAGGGTTGAAAAACATTAAACGAGCCAACACACTCATGTGCCCACATGCACATACATATAGAGCAGGGCCGCCTGACCCAGAGGCCAGTGGAAAGATTCTGAGACACGCTACCAGGTCATGTGAGGTGGGGGACATGAAGGCAGAGAGAGAGAGAGAGAGAGAGAGAGAGAGAGAGAGAGAGAGAGAGAGAGAGAGAGAGAGAGAGAGAGAGAGAGAGAGAGAGAGAGAGAGAGAGAGAGAGAGAGAGAGAGAGAGAGAGAGAGAGAGAGAGAGAGAGAGAGAGAGAGAGAGAGAGAGAGAGAGAGAGAGAGAGAGAGAGAGAGAGAGAGAGAGAATATATTAAATTACCTTCTCAAAGACTCATTTTTTGATTTAGTACTAAAAGACATGTTTGGCAAATGTTTCTGAAGGCCTAAATGAATTAAACTCTATAAGAATTGTTTGGTGGTGAAATATGAGGTTAGATTAGGTTAAGGTTGGGTAAGTAGTAACTATGGCAGGTGTGTGCTTGTGGGCGCGTGTGTTAAAACTATTAGGATCAACACTGCATTGTTTGTGAGGTCAGGCTGTTGCTGCTAACCTGAGTCTTTGTTTGCTATATTTACTTTGCAGTCTAAACTTATGACCTTGCCTGCAGTTAACATTTTTACCACACAAACACGTGTCTGAAGTTGGACAGAGACGTTTCAGTTCCTCCTGGTCTTCTCCTCTTTGTGTAATAACCTCCACTGGCGCCGTGCCTTCGGTTTCACTGGAATCTCAAGGAGACAAGAGAGATGGACGCGGGCAGGGGGCGAACATTTCACAATTTTCTTTCCACAGTCCAAGTCTAACGGAGTGACCTCCCGGCTTTACAATGTGCATCTGTGTGTTCCTGAGCTCTGCAAACACCGAGCGGCTCCCTGCATTCATCAGAGTCCCCACAAATAAAGCTCATCCTCGGCTGCATGACTTGGCACATGACCTGTCATTGTGCCACACTGATTCCATTCTAAATCAGGAACATGACGGTGACTGATGAGCTGTTGGACGCCGTGCATGCGAGAGACATGTTTTGACAGCTCTCTGTTGCTAAGTCCTCTGACGGGGGGGGGGGGATGTTGCGCCATCATGGAAAAATCTGGCTCGTGATATGTGGCGAGTCACAATTCACGGTTTCCAGGCTGGACAGGCTCTGGGTATCACTTCTAACACCTTGCTTTAAAGAGAGGAGCGCGTGGTGGAGCTGGAATGTGGCGTGAGAGCGCAAGTCTGTGGTGGTGATGACGGAGCAGCAGGGAACTCGACACAGTCAGGAAACGTTCTTTGGTCGTGAAGGCACAGAGGTGAATGAACCTGCTCAGTTACTTCGACTGAAAACAAAGATGGACGACATGACGGCTCCCAGGAAGTGAAGGCAAAACCTGTGTCTAAAGTTAGGGGGCTGCGTCCTTCGGAGGCTGCACTCAACGACTGCCTGCGTCACAGTGGAGCGGCAGACGAATGCATCCTTCTATACCCTGAGAAATCAATGCTAGGTAATCAGGACAGTAACAAGGGCGGGATGAGGTGGTGACACCAGTTAAGGAAATCCTCTGCAGACCAGACCGTCTCACTTCGATTCAGCCTTCACAATCTACCCGGCCCATTAAGACCGCTTCATTCATTGGCCGTGTGGGCCGCGTCATGGCTCATGTGTCTCAGTCACCACCTTGAGGCTGGCTACAGTATAGGTCCCTCCTCCTCCATATTAGTGGATGGGACATTTCTCATCACTGGTGTCTGTTATTCCAATGCTCTAAAAACAGAGTGAAACGTCATTATTGCTCGTGTATGGACGGGACATCGATAACATCGTCTCCATCCCCGATCGCCACTGTGCAGACTCTGGCTCCAAATGAGCGAGATGTCAGCTTTCATATCTGGGATATTTTGTCCTCATTTCTGGAAGCAGAGACGTGTCGTCGTGCTCTTCTCTTCACAAAAAACATGTTTGTCCTCAAGTCACCGTCACGCAGTGCATCTCTCTGCTCCCGGCTTCAGTCGTGTTACTCACCTCTGTGGCCTCTGGCTGTGTCTGTACATCCTCACACAGACGTGCAAATACATGCACTTACATCTGTTTTTTACTCCATGTTCAGCTGTGATGTTTTACAATGTGTTTTTATCAGACAGCTCTAAACATTATGCACGAACACTATAATTAAGATTAGACCCAGAGTTTACCGGGAAGCTGGCATTTCTTTAGATTAAAAACAACACAACACAAAAAGTGATGTGTAACAAATAATAACTCTTAATGACAATGTGTCATAAGCGGCAAAAAGACAAATGTAAGCTGATGACTGATGTATCATGTGACTATGTGGCTCCTGCCAGAAAATCCACACGTCCCTTTGTCCCAGTGAGGGTTGAGGAATGTCCCGACTGAAATATCAGTGGTGCACAAAGGTGTGTGTGAGTGCACATCAAAGAACTGTATTAGAAGTTGTAAATGGTCTTTTCCTGTGACTCAGCTTTCTTTAACATCTTTGCATGACCCACTTCACTTCACTGCACGTCCAAGGACAGGATTAGACCAGATGACCTGAACTACTCACCACCAACAAAACACTGTTTTTCTGCTCAAAGCGTCACTCAGTGTTTTTCACTTCTTCACTTTCACAAACGTTGCTTCCTCACTATGCTCATTTTCACATCTCGTATATGTGACATGCTGTGAGTCCAGCTACCGAATCCAATCTCAGACAGACGTTTACTTTGCTCTTTATTCAACAGAAATTCACACCACAATAGTAATAATGCGCTGGAAGGTCACAGGAAGAGAGCATACGAAGGCTCAACTCTCATGTTATGAAACCACATTAAATTCACTAGATATAGGATTTTATTTGCATTTGCACAATGATTTTTTGATAGAGATCTGTGATTTATCCTCTAAGAAATCAACAGAAAATTTAAAAAAAATAAAAGATAAAACCAGACAGACGGGTGAAAACACAACCTCTTCGGTGAAGGTCACTTGCAAACAGATATGAGGTTCCAGCTGCCTATACAATTAATTTGAATCTATGCTCCGTAAAGTAAGATACGCCAGCTTCTTCTTTCTTGCTTATTGAGTGGTTTTTCATGCATTTAATTTATTAGTTAAGTCAAATCACAAAGCTTCACCGTGTGGCTGAGGATGAGTCCTTTTATTCCCTGGATGAAGTATTCAATATAAAAACATGAAGGTTAATTGGTTTTCATGAGGTTCTTTATGCACGTCTGTCCTCAGTCATCGGGTTTTAACATAAAAAAATGTTGCAGCTCAGGTCGAGAGCTTTAAGTGTGTGTTGTTCTGTCTCCGCCAGGGTTTCTTCAGGAGGACCATCAGGTTGAAGCTGGAGTACGACAAGTGTGAACGCAACTGCAAAATCCTGAAGAAGAACCGCAACAAGTGCCAGTACTGCCGGTTCCACAAGTGCCTCTCTGTGGGAATGTCCCACAACGGTAAGACTGGAACGCTCCACGCATTCACTGAACGATTCAACTTGTAATTCATTTGTGAGGGAGTAAAAAAAAGTCTGTTGAACCACTTCAACAGCAAAGAAAGAATTTGCAAGTAAGCTCTGTGAGCGAGGTTGTGTAAAACTCTGCTCACACCGAGTTCTTTACAATCACAGCAGGACACGTCCTTCTGTGATTTGGCTCCGGTTCAACGTGCTTTACATTGACTGGGTTTTTATAGAACAATGTCCCGCCGGACCCAGCTTGACATTGAGGAAACACAGGCTCATACAAAGCTCCACATCTGGGCTGTCATCTGCACCGCTCGCCAGAGGGTCAGTGGGTTCGTCTCGATGGCCTCCCGCTGCAGACAGAGAGCAGTGTCAGTAACCTGAGAGGGAGACGACATGTTGCCGTCAGAGGAGAGGAACGAGAACACACCACATCTGTTGTGTGTGTGTGTGTGTGTGTGTGGGGGTGGGGGTTGTGTCTGCATGTTTTCTGCAGCCGGAGAACACGTCTGATTCGTGTGTGTACTATAAGAAAACTCCTCTATCTGTTGCTAATGGGGAAATGTTTCTACCTGCCAGCCATTCGGTTTGGTCGGATGCCACAGGCGGAGAAGCTGAAACTCAAGGCGGAAAGCAATATGGTGGAGAAGGAAGCGGAAAGCCCCATGCTGGCAGACCACAAGATTCTGGTCAGACAGATTCATGACGCCTACATGAAGAACTTCAACATGAGCAAGGCGAAGGCGAAGCTCATACTCACCGGAAAAACCAGCAAACCGGTAAAAAAAAGAACAAAAGTTTGAGGATATTTTTTTTATTCTGCATCTCCATGTCAGCTCTCATCATCGTCTCCTCCGTCTCTGCCCACAGCCGTTCATCATCCACGACATGGAGACATTCCAGCTGGCCGAGAGGACGTTAGCGGCCCACATGGTAAACGGTGACCAAGCCGAGCCCGAGTGCGGCCTTCAGTCTCAGGATGTGGCTCTGGACGCAGAGTGCGGGGAGCTCGAGCAGAGGGAGGCCGAAGCGAGGCTCTTCTACTGCTGCCAGAGCACGTCTGTGGAGACGGTGACGGAGCTGACGGAGTTCGCGAAGGCCGTGCCGGGTTTCCAGAGCCTGGATCTGAATGATCAGGTGTGTTTCAGGAACTGTACTTGTCACGTATCTTATTGTGTATCTTGATCTCCTCCTTTCTTCCTCTTGTATTTAGGTGACCCTATTGAAGTACGGCGTTTATGAGGCACTCTTCACCCTCCTGGCCTCCTGCATGAACAAAGATGGCCTCCTGGTGGCACGTGGCGGCGGTTTCATCACACGTGAGTTCCTCAAAAGCCTCCGTCGTCCTTTTAGCGATATGATGGAGCCCAAGTTCCAGTTCGCCACGCGCTTCAACTCTCTGGAGCTGGACGACAGCGACCTGGCCCTTTTCGTGGCCGCCATCATCTGCTGCGGAGGTAAAGGGCGCCGATGACAGACGATAGCCTTTAAAAGAAGTGACCTAAAACCTCCTTCTTCACCAACTTTGTCTCTTTTAGACCGTCCAGGCCTGGTGGATGTACCTCTGGTGGAGCAGCTGCAGGAAAGCATTGTCCAGGCACTGCAGCTCCACCTGCTGGCCAACCACCCTGACAACACCTTCCTCTTCCCCAAACTTCTGCAGAAACTGGCTGATCTGCGGGAGCTGGTCACTGAGCACGCTCAGCTGGTGCAGGAAATCAAGACGACTGAGGACGCTGCACTGCACCCGCTCCTGCAGGAGATATACCGGGACATGTACTGAAGTGGGCACACAGTCAGGAAACCGGGGCGTGTATTAAAATGTTGATTAACTTGGTGTAGATACAGTGAACATTAACCAATACTATCATGCATATCAATGTACTGTAAGTAACTTATTGTGCAGCTTCCATGGACGTGCACTGCTGTGACCGTGTGACTCTGAGGAACAAAACCAGAGTGAAGTTATTTTCATGGGGAAAGGCGGCTCCTGTAGGGGACCTGAGCGCTGCTGGGAAAGGACACAGTGGGGAACGTACTCTCTGAACTCAGAAACCATAGATGTGTCGAGATCTGTTGATTTGAGCTAAAAGAAACCATTTGCTGTGCTCACTTTTCCCTAAAAGACAGGAGTACAGAGCAAATGCTAAATGGGGAGGATATAGAAATGTGCACATGTAGTCAAGAGACTGCCACAGTCATGCATGCACTGATGCTAAATACTAAATGTGCCTTTAAACATTAAGATGAATGTTTTACAGCCAGTGTTAGTAGTGCAGAAGTGGCTAAAACTGTAAATCGTAGTATTTTGGATTATTAGGGTGATTTGTTCATTCAAAGGCCATTTGAATGTGTCCATCATGTTCTTTTATTATCATTTAGTGCCTTATCAGCCAAATTTCCCTAAACTATCCGGAACACAATAGAGTCCTTGAAAAACATGGTTTGGATCTTTTCTCAAACTATTTAATGTTGGACCAAGAAATGTTGTCACATACTATGAAAATCAACTATCATTTGAAATGTATTGTGTTTTTATGGTTGATCTATTTATTTAATCCTGCTGCTAAAACCAGCACAACATGATAACTCTGATAACTTTAAACCCATTTTTTGGATCACTGTTGCCATGTGCAAAATATTCTCTGCCTTTAAGTCACTGTTTTTCCATGAAGGAAAAAAAACCTGTTTTGGCCTGTATTTCATATTTTGACCATAAACACAATAATCTGTTGAGCTGGTTTGGGTTTTATTTTGTAAATATGGCAGGAATGTGTTGACCGCAGTCAAAGGGATGTATGTATCTACAGACCTCAATAAAAGAGCCAGTTGCCTTGTTTTCTGAACTGAAACGTCACCTCCTGACGCCACACTGAAACATTAAACTTTGTTTCTTGTCATAATGAAACTGTTCATATTTTTTAATCATATACAGTCGAGGGTTCAATGAAAAACTGTATTTGCTGTTTGAATAAAAGGAACTATGTCATGTGGTAACCCAGAATAAACGACTATATTTGAATGACTTTTAATATTACGCTGGTTTATTTACTTGCCTGACAAAGTAAATACTATCTTTTTATGTGATTTACAACCCTGGTTGTTCAATAAATTACTTAATATACTTAATATATATAAAAAATATATATATATATTATTATTAGTTATAGAAGGGAAAGTGCCAGTGGAACTGATAATGTTGGTGACAGCAGCTTTGTTCTATTTAAATGCCCCCATATGCCCTTAAACTTATTTTTATTCCTTAATTCCTAAGTTTCTGAGTGTTTGCATATCTTCTTTTTATTTTTTCTATGGAAATGTTTGTTTCATTTCCAAATAATTTTATACATAAGCATGTCAACAAACTTTAGTTTGACGCATTGTGAAATACACTGTGGAATAAATATATACATAAACTGATCTGGACACATTTTTCATAATTTAATAAACAAAATGATGATAATAATGACAGTAAATGTATTCATAGTAATGATAGTAGCAATAATGATAATAATTTTAATTTAATAATTATAATTCATATTTAATTCATACGTATATTATACGGTTTGTGTGACTCTACTCCCCCACGCCTCTAGGTGGCGGTAAAGCTTCATGCAACATTGTGCCTGTACTCGACATGAAAACCAGGAAGTAAACTTTCCTGTGAACGATGGAGCAAAGTTCCAGTGAAACCAGTGAAAAAACCTTCACCTGCCAGTTGTGTGGTTTAAGCAGCTCTTATAGTTACTACGGACAGAAGCCACCAAACACTAGAGCCATTGTGTAAGTCACTAACTCAGCTCCGGAGCTAGCCATGCTAAAGCTAATGCTGTTAGCTGCTACGTGACTGTATTTACAGCGAAAACAACCGTCCAGCGATCTGTTCGTCGCATCTATAACAAGCTTCTGTCTCTTCCCCGTGCACCACGATAATCTACTAGACGGTACAGAGTGTTTTACTCCTTCTGTCTGCTCCCCATCAGGTTGCTGGAGGAGTGTTTTGTGACAAAGGATCCCTTCAGTCCGGACAGGGAGAAGTTCCTGGTGCTGGGCTCCACCTGCAGCCTGTGCAGCCTCTGTGTCTGTGCTGGATCGGTAAGGTCCAGTCCTCAAGCTTGAGTTTCTGCCACAGACTCAACATGCGATCTTACACCGTCTCTTCTCACATGGTTCATACGTGGAGGCACTGATGTGGGCATGATGCTTCAGGGTCAAATGATATGACTGTGTGTGTGTGTGTGTGTCTTTAGAAAGGGTTTTAAAACTCATCTATATGGACGAGCATTTTAATAGTGTTCATTTTTAGTTATTCTGCTTTAATTGGATTGTTTCAATGTTGTTCTTTTATCTGTTTGGTTTTATTGCATTGCTGAGTATGATCTGGCTTTTCTGTGATTTCTTATCTTTGCACTTATAGTGTATCTTGTGACTCTGGTTTTGAAAGGCCCAATAGAAAATGAAGGTGTTGTATTATTATTATGATTATTATTATTATTTTATATAATAACAAAACATTAACATCAGCATATATATATATATATATATATATATATAATATGAAGCAAATTAGTAGTTTCCTGCTGGACCTGATTGACCTTGTTGATCACAGTTGAAAACCAGTACAATCTGTACAGACCTTGTAATTGATTCCTCGGCCCTGAAAGATACATCGTAATGAAATAAATTGCCGTCTCTCCTGGAATAAGTGGGTTGTATTTGGTGCTTGTGTGAAACTGGGCCACTGATGCTGACCTTTGCTCTCTCCTCTTTGACAGGACTGCAGTCTCTTCTACACCAAGAGGTTCTGCATGCAGTGTGTGAACAAACACCTGGACCAGTTCCCTCACCAGATCCAGTCCGAGTTGGCCAAGAAGAAGCAGAGCTCCAAGGCTGCCGTGTCATGACGTCCGACGAGACGTCCAAAATCTGCTCAGGTGTCTTGGACGAATAGCTTTTGTCATGAATATTTTTTATATGCACTTTTTAATAAATCCATACTGGATGAAACTATAATTACACAAAGCTGAACAACAAAGCATCCTGTACTGAATCCACGTCACTCTGTTATGATCACATCTGATTGGAAACACACATCCATCACAAAAGTGCAAATCTATCCTTGCGGCCAGGATGTTAACCTGCTGCCTTATACTCAGCCAGGTTTTAGTTGTTTATTGCAGAGTTTTATAGAAGTAAACTGCAGGTGTGAGGAGTGCTGCCAAACCCCTGCTGGATTGTGTTTGCAGGCTCACAATCAAACCTCCCAATTAAAAATGTCGGACAGTTTAAAATCTGAACTTTCTCCAAATTTTTTGTACACTGCAACTAAAAAAATATGTTTTATTCAGTGGAGCACATTTTCTATGCTATATAAACTCATAATCAAATAAGGATGAACAGTTTTAAACTATCTCTACCATGTTTTCAGTTATGACCATGATGCTCATCTAAGCCCACAGCAGCTATTCTAGTCTCTCTGTAAATAGTTCCAACAATATTACAGCCATGAGCGTATGAGTCAAAAGAGCAAAGTGGAAGCAATAGTTCAGTTGCAAGTCACACTCAGGCATCGATTCATTCTTCCACTGCTGTCAAAGTGGGGGAAAAAATAAATGTTTTTACATTTTTTAATGAGCCTGTTCTTTTTTACTGCTTTTCAGCAACATATTGTAACAGTAACATTAACGGCACATCCTCTAATATTACACACATGTTCACAGTGACACATTGTTTGCAAAGGGCATCACAGCTCGAACTTTGATTCCTGTTTGTTCATGGTCAAAGCTTGAAGTGTTGACTTCTGTCGAAAAATACTCTTTGTTCTGAAATCATAAAAATCCTAAAACACAAAAATAGAGTTTTGTTTTGTGACTTTTTTTTGTTATCGTGGATCATAATTAATGTTTAACTAACAGTGATTTCACTGCAGTTGCAACATTCCACAGTGGTGTGAAACTGTTACTCCCCTTTTGTCCTTTTAAATTACACCCGGTGTCAAATGTAGCTTCCCAACTACTAATTATCAAAATAGCCTTAAACTGACATCCCTAAACTTTTCTTCTTATTTAGGTGTCACTTCCTGGTGAGAATGCTCAACCTTGTCTCAGCAAAAGTAGAATAAAACTACAATGAACTCAGTAGAGATCATACCCCCCGCCAAGGCCCACCACTACCTTTATGAAACCACATTTAAATTCACCAGGTCCAGATTTTTATCTGGATCTGCACTAAATTGCGGGCAAAATATCCGTCCCATCAAGATCCATGAATTGTTTTGTAAGGAAGTGGGAAAATTTGTATTGATCTTCTACCTGATCTGGATCCACACCAAAATTGAATAAGTTCTTCCCTGACTAATGGATCCTTTGCAGTTTTGTGGAAATAATCAAATTAATACA
Source organism: Verasper variegatus (assembly GCA_026259375.1). Classification (NCBI taxonomy): domain Eukaryota; kingdom Metazoa; phylum Chordata; class Actinopteri; order Pleuronectiformes; family Pleuronectidae; genus Verasper; species Verasper variegatus. The sequence goes on along the minus strand of CM048058.1, from coordinate 9,816,804 downwards.
TGTGGAGTATTCCGATCTGAGGTCGCATTATGTAGACGTATATGTTCTTCTGTGGGTCCTGCCCCCAGTCCTCAACAAAATGTCATGAAAATCAGTTGAGTTGTTTTTTGTATAATCCTGCTGCAGAAGAAAACATAACCTCCTTGATGGAGGTAAAAAAGAAACTTTCACAGTTATTGTCACATTATCTAACTGGTACTTCCCCCCCCCCCCGCTGCAGCTGAGCTTTAATATGTCCAACTGTGCAGGAGAAAAAATCCTAAGCATTCGCCTTAAAGCATTCGGTTCTGCATGTGTGACCTTGTCAAAATGTTCTCTTGCCTTATTTCTCCTCTTACCCGCCTAATCAGTTTGATCAGAATCTGCTTTTAGCTCGTGGGTCGCTCTGCGCACACAACACTGTGCCCACTTTGCAGCAGCGTAAACACATTATGGATTAAGTGTGATTCCCAGCGATAACATCGATATAACAGATGTCCTCACTGTATTTGTCACGAGATGTTTGGGTCTTCTCGGGGGTTAACTGAAACAGCATGGCCTAAAAGGCAGGCGCAGGGAGTTTTAATGCTGCGCAGGAATGCACAGTGACACACACACTATAGTTTTAGGGCTTAAACTGTTGTAGAAGTCGATTTTTTTCACTCGCTCACTTCAGGATTCCTCTGGAATGTATGGAAAATAAATGTGAAAGCTGTTAAATCTTGACATGAACCCAAATTAGACTCTTGGGTGAGACATTTTTTATATGATGCAAACAGGAAACCCTCAAAGGGAAATGGCTGCGAGTCTCAAAGTTTGTTTTTTTTCCTCTTTTTTTTTTTTTTTTTTTTAAAGCTGCACCACTTTCTGTTTCCTCATTATGTAAATTCCAAGTACACACAAGCAATTGCAACCAGTGTAGCACACAAACCGCCGCTGTGGCACCAGTGGCGAAGTCTAAAAGCGATAGGCACCAAGCCAACGATGACGGAAGGATTTCTACTCCAGAGCTGATGTCATCTTATGCCAGGAGGCAGATTTGTGGCCTTTTTTGTAGTTGTTGTTGTTGTTTTCCTGCGTAAAAGCTCTCAGTTATGTCTCATCCCCCACTTTCCCATCATATTAGATCTGATTCTTGCATTGGTGTCATTCAGGATTCTCTCGGTGCTGTCCAGGCAACCAGCCTGTTTTTCCACCTGTTTGAAGGTGATCAAGGATGTGTCATCGATGGAGGGCGGTGCACAAGGCAAACTAACAGTCACAGCAAGATGTTGGATACATTGTTTTGATCTGTTGTTACTATGACTATAAAAAGACGGACGACGTGACAGTTCTCCAAAAGTAAAGTCAAACGGCCTCGATCGCCACCTGGTGGCTGGCTGTAGTATAGGTCATAAACCCTGCCTCCTCCATGTTAGTGGATGGGACATGGACCAAACTAAAAAGTCAAAATACAAACTTTCTGTAATGTGGTACTTATCACACTTTATATGTTCAAGTGTTTGTTTCCTTTTAGGTTTGGTTTTAATTAGTTATTTGGTGCTATGACAATGGGCTGAAAGGTCATGATTGACAGTTGAGACTAACTCGTGATTGGTCGAGCATGTAAATCAGCAAGACCTTGATGCTCCATCCACTGACGGCTACTGCTCTCTCAGGCTCTCTCTGGATTTAAAAGTAGCTGCATGAACTGAAACAGAACGTGTACCATGCTGCTAGAAAAGGGGCTGTTGTGCCGTAACAAACACCGCCACCTCTGCGTAAAAGCACCCCCTTGAGGCGAGATTTAGTAATGACGAGTGATGATTGGTTAGAAGTAGGGTTGAAATCATGTTGAACGTACACTGGGGGGCTTTTCGCATCACGGGTGCTTAGTGCAGCACAACAGTGGCGTCATTGTCCTTCACTTATCTGGCAGCGGTAACTGAATACATTTACAGTGATTGAATCAAGTGGTGAGCCTAAGCTGTGTATGTGACACTGAATCAGATGAAGTAGTGAAATCCGTCAGCGCTCACACAATCACTTGATGATTGATTCATGTGATAGTGTTACCAGCCCCCGAGCGAGACCTCGGCCCAGCGCTCCTGCAATGTGAGATGAATCTTTTTACCAGTGTTGTTCTCTTATCAGGTTTTACTCTGCAGACAAATAGCTGACTGTTTTCAAAATCCACAACATCTCACAGCGCAGGAACACGGAGATTATTGACCTCAGTCTGAATATGATTATTTAGATCTTTATGTTTATATGAGTTGTGGCAGTGTTTAGACTGGTGCAAGTTCTTGGAAGTTAATGTGTCCAAGACTAAAGAGATGAGAATAGATTTAAGGATTTTCATCTCTCATGTGCTGATTAATGTTAAGGCTGTTGAGCTGGAGCAGCAGTATAAATATTGGATGACAAGCTCGACTTTGGGTCTCATGTTGTTGCCATGTGTTAAAAAAGCATGTGCGTCAGTAGTACTTTTATGATTTTTTTTTTTTTTTTTATCAAATTTGTTTCAATTGCATATTTTCTCTTAATTTCCTGGTATAAATGTGTGCAGCAATATTGTTGGCACAGCCCTAACTGACCTTCATCACCTGTACAAGGTCAAGATTTTAAGAAGGCCTAAATAATCCCAGACGATTCTAGCCACCCAGTGTTCAGTGAGGGTCGTTGCCTCCGTCTGGCCATAGATTCAAATTTATGAGTGTGTGCAAGTTGGTGCAGATCCTAATAAAAATCCAGATCTAGCTAATTAAAAAGTGGGACTTGTGGACTTTGGCGGAGGTAAGCGCTTTTCTGAGTGCCCATCCAGTTCCAAGTATGACCCTATTTGGTTTAATGTAATCAGAACATGCTGTTTAGATTGCAGTGCTTTATGACATGGTCTCACATACGAAAAAATCTATCAGTGTATCGCCTCCCGTTCACTTGCAAATTGTATGAGCAGGGTGGTGAATTAAACATGTGCCTCCTGTGGGGAAGCAAATGAACTTGGCATCTCCTTTTGAATGTGTCCCCTTACAGCCTGTTATCTTAATGAGTTAAAATCGGAATATAAGCGTCCATGTAAACGTGCTTGATGCATGTCAGTGAGGATCAAAGGAAGCATTTGACCTTTAATCTTCATGTCTGACTTTGAACCAGGTGTCAATGGACAGTTAAACCCGGATCACTTTCTCCTGTAACTCACATTAGTTGACTCTCCTGTGTTTCCCTAATCAAACAGCTCCATAAAGTCACATTCAACACAGAGTTGATCCCATGCAGCTTAATGCTGTTGCCCTGTTCGACTTTAAGAACTGTATGGGCGGTCCCTGCTGCACAGACCAATGAATCGCCCTCTCTTTTTAAATAGTCCTTGATGTCAACTTTTCGTCTTCACTCATAGCTCCCTCTAACGCCATGTTGGCTGTTATGACTTGACTTGTTGTTTTCATCAGTCTTTACTACGGACTTGACAGGAGTGGCTCTCTCGAACGCTCCCTGCGCCTTTTTGGAGACGCTTTATACCATTTTGGATGAGACGCGCGGATTACGCATGCACCATCCCCCGTGACTTTGCATTTTTACAGGAATACGACTTGGAAGTACGCGTTTGAGAAGATTTAATTTTTTTGGGTTGTTGTTTTCTTCCCCCCTCCCCTCCTTGTCTTATGTGCATCAAAATGTCAGATGTTCGCCTTTCTAATGCGAGCCCGACATTGGAGAGGGTGGATGCGCGCCAGCCGGACAACATGAGAACCCCGGTGCGCAGAAACCTTTTCGGCAGACCCGACTGGGAGGAGATACGGAGGAATTCCGCGACGGCGGTGCAGGAAGATGTGGAGGCTTTCAGGGAGAGGTATAACTTCGACCCGGTGGAGGATCGACCGCTGGAGACGCGTAACTTCGAGTGGGAGGAGGACCGCAGCGCGCCGGAGTTCTACCTCCGGCCGCCTCACGGGAGCCAGCCGCCGCGGCGAGAGGAGGAGCTGCCCGGCGGTGACCTCCGGCAGGAGAGGAGCGAGACGCGGCCGGAAAACCAGGCAGCCACGGAGCGACCGAGGAAAAGACGCTCTGGAGATTCAGGTGATTTCTTTTTTACCTTCCATTATTGAAGCTGTCACGCAGTTTTCTTGCATATCTGAAGTGTCGCTGTGTCGCAATGCGGAGCCGCCAGCCGGGTTCGACCGTGAGCTGCGGTCGGCTCATCACCGTGTCCCTGCTCACAAACAGCAAATCACTGGGGAGGAGAGAAAACTTAAAATATATCCGCTTATGAAACTTAAAAAAACTGAAATCCTCCCCGAATTGGAGGCCGCACGTCACTTTACTCCACATTACTCAACATTACTTTTTTTTATTACATTGTAACCCGCAGATGTGACATTCACGCTAAAATCGGCGGTTTTTCCTCCGGAGTCTGGCAGCAGCTCGTCTGTCAAGTGTACGTGCTGCTCCACACCCTCACAACTTTCACTGACACTTGTTTCGTCTCTTCTCCTCCGCCAGGTCCCTGCTCCAGCGAGTGTCAAAGTAAAAGGTCGCATACCGACGAAGATGATGATGAAGACCCGTCGCACGGTGCGGCGAGTCAGGCGGTGAAAGCCGCGGAGCAGAGGAGACCCGACCGGCCAGAGAGCAGCGCGGACGTCCAGTGAAAAACAGCGGTAGGTTTGAGATCATTGTCCCGCTGTTCCACTTGTGTCGAGTGCAATGAATTGCCAATGGCACACAGGGCTCCAGTGTCTCAAATACTAATAATCGGCCTTCATGTTGGGTGCCAATAGACTTTTGTTTACTTGTTTATCATCAGCACCAACACATTTGAGTTGAAAACACATTTATTTCCTGCATTCAGCACTTAACACGTCATCAACCTTCAATACCTGCAGGTTTTTTAAATCCTCCACAACTCACACTGTGTGTGTGTGAGAGAGTGTGTGTGTGTGTGTGTGTGTGTGTGTGTGTGTGTGCGTGCGTGTGCGCGCGCGTGCACGAGAGATTCAAGTCAAGTATGAGCAACTGCTTTTTCAATTGCACCATTCAACAAGCCGTTTCCTCTTTATGTCCCACAGAGCAGCGCAGACCTGTTGCTGGTTTCTCATCATCTGACAGAAGGAGGAGAACAGTACAAAAGAAAAGAGAGAGAGAGAGAGAGAGAGAGAGAGAAAAGAAACAGCCTTTCCCTAAAGAAGGGGATGAGGGGGAGGCTGCACAAGCACTGATTATGAACACTATCAAGTTTTGGCACTCATTTTAATTAAATTGCCTCAGAAGCAGCAGACAATGTAGCAGTGTGCAAATGGATTTTTGCTCATCTTTTTTTTTATTTTGTACCTACTACCTATGTTTCAGATGTAGCACATAAAAGCAAAAGCATAATATGCTTTTATACTTTTTTTTCTTCTTTTTTTTTCTTCGTTAAATGTATTCGAATACTTGTGTGAATTTGACTCGGGAAGTTGCAGTGCAATTTCCAGCAGAGAAATATTATTTTGTTGAAATGGTCGTGTGCTATCATTCTTCAGGTAATTGATGTAAGTTACAAATGCAGATTTCAAAAGTCAGAGTCACGTGGAAACAACAACAAAAAAAAATGTCTTCACTTTTTCTATGGCTTTGTTTGTCCAGTGTTTAAACAGCCTGTCTTGTTTCTGAAGGCCACACTGAAAGTCGAGGGTCCATCGAACTGGGAGCAGCCATGATAGATAAAGTTTACATGCAGATAATATTTCTTTATTCCCCCTTTTTAATGTCATTATTATATTTCCTTTTTTTTCCTGTTTTTTTTCCAAAGTTTGTGCCTTTTGGGGGGGAGGGGGGGGGATGGGAAGGAGGGGTGGCTAAACTGCTGAGCAATATCCAACCAAATTTAAACAGTATTTGCTAATAATCCTAAGAATTAGCTATTATTATTATTATTATTTTAAAATTAGGTGAGTTATTATTTTAGTGGGTTTTAGGCCATGTATCCCACCCCTTGTAATAAATAAATTCAGTAGTCCAGGCCAACATAGATAAAATATGTTAAAATCACTGGGCTACTTGTTATGCAAATATGTGAATCAAAGATTTGTGTTTGTGCTGTGGAATTCATGTGGAACATGTAATTGCACTATTGTTACTTTCTCATTTATTTTAGTGAAGGCAGAAAACAAAGTTACGCTGCCTTATTTGGTGTCAAACTTTGAAGTGTACCTGTGTGCCTTTTTTTTTTTTGTTTTTCGAAAAACACTGAAAAAATTATACAAACTTATTTATGTTGAGCTTTTTTTTTCGTGGGTGTATGTATCGCTTCCCAAAGCAACAACTTTTGTGCATTTTTTGTAAATATATATTTTCATTATTATTTTTAAGATAAATAAACTGTTGCAAAACTGAGCCTAATAATCGATTTTATACCCTGTGTGTTTTGTGTTGTTTTTTTTCTTCTACTCCATCAGCAGTTGGATTGATTTAAAAAAGAAAGAAAAATAAATAAATTCATGTGCTCACTATTTTGATTGCACAGCACACATCTGCTCCACCCTTCGCAAACACACTAATGTTTAATGTGATCCGCCCATGTAAACTGGCTGCTAATAGTCATTACACAAAGTGACACAAAGACCTAGTGCAGATACAAACATGCTATTAGAAAGGTTTGATGAATGACAGTAGTGATAGGATCAGTAACACAATTACCACTGATAAGTCACATGAACAAATTTGACAACTCAGTCATTTCTATAGTATTCCTATAATCTGCAGATAGGAAGTAAGGAAGGTAAAGAGTGCACCGGCAGTGTTTGGTGCAGTGTTGTAAAGTTGAAAACGTGCTCATGGTCTGAAACCCAGTACACAGTGTACATCTAGAGCGCAGGTACAGCTCTGGTGTGCAGTGTGTGACTGTGCTGGATCGTCTCAGCCCAGCTCTGCCTCTAGAAGTTGAAAACAACAAGGGTATGTCCTGAGGAAAAGAGGGAGGGGGGGTGGTGGACTGGTAAGAGGTGCTTTTTTTTATTTTTTTTCCCCGGAGTTATTGACTCTCCCCGGTTCCAATCACAGCGCAGAGAGGAAAAGCAGACCACTTAGGAGGCAGCCAGTCACAGAGCAGTGGGAGGGAGCCCGGGACAGAACAGGCTGTTCTTTTCATAAAACACACACCACCCAATTAGTTTCATTGGCTGACTCTTTCCTGTTGATACCAGCCTGTAGGAGTCACATACACACACAGAGAGAGAGAGAGAGAGAGAGAGAGAGAGAGAGCGCTACTCCTATAATATCTGGTGCTGACTGTGAGTGTGTGCAGTGATCACCACTGAGCTTGTTGCCTCTTTGTAAACTTTCAGAGAAAGTTGTAACACGTCATGTTTCCTTTTTTTCCCCTCAAAATACATTTGTTACTTTGGACCATAAGACACATTCAAATGTATCAGCTGCCTTGTAAAGTAACACAAATATGTGCCGTCACAAAGATCATCCATCATTTCTGCATGTTAACGACTTGTTGGTTTTGTATATTTCCCAATCCGGGTGTGATTGTCTTCATGTTTGTCCTGCACAATTTTTGAATACAAAATAACTCAAGGATGCATGGACGGATTTTCACCAAACTTGGGAATATATACTTGGGAAATGACATCATGCATTTTTGATGTGTCACTGCATCCTACAGGAAAATAAGTACACATGTATACATGTGTAGAAGTGGATTAGAAACATGATCCACAGCTAAATGTAGATTAAACAATCATAAAATATAAAATATTCACAATGTTCTGCAACGAGACAAACGTGCAGAACACATCCATCCATTAGCTATAGGCGGCCAGAGCCTCTTCCAGCCTGAGAACCTGCAGGTTTAAAATCAGGGCAAAGCACTGGTTGTTACTGAACTTCATTATCTTTTAATTCTGATCAGCTCCAGGTGGTTTTTCATGGTCATGGGGGGGGGAGAAACATCTAACGTGAATCAAATTCCTTGCAAATAGTTACAGATGCGTAAGAAGCTACAGAGGTGGCCTCCATGCACAGTAATCAAGCATCACATGATGTATTGTTTAACTCGCTCAGGGAAGGAAAGCGCAAGCACACAAAACTGAATCTGTGCAGGGAATACTTGATTTTTCATGCAACTGGATGTCTTGCGTACAAAATGATACAGAATTTATATGTTTTTAGAGTCTGTATTATGATAATATCGCTTTATCCAACTTTGCCATTATTCACATGCTTGTGTCCAATGTTATGAATTGTGTTTTTGGACCTTTTCTTTAAATGTAAATGTAATATGTTACTTTTAGCTCTGACTCTTTTACAGAAATGCACCGTGTAAAATCCTATAAGCACCGAGGTAAAATGGATAGCCGCCAAATACATTTCCATTCTGTCACACTGGTCAGGAATCCTGCTCATAATATGGTATGGAGGGAACATTATATGAACAAATTATGACCCTCTTTCCTCCTGTTAAATCGACTCTTTCACTTAAGGAGGAAAAGTTTAAAGTGACTCATGACATTTAGTTGATGGTTCTTGTAAGCGACATTGAGTTCCGGTCATTGAAAAACCAACTTCCTCTCAATTTTCTCCGGTTTCCAGCCGCGATATAATGACAATAACATATGAAGTGGATGTCGTTTCAGCTCAGTGCTCGGAATGATCTCCGCTGTAGGAGACGGCTATCGAGGAACAATTTCACACAAGACTCAACAGTCACACCGGATCCAGAACTGAACATTTTTGAGGTTGTTAATCAAACACGTGCGGTGGGTTTACAGCAAATCACAACACCCACTATCTGATAAATACATCCATCAAAAAGATATCTATTAAAATGTGTGCACGCCCTCCTCTCAGGCGTTCTCACTATTTCTGATCCTGATTCCACCTCAGGGTTGTGTGTGTGGGCGTGCTCAGACACGGCTGACATCTCCGTGACTCTGCCATTAGATGTGTTGCACCTGCAGGGTTCTCTCTAATTGGGGGAGCTGCAGTCTGAGCAGAGGTCAAATCAGCCTCAACTCAAATCACTTGTGTGAGGAGGTGCCGAGGCTTTAAAAGAGAAGGGTGGTGCGTCGCTCAGACCCTCTGTCAGCGCGCTGCCAAAACTCTTAGCTCCAACTTACTGTTTTTTTGTGACTGTGCATGATTGTGAAGCAGAATGTTTGATGTTTTAGTGGATTCGAAGGACAGCTCTTGATTTAGGCCTCTTTCAGACCTGGTATTGACTTCTGTCCTGAGAGATCTGATCACAAGAGGTCAAAGCTTTAAATACTGTGTGTACAGACCTGGCAATAACACTGTGTCCTGAATGTGTCAGCTCTCACTTCCCCCGCTCCATATGCAAATGATCACATGCATCATTTGCGTGTATGAAAATAAATGATTTGTTTGACACGTGTGTGTGTGTGTGTGTGTGTGTGTGTGTGTGTGTGTGTGTGTGTGTGTGTGTGTGTGTGTGTGTGTGTGTGTGTGTGTGTGTGTTTTATGCTATGAAGGAAGATTTTACCCATTTAAGAAAAGTATCGATCCCCTTTGTGGTGGTCGGTGTTGATATTTCGTTAATGGCCGCAAATAAATCAACTTATTACTACTCAGAAACGTAAAAATACATTGATTCATTCCAGGAAGGTCAGAGGACGCCAGCTGAGTATCCCTCATGTGGACCAGACCACCTCCGCACGTGGTCTGAGTGATGGGATCTCAGGACATATTTGGGTGCGTTCACACCTGTGCTTAGCGGTGACCACTTGTGACCGGATCCCTCAGGACGAATCCCAGGTCTGAACGGGGTCTTGCAGATGTGTAAACATGATGAAAAGAGGTTCAGTATGAGAGATGATGCAGATATGACATCGCCACTTCAACTGATTTCAGAAAACGGTGTCAGGCGTGACCTCAAAACCAAAGCTGACGGACATCTCTGTGTCTGTTTGTGTGTGTGACTCCAGATTGACCCTGTTCACCATTACACTCTAGCTCTGTGAGAAAGACGCACGTGCACACCCGGCCGTGGTCTCGTGTTGATTTTTTACCAGCCTCCAGTCCACGATTCAAGATGTACGAGGGGTTTAATCCGTCCCTGTGCGCAGCGGTACGCCGTGAGATTCCTTCCAAGTCAGGAAAGCACTTCCATATTCCCAGCATTAAATTAGCAGGCCCCTAATTGTTGCTGCAGATAACGAGAGGAGAAATGGGTCATAAAAGTCTGACATGTTGGAGCTGACGCTATGAATAGATATTCAGCAGAGGGCCTACAAAGCATGAGCTCATAACTTGGCAAACTCGGCAGGAGAGAATTTTTTTAGTCTTGTTTTATTCTGGAAATACAACTTCCCCATCTGTTTCGTGTTATTAATTTGTCTGATTTTTTCACTTTGTTTTAATTTTTTTACAAGGGCAGGGCGGCTTTATTTTTCCGCCACACTCTGCCTCATGGTCATGTGTTGTTGGCAGGGGCGAGAGAGCTGAGAGTTAAGAGGAAGGAAAGAAATGAGGGAATGAAGAGAGAGGAAAAAGGATGGAGTTAAAGAGGGAGAGATAGAAAAGGGAGGACGGGCTCCTTGGCTGTGTCTCGCTGCAGCCTGGCCAAATCACGTCCAGCGCAGGATGTAAACAAACTAATCTGCCAATGTGGCGTTTTTACACATTTCGCTCTGGGCTGTGTGACTCATTCAGCCGGGCTGTGTGTGACCTCAGATGCTGGCTGGTCGACTGCTGCAGCGCCGGAGTGTTTAGTTTGCCTTGCAGCAGGGGTCACCACGACGGTGCAGGCCTGCCATGTTCACATTTTAATGCCATTTCATAGAGAGGACAGAGAAATCAGCCTTTTCAAATAATACTGTAAGCAGTTTTCAATGGCATGGGCAAGATCTAGCACTAAATTTGATATCATACAACTTTACATAGAGGCTCTTATGGCTCCTATAGATTTCAGTCCTAGTTGGTCTGGTTTGAGGTTACCAGTGGAAAAAAGGGAGCTACAGCGGGACTATCAAAACTCTACTTTATCCGAAATACAGCAGAAAGTGTAAAATCTATTTCACAGCTCAGCAGAAAAAACACATTTATGTAACTAGAGCACATATCTCTGCCAAGGCCCAACAGTCTCCTTAAATCCAACCAGGCTGCACTAAATCACACACACTGATTGTTTTTCTTCATCAAGATCCATGAATTATTTTCTGGAAAACTTGTGAAAATGTTGAAAGACACCGTATCTCATAAGGTTAAAGAAATTCCTTTTGTCTGAATCCAAAACTCAATGGGTTCCTTCTTGGCCCATGCCTCATCCTTAGTTTTGTGAAAATCTAGGTGCAAATATAACGTCCTCAGTGGATGTAATAAATAAAACATTGAGGAATATAAAACATTTCCCTGTGACTACTTACCTGTGACCATCACATGTTTTGCTGATTGAATTATTTTTGTGTGTGTAATTTGATATAAAACCTGCTTAGGAATGACACTACTGTCAATGAAAACTACTATACACTACACAGAGGTGATGCAGAATGTAAATGCACTTGATAGCATTGAAATGCAGGCCATGACAAATGTTTTAATTTCAAGAAAATGAAGCTATGAACTACAAATCGACAGCAGTGAAACCCTCTTTGGCGGAGGTAGCAATATAAAAGCAATGATAAAATACAGAATTAATATCACATTAACAGCTTGCGACATGAAGACTTAAATGTTAAAGACGTACACACTCGAACGACGCACCATCCTGGATCCTCTTCAATTCCTGTGCGGGTCACATGTCTTTGATTTCTTTCATCTCGCCCCCAAGGGTTGGATGACGTGTGTGTGTGTGTGTGTGTGTGTGTGTGTGTGTGTGTGTGTGTGTGTGTGTGTGTGTGTGTGTGTGTGTGTGTGTGTGTGTGTGTGTGTGTGTGTGTGTGTGTGTGTGTGTGTGAAGAACAAACCGGTTGAAATAAGGCAACGATTAACTGCTGAGGTGACTCGTGCTCTAGTTAATAACCCGGGGGCCATATCGTCTCAATGTGTATATCACAGTTAACACAGCTGGGGGGGGGGGGTTCTCAGAGCACCACAAAATTACTCTGAATTTCGTTAATCCTAGAATTTCATGTGTTTGCCCGCTGGTATGTGTGTGTTTGTGCAAGTATTTCATGCAACAATGCTGCTTATTTAAACTCATTACAACTGCTGCTTATTCCCTGACCTTGGTGACACACAGCTGGTTGTAGGATTATCTACTTCAATGTGATACTGTACTAATTAATGATGAATTTAAGGGACTGCTCCGCTCTGCCAACACAAACCTGTGGGTGGACACTGTGTAATGTATCAAGTCGCCAAAACCTAAACAACTTTGAAATGAGAGCTGGCCCTGGATGATCTGTGAGGAGTTGACCCCTGCGCCAAAGTTTTTTTTTCTCTGGCGGTGAGTAACGTTTGACCTGAGGACAGACATGTGGCTACAGGAAGTATCAGTGCTCGCAGGTTCAGGGTGAGGGCAACCAAACGCCTCTAATGTGCCTGATTGGTGCTGTGATGGGGTGAGCTCAGGTCGCGACCCTCCGAGGGGGCAAGCGTTAAAGGCTAAATGCTGACATGACAGCAGCAGGGGGATTATTGACTCTGACTGCAGGTCAGAAGGGTTTGATAGAGCGAGTTTAAGTTTGAAATCATGTTCATTTCATGTTACTTCTTACGTACCAGAAGTTTTTTACATAGATTTCCTACCTTTCCATGTACATCCACGCATGCCCTACTAGGCAGGCGACAAACAGACAACTAAATTTGAGTATCCGCCAACGTATCCCCCTGCTGGAATGTGACAGAATGTGGGTCAGGTGGCAGAATGTGGGATCTCCAGACCAACGTGGAGCGGATATGGAACACGGAACCTATGGCTAACCCATTAAACATTGGCAGGTTGAAGTGGTGAACCTGTAAAACGTAGAGATGTTCTGATACCTTTTTTTCGTTTCCCGTTATTTATTCTGATACCTGGACTTTGCGTATCAGTCGATACCAAGTACCGTACCGCGTTGGCCCTTATCGCCAAAAGCTTTCGAATCTTGTGGCCTTTCCAGGTTGACACATTTCCCAAACTTTCCCCCATGTCTACCTATAAATACCTACTCTAGATTATCTAGTATTATGAAACTGTGATGTATGACTAATTGGGTCTTGAACTAATTGGGTCCTGAACTCGCCTCCTCTCAGAGGGTTGCTCATATTGTATTTCCCAGAATGGTTTTCACCATCTTTAAGACAAAAGGTGGGAGCATGTTGCATCCAGTTGTGGATTTCTACACGTAGGTGGGAGGAGAAATAGAAAGTGACAACACAATTAGAGCAGAAGAGCAAGTTTGAGCCTCTCTTACTATGATTAAGTGTTTTTTTTGCTGCACCGTGTGGTTTCCAGATAAGCTTTTCATTTCACTTCTCATGAAATGACAGATAGACCAAGAGGTTTAGTGCTGCATTAAATAGTTGAAAGGTTCAACTGTAGCTGCACTGCAAACATCTCATCTGACCACATCTCTCAGGAGGAGATAAAATACATATTAAACACGATACCGCCTCATATATATATATATATATATGTATAAACAATAAGATAACTAACTGCATTTTGGGGCCTAGTTTTAATGGACATCTTAGTTTCATCCTTTTTAGGAATAAAGTTAAGAAAACTCTTGAACTTAAGACATCATCTTGGAGGAGTAGTTAGTTACAGTAACCCACACTGGGGCCTGGGAGCTGCCCAGTGTGACCACAACCACAGTTGGGAGTCCAGTTCAATGTGAGGCAAAGCGCATCCCGTTCAACTTCGACTGCCCACATTTATCCTGTCTGTCTCCGTTTACCCGCAGAGATGAGTTCCAAATGTTAAAACTGCACATGTGCAGCTTCGGCTCGGTGCCGCTGCTTTGCATCAGCATTTTGCAGTGAGCGAAGATGAAGCATTAGGGTTTGCTGTGTTGAAAATAAGTCTTGTATTGATAAGTGAGAAACTGCAGCCGAAGGTGCAACATGTGATTTTCTAAACTTTTATATTAAGCATTATCAAAAGAGTGAGTTTTGCTCAAGGGAACTTTGGCTGTTGTTGGGATTAAGAAACATTTTACTCATAGCACGGCCTTAATCCTGTAGATTTTCAGTTTATTGCTTCTTGCTCAATCTTGAGGTGGCTTTTTGAAAATGTTGGAATTTGGTTTTTGAGGTTGTGTGAGAAAATGAAGACAGGCGTCTGCACACTTTTTTTAAACTTGTGATATCAGGGTCACCACCCACCCACACGCTCACCAGACCTGTGCACTTGCACACCAGCACAGACACACTCATATTCTCATGCTTCTATCTTAACCCTGACTTTAACCATCACAACTAAATGCCTGACACTAACCCTCCACCACCTAAACAACCCTTAGGTTTAAAGGGTCCTTATTTACAACCTGCTGGAGGTCATGCAATCCAGTCCAGAAATCGTACCTTTTAACACTTTCTTATAACTTCTTAAATTAGTGGAACTGAACTTTGTATTGTTTCAGGGCTTTCAATCCTAACCTCAACCAATTTAATTTTTGAATAACCTTACACTAACCTTAACCAAACCAAATCCATCGAATGAATGGGAACCCAAGTCTAACTTCTCCTTTCACCCCACTCTGCTACTGCTGGGGCAGGACTGCACAAAGCTTAGGGAAGTGATATGGGCACCAGGGCATGACTTGACTTGGGGTCAGGGTATAAGTGAGACTCATTGTGATGGATTCATAAGCCTGAAACCAAGTCTTAGCCTCCAAAGAGCCAAAATGTCATCACTCCATAAGTTCTTTATTTAAAAAAATTGCACACGCGGTCAAAAGGTACTGCTTCCCACACACACTTGAAGCAGCTCTTCAATGGCTAGAGACCAAGCAACACTTGCAAAGAGGACATCCAACAATATTTAGCATTGATCACATCGAACAAAAGCAGAAGTTGCACCCACGCTTGCAATGGTGAGACACTTGCGTGCGTGTGTGCCTACGTACGTGTGTGTGTGTGTGTGTGTGTGTGTGTGTGTGTGTGTGTGTGTGTGTGTTTAGCATGTCTGTCTGCTGAATAACCACAAGCCAAATGTCACATCCTGGCTCCTTTTTCTCACAAAGAAACAAATATATTTTGCTTGTTTGAAATGACAAGAGTAAGCCTTGTTACCCCTTAACCCCCAAACCCTCATCAACATGGGTGAAAACTAAAGGTTAATAAAGTAAGCAGGAAGCATGTGACGTTACATCAATGGTTTAAAAAGCATATCTGCATGGTCTAAGGCCGTCTATCTCTCTTCTTGATATTAACCATCTGTTCATAATAAATATACACGCACACACACACACACACACACACACACACACACACACACACACACACACACACGGATCCAGAATGAAATCAACAAGACACACCTGTGAGTATTTGGTCCGAATCCAAAAGCAGGGTGCTCTTTCTTTTTTTTTTTTTCTATCATTGGTGATAATGTGTCGTCTGATAAGCTCTATAGTGGCTCTACTGGTTAATGATTAACTGTAATCAAGTTCTAGGATCACACTTAAGCAAATGTATGCTGAGTTAAGTGCACTGGCACAAAGGGCAGTCCACTGTAAACCAGCAACTGACAGATGGACGAAAACTCAAACTATGTGTTGTTTTTGGTAACATGAAGAGTTTGAATGAAAGAAAGCAACTGTTCATCTCCAGTACATTACTTTCATTTCTCCTCAATAATTTAACTCCATGTTATAAGTAACAGAGTCTGCATTTGGTTTGTACATCCAACGGGTCTCAGAATTTTCAAATTTTAAGAACAATTTTGTGCAAATTTCTGAGTGAAACTCTCTTTACATCGTTGATTTACTTAAAGCCCTGAAACAATTCAAGGTTGAGTTCCAGTAATTTAAGGAGTTATAAGAAATTGTTAAAAGGTACTGGGCTGGATTGTATGACCTCAGGCTGTAAATACGGACTTTAAATTTAAGGCAAGGATTGTTTATGTTTAAGATTGAAATCAGATTGGGTTGTGGAGGGTTAGTGTCAGGCATTTAGTTGTGATGGTTAAAGTCAGGGTTAAGATAGAAGCATGAGAATATGAGTGTGTCTGTGCTGGTGTGAAAGTGCACAGTTCTGATGAGCGTGTGGGTGGGTGGTGACCCTGATATCACAAGTAAAAAAAAAAAGGGTGCAGCCTGTCTTCATTTTCTCACACAACCTCAAAAACCAAATTCCAACATTTTCAAAAAGCCATCTCTAGATTGAGCAAGAAGCAATAAACTGAAAATCTACAGGATTAAGGCCGTGCTATGAGTAAAATGTTTCTAAATCCCTACAACAGCCAAAGTTCCCTTGAGCAAAACTCACTCTTTTGATAATGCTTAATATAAAAGTTATCCAGGTAATCCTGGAAAAGTTAGCAAGAGCAGGCTACACTTTGAACCGATAAATGCAACCGATACATCCCGACCCCTCCCATCGGCTCTCTCGTCAAAACTATGGCCATTTGTACGACCATGTGCACGGCCTGACCACTTGCTCGCTAACGTCTGGCTATCATCTCTGCTTCAGTGATGTCCCTCAGTTATTCGCAACTAATCACGACCAATCATTTCATTCAGCTCTGCTTTTTTCTTTATTTATTTATGGCTCGCGGGACGTACAGACCCGACAAGTAAGCTTAATAAAAAGTGATTCAGAAAGTCAACCCTACCTTTAAAGTCTTTGGTCCTAGTGTCCATATTCATTCTGCGTCAGTATCACATGTGTGCACTGTTGACTTGCCTTGTAATTTATTACACCTTTAGCTTATGCCTCTGCTGCCAAAGTCTTACTAACCAGTAACAATGCAAATTCCTCTATAGCCGTGAGGGAAAATGTTTCCCCCTCAGTTTCAACAGTTCTGTTTTTTCAAGGTGGCAAGAGTTATTATAAACTGCTGCCCTTGATATGGGAGAGCAGCATCTTAGATAAACCTTTAGTTTAAAACCAGCCCAGTAGGTTGGGTTGAATAACTGTGATTGTTACGGTCGTGTGTTGCTCTCTCATCTATTGAAATTATAGCTGTGGTGCGTTTACACTCTTCACAGCTGAGAAACGCTGAGCCCAGATAAAAGCAGCGCTCGTGTGGGTTTGCAATCTTTAGTCGTATTTGCTCTTCATGTTTTCAATGAGTCCAATGTTGGCACAGTGCGCCTGTTAACTCTGACTGGGAGGTTGTGTTTTCATTGGCGTTTGTTTGTCTGTCTGACATCAGGAATACTCAAAAACTACTGAACTGATTAAATAACGTGGAAGGGTGGGGCGGGATCCAGATGAACAGGCGTAATCTGGGAAAGGGCGGATCTTGCTTTCTGTATCGAGTTTACGTGTCTTCGAAAAGCAGCCTGGTCACATGGGTAACAGCCCTCACTCACCTGTCTCCTTGTTGACTGAAATAACACTGACAATATGTCCTCCTTAAAATTATTCTAATTGTATCAAAAGACTTAAATCAACACGTATTAGTCCATCTATAAACACGTCCCCAGCCTGTCAGCCACAGACATTTTATTGAGTTAAAATGTTCCTAAAGTTGGTGACAATAATCTATTTTCATCAAAACATAAAGAGAAATCATTTCCTAAAACAGCTAGGCAACGTAGTTTTATTGAATATGAAAAATAAATATTCCTCTTGTCAGACTAGGGGGATTTAAATAACTACTTCCTGGAGAGACAGTTTGAAAATGTGACACCGCATATTTCAAACATCATGTGTCCCACTTCTCTGCGTATCGCTCCATCTTCCAGTGTGTTTTTATGCATTCAGTTACTCAATAGACTCAAAATAACATGATAGTGAGGGAACATGTCAGCTAGAATCTGGACAAAATTACGGATCTATGGCAGAAAGAAGTGTATCGTCTGCAAACATGATGACACTGGACAGTCCAGAAGAAACAAAGCTCACTCAGGAGCCGGAGCCACAAACATAGAGTAACAAACTCATAGCAATAGATTTATGGTGAGCTCATTCCCACTGCAGCATCACCCCAAAAAATATCTAGATTTTCTGACTTGACTTTCGGACATGAGTATGATGAGCATTTTGACCACTGCCAATACGAACACTATCGTTTGTAGATCTCCCAGATTGCACTGAACTCCATTTGTCACTAGTTTTAGAGATTGCATGAGCTACTTTTGGCTCCAGGCCACTGTGTTCCGAGGAACTTACCTCCATTGTTACAGCAAATTACCACAATAAAAATAGATACGTCAGAATCCGACCACTGACTGATCTACTTTTCTTTCTGCTAAACAGTTTGGTGGACAAATTTACTGGCCACTGCAAAGACTTTAACCAGAGTATGACTGGTGGCTGTTGTTAATCTCCCAACCTGTCCGTCACCCAGGCTGTTTTTTGCATTGAGCGCATTCTGAGCTTCCTCTACGGCTCCAAAGAGGCCTATAAAGTGAGCCATAATTGTTATGTAGATGAGCGATGGGGTTATGTCCCCGGGTGTATAAATATATCTTTATATGAGTGCATGGTAGGTAATGAGCAGTCATTATGATAGGGGCTGTCTGTAAGATTGCACACTGAGTCACATCCCAAGGGCCGTGTGCTGAAGAAACACAAGCAGAGGCACAAAAGGCAGGCAGTTTTCTCACAGGCCTGCGCATTGATGGAAAGGGGAAAGAAAGAATGAAGGCTAACAGAGTGCTAATAGCTGAAACGACAACTTTTCATGGGTCTAACAGAAAAGGGGGGATAAATGGAGAAAAGGATTTGGACACAGAGACAGAGGGAGGAAAGAGTAAAAGAAATACAGAGATCCTACCACCCAACTGCAGGAATGTCTTGGCTCGCGTGCACAACTCCTGCCATTAGTAGAGAAAGAGAGGGAGGACTGGCGTGTTTGGCAGCGACAGCCTCTAAATCAAACACGCGAGCTGCAGCGAGGGGAAACCACTGCAAGGAAACCATGAATTTGATTTTGACGTTATCGTTGTCAGCTCTCCTATCTCGTGTTCCACTACGCTGGAGTTTCTGGGCCCTCGTGCTGCAATCTAACATTTACACACTTTTCTGGAGTCTGATAAAAACCACAAGGCCACCATTATCATTTTCACCACCAGAGCGTGCACACAGATTTACACAGCGGCCACACCCTCCTCGCAAAAAGAAACAAAAAACGCAAACCGAGCTGACACCACAGAGCACAACCACATTTGTACTGGTACCAAAAAACACTTAGAAGAACAAATAATCACACTTTCCTTCTCCTGGTAGTGTTTATGTATCATTTACTGCGCCTTCTGTTTCTGTAAATTATGTTTCCCACTGCACTAAAGAGGCTCGGCGCTGCTGCACCGATCACTGCTAACGTGAATGTGTGTTACATAAAAGGAGCTTGTGTCACAATGAGGAATGCAAATGAGTGTTGCATGTACGCCAAAAACACAAAAAACAGGTTACATTAGGACGTAGCCTGACTGGGACGTAATGTAATCATTTACAAGCTTGACCCTTTGCATTAACTGCCTTATGTAATCGTAAATAATTAACCAGTATTTACCCCAGACACCGGGCAGCCTTTATGATTTCCATGCATTACACAGTATTTCGACTGATTGGGAAAAGGCATATAAGGCAAAAAAAATCTCTTGATGTTACATGTGGAAAAAAAAGATATTTTAATTAAAAGAGGTTTCCAGAATATTTACCCCCCATCAATGAGCTTCACCCCTGTCTGTTTGTTTGTTGGTTTATAAGTTTGATTCTAAGTAAGATTACCCTAAAAGTACTTTGACAAGTACTACCACGGTGGAAGGATTTGGAATGGGTCAAGAAACCCCAAAACAATTGGGGGGGCGTATCCAGGATTTGTTTTCACCTCCTTTTTTTCACCTCCTTTAACATTGTGAGGTTTTCACCATTTTCCTGGATTTCTCAGAGAATAATTCATGGATCTTGATGAAAATAAATCAGACATGTAAATGTGTGCAATTCGGTGCAGATTCAAATAAAAATGTTGATCTAGGGAAACATGGGCCTTTTCCGCCTTGGGCGTAGGTGTGCGCTCTAGTTTGAAAGTGTTTTAATAATATGGTTTAAGATTGTTCTGAAATAAAAAAAATAGCAGTTGTTTAAGACGTCTAGTGACGCCACTGCTACAGTTTAGATAACTGATGGTCAGTGAGTTGAGACATTTCTCATTAAATCATGTCACTAGCCCTGAGCGAGGCTGTTTCTTCTCATCTAGGACACTCTATAAAAGGAGGGAGTGGTTGGATCGCCGCTCTCTCTAACGTCCAGTGTTGTTAAGAAAACTATCCACCTCTGGGGCAGATTGCTGGTCCACTTCAAAGGGTCTGGAGTAGCGTGAGGTCAGCGGTCAAACTGTTTGTCTCCCTCCCAGGAGTGCAGTCATGGGGCCATAGAGAAGGTAGATGGAGGCAGAGATAGGTGGAGATGTTATCAGCACTGAGTCTGTGTTTAAACAAGACTAAACAACAGACTGTATAAAAATAGACGACATGACGGCTCCCCAAACATGATCGTACAAAGAGAGAGTAGAAAGTCTGTTTCAAACAATGTAACCAACACTACCCACTTGGCATGATTGTTAGATACATCCTCTAGAGGGCAGTGCAGAGGCGAGAGTCTTTGACAAGAACAAATATGGCGATGGTTGTGAAATGTAGTTCTTAAGAAAGAGTTTGTCCCTTTGCCACAACAAAATAACATCATTTAGATGCCTTGTTTTTATTCTACCAACTCACAAAGTCTCTCCTCAAAAAGTTCTGCTATTGTTGGACAGAAGGCTCCGTCCATTTTAGTATCTAACACTGAGATAAATTATTCTTTAAACACTACGTATAGAGCTGAGGGGAGCTGCAGGAATGTATTTTCTTTCCCTGGGATCATCACTGCTCCTTTCACATTATGCATATTCATTTCAACCACTGTTATTATAGAAAATATCAACCATAGCTTCTTTAAGTAAATGGCTTTGCTTGGAGAAGCTTTACTACCCACGAAAATGTTGTTTATAATCCATGAACTAAACCTCAACCTTCATTAACCCACCATTTGTCCTCGCATGCATTTGTTACGTATCATAGTTCTCATTCAGCACTTTTGTATTATACAATATCACTTTGGGGACTCGGTCGAGCCAAGCTAAATGCAGAACACCGGGATGAGAACACAAACAAGGCATATCCATCCTGAGCCATCAATAATATTCATCCAGGGTCAAGCGAGGGAACAAGAAAAACAACAGATGGAACCTGCCGTGCGCGACATAAACAAACAGTGAATAAAGATGGATTCACTTTATTTTCACCTTTCACGGTTCAAACTAAACTGGAACAGGACAGTTTTTCACGAGCGTAGGGTGCGTGAATCATTATGAAAAAAACCCTCAGGCAATGCATCTTCCATGACAACTGAGAGTGAGTTCAGAAACTAATTTTCCACATTGCTGATGATTGCTTGACAAAATGCTGCGATGACTGATGAGCCTCAGGTAATGTTTCAACCCCGAAACTGACACCCAAGACATTGTTGGAAGTGCTCCTGGTAGGAAATCGCAGGGATATCGTGGGGCCCTCAAATTCATTCCTTATTAAAACAGGACATACTACAGCGGCCATTAAATTTGAAGGAATGTCGGCAGCACGTCTCATAATTTCTCTCTCTGTCTCTCTTGGCCCTCCACCTCTTTCTCGTTTGCTTTTGGAAAAGCAGAAATGAAAGACAGGCGTTGGTTCGCGTGCTCAAGGGTTCACCGCACTGAACCCTGAGGGCAAAAGTGTAGTGTGTGAAGGGAGTGAACGCTGGGTGATGAAGAACATTTGGAGGGGCAGAGGAACGTACTTCACAGATCAAAAAAGTGACGACATTGGTTGATTATTTAACATTTTCTTTCCTTTTCCCTCCACTTTTTTCCTTCTTCTCCGTCTTTGTCTATCTAACTACCTCTCCCCTCGGTTCTCTGGGCAACTAATAAAGTCCTCTAATCTAATTAGGGCCTGCTTAAAGAGACCGAGTGGAGCCTCATGTGGAGATAGAGCCAGAAAATAAAGAGGGGGGGGGGGGGGTTTACTGTGGTTTGGAAAATCTCCAGCTTTACGGGTGAAGCAAGGATCCATCTTGCTGACACTGCCTCACTTTCTTACCTCTCCTGTTTGCTGTATGACAGCTGCTCAGGCACGATGGAGCTCCGGGGCTCGCTCTTCCGAGGACAAGATTTTTATCTCTGACAGCTGTCTGAAGCAGGATATGTCCCCTGTTTCCCATAGGTACGTCATAAAAAGCCATTTAAGATGATCACAAAAGGCACAGGCACATGACAAAGACACTCACTGATATGTGGAGAGACATCAAGTGAAAGATAAGATATGCAACTGAACCTATGCAACATCAGATCATGTGTTCATGCCATGTCTTTGAACATTATACAGACATGCAAGGTGTTTGAGTTCCTGCCAAACAAATATACAAACCTCTGAATATTTTCCAAACTGAGCAGCCACACATGGCTGATTAATAATGGAGAGACAGCTGGCACTTACTCCAACTCCACATGTTCACATGTTAAAAATTCTGTTGTTTTCCCCCCATCATGTTTCCTGGCTACATCCACACGACTATGCTTTCTTTTGGAAACACATCAACTCTGGTACGGATACGCCTGGAGTCCACACTACTCTGTAGTTTTAGACCTGCTGAAATGGAGAAGTGTTGAAACACTGCTGGCCCCGTTTTGGTTTGAAAACTCCGGGTCTGCATTTTAGTCTGGACGGACAGTGTCGGACATGTTTGGAAACAATGACATATAATCTCACAACCGCTTGCTGATTGGGTCTTTTAGAACACAACGGCATCATGGATACCAGTGTAGAACGCAAAATGGACAATTGGATAATTACAAGTGTTGCTGACCTTGTTGTCTTTGCTAACAGCTGGTGTGCAGTTACATTCTGTTTACACAGACGTGGTCAGGTGATCTGTGTTTTAACGTTTGTATGGACGGGGATATTAACGCTGATGTTGAGCCAAAACGTTAGTGTGAACAGAGATCATCTTAGGCATTTCACTTTTCACTTTCAGTTTCCGAATATAAAAACACTACACACCCTTTCCAAAACCATGTCATCACAGCATCAGCTAATCAATTAACCATGTGAAGGATAAATATAAAAATAACTCCAACTACAAGTAGCAACTACAGGTAGCTGTAGTTAAAAGTGCAGCTAAAGGTATAATAATAAAACACACATTGTCATCTTGCCAAAACCCTTTTGTCGCAGCAGTTGGGTTTTGTTTGGGTTGCGGTACAATGATGTGTGTGATTTTACTATGACAAGGGTGTGGCTGAAGCATAACTTAACCACACACACACACACACACACACACAAGTACTTTTCGGTTTTAAAAAAAACTGTGTAGTCATGAGAATGTGGAACTCACTATTGCAGATCCTGTTTTGTCCTCTTCTTCCCTCTGTGTAGCAGCTGCTGATGGAGTAAATAAAGGAAGAAAACAACTTCATAATAACTGCATAGTGATTAATAACATTTGTAGAGCAAATGCAGCATATTGATGACTTAGTGCCAACTTTGACCAGTTGTTTTGCATTATTGTCCCTACAAATAATAATAATAATAATTCTTAATGGTTTTAAACCTTCTGTCATTGCAAGTAGCCAATTTGACAGTTTACATATTGCTTCCAATCTTATCTTTTTTTCTTAGCTTTGATTTAGCATATGTGGAGTCAAGCATCCAGAATTTAATGGCTTCCAATCAGAGAAAACATGCACACAAACACACCAGAGGAGCTGATTTTACTACAAGCGCTAACGACCAAACTGGTTCGACTGGCAACTCGACAGGAGCCAAATAATTTTCCTCCTTAAGTGCAGGGCGGAGACACAGGTGCAGAGGCTGCTGGCCGGTTGCCGTCTCCGCTTTCTGCAGGCGAGAGGGACATTTCCAGACAGATAGAGGTACTTTTCCAACTCCACTGCAAAGCCTGTCCGGGAGGGTAAACCACGACTGGAATCTGTGCCAGTGTTTTTCCTCACATTCCTCTCAAAGACATATGCTGTAAAGCAGTCGTAGCAGAGTGAGGCCGTAATGAAAAACAGTGCTCCTGGGTGGTTTTTTTCTCATCGTGACACGAATACAATGCAATTAATGACTTAGTCTAAGTGAGAGACATCCAGGAGTTATGAGTGTGTGCGGACAAAGAGCAAGAGTGTTAATCAGTAAGTGGGTGTGCGTGTGTTTGTTCGATCATAAGTGTATTAAATCATTTGTGTTTATAGGCGTGTGCTTAATCTTGGGACAAAGCTGTGACCCTGAGCAGGTGTATTAGTGTACACTCACACTAAAAGTATAACGTTTAGAGCAATGTCTATAAATTACGTCATGCAGGTGGAGATTAAGTTTCAATTATAGACAATAAATGACCTCATAAAGAATGTCCCTCTGTCACGTACTGTTCTGTCAATGTTATGTATTACATTCCACTTTACCCTCAGTGGGTATAAAAATATGCAGTAAGCGCCATCTGTACTCACCTGTTTATGAGTCTATCTTCCCTTTTACTGTTGAGCGGAAAGTTGATTAACTTCTTTTTATTCTAGAATATTATAAATAGTTCATTTTCTGCTCTTTAAGTTTGACGGTTGCAGTTTAAAGTCTCATTTTATGATGCACAACACAATGTCAATCATGCAAATATATTATTCTGCTATTTCTTGATGTAGACAAAAAAGAATGTGGAATTGCAGTTAGTTTGTCACTATGCTTAAAAAGCTGTTTTTAAAGCTGCAGCCAAACTATTTCTACATTGATAATGGATAAAAAAAAGTAGTAGTAGTATCAGTAAAGTGGACACAGAAAAAGTATCACCACACTCCACAGTCTTAAGACTCATTTATGTAGCCTAATTTCTTTATTTATATATAAAAAGGCATGTGTCCTTTATGTCGACATGGTTGTTATTGGCAGCGCAGAGTCAACAGTTTTTGACAACAACAAAAATGCTGACGGTGGAGGAGGTTGTGATAGTTTACCTCTTCAGGAGAAGTCAAACGTGGTCATGCTGTGGACAGTGAACTCTTAGTAGAAATGTCCTCCCTGTGTCTTATGGTCGTCTTGCTATTGACTACACTCACCTCTATGATTTCAAGTGGTACTGCTACGTTTCATTTGTTTGTGTCCGTAAGCTTTCAGAAGACAAATACAGACAAAATGAATGTAGAGACAGAAGGCCATGTCCGTTTTTGTGTATGTATACGTAATGTTTTCAACTCATAGTTTTGTTAACTTCCACAGCACTTGCAGCTTTAATCTCTCATGACTTTGATACATTTATTAGCCACTTATACAAACTGCTCATTGTCTGAAAAGTATTTATTCATAGTGTGAAGCATCATAACATGTGACCTTCTTGAAAAACACATGACGAAGAAGAAAAGTAAGGCTGAATCCATGTCAGGTGCTTCTATAGCGATATCTCTTCACCTATAGAAAGCACCGTATACCGACTATTCCTGGCGTTTGATAAAGAACTTCACCTCCCCCATGTGCGTGAGAGCCATCCCCTGCGATACACAGGCAGAGGTAAAAGCTACTCCCTCACGTTCTCTGTCTGTCCTCCCTCTGTCCTCTGCACTTTATCCCCCCACCGCCGCCCGCCTCTCTCTCTTTACCTCTCCCAACTGCACCCTCCCTCTCTCCCTCCCTTCCTGAACATGAGCTTCTCTCCAGACCTCCCCTCCCTGTCCTGCCTTGTCATCATGAACACCATACCTCATCATACTTCTCTTTATCTCCGTCTCTCTGTTCTTACTCACTCCTCACACCACCGTTATCTCTCATTCAGGTTCACACAGGGTTAACGCATCATCATGAACTCGACGGCCCAGTTGTCCTGCGTAATCTCCTGGTATGCTAATGTGTTTTGACGTGACATGAACTTTTATTTTCCCCCCAAAACACTTGCTAGAGGCATTATATTCATTTCTCGGTTTCCATGAAAACAGGAGGAGCTTCACATCTTCTAAACAAAGGGAAATGTTATTCAGCTGTTACCAGACTGTAAAACCACTGGTTTGTTTATTTCTTTCATCTATCATCTAAGAGGCTGTGAATGTGATGCATGTCTGGAATCAAAAAGGTCACCTTTATTTTAATAGATATCTTGTCCTCTAACACGTCTCTGGGCTTATGTGAGGTCTTTGGAAGGCATGAGGGATCAATGGGTTGGACGTCTTCGTGTTTGTTTACCATCTGTCAGAATGCCATGGAAACCATGGCCGCCACAAACCGTGGTAGCCACAGACGTCCATAGGGATTTGTTTAGTGAAAACTTTATCCAGCCTCAGTCATGTGCACACACAACTATGCAACAATGTAACTACAGTGCTCCGAGTACCCATAAGATTCCAACCACTGTCTAACTTTTATCTTTATGCCATAGGTTGGCTGAACATAAATGTTTTTTACAGCAGTGGTCAAAGGTTGCAGCGAGATCAGCAGAATTAAATGTTTTTTCTTATAAAATAATATAGACACTGCAAGTTGTTGAATTTTGTGGAGTGTGAATAACAACCACCTAAGGACAAAGTTTATTTGGCCAAAGGTTTTCGTGTGTATTTAAAAAAAAAAAATTAGACCAGCCAAGGCAAGCAGAGATATTCAAAACGGCCCAATGCACAGAATTGACTCTCTGGCAACAATTCAATTTAGATTTGCTGTCGCTGCCCTGATACACTGATGTCTGTCAACTACAAGCATTTATTGTCATCGCTTGCAAGACTAATGATGACTGAAAACTGAAGGCATAATCTCGGTCCAGTCTGCGAGTCATATCCAATAGGCCGACACTTTTTGACTAACTCCAGTTACTGTGAAGGTGAACACAGCAAACTTTAGCTGTGAAGTCTGGCAATCATCATGGCAACTGTCAAGAAAATAAAAGTAGATGCTAAAGTTGCTCTTTCCACGAGAAATAGAAAAAAAAATGTGACTTTCAGACTGATGTCGAAGACAAGCCAGTGCATCTGGTCATGTGGGATCCTGCCTGCTGCGGTGATGCATGCGATCTCATGCATCATTACTGCTGGACACATGCAACTGAACTAGATCAGTTTGTGAGTCCAACAAACAGTTTTTAGTTTGAGTTTAAGAGACAATGTTATGGAGGCAAGTTTTGAAGTGAGTGATCTAATAGCTAAGAAGCTGGGAGCTCATTTAGAAGGAGAATTTGTGAAGGAGCTTTGCTGTGGAGTTGTTTTAAAGTTTGTCTTGAAGAACCATTGCAGAGTGGATTACTTTTGTAGTTCAATGTATTGAAAAATCAATAAAGGATTTTTTTTGCCCTGGCTACAGATAAAACAACATAACCTTACAGACTCCCAACTACTTTTTGTTGTGCATGGATCAGTGCTGAGTTTGATGCGGGGGAGGAACTGCTGTCTTAGCGAAGCATGCATGCTGTGGTAAGTGCTACTGTAAAGGGGAAACTGTGCATGTTCCTACTCTGCAATAACAAAATCCTGCTGTGACGTCTGAACGTGCTGTTGCATTTGCAAACCTCCTTCGGGCATTTGGGGAGAGGTTTCAGAGCATGAAAAGTAAACAATAGGTACTGAACATATTTGCCACATTTAATGTAGAGCAGCTGATGTGCCTGAAAACACAAAATCATTGAGCTGCAACACAGCAATGAGCTCAGAGCTATGGACGGCAACGTTCCCCTGCTTGAATTCAATAAATAGTTTGAATGTCGTGGGGATTCTCCCATTCTGAGGAGACATGCACGTTTACATCTCTGTTTGAGACAAGCCACTGTTGTAAGTAACTCTTTTCGAAAAGGACTCCTAAGACTGACTGATTCAAACCAGCAGTGTGTAGCATCATCATCACTACCACCTGACATCAGATGCCTCGTTTAAGAGGAGCAGCTCCAGCCATCCTGTTAAAGAAGTTAGTACGATGTGCATGTTCAAAAATTTGGTATGGCGCTAGAAGGATGTTATGAACATTAAAATGTCCCTGGAAATGAAAACGGTTCCCCACCCCTGTTTATGTATTATAATGTTTGTTTTCCTTCAGCTATGATCGGGGAGTGAGGCCTCAGAAGGACGACAGAGGGGAGGGGTGTATTTGTCTCCTGAGTTTTAACATCAACAGACTTTCTCCAGATCCACTTACATCTCCGTTAATGTCAAATTACATTTGAATTACTTGGAAGTAAAGGGATAGTGGATTTATTTTTATTAAAATAGTTTTCCACAATTTGGCCGGGTCGGAGGGGGAACGTGTCCTGACTTGGAAGCTTTTACTGAGGTTGTGCATTCGTTGCTCAAATGCCTAAATGCTAACCAGTGGGTTAGATCGCCTGTGTGGTCCTGTCTCAAGCAGTATTCTGAAAGAGCACTGCCAAGTCAGGAGAAAACCAGAGGCTCGGCCTATTTTTATCATAAAGCTTTGCTAGAATCTTGGCAGAATGTCAGACTGAAATACTTAAACTACTGTTGAGTGTTTCATTCATGGTCTCTTTGGTGATGAAACTGGGAATGTATCCCCTATTCTCTGATCTATTCTAATCATCAGGACACATTTTTTAATCTGTGCAGTAAATTGCTTGATTACCATACCTGCAAATTTATGATCCCCATCAGTGTTGGCTGTACTTTGAGGTGAATAAGCTAATAGACAACTGTCTCCAGTCCACGATGCAATAAGATGTTAAGAACAATGAATTTTAACCACTTCCACCTTTGTGCTTTGGTGATTCCTCTTCTTTCCAGTCTGTCCCCTATTTGTTGATACTCCTAATCCTATAGTGATCACTAATCACTATATATTGAGTTTGCCATTTTGCAGTGGGGTCCGAATGTTTAGTGCCGTTTTTATACCCTATATAGTGCACTCATTGTTTCCCACAATGTATCATGAAAAGTACTGTACAACAGATGGGCACTGACCAAGCAATATATACCATCATGCATTGCGCTCGTGGCAGAGAAAACGAGAGGAGTGAGAGCAGCAGGAACAGCCCGACCAGTCTTTAAAATTTTAAAAGCGAAGTTGGGAATAGTGCATGAGTGGCTGATTTCAAACACAGCATGTGTGTTTGTGTGTGTGGCTGCTGGGCGTGGCCTCTGCCTTTTCCCTCCAGATCCTCACCTGACACTCATCAGTCAACCAGCCAATCAACACTGGCCTGCAGCAGGATATAAAAGCCCGGTCCTTCCTTCACTCCTCTTCAGATCAGTCATCCACACTGTGTGGGGACGCTACAGACAAATACTAACAGATTAGTTGTTGAAGTTTTGCTTGTTCTTTTATTTTATCTTTGTCATACTTTTAGTTTGCCTGTGCTTCATGTCCATGTTCCTCCTCCTGTGCAGCCAACACAGCAGAAACTCCAACTGATCAGATCCCTGCCTGACCCACACTGTCCCACAAAACTGTGGGAATCATACTGCTCAGCCCAAACCCGTAGATCTGCTGGGTGTCCCTTGTGAGTCCCACTACTCACTATATCATCAGCAAGATCAGTTTGCACATTGAATATTATCTTTACTGTCACAGTAAGTGTTTAAATTCATCACTTGTCCAACCTAAGAAAGATTACATTTCCGAACCTTTCTTGCCAACTCCCCAGTAAAATGTCAGAGTGAACCCAAGTGCGAATACAGCAGGTTCATTTCCACAAAATTCACAGCAAGTGAGAGGGTGTATCAATGATGATTAAAATATTGAGGAAACTGTTCAAAACAGTCAGCATGGACACTGATGCAACACACTGAGACTCTCTTGGTTCCTGTAAATTAAACATAAAGGCAGCAAGATCTGCTCTGCTCTACAGGGGACGACTTTATGAGTATATATCAGCAGGAGACCATCCATTCCTCAGACAGACTCCATGGCTCAGCTTTGCCAAATCGGCCAAAAAAAAGGGCAAACTCCAGAATAATTTTAAGTGCTCCTGACTCCGGGGTAAGTCAGCCGACAAATTTATCCCTCATTAATGATAATAATACCCTTCAAGGGCTATTTTCAGCCAACAGTGGTTGCCATCAGATACATTTTTAGCCTGGTTTAATGCTCTGTGCTTTTTTCCAACTCTGACTTTCTGAGGGAAAATAGACGCTGGTGGAGAGACCTCAGACCGCGGCATGGAACTACGTCAGGCCCATTAAAACGCCAGAAGTTCACTAAGTATAGGGAGCACTCCTCATGTCGCATGCCGTTCTCTCCCCTCTCTCTCTCTCTCTGTCTCTCACTCTCTCTTTCTTTTCGGTGATGAAGCCCAGTTTCATCTGTCAAGTCGTCAGGAGACAGTTTAGTGTGATGTTGCAAATTGACTGTCAGTCAGCTGGTAGACCATCCCTCAGCTGCTGCCCTATTTTGTGGTCTACGCTTCGTGTTGATGGCCGATCTGTTTCTGCATCACTGCTATGCTATGAGTGCATTTTAGACAAGGGACGTAGCTTCTACCCCCACACAGCACATCCATAGGATTGATGCAGACTGAGAAAACAACCTTGTTCCCAATCGTAAATTAGATTAATTGCTCCTCTCCACATTACAGTGTTACGTCTTAGGAATCTAACTGGAGAACTTCTATGTAAAGGCTATGAGGACTTGAATGAGGACAAAGTAAACATTTTTAGACAGATTACCCTCACATCAAGTAATTCTCATTCTGCCGCACTTTTTTAACCTCTGTATACTTGTAAGTAGATTTTTACACCAAGACAAAAATACTAAGGAAAAAATAGCCATTTCTACCCACACCTTTTTCAACAGTTGCCAGTTAAAACACATTAGGGAGTAGGATTCCCTGAGCTTGCCACAGTCGTAGCTGTAAATGAGTCACTTTTACCACAGGTTTTGTTTTAATTCAACGGTAAAGCCACTAATTCTGACCTGTCAGGACATGACATCTCACCAGATTCAGCAGTGTCTCTATGCCACTGAAGCAGCGCAGGTTTGAATGTTCCTTTTTCCATTGGAATTGTTAGCGTTGTTGTACATTTTCTGTTATAACCTCTTTGTTTTGCTGTGTTTATGGCAAATTGCTTCATAAGTCAGCCCAAATTTAATGATATAATGTATAGCTCTTTTAAGTTAAAATCTGTAAACATCAATGCATCCACCTAATGTGTCAAGATATTTGAAAGATGTATGGACGAAAACAAAGATGGGAGTTTGTCCAATTAAGCAATTGGACGATAAAAATCTGAACTGATAACTGAGTTTTGGGGTCTAGGGACCAAAAAGGGGGATTATACTGGGGAAAGCTCGACTTCTGCATCAAAATTGCTACACAGATGATAATGTTCGCGGATATGAAAACTTATTTTACAGAATAAACTGAACAAAACAAATTGAATACATTTTATTCTATTTATGTTTTCTTTTAATTACCGCAACCTAAGGATTTTTTTAAAGATTATGCAAAAATTACTCAACGAAGGGGGTGGGGCATGGCGCAGCGAAGAACCAATTAAATATGGGGGCGGTTCTGGATCTGGTGGCGGATCCAAGAATTAATTTTCACGTCCTTCTACATTGTGAGATACGGCCTTTTATTGACATTTTCCTTGACTTCTCAGAAAACAAATCTTGGATCTTGATCAGGCGTGTTAACGGGACAGATTTTTATGAGTGGGATGAGTGGGGATCTAAATAACAATCTGGATCTAGTGATGTTAAATGTGGTTTCAGAAGGGGATGTTGTGCCTCATTATGGCTTATGGTTAAACTATAAAATTTCAAACCTCAATAACATTTGTCAGAGTTTGATAACGTCATCTTAGGAATCACTGATATATTGGTATCGGGGAAAATTACTCCCTAACATCGGTATCAGCATCAACCTCAAACAATCCTCTAACAAATATAGAAAAACAGCAAGCAAGAGTGTTGCTGGTTCAGTTTACTCTTCCATGTCAAACATGTTGCTCAGGTAACAGATATCCCACTAAAAGGTTTATATAGTGTAGAGACAATGACTTTATCACCAGAATAATATAACTTCCCGTTAATGATCTAATCTATCCTTGTTTGTTGTTGGGTAAGGTCCATAAGCAATTAGCCGTGACTCAACATTATCACATGCCAAAAATATTTACATGCACAAATGTCTTGCAGGTTTCTCTGAAAAGGTGCAACCAAAAGAAACAAAAGTAAAATAAAGTTGCCAAATGAGATCCAGTGGGACCAGAACAGAAACCAAAGTGTGGCTTGTTTTCGGGTGAGCATCTATCCATCGGCTGATGTCATACACCCGTTGACATTTCCCAGAAACAGTCGCACCTTTTTCATTTTGAATGCCATGACTTGCTCATCCTCCCCAGTTGGGTAGCGTTGAATAGAAATTCAACGCAGGATGTGCCGCAGTGTGCACAATGTATTTGTAAACACATGCACTGTGGGATTATGGTCAAAGATTACCTCAGAACTTGAGGCATTTATATTCCACTACAACAGGCAGGAAACCAGATCTGGGTGAACTTTGCTCACATTACCCTTTGGCTACACTTCTTGGCAGTGTGAACAGCAACAACCTGTGTGAGCTCTTACACTGTTTCTGTGATCGCCTGTCATTATTCTGACGCTGTTGCCAAAGAACTCTCCCTCTCAGAAACAGTATTGATACGTCTTGTGGTTTGGATGTCCATCAAGGAAACGTTGTGGGAAAATATAATTGTTTATATACATGATTGTGTGCTCAAAACAAGCAACAACATTGTGACAGTGATGCTCTATTTAATTGTGTTGTGTGCAATTAGGGTTGAGTCATTTATAGTGTGCGTAAGAAAGGGTGGGTCTTAACCTGTTGCCAATGCCCGGGCACAAGTCTGAATTTATGGGGCCCAAAATGAAAAGTCCATACCCCTTGTGTTTCCAGTCATAACCATGGTAATGAAACTGGGTTGAAGTTACACAGGTACATGGTAGAAATGGGTGGGCTGGGACGTTGTATTTTAAAACAGGTCATGACCATCAAGGTGCAACAATTCCTGCACAGCCCTACAGACGCACTCACACTGAGATGACACAGCAGCTATTTTAGTGTGATGACTAATGTGGACAAAGGTGGAGGGGATTTTTTTATTTTAGGGCAGGGCTCGTTCCTACACGAGAGCTTGTGATTTCTTGAAAAGGGAGGGAAGTGACATGTATCACATGGAAATGAAAGACAGACTCTTGCAGAGAGACAGGACCAACGTGACAGACAAGAAAGTGCTGCACGGCCGGTTATTTTGTGAAACATTTTCTTTGTCAGGAAGGTGTGACAGTGATTTTTCATTTTTTTGTAAGCCATGCCCTTTGTAGACCGTCAGCTGATGTGACACACCCTCTGTGGTCCAAATCTCTTGACTGGCCGTAGCTCTGAACAGGTGATTGACCATCAGATATCTGGAGATCTCGACACTGAAACTTGTGCTCTAAAAATAAGATTAATTTGGATTAAATGGCACCTTTCATGGAGAAGGAAAACAGAGCTCTTAAATGAAATAGTAAAAAAAACAAAAACCTAGAAGACAAAATAATGATAATAGCAATGTTAGCTGGAGATGATATCTAGTGGTGAAAAGCCTTTATGCCCCCATCTCTGGACACTTTAAAAAGCCACTGTTTTATAAAAGGGTCCAGAGATATGGCCTTTGTGAATCTCTACTGGGAGAGAGCTCCAGAGTTTGGAGACTGTAAATGTAGGTTTGCAGGCTGGTGCAGGGGATGAAGAGCAGCCCCAGTGTCCAAGGAGCATGATATCTGGCCGCCATAACATCGAGAGAACCAATGGTGTCTCCAGCAGTTAGAAAACAAAACAATCTCTTCTTTTTAGCTGTTTTTCAGCCCAAGGTGTTGATCTTTTGGAGACATAAATCTTCCCAATGGCTAAAGCTGCGCCACCTGCAAACATTCATCCATCCTTCCATTATCTGCAGCACAGGGAGGCTGGAGCCAATCAGCTGACATTGGGTGGCAGGGCACACCCTGAACAGGTCACCAGGGTATCCATCTGCAAACATGAGGAACTATAGGCATTGAAAGTTCAGTTAACAGTTATAATGGAAAAACTAACAACTTCAAATAAGTAACACTCACCAGAATGAATTATCAAGCTATTGTTCAGATCCCGGCATATTGGATGAATTGGCCCTAATGCTAATGCTGCAGGAAGAAGTGTGTCATAAGATCATTGCCACATCTTGACTAAGGAGTTGTTTCCATGTATTAATATTGTAATTGACAGGATTGTCTTTCAGGTTCTCCTTCTTACATACAAGGCTCTGAATGGGCGAGGACCGAGTTACATAGCTGACTCTCACGTTAACTATGTCCCTTCTGGAACACTGAGTTCCCAACAACAGCCAAAAGAAAATCAGACGTGCAGCTTCTGTAGATTCTGCTCCAAAGTTGTGGAACAGACTAGATCTAGATATAAGAGAAGCTGACTCATACAATGTCTTAAAAAGACAATTTAAAATGTTTGTCTTTGCTTTTGCCTTTAACTAGATCTGATACCTTCTTCTCTGTTTTTATGCATTTTGTATTTTATTTCTTTTTCTCCATTTTGGAATTACATGTTTTTATTTACTTCTATATTATATGTAAAGTGCTTTGAGCTGCATTTCCTGTATGAAAGGTGCTGAACAAATGGTTATTATAAGAATAAGTAAAAAAAAACCATTGGATTGAAGCTTGAACGAAGCTTCCATTGAACTTCTGCAGGGTTTCGAGGAGTCTTCCACCATCAGTGTTCTTGTCTGGCTATCGGGTATCAGCGCTTATTACAAACATGATATACATTACACACAGTCAGGAGTAAACCTGAGGACAAGAATTAGATTAGATCATTCCCTAACCTTGACAATAGTGTTTCCATAAAGTTGTATTGCAAAGAATGGGGGAAAAAAACATGGCATTGAACATTAAATGTATTTAATGTTGTAGAATCATCCACTATCAGTACTCTTGTCTGGCTATATGGTTGCAGCACCTACAAACATGAGGTACATTATACTCTTCAGTAATGGAATCTGGAACACAGTCAGAGGTAAAACCAAGGATAACAAGTATCAGAGAACAGGTACTACAAGTATAGGTAGATGCACCCGGCTTTCCTTATTATTTACTGGCCTCTTTTAACCTTTGAACATATTCTTCCTTCATTGTTTTTGAACTTGTTGATATTTCATATCCATGATTCTGGGATACTGTGAGACCGAGGCTTTAATTCATCTCATCCCATTTGTCTCACCAGGCTCTGCTTCCATGGTAATGTCCACAATATTGTGCTGTTTTCTGATTATTCAAGCCTCACAGGAGCTCGAAAAAAACCCAGTGGTATCAGCTAGTGAGTGGTTATTACCCCTTTTTTAATCCATGAGAAGCTATGATCAAAGGTCAGATTTGCCACAAAACTCTTTAGTTACTCCGTACTACGCTTGTGTTTGCACGCTGGCTAAAAATAAAAATGGATTAGGGGGGGAAAAAAAAAAACATTATATATACCTTATACGGTGTGGGACTATCGGGAGCATTTATGACTGCATATAAAAATAAACAAGCGTGCTGTCATCACAGAGGCTGTTTTATTCTAAAGCCAGGCAATTAAAAATGTGCTGATAGTAGCAGGGCAGCAGGCGAGAGCTGAGCCGGTGCCAGCGCTCCATATGTGCGAGGGGAAGAATGAACTCACAGCTGAGGTCAGAGGAAAGAACAGCACACGTGGGTATATTTAGTGGATGGCATTATGTAGCCTGTGCGTTTGGAAAGCACAGGATATATGTTTGAATGTGTGCACGTCGGTATCAGGTGTGCGTGTGTCAGCAGTTCTTGTAAATAAAACGGCTCCCATTATGGTAAAGATTACAGGGTGTGTTCAATGGCTGCAGCGTGGCAGTTTAATAGGGTGTTAGCAGAGCTGCATTGTTTCTCCCAGAATTACTCAGTCGCACATGCCGGCTCGTCTGAGATGTGGCGTGCGAGCGGCCTTATGTAGGCAACTCCATCACTCGTCAGTGCTGATGACGAGTTTCACACACACACACACACACACACACACACACACACACACAACCTTCTTGTAGCCTCCTTGTACAAACCCCATGAATATGCAGCAGCCTTCCGCAGGAGAACAGGATCACACTTCACTCTGTATTCTGCGTCCAGGGTGGCCCGACACCTGCCACCCTCCGAATGTTGTTAAAAGAAAAAAGGAAGTTCTGTAAAAAATCTTATATGGGGGTCTGTCTTTCCGCTCTTTGAAATTAAAATTAGTTGAGGAAATGTGTCACATGAGCTCTCGTCCAGCTGAGTTGCAGCCGTTTGTTTTAAAGGTGTTTCGCGTTGCAAGAAACACAAGCAGTAAGTCGTGTTTACACTGTAATCAAAGCCTGAGTACAGCGAGCATGTTCCCCCCCAGGGAACACCTGAAGATAAACACTTAAGTTCATAAGTATTTAAACTAATCATTCAGGGTTTATTTTCATGCTCCGAGTGCAACGTCTTTAGTTGTGCAGTGACTCACCGTGGAACACAGCTCGAGGAACCACATGATGTCATTGGGCAGAATCGTGGTTGTTCAGATGTGTTGGTTAATGAAATTTAGTTTTGAAGAGTTTAATTAAGATAATGGCAACTATTTGCAGATTGTAAAAAAAGACCATGGAAATGTTGGACTTAAGCAGCATGCATCATGTATCTTTCTATACAGTCTATGATCCCTGCCAAGAAGGAGCCTTAATCTAACTGCATGCTAAATCATTTTTCCATTCTAATGAATGAAAAATATATAATTTAACTCTCAAACAAGTGAATATGCACATCCCAAGATGTTAAACTACTATTTAAAAAACACTAGACCCCATTTAGATATTTATATTATAAAATCTATAACACTCTTATTTATAAGTGCAAATAAGGCTGTTGCATGAATTATCAAAGTGCCCTGAGCTTCTAATAAAAATAATAATAATAAATAATAATAATATCATTTGTCTCTTGGGAGTAGCTGCTCCTGATTCATTCCTCCATGACTAAACTTTGAAGGTGGAAAGGGACCACTGTTCATGGGGACATGACTTTTACCAGCCCATAACACACCCACTAATAATTTAGTTTTACGATAATAGATTTGGTTTTTTTTACAGGTCCGGGTTTGCTGTGTGCCTGCAGCCATGAAAACATCACAAGAGCAGTGGCACTCCCACAGTGCAAAGCAACAACACAGTCCTGGCGGCACTTTGATCCGTCCGCATCTTCAAATTCAAATTAGCTCCAGAGCTCAAACGTCAGCAAATCATTTTCCTTGTTGTTGTGTCAAGAAATGATTCAGGGTCCATAAGATGTTTTCACATGGTTACATTGCTTTGGGGCTGTTTTAGGATTGTAAAAATGTACTAGAAAGGTTGAAAACAGTCTGAGAAAAGGTTGCTGCTGAAATAAACACACATGCACAAACACACAGTCATAAGTCTGTAGACATTAAGCTTAAGACGGGGAGTGAACTCGTCCTCGCGCAAACACAGAGTAGCGTGTGAAAAAAAACAAAACCAAACTCAGGACTGTGCGTGTGTGAGTCTGGCCGTCTGAGTCCTGTTTGATAAATGATGTCACGGAAACTCTGAAGAAAGAACCGAGAGCAAACACCGCTGTCGTGCAGAGTCATAAAGCAGACTACACGCACACGCACGGACACACATAGACCTATGCCCTCGTGATCCATGCAGCGGTGAGGTCATCAGGTAAAGAAAACATCTGAAGTCTTCCTGGATTCCTTTCTGCTGAAAATTCATTATTCATCTTGTCGTCAACAAATCCCATAAAGGGCCTAAATTAATCTTATTGTCTGTGTAGCTTAGGCCCGATGAAGCATGAAGCGGCTCTTGGTCGTCTCAAAAGTTCGAAAGAGAGGCTCCAACACTTTGTTGGCTTTGGTCTTTTCATGACTTTTGTCGACAATATGGAAAATATAAAACAGCAGACGCCCTGTCCTTTAAATCAGGCCCCTCTGCCACATCGTCTGGCAGCACATCATCGGCTAACAACATCATTTAATTCTGAAGCTGGGCATTCGCACTTACTTATGTGGATCTTTGGAGAACACATTTACCTGAAGTCATCACAGGCTTTTCCAAGTGAGCAGGGGGGAAGTGATGTGGGCTGAGGGTCTGCGGCTTCAGACATGATGAGGCATGATGAAGAGAAGGAGGAACATACTGAGGTGGTTACACTTAATGCAAAGCATCTACATGTGAATCACTGTCTCAGTCTGTGTCTCTTTTGAGATTGAATTACTTGCTTTTTGTTTACTTTAATTAATTTTAATTACTTCTGTGTTTGCATTTTACACAGTAAAATGCAGTGGCATTTGCAGTTTTGACTTGTCTCCACTATTCCAGATATTTTTTTTAAACGGATATTTTAGCCTTTGTTTTCTTGTTTTTTTTATCTTTGCCCACACGAGCTGTTTTACAAAATATCTCCATCCAGACGAGAACACAAAAACCACTCCAACAAGGAGGCCTAACCGTAATTTGTTTCGTAAAATGTCCACATTAGTGTGGATTTGAGTTTAAAGTGTAACTTCACCTCTAACCTTTGGTGCCTCATTGTGGCATCTTGAGTCTTGCTCCACCCATGAATGTAGATTTATTTTGTAAATGTCATGAATGTGATATAACCAGCATTAATCACATAAGTGTACAGCTCAAACAACACATTTGAATGCAGTATCACTTTTTTTTTTTAATAATAGTTTTATTTCTTTATTTATTATAATGTTGATAGTAAAGTATTTTTGCAGACTGACAGACTCAACCTCATATTGTATGTCTGTGTGTTAGTGAGGTTTTGTATGGTAAACAACTTTTAATCACCAGGCAACTGATGAAAACCCTTATTTTTTCCTATATGCCCTGACTTCATTCTTCTGACACATCCTGTCACCCTCCTCCTCCTCCTCTTTGTCGTGCCTGGACCCGTCTCTGTTTTATGTGCCCGAGCAGAGCGTCCCGTCTCTTTCTTTACCATGTCTGAACCG
Source organism: Verasper variegatus (assembly GCA_026259375.1). Taxonomy (NCBI): domain Eukaryota; kingdom Metazoa; phylum Chordata; class Actinopteri; order Pleuronectiformes; family Pleuronectidae; genus Verasper; species Verasper variegatus. The sequence goes on along the minus strand of CM048058.1, from coordinate 9,777,771 downwards.
CAGGCAGCACACGCGACTTCCACTCGTCCATTAATGCCTCTGGATCAGGAGCAGGTGGTTAATATAATTCCATTTTAAGGCTTTTCCGACGCCGGCTGCACGCTCGGCATGGAGGCCTCGAGTGGAAACAAAATTGCCCTCTCGCTCATACGCATTACATAAGCAAACATTTTTAGTTGTTATAAGGAGGCCATTACGGGATTAAACATATGTGAGGAGGTGCACTGCTCCTCTGATTTCTACAATTTAGAAAAATGTACAACATGACAGAAAGACATGGGTGCGGATATCACGCCATGCATGACACGAGTTCTGGCCAAACTAGTACAACATGAATCTTCCTTGACAAGTCAACAACAGGCGGTGGAATTTCTTAATCTGTCGCTTTGTAAGACAATCATAACTGGGATGGCTGAAATAACTCAGATATCTTGAGTGACACAGAGGCCCGTACATAGGGTTTGTATTTGTTTGTCATCATCATATTGTCATGGCGATGCCCACGCTGCTGCTGTAGCTGTGGATGGCCCCAGGGCGCCTCGGGCCATCTTTTCACACTGAATCTACATTTTTGGTGTAAATGTCACTGTTGTGATGTGCCGTGAAAAGATAAGACCAGAAGTTGTTGTCACTGCAGACGGAGCTGCTGAATGCTCCCAAACAGAGGAGGCCCCCGGGGCTCGCTGGAGTTTCTTTCCTCGTTTTCAAAATGAAAACATTATGATACCAAACACACACCCACATATATATATAAATTATCTTTTATTATCAGAGAAAGAAGCATTCAGCTTTTTTTGCAGTTTTGCTTTCGTATTATGTATGCTTTAGTATTATGAGCTAAATGAAAGTATTAAATAAAAACTTAATACTAGTATATTGCATCATCCTACAAACAAACAAGCCACATGGAAACACAACCTCCTTGTGAGAGATAGAAATGATCATAGTTGTGGTCCAGGATTATTATGTGTGGCATCCTATTGTTGTCTGGCTGGTCCATTGGGTGTGTCCCAGAATACCAGTGGATGAGGACACATACCATGTGGATGATATTGACTGTGCACAGGCTCTCCTTGTAATCATTTCTAGCATTTTTTAAATACCAGCACCCAGACTCAACAGCTGAGATCCTGGCACTGATTAACAAATGTATGAAACCCCTGTGTATATCATGGTCCTTTTAAACGAGGAAGTGAAAGCAATAGTTAATGGCCCTTTAAGATCCTGACGCGCTGCACTGTCTGCTGCGTTTGTAGTCAGTGGGGGACGACAGCGAGGGAGAGGGGAAGGAATAAAAGTGATGGAAGATTACAGCATAAGTAAGAAGGTTGGACAGTAAATCAGTGTCTTCTGTGGTCATTACAGGGCACTTAGAGAGATCATGTTATAACCAGGCCCGTGTCACTAAATCACGGGCCTGGTTATAACGTGGTTGAATGAGTCAGTGGAAGTTGATGGAAACGACTGTTCCCCTTCTGCAGAAGCCACAATGAGCTGTATATGATCTATACATGAACCTTTGAACGTGGAAAAGCCATCAGATCTGTTTCACCTAAGAGTGGAGACATTTGTTCCTGCCCAAGTCTATTCTGGCCGAGGGAAACCTTCAAAGCGGGGTGAAGTAATTCCATTTACAGCACAACGCAGCTGATGTAATAACCGATGGAGTTTGACAGCTTTATTAAAAGGGAGGAACAACATCTTCTCTTTGTTTTATAATCCAAAGCAAAAAAAATAAACCTCAGCGGGGCAGTTTGTTGTGAAAAGAGGCCGCGCTGTGTTTCTTGTTTTCACAATATTTACATGCTTTGCCTTCACATTTCTGGATTATTGCTGCGGGACCACGTCGTGACCTCTTGGATGGAGATGGAGTGAGGTCGCTGCAGCACACGGATCGCTAAGGGATAGGGATGGAAACATGAAGGGAGCCTGTGAGAAAGGGGGACTGTGCTTTATTTGGAGTGCGACCAAGACTGCGAGCGGGGAAAACAGGGGCAGGGGAGCTGCTGCAAAGACAGTTGGGATATTATCCACGCAGAGGCTGATTTATAACAGCAATATGGAACTTGGCGAGCTTTATTTTTCAATGAAAATCTGTTTTCTGCCTCTCTGAGTTGTTTTTTGCACCAGCGTGAGCCTCGCAAGACAGTCGTACTTCGGACTTTGAATTTTTTACATCTCTGCATGAAATTTAAAAAGTCGTTAATGAAGACATATTTCCAGCATTACAAATGAGGCCGTCAAATTGTGACTTCTCCAGAAAGCTTGCGTGTGTGTGTGTGCCCCTCCTTGCTTTGTTTGGTTTCTTTCAAGACAGAGACAAAACAGGTGCTGCTGGCAGATCACAGAGCTGCGCAGCATGAATAACAGGCATCGGAAAACATCAGAAAGGACAATTAATGCGAAAGTAAAAGAAACTCGGTGTGGTCACACAACAGAGTTCACACGTCACTGTCATCCCTGCAACGGAAAACAAAATAAAGTGTATAATTTATCTACATCATTATGTCTTCCATGTGTTATTTATACAAACTGAAGCCAGATGCTGAATACCATGTCCACTTAATTACCTTTAGAATCATATCTAATAAAGAAAATACAGAAAAAACATAATTCTGTTCTATTAGTTTTGGTTTCTTTATTGTACACACTGGTTTTCTCAGGTGTTTCTTGGAGCCGCCTTTCTTTATGAGTCCCCTGATTTGTATCACCTGTTGTTAATGCTACCCACAAAGTGATTGTTCCATTGTCTGACTGTAGCTTCAAGATGGCACCACGCCAATATGTCAATCCTAATAAGCAAAGACAAACCAAACCCAATTCAAATTCCTGTAACTTTACTCTTAAGTTATGTTTTGTCTTGCTGTTCGTAGAATCATTTGCATTATTGAGCAATGCTTACGTTTAAAGCAGTGTCTCCGTCAAGCTCATTTACTTTTATTTATTCATTCATGTTTGTTTCAGAAATGTTTGATGTATGACTTTGATGTCATTGCAGAAAGTGAAAGAAAAATGTCTTAATATTCATGTTGTTCTAACATTAACCACCAGGGGTCTCTCACTCAAAACAATACCAAAAGATATGCGTGGTTATGTCATGAAGCAACGTGGGAGTTATTGTGTTTACCATCATTTCTTGGTTTCCCTTTAGGTTTGCACTCTACCGGGAGAGCTTCCACGACAGAACACCCAATGAATAATCGCTATCCACTATCAGAGACCAATACAAGCAGTGGCTAGCTAACTGGCTAAGTGGCTAGCAGTGTGATTTTCCTTCATCATACGCTGTTTGGCCCAGAGGTTATAGCAGTGACAGTCAAAGCCACAGGTAAAGATAATATGTTGCAGTTTAAAGGCGACCAAAAGGAAACATCCTGTTACCTTGTATAAAATTCTCTTGGTTTGAACATTGTTTGAAATATTTCGGATAATGCTAGTACACTCGTAAAACAAATACTTAACATAGGTGTAGTTGTTTGTAGACATTTTCAGGACTGGTTACGTATCTTTTTTCTCTGTTATGTTTTCGTCTTTGTATGTTTGTTTTTATATTAGCAAGATGACAGGAACACAGCTCGATGGATTTCCACGAAACTTGGTGGAAGCATGTGGTTTGGGTCAGGGAAGAACCCTTCAAATTTTGGTGGGGATCTATGATATTTTTGTAACTTTGGAAATAATTATCAATATATCCAAATAAAAATATGGATCTATTGAATATGAATGTGGTTCCATAAGGGGACAGTTGGGCCTTGGTGGAAGTATTCTAGTTAGATGTTACCTTCTCCTTCTTCTGTTCTTAAAGGTTAAACTGACTGAATCACCAGATTTTCCTTGAAAGTGAGAACCAGGATAATGAAATCAAGTCCCTGGTTGGGTAAAGTAATTGGTCACTCAGAGTTATGTGTGCAGCTCTGGAGCCAAAGCAATGACTAACAGCTGATGAGTGGAAATATCTATAGCATAGATGCAGGGTCTAGCGCTTTGTGTTCCCTCCCTTCACTCCCCTTCACTCCCCTTCACTCCCCTTCACTCCCCTTCACTCCCCTCCCTTCCTGCTTTCCCGCCAACTGAACCTCTCATTTCACAGGCAGGCTCTCTCTCGCCCCCTCTCTCTTTCTCTTTCTCCTTTTCCCTTTTTTTCTCTCTATCTCCTCTCTGACAAACAAACAGTTCTCACGTGAGCTCCTCTTCCACTCATGTCTGCATGCAGAGGCCACCGCCCTGTCTGGCCTCCACGGCGGCCTGAGCCGCGCCGCCATTGGCTGAGGGGGCCGGAGGAGCTGCAGCAGCGAGAGAGGAATCGTGAGCAGCAGACAGGCGTAGCGTGTCTGAGACAAAAACACAGGGCGTCCTGCCAGCTGCTGTCCCCCAGGGGTGAGGACTGGAGATGGAGGGAAGGCGGACTGAGTGGCTGGCTGGTTGCTGGACAACTCAGGCGTGGAGGGCTATGCAGCAACACACCGTGCATCTGTCTTGCAAGCACATTGTCACCACATGTTGAATAAATCCAGAGCACAGATGATTAAATCCTTTAAAATTCACATGCTTCACCCTGGACAGTCAACCTAAGTGTAACATAGTAAAAAATTTACTCGTGCAGTCATCTTGTAAGAAGAGACACGGCAGTTATTTTCTAACGGATATCAAATTTAGTGAAACTCTTCCCTTGCAGAGCGGCTGAGTGATGAAATGACTCGACGCTTCAACGGATGACAGATGTTTGAAACACCTCATGGAAAAACGAACTAAATCACAGTTTCTGTCAGATTCGAAACGAGCTCTGGCAATCAGCGTCGTTCTCAGAGCAACACGAGACAGTGAATCTATTTATTCCTCATGTCGACGGCTCAGATCATCTGCTCCCAAAATGCAGCTGCATCCAATCAAAAAAAGCTGCAAAATTATTTAATATGAAAAAGTATTGACTAAAAACAAACAGTCGTCACAAATGGGATGGTAAGAATATTACATTTTAAAGGGGATAATTTTACTATTGTGCTTTTCCTTATGTTCTGTCATATGTACAAGGTGAAAATGTTATGTCCATATGTATCATTGCCAAACTTTCATACAATGAAGTAAAAGTACATAAACTGAATCCCTGTGAGAAAAAAGCTCAGACAACAGACTATTCTGAACACTTGGAAAGTTTCAGTGTTCTTCTACTGAAGGGTGCATTCTCCAAAACCGTCTATTTATATAGTATCATAAATATTTAATATATTCCAGCATACGTACAAAGTCAAATGAGCCTCGGACCACGACCCAGACCAACGGACCTGAAGAGGGGCGGCTTGTAGGATTCCTTGTAGTGTTGCCATATTTGTACTATGAGAACAGTCATTTTGCTGGTAGTATTAACAAAATAATATTACAGTGGCAATAGGTAGACACAGCCCACATGATAACGACAGGACATATGTACATTTTCTCAGTGTGCTCCCAATGTGAAACCTTAAACTAACCCGATCAGATGTAAGGTAACATAGACACGAACCTTGGATCAGACCACAGGTCACACACAAAACAGGGAATGGGAGCAATGGAGATGTCTTGCTGAAATCTTTGTTGCTGCAGATGCTCAGGATCAGAACAGGGGCTCAGACACGCATTGATGAAGTTGACAAGTGGTCAATTATATTCTTTCACTTACTTTTACTTTGTAGTAAGTTAATTTTACAGTTTACTCTAAGAATGTCATCGCTGGTAAGAGGATGAGGTGGTAATTACAAGCCCTGGGGACGTTACTTGGCAGTCAGGCCTTTGAAAGAGGCCTCTTGAGGAGGTCTGACCTAATATGGCCTGTTTTAGTCAGAGACTGGACTGAGGGACTTCATAACGGGAGACTTGAAATAGATAAGGACATTTTAAACTGTGAATCCCAAAATGAAAAAAGGATCTGAGCATAATTCATGTCTGGGTGTTAATGGTGTTTTGTCTGCTGACTGTTTGTTCAGCTGACGCTCTGCTGTGTCTGTGTGACAGACTGATGGACTGAACAGTTCCCTCACTGCTCACTGCTTAAGTCTCTAATTAACTGTTTAAGTAGCCTGCTGAGTGACTAATTGTTAGTGTGACTGGTGGGTGGTAATGGGGGGGTGCTCGGTCATGCAGGTGCATTCAGAGGGACTTGTTTGGTATTGTGCCAATAAATGTCACATTAGAATAACATCAGAAAACCAAATCTCTTTGGTACTTTATTTGACTTATATATATGTATTTGCAGTCAACAAATTATGATGACTACCTCTTTTGCTGTGATAACTTTCTTGTTTTTTGTTTCTGAATAACAACAATAATCAGTATCTATCTTAGAAAGCTAACAAAAAAGCTTTCACTTTTATTCTTCTACTTTCCCCCCCACACTGTTATGGAATATAAAGTTCATGAGTTAAGTCTTCTTAATTGATGTAAAATGAGAGAGAAGGCTTAAATCACAAATGGTTATGATACAAAAAACAAAAAGAAAACTATGCTGGGTCTGAACTGGAGGTAGAAAGAGAAATGGACAAGTAGAATAGACAGTATTTTCTTCCTGACACCCTAACGATCCCATCACCACCCTCATCTTGCGTTAGAAAACACCTGATGAGATAACAGGAAATTGTGACAATAATTAAAGACAAGAAATATAAAATTCAAAAAACCCAATCATACCAATAAACAACAATCCCCTGCTTTAAGTTTAAATCAGACCTGCAGTATGTTTGTATCTTTAAGTGTCATAAGAAACTTCCTCTTTCACAACCTGCCAAGACACTGAGCTAAACTCCATCTCGTCACCTGATCAGCTCCGAGCTACCAAAACACTCATTCACCTTCATCTCCTTAAGCATTTCTCTGTTACCAAACCATGTCTGGGTCTGACACATGTAAGCCTTTGAATTAAAGGGGATTTAGGGATGAGATTATATTTCAGTGTGTTTGTGTGTGTGTGAGAGGAAACAAAGTCTGAACTTACCACTGACACAATGTGCGCCACTTTGTTCAGATATAACATCAATTATTTCTCTAACCCCCACCCCCCTTAGTTATTGGAGCAACTCCTGACAGGTCCTGTCATTATTCTTTTAAACAATTGGTCCCTTGTATCAGACAGAGAGACAAAGGCTGGTTTCTCATTTTGAGCAGGCAGACTTAGACTTTGCTTGCTGAATTGTTAAATAAACCTCACATTAACCCAGTGAGTGTGTTGTAAAATAGTACTATTTGACATATGTAGCATATGAATGCGGACATAGTAATAGCACTTTTTCAGTTATCGACCACTCAACAAACCTCAAGGTACAAGTCACATTTACCCATTCATGCAACTGACCAATCAGAGCAGACTGAGCTTTATAGGGAGGAGGCCCTAAGGAGACAGGAGCTAAAACCAAGCGTTTCAGACAGAGGCTGAAAGGATTGGACAGTTTGAGGAAAGTGACATGTTTCCTTAACATTAGAGCAAGTAAACATTTTAAAATAAGTAGTTTGGGGCAAAACCGCAAAACATTTGAGTAAGGATAGATGTCACAGGTGATTCTATACAGTTTTTATTTCCATTGAAAGTGCAGTTGTGATCCACTCCCGCTTCATGTAGACAATGGGTGGGGTTACTTCAAAGCCAAAGAAACCATTACAGCCCGAATACATCATCACAATGACCTTTACTTAGAGGCTTCCTGCAGTTTTAGACTTCAAAAACCCCCTAATGAGCCACCAGGATATGATGCATGGTGATGTCACCAGATTACGCAAAAAAACAACGTCTGCAAACTGGACATTCCTGCTACAGGAATGTGAAGAATGCTCACTGTCAGATAGATGGATGTTTTTCTACTTTTGTTTTTCTGTCAGCACAGTGTCTCTTTCAAAAGGCCGGCAGGGTCAAAGGACGTCAGGGTCAGGTGTGATGCACATGACAAACTTGGGATACAGACAATAGGAGGATCTGTTGGAATGAAACCTTTATCTCTTAAGCGGCATATGAAAGTGAGAGTTCTTGACCCAGGCCAAATATCAAGCAGCTCAAATCTGGCCTTGTAGTCCATGCGTGCCTTGGGTGTGCTTTGTTTGATGGCGTTAGATGTCAAAGCAGAGAAGCCGAGGCCTCTGACACAGGAGGCCTTTTCCTTGAAACTCCACTAAAGAGGTTATGTTTTCACCCGTGTGCGTTGGTTTGTTTAATGTTTTTTTGGTTTGTGGGTTTGTGGATTACGCAAAAGCTAGTGAACAGAGTTCCAAGAAACTTGGTAGCTGGATGGGACATGGGCCGAGAAAGAACCCCTTAAATGTTCGGCTTCGACTGGGACAAAGGGGCACATCCCGAATATTTTTCATTCCTTTCTTTAATATTGCCAAATGGGACTTTTTTTCACATTTTCACCAAATTTTCCAGGGAATAATTCGTGGATCTTAATTAAAGAATCAGGCATATTTAGGCGACTCATATCTATGAGCGTGTGCAATATGGTGCAACTTGATCGAATTTAAAGGAACTCTTGGGCCTTGGAATGTCTAAATGTCACCGTTAAACTTGGACAAATTAGAGATTGAACAAGTTCACAAAAACTTGGGGTCGCTAGTATAATTAAATGAGCTCAAAACATATTTAAGCAGTTTGCTTTAAGCTGTGACATGTAGTTCATTGTAGTATTGTGTCGCTGACAATACTCCTGCTGTCGACCAGAAGCAAAGGCATGGGGACTAACATGCTGTTTCCACAACTCCTCGCATGACTCAAGAGCAAATATGATCCTCAGCGAGCCTCTTCCTCCTTCGTCTTCTCTTTGTTCTAATTTTAAAAGCCTGACATTGACAAATAAATAAGTTCTCCTTGGGATTTCAAATGAGTCAGCAAAGCCTTTCATCACATGCCGATGTGTCAGCGGGTTCAGACGTCTGTAATTCGATCGGAGCTCAGAGAGAGTGCAATTCTGGCCTTTGACCCCTGGCCAGGCTCTGCATCCCCTCATCCCTCATGAGACATGATGCAAAGCTACAAAGTTTAAATGCTGCCAGGCCTCCCGGACATCTGAGCGAAGTTGCCGCTGTCCTCGGCGTGCACCCATGGGGACATGACACCGACAAGTCACAAAAAATGTCGCTCTGACTGATTGTTTTGCAGTTCCTGTGATGTTATCTTTTTTTACTTTTGGTCTATCTATTTATCTTTTTTTCTCCATGCTTGTCTTTCTTTTAATGGTAGAAAGAGCATGTTTATGATTAAGCCGTCTGCCACAAATCCTTCCTCCTGCTTTATTCCCGTTCACCATAACCCTCCCAATCTGTCACTCTTTGAGTTGCATGTGTTTACATGTTGCAAGACAACAGTGGGCCTGTGCGCTAAACCTCCCAAACATCCACCACTACTGCAGACTGAAAAGACTGACTGGCTAAGAAATTAAAGCACATTGTGACACATACGGTGTCCATACACACAGTGGCTAATAATAACAATACTAATTATTATTATTGTTTTTGTTGTTATATATTTAATACAAAGTGCTTCAAAAACAAGACAAATAAAACAATAAAACAAATACAATGATAAGTATTTTAATAGCGCTGGCTAAAGAAAACAGTTCTGACGGAAGAATTTGTAACAAGGCCTTTTCAGAAGATCTCCGATTATGAGATACTCCAGCAATTCAGTCCTTGTTTTTTTTTATCGCAGATATCCTGATTTTTACTTCCTAAAATGAGTCAAGCTACAGAAATGCAATTATCCTACAATCCCCATAATCCAATTCAATCACATATTTCCTTGGATCCTAACCACATTTTTCGAACCCCACCCCTCTGGTTTGTGTCCCATATTGTTTAGGATTTAACTCAAACACAAATCCCTGACAACTTTATCAGGCAGATTTTCTGAGACTCCAGCTTCTTCTCAGAGCCACAAAACACATTATGCAACTGCTTAAGTAGACGGCTACTCTGTATGAAGAGTAAACGTAACATAATCTATAAAATCTGTGGAGGGCCTCTTTGACCACACTTGAATGGAACTGTGTGTGCATCCATGTGACTAGAGAAAAGTCTGCAGCTGTCTTCTTCTTTTCTGGAGTCACCTCAAGCCACTTATTTTGTATTGTGCATGAAATTGAGCCAGACTGTTTGCACACACACAAGCATGTACAACACACACAGCCACAGTCGGGGACAGTGACTGAGCACATGTGACAGATTTAAGCACCTGATAACCAACCGTTTTCACTCAAACTGAAACCTCTGCATTCTAATTTAGCTGCACAGCAGATATCTGTTGCCTGCTCATGAAAAAAAAAAACAGCAACCCATTCGAATAAAAACCAAACACCAATAACATCACGTAAAACGTAAGACATATTGACACCTGTTTGCATCCTGATTGGGTCGTCTTTGAACAGCAGAGGAGGGGGTGTGTGATCCAGAGAGAGATAGACTGTTGATAACTGCTGTCTGGTGCAGCAAACCGCACAAGGCTGTGAAACCACTGCTGAGGTCTGAATAATGAGGAACTATAACTGTCAAGTTCAGACGCCCCCACAACACACGAACCCTAAATCCCCAACCCAGAAGACGTCAAAGATTTCTTCTGTTGGTTTTTAGGTAGAATCCCCTGCAGGGAAAAGTCGATTTATTAAACTAGGATGAACGGCGGGGAAAACATTAGACAGAAAAGTTAATGATTGACAGAAAAGGGGGACAAGGAAAAGCCGAAATGAGACAGACGCGTCTGGAGCGATTTCATCATCCATTTTGTCCTGACCAGCCCTTTCTATATCAACAACAGACACCTGATCAATACATACACACACAGAAAAAACACACACACACAGGCTGAACACACACACGTCCTGCGTGAGTGCCAGCCCGCTTCAACACATGACTCACATGCTCTGGGCTATCATTAAAAGTGGGTACATGATAGACATGTGGTGAAAGAAATGGCAGGAGCGTGAAGAGAAGAAGAAGGGGGGATGTGGAGGTCAGCGGGTTCTTCTGCGCTCCACTTACTGGTCATACCGCAGAATCACTTCTAGCTTCTCCTCCTCCTCCCGCTCTCTCTCTCTCTCTCTCTCTCTCTCTCTCTCTCTCTCTCTCTCTCTCTCTCTCTCTTTCCCTCTCTGTGTCTCTCCCCCAACAGACATGCAGCCTTACCACACTCTAACGGTCTGAGTCAGAGAGCGGGCCGCTTATGAAATCCAGGTTTGCCACATCGTCCCTTTCTATACACAAGTCAGCTCTGACTTTCAGCACTCATCCCAAGATGCAGCACTGAGCCGATTTGCTGCCCTTACAGTATATCCCCATCTGCATGACACAAAACAGAGACAGGTGATGGGTGTGTGTGTGTGTGTGTGTGTGTGTGTGTGTGTGTGTGTGTGTGTGTGTGTGTGCGTGCAAGCAAGCGAGTGTGTGTGTGCCTGCCTGCATGCTTGTTGTTGATATATGGACCATTTAATCTTCATGGCTCGGCTTGGTCAAAACAAGCTGATTGAACGACTTGAAGCACTTGGCACATGTTCAAAAGCAATATGGATCAAAAGTTGATCCAGGAATTTATGGCAGGAAGGGACATTGTTGTTTTTGCATATAAGAGAAAAAAAGCACCACTTTGTTATCTAAATGTTTTGCAGGGAAAAGAGCAAGTAGTCTATGCACAAAGTAGTAGATGACGAGGGAGATAGAAAACATGACCCGAAGCTCAGAGGAACACACGGCTGCTCTACACAAATAAAATAAACCAACCGCACAATTAGAGTCGAGCTTTTTGGGTTTGCTTTCAGTTAAATAAACAGAGAGGAGTAACAGAGCAATGTGGCGGACATAATGACACACAATTAGTTTCTTCAAAGTTTATATGTTGGTGCAGTAAAAGTTTCCCATCATCCTCAACGTTCAGATTTTCCACGAGAGAGCAAAAATGGCAGCCCCGGATGCTTCAGCTGTGCCGTGAAGACATTGTTCCTAAATGAGCTGAACATGACGGCATCAATAACAACAAAAATACTTAGTTTTCCATTAAGTCCTTGGCACAGTTTAAAAAACTAGAATGGCACAGGGGGCGGATCCAGGGGTGGGGCCAGTGAAGCACTGGCCCCACCCCTACCCTTTAAACTGCCCCTGTCCTGTCAGTAGTCTTGTAAAAAAAAACAAAAAAACAGTGACTTACTTATACAACAACAATTAACAATAAAATGTTATAAAGATTGTTACCTTATTAGTTATTTTGAAGTAATGTGCAAGGATGTGTGGATCTGCTCAAATATATAGAGCTAACAGTGAACAAGGAATAACTTCTATGAGCACCTTACTGAACCAGGAACTGTATAAGGATGTTGGACATATAATTGGGCCTCTCAGTGTAAATTGTGGCCCCTTTGTTGCCCCCAATTCAGATAAACCCTACATCCGCCACTGGAATGCCGCGTACCTCCGACAAGTGGACTGCACCGAATTGTACACACTCATAGATATGTGTCCTCTAAATATGCCAGATTTTTTTTTTCATCAAGATCCATGAATTATTTCCTCACGTGATAAAGAACAGGAAAAATGAATTCCTGAATCTGCTCCTTCGTTCAGATCCTTGCCAAAACTTAATGAGTTATTTCTTGGCCAATGTTCAATCCTTCAACCAAGTTTCGGAAATCCGTTCGGTGTGACTGTGTAATTCTGCTAATAAACAAACAAACAAACAAATGGACAGGGGTGAAAACATAAGCAACTTGGTGGAGCTTGAAATACACATGGGATTTATGTATGTGTACATTTAGTGTTTGAATTTTACCTCATAAACATTTTTGTACGAACAAATGCAGGTATATTTAACTGTTGACATGACAACATCACGTGACAGAGGTCAGGTGTGCATACACAGGAAACCTCAGTGGTCAAGGTCGTAATAGAAGGTGAACCATTATATCCCCATGGTAACCACTAATAAAATAGAAGATCATGTGAACATTTGTCAGTAAAGCCCTGCAGGTCGGCCAGGAATTTAGTTTTAGTAACTGTGGATTAAGACGTACTGACAACACATTCACAGTCCTGTGAGTCAGGGTGTAGAACATGACTGTCACTGATGTGTGCAACCTACACCCTGCCACGTCCAACTGCTTGTCTGACCTCTGACCTCACAGAGGAAAAAAGACTCAACAACAAAATAACAGTGGTGATCAGTTACAGCTGCTTGAACAGCGCACTACAGCATGCATGCATGGTTTTGATTAATTAATTATCATTTATTTTTGGTGGAATTAGAATTTATTTTTGTTTTATTACATTGCTGTTAAAAAAGGAGATATACCCTTTTCTAAATGTTCAAAATTTTAAATCTATTCTGTGACCTCCGCAAAAGAGGGTAGAAGTTTTTCACCCGTGTCTGTCTGTTGGTTTATTTGTCAGCACAAAGTTAATCACTGAGGTAATAAAACCATTTTGTTTATAAGAACCATTTTTTTTTTTAATTCAGTTTGAGTTTGTCTCATGATTTAGTTTAAACCACCAATATTTTTATTTGTTTACTACATTTGATTTGTGAAGTTTCTCTTCATCCTTTGATTCACTGCTTATTTTCGTATATATGTGTCTTCTTAAATATCTTCTTAAGTAAGTTATGATTCATTCCTTATAGGATAAACACATTACTTCAAGAATCTGTAAAATCAAATGACCTTAAATGTTCTTTGTCTGAACTCAATGTCTGAAGAGGAAGTGACTCTACATATATTCACTTCCAGCTCATTGGCTGCAATGAGGAAGCCAAAGCACTGCTACAAATGTAGGATTAAGCGGCAAATATCACCATTGGGTAAAAAACTGTGCTGTTTGATCTTTCGAAGATTTTAAAAGAATTAAAACAATAACCGCCAATCACAAACGACCTGCTTACACAAAAATGCACCACAGTCGCAGATTAAAATAAGCAAACACTACAATGACAAACATGTAATACATGTGCTGCTTATTGGCATGCGGCCACTGTAGCAGTGTTTATCAAAGGGATTTAGATAAGTCCTTTTCCATGTAGTGTTTGCATTAATTCCTCTACTCATTGTATATGTAATGTAACCCAGAGATCAAACTGATGGAGGTTTATTTCTAAAGAAGTTTTATCCCATAAACAAACATGTTTTAAAGACATGAATCAAACCAAGTATATGATTCTAACGCCGTGGCGTCAAGAAAACCAACAATAAACACTGAATATCAAAAAGATTAATAACTTAAAGATAAGATTAGCAATAGAAATCACAATAAAAAACAATAGAAATCACAATAAAACAGAATCTAAAATAAAATATGATATACAATAAATATAGAATATATTATTTACAAGGCAAAATCTTGTAATTTGTCCAATTTCTTGCAGTGTACAATTTGTACCGCAGTCTCCTGTCCGTCTCCTTTCTCATGAAACAATTCCCACTTTTAAAAAAGTATTCCTTTGTGTCCCCAATAGAATTTCCTCATAGCGATGTAGTCAGGATTGGCAAGGTCCTGCCTAACATGCCCCCACCCCCCACCCCAACATCCTGGCAGGTTTACTAACTAAAGGATACTGTGGATATCAAGGCCGACTACAGCACCACCCAGTCACATCAAACCTGCATCCAGTCTCACCAACTACATGCTCATTCTTTTTTTCCCTCCAGAGAGTAACGCAAGAAAACAAGGATCTTCTCTCACTGTCGCGCGGCCAGTAATTTTCCTTCAGGGCTCCCGTGAGAGCCATACATTTTCACATATGGCAAGCTCAGTCTGGGTTTTATTGGGTGAATTGTTTTGGGATTCTGTGAGAAGAGAAGGAGTAAAATTTTAACTGTCAGTGGCAAGACAGAGAGGGAGAGAGAGAGACAGAGAGGGAGATAGAGAGACACAGAGAGGGAGAAAGAGAGAGACAGAGAGGGAGAGAGAGAGAGCCAGAGAGGGAGGGAGAGAGAGACAGAGAGGGAGAGAGAGAGAGAGACAGAGAGGGAGGGAGAGAGAGACAGAGAGGGAGAGAGAGAGAGACACAGAGAGGGAGAGAGAGAGAGAGAGAGACAGAGAGAGAGAGAGAGAGAGAGAGAGAGGGGGAGAAAGAGAGAGACAGAGAGGGAGGGAGGGAGAGAGAGACAGAGAGGGAGAGAGAGAGAGAGAGAGAGAGCGAGAGACAGAGAGGGAGAAAGAGAGAGACAGAGAGGGAGAGAGAGAGAGACAGAGAGGGAGAAAGAGAGAGACAGAGAGGGAGAGAGAGAGAGAGACAGAGAGGGAGAGAGAGAGAGACAGAGAGGGAGAGAGAGGGTTTTTTATCCCTCAGTTTATCTGTTGTGACATGAAAAACTGTACAAAATTCTAAGTTATTGGCTCCATTTAATACACACTGAGATATAAAACCAGCACTCTGCACTTTGATGTCAGCTTCCTGGTTTTTCTTTTGTCTGCTGTTGCAACACTTTTCCAAGCAGCGTTCCATCCACACACACACACACACACACACACACACACTCTTACAGGAGGGGTTGTCTCATTGAAATTCAGTGTTGCCGTATGACTAAGATTAGGTTCAGCTCAGGGCTTCTGTTTGCAGAGACCATGTCTCGATCTTCACAGTTTGATGCATATAAAAAACGATTCCACCGAGAAAATGAATTGCATCAATCGTTTATCACAGTTACACTTTGATTTGTAAAAATAAATAATGTGAGGGACTGAGAGTTTTACAGCACATAGTGAGCTGGGGCCTTTTAACTTGACCTCAATGATTGTGCACCAGGCAAACCAACTTGAATTCACTGCCCCCTGCTGGTAATAGAACTGAAGGATTAAACCTAAAGGGGTATTGAGAGTTGCTTATTTGAGATTTCTAATACATTCTGCTAAAAGCTTATTATCTGTGAGAAATTAAAGAGAAAATGTATGATTCATCATATTATGATCTTGAAAACCTGACATCAAAAAGTACACACAGTTTTGATGATACCACAGGCATACACTCAGTGTGAGCGTGTGTAGTGTTTCAGTGTCTCAATGAGGAGGCACCTTCATGTTCAGGGAAATTGCTGGTAGGTGGGCTTCCTCTACTCCCACATGGGCTCATGTGATTAATGAGATTAATCTAAAGGGGTCATGAGAGGAGGAGGAGGATTATTGGATAACAAGGACAGGAAATAAGGAAAGTACAGTCTTGTAGGTCAAATTCTATCAAATTTGTAAGGTTTTATCTCTCCAGCGAAAACAGTCTCACAAGGGAGAATCACTCCTCAGATCACCTGATCATAACTCAGAGATCTGTGAATTGTAACGAGTCAGTTGCTCTCCTCGAGATGGATGCGTGTCTATAACTGGCCTGTAGAACCAGTACCCTCAAATGATACAGTACAGAACAGAGATGTTTCTGCATCCAGAATTTGTGGATTACATAAGAACAGATAAGGACTTGGTTCAATCCACATTTACACACGTGGTTCTTGTTCTAATATGTACCAAAATCAATGTTATCTCTAATTCATCCTTTCCTCTTTTATATATCCACTATCTATATATCTATGTCCTTTGAGGACTGGGGTGGGGGCAGGAGCCGATCCCAGTTCAGATTGGAGGAGAGGCGGGGTACACCCTGGACAGGTGGCCATTGTATGGCAGCACCAATTTACGTGGGGAACAACCATTCACTCTCACATTAAAAGTCAATTCAGAGTCTCCAGTTGACTCTAACCCTAATCTTGATGGAACTGTTTGAGGAAGCAGGAGGACCCGGAGAAAACCCACAAAAACACATGTGGAGAACATGCAGCAGGAACCTTTTACTGTGAGGTGAGAGAGCTAACCACTGAAACACTGTATCGCCCCATCTGCATACAGAATGTTTGATTTGCATTAGAGTACAAGAGGATTTGGTTAAATCCACGCCTCCTCCTGTGGTGCCTCCCTGTTATACAAGTTCTAATATGTGCCATCACCAACCTTAGTTGTTCCTCATCAGTT
This sequence comes from Verasper variegatus, assembly GCA_026259375.1. Classification (NCBI taxonomy): domain Eukaryota; kingdom Metazoa; phylum Chordata; class Actinopteri; order Pleuronectiformes; family Pleuronectidae; genus Verasper; species Verasper variegatus. The sequence continues at coordinate 9,760,830 of CM048058.1, read as the reverse complement.
TAAACCTCTGTCAGTCTTTTTGGTGCTGTAGCTCCAAACAATTCAGCAACAATAAACAATAAAGTGCAACTGGAATTGCTGCTCAACGTCTTTCAGAATCTAGAAGTAGAAAAATGGATGCAGTCATTTGGGGTGAGGGATAACTTCAACCTTGAATGTGACTTTTAAAAAATCCATAAATTTTAGCTTCTGCAGTCGCAACAGTCGAGCAACTGGTGTCGATCATCAAGCCTATCAACACCCTGCAGGTTATTTTATGGTAAATTTTTCCTAAGGGGCTGTAAAACTTGGACTCGCTGCTCCTTCAACAAATCTTAAGGAAGTTCCTCCAGGATAAGCTGCTGTTAACTGTGTCCTTCTCTAATAAAACCACTCCCTCGTCTGGGAGGATACCGTCTCCCTTTTTCCAGCTTAGCTTCTCACCTACAGTCGAAATAATTAAAACTGAAAACTAGTCATCCTTCCTTTAGCTCGACCTCTGCTTACGTTCAATATGAGTCATGTTTGTCTTTTAGCTTTTTGGTTTATTTTTGGGGTGGGATTTCATCGAAAAGAGACTAATTTCAACAGGAACCGGTAAAACGAAGGTTAAATAAAACTTCCACTCCTCCCCACACCTTCCCCTCCACTCCAAAACAACCTGTACACGCCTGATTTATTGTTATTACAGCTGAGGAGAATCAAAGAGTGGCAGGGGCACAGACAGGAAAAGCAGCAGGAGGAAGGAGAAGCTGACGTGGCCCGAGGCTACGATCCGCAGATGGTACATGGACTTTTAAATGGAGTGAGCCAATATGGCATTTTAACATGTCTGGTAACTTCCATTTCCTCATGTGGGCCAGTTTGTCGTCTGGTAGGAAATCAAACACATTTCAGACGGCTCAGGGACACAGGTGGTATGCGCTGATATGTATGTGTTATGTGTGTAATATATGTTATTATGACAAAATGTGAGTGATTATATAGAAAATAATCCTTTTCAAGGAGGAAAACAGGGAATTATTTTATTAAACCCCTGAAACTTGACAGATTCCTTGTTTTTTCTGTCCACTTCTGCTCATGTTCTGCCATTCTGCTTAGCTTTACTCGTATTCCTACCTTAAAGTGTCAGAACATTTTTAATGATTCTGATTTGTCAGAAGGTCCAATTCACTGAAGCCAGGATTCACTGATGACATATTCTCGAGCTCTGGACGCAGCATAATGTATTTTTTTCCTGTCGTTAGTTCTCCACCTCATGCTCTCAGAAAAGTACGATGAGTCAAATGGCACAGGCCTCTCGAAGTCTCATGACTGTTGTTCAAAAGCCTGGAGAGCAGTAATTGTCCAGATGTTCCATAGTTTTTGACTCTCTTTCAACATAATACAGCTGTATACAGTCGTGCTGATTGACTGACTAATTCACTCAACAAAACCTGCTGGGAATATGTTTGTAATCAAAAACGTATAATCCTTTCAGTATGGTGAAGAAGGACTCTGGGATCAGTGATGGTTCTGGCGATATCCCATAAGTTTGTGTTTTTGTTCGCCGATGCAAAGGTTCATTAGAGCAGTTGAGAAATTACTTCTCCATGTTCAAAAGGCTTGAGGAGTGCGTGTTCTAGCATCTGTGTGTGATGCGGTGATGAAATCCTTGTGTGAAGGGTGTTTGAGTCTGATTAATTACTTCTGCACCAATGGAGCGAGTGTTGGATTCAGCAAAACAGAAATTACATAATTTTAACATCTTTTTCATTTTATTCATGTCAATAAATGTAAATAGATACAGGATCGAATTTTGACAAGTCACAGTAATCCTAAACCTGGCCCAAGCTTTTTTCTCTTGCTTTTGTTCCTAACGCCTTTTAAGACTTACTTACAATCTCACAGCAAAGTCCACAGTTATACAGATTGATAATTTATCATCTAATGTTTTCACAGGGTATAATTTGCCCTGTTCCACAGATTCCAACCTTTAAACTGAGGTCATGAACATCATCATAAAGTCAAGGCCACAGATCCTCATTCTGTACACTCTGTTCCATAATTAATGGATGGTAAATGGATTTATATAACTGTATTTATATTGTGTTTTTCTAGTCTCATCGACAATGGTACAAGTCACATTAACCAATTACACTCACATTCATACAGAGCCTCCATACACAGCTGTTTTTCTATCTTACACCATTAACACACATCATGCAATGTTAAGGCAATGTTGAGCTGGGGAATCAAACCTTCTGGTTTCGACTCTACCTCCTGAGCCACAGCTTCCCACGATAATGACGTATGACCACATATCTCCGGGTGAAGAAGTGGAGTCATACAAATCAAAGACACTGACAAAGCACTGCTAAGGTTACTTTGAAGATAGTTTCCAGACATTTCGCGTTTATGGACAGGATCGTAAGTTTAGAAAAGACTCTTCCAAGCGCTGTGCCGTGCTAATGCATGTTGTGCTGTTGCATGGATACAGCATTCAGCTCATCAAGGTATAATTAGATGCTCATAAAGATGTCAGTGCTCTTCTGATGTATGCAATCTGTGTGTTTAATGGTATTTCAATGGAGCAGGAGTTGTAAATCTGTCTCAGCGTACAGAGGAATATGTTAAGTCGGTGAGAAAATTAAAGTTGCCAGCATGTGTGGGATTTTTTTTTTTTTTACCAGAACATGAGTGTAACACTTACACACTGTGTCCCCACGACCTGCTGTTTCCTGCTTCCTAATGCCCACGGTTTCACACGCTAAGTTCCCACCATCCACTCCTTCGTCCCTCACCCCTACTACCGCTCTTCCCTTCCCTCCATGCAGTTGCCTCTATGGTTGCACATCCACTTACTGGCTCCATCCACACCTAAATCCCTCTTCTCCACTCTCTCTTTCTTCGGTCGCTTCTCGTATTTGTCCGGCCACTGCACTCGCCTCATCTCTCTGACATTGTATCTACCTCCGTTCCTCCTCCTCAACGCTGAAATCCAGGTCCAGCTGAGTTCTCCTGGGAGCCAGAGCTACCAGATGACACCAGGCAGAACCCAAACATCTGCATTACCCAACTCGGCCCAAATGGGGCTCCCACGGATACGCAGCTGTGTAAACAGCTTGTGTGTAAAAATGCAAGCTATGCAGCCAAACACAGGGGTCCTCACCGGGTCGCTATGAAAAGAAATATTATTAATAATGATAATAATGAGAGAGGAAATACCTTCGCTTGAGACGTGACTCTGTGCTTGTGTGACAGTGGGGCATGGGAAAGATGACAGAGCCCTTGGGCTAAGATTAGATATACTACAGTGCACAGCTTGCTGCATTAAAAACATAATTCATTAGCAGTTATAGCTACGTACAGTATCAACAGAGCCACAAAGAATACCTTAAGGAATAGTGCCAACACTTTTGGGAGATTTCTTGCTTTGCGATGAGAAGATCAATACCACTCTCATAGGGAGCATATCTACTCTATTATCCTAAGTTCAATATTCTGTTAACAAACATTATTGTGTTCGGGTCATATTCAATGTTGCATGAACATTGTAACTTTAACCCCTGACCTCTATAAGTTGATAGTTCTCTTAAGTGTAAAGTATACACAAGTGAACATGCACTGATAAAAAAATGTTTCCTGAATTTTCTAATGTGCAGTAAAGTTATGAAAGCTACCACACAGACACACACACACACACACACACACACACACGTACACATGCCCACACTCACACAGACACAGACAAATATCCCCAAAAAGTCCCTTGTGGTGAAAGTTGAAGAGCACACAAAGGCCAGGATATAGTGCAACAATGGGGCAGCACACAGTGCATGAATGATTAAGCCACGCTAGATGAGTTTTGGGCTAAACTAGGATTACCTGCATGTGGACTGTAACAAGTAACTAGTCATACACGGCCTCTCAAAATTCAACAAAAGCCTGATCTGTCTTGTGTCTATTCAGTGTACATTTTAAAGAAACACAGATTTGGGCAGTTCTGTGTTTATGTGTGCTGGGTGGATTATAATAGCTTATCTCACGGGGAGCCAGTGGCCTATTCTCTTTTGCCCCAAACTCCAAAACAACACTCAGGCCCACTTGAGAGTCCTCTGGGCTTGGATTAGCTTTGCCTCTGGCACAGAGACATCGGCACAAGAATCTGGCTGCCGTCCAAAGACAATATTTGTCAGAGTAGCCTTGTTTCAAACCTTTACTGTTTATTACATTCTGCGGACTCTACTCTTTTTTTGCATCAGAGATGGGGTTTCAGATTCACCCTTTAGATTCCACTGGAAAAGCTTTCATGTTTTTAATTGCCCAAAAACATGTTCAAAGAGTGCAGTGTTTTTCATCAGGCTGCACAGCTGCAGTAAGTGAAAAAAAATCATGCATTAATTTTTCATCTGCATCATATGGTTCAAATAATTTTTTCGCTCAGTATTCTTTAAGAATAGCTTTCACATTGCACGTCAGTCTAGTGCAATCTGGGTTTGGGAATAGTTATCGGCCACACTGAAAAAATTACCTACTTTTAAATTCTTGCTTTTCTGAACAACATCCCATCTGCACGGAAAAAGTTCAGTGCCAGATTTAGATTTCACCTCCCAAGGTAAAGTAAATCTACTATTGTTTTTTTAATCAAACTCAAATTCATGCAATAACAATGCAAACATGTTGAAGTGAATCTACTGGGAGGTATATTTTTCAGTGCATTCATTGAATAAACAGTCCACTATTGCACAATCTAACCTTTGACCTCTGCTGCTGTTTGGTTGCGCAAACTTTGACTGGTGGAATGTAATTTGGTCTTGTTCAATTGAATGCATTACTGAATGCTTGAAAAAACTTCACAGACAATGCAACAAGCCTTTTAAGTTGATGCAGTCAAGTATCAAAAGGCAGCAGACCCACAAGTGCCCAGGGTGTAGAGCTGTCAACTTCCTGCACCTGCAGACTCAGCACATGGCAGAAGTCTGGACCTCCCGTGATAAATTAGTCACAATATTACAAAAGATAAACTTGCTTTCCTGAAGTGTGTGTGTGTGTGTGTGTGTGTGTGTGTGTGTGTATGTATGTGTGTGTGTGCGCGTAAATATTTGCTACTAAATTAGCTTACAGTCTTAACTTTGTGTAGCACATTTGTGACTGTGAGACTCTAAACTGACGATATGTGTGAATGTGAATTCTTGTTTCTCTCTGTGAGTTGGTCCTGCTAATGGATAAAACTGGACTAGATTTAGTTTGGTAGTACCCAGATTCTGTCTTCTCAGCAACGACAGCGAACTGCTTTGAAAGATCAAAGCGACGTACGTGCCTTCACATCTGAGCGTGTGTCCTCATATTTCTGTGTTTGGTGCCAGCTTCTTCCTCTTAGCTGCAGCCTGTACAGTGTGGATGGCAGACAGCCACGATCCTGGTTCTCCATCATAAAGCACAGGAAACCCCTGGTGTCTATTGTTTGAAAACTCTCCCAATGGCACCGCAGCCGCAGCTCCCAACAACGCAGATTCGCAAATGTTCTGTGTAACATTAATAGAAAATGAGTGCTGAGGTCTCCCTTGAATGACTTTCCAGCACATTAGTGCCAGGAAGCCGTTCATTTTAATGTCAGTGGTGTATTAGTGGTGCTATATAGTGTTTTGACTGTAACTATCGCAGCATTTACTCTAAATATACACATAGCATTCTTCTTCTGCTGAGCATATCTTTAAGGCATACTTAAGTAATTACTGGAGATTTTAAAATAAACACATCCGGTGCACAGACTCGGTTTTGTTAACAGTACGACTGTTACCACCCTTTCATGGTGTAGATCCAGCGCTGAATAACACTTGAGTCAATTCCCGGGGAGCATGACACATGAGCTCACTCCAGAATGAGATGGAGTGCTGCTCAGGGCTTCTGTCCTGCATCTCACTTCTACAGCATCCTTCATATTTCATGCTGAACTTTTCATTTTCAAGGCCTTGGTGTCCTGGTTACTCAAGCAGACTGGCATGAATGGTATGTGGCCGCAGTGCTGTGCATTTAAATCTGGCTCGTGTCATGCCCCTTCATTTTCTCCTCTTCCTGTCTCGCCATAGAGCAGTCATTTGTTGCAGCCTAGTTGGGCCTCATGTGGAAAACTGTACAATAAAGTAGAAATGCATGCGTGCTATAAAGTTGCCTAGATGTTAATAACAAATAGTCACATCTGTTTGTCCGATATCATATCATATTTGTATATCATATAATATAACTTACATCTTACTATGATTAATCTCACACATTGTCCAAGGGCTAACATGCTAACATGGAGGTTGCAATGTCGACCTTGTAAATCTGATCGCCCCCTGGTGGCTGGCTGAAGCATAGGTCATAAACTCCTCATCCTCCCTGTTAGTGAACGGGACATGGACCAAACTAAAAAGTCAAAGTACACATAAAATACATTTTTCTCAAAGACTGCTTCTGTCATTTAAGGTAGTTCTTATCACACTTATGTTCAAGTGTTCATTTTTCCATTAAATTTGGTTTAATTGATCATTTCATACTGTTAATAAATAACGATCATGACAAACAATCATAATTGACAGCTAGGTGGTCGAGCCTTTGTATCAGCAAGACTCTGGCCCAAGATGGCAGAACCCATACCCAGGATATTTTGGCTTGACTTTTGTACAACAAGATGAAGTAGAGTCTTCCATCTTCGTGCCATCCATTAAGCATTGTTGTGAGCTTGGCTAAGAAAAATAAAGTCAAGAACTAAAAATACTCCTGGTTGTCTCCTGACATAGAAAGTGTAATTATCTTTATAATTGAGTGCAGTGTCTCTATCGCATAGCAAGCTTTTCACTGTCATTGAGGACAACCCCCTCTGTCTGGCACCAGTCAAAGGTATTACAGTTGCATCCTGCCCTCTCTTCACAAAGAATGCTTGTTTTGGCATACATTTGGATGTGCTCTCCATTAGAGGCTTTAACACTCTCAGTTGCTGCATTATCTGCACCCATTAATGACTGTCAAAACACGGGAGGGAGGTTGCATTGCCAGACACAGGATACCTGACACCACTTCTAATCTTTGCCTGCTTGAAATATCAAGCACATGAACAGAGGTACAGACAGAGGGACGGAGATTGTTGAAATGATGATGATTAATGGCGGTGAAGTGGTTTCAGAGCAACGAGTAAAATGAGTAGCCATTCTGTTTGAATGACTTTTATAAACTGTAACTCTACATCCTACATATCCCATCAATCTTTGAAAAGATGGTTGTGGAAATCATCATTTCATAGTGTTGATTTTTGGCCTTTATTGGTGTAATTGTAATTAGATGAGAAGATTGATTGTCTCACATCTGTAAGCTAAATATGAAGCTACAGGCAGCAGTCAATTAGCTTAGCTTGACTAGACCTCCAGGCATTTCCTTTCAAGCACCTGCCTTTAAAATCTTTTTTGGTTGAGTCAGGTTAATTTGACCAGATGCCTTCTCATGTGCCTCAAGTCCCATTAGATCCTCTTTAACTGCCTGTAATAAGTGGTGTTTACCATTATCTTGGAGAACTGTGTGTTCTAATTCTGATGGTAATCACCCTTGGCCCTCTACGGCACATTTTAGCACAAGCTGCTTTTCTCTAAATAAAACGCAGGCTTCCTGTTTAATGTTTCTTTACACCCCTCACAAGCTAATGTGTTTCTTAAAATTCACTGTGAAGCTCTTTGTTTTGAGACAAACTAGAGCTGCTGATGCTGATTTGAGGCCCACTGCATCGGTGTGATTCATTCTCTGAGCTCTGTTTTCTGTTGCCTTTATAATGAGCTGGTCCAGGGCCCAAACCAAACCCTTGGGAGCAGTAAACTCACAGTTTAATGAGCTGTATCAGGCCCAGTGCAGAGAGCGGAGGGATTTAGAGAGTTCCTGAGGGGGCTACAGATCCTACCTGTTACCCCAAATGCTCCCATAACCAAACACCTGCATTTAATAGCAGTTAAACACAGTTTGTAGGACTATTCTTTACGCCTGATCCAGCTGATATTTATCAGCAAACTTTAAGGCTTAAATTGATTCATTTGTGTCTTTTGCAGCGGGTTCTAACTGGTACACATTATAGATTGTATATAAAGATGGATGACATGAGGGTCCCACAAAAGTGAAGCCCAAAGTGTCCCAGTATGGCTGGTATGGATCACAAACCCTGCCCATCCATGTTAGTGGTTGGGACATAGATCAAACAAAAAAGTCAAAGTAAACATGAAATAATCTTTCTTTGGTTTCTGTTATTTTAGGTGCTGCTATGGCAGATTGCAATGTGCAGTTGTTTCCATCACAGTTCGATGAGACTATACAGCAAAAGCAATGACAAGCTGACAAAGTTCTGGTTATAGGTGTCTTATAAGGTCTACCTCATCTATGATGTGGAGGGAAGTTGGGCCGACATTGTGGAACCTTGCAGGCTCAACTGGTAACTTTGATGAGCCTTACCCAGTTATATCACATCTAGATATGTCCAACTATTTCTACATTTGAGGCCTTAAGTTTGATGATCCAGTTTGCCAGGTACAATCAGTCCTCCTTATGGATACGATTTCTAGCTTGTGTGAATATTGGCCTTAGAAAAGTAAGGTGCAAATCTTAGAACCACCTGCACACACACAACGTAATGTGGCGTTTGAAATGTTGATATTCTGCACCTGTTATTTCTGGAAGAACATGACTGGAAGGGTGTGGAAACTGGAACCACTGCAAATGTTAATACCTGGAAGAGCTGTTTGCAGAGTCATTTTCACTTGTGGTCACATCAAAGTACTGGGAACTCCTTTAATAAAGTGCCACACACAGGAACGTAAGGAGGATTTCAAATATGGGAAACAGAAGTCGTTTTACATGTCATCAGTTCAAAGACAGAATTACCTTCCAGCTCTCTCATTGAATGCCAAGGCAGGTATATTTATTTTACACCCTTTACAGTGAGTATATATTTTTACCTTAGTTCATACTAATATCTTCATTCTATGCAGTTTGAAATGTCATAGTCTTCATTACCAGGTCTGGGTGTGTTATGGTTTCTTGTGAGTGGAAACTGACTGGAAGGAGACCCTTTCCCGGAGGCTGCTCTGTAAGAGGGCGACAGCCAAGATGTATAAAAGGACAGAGTCTGTGTTTGTACAAGTGTTTCACATAGGACCGGTCCCAGACATACTTCTGAATGGGACTAAGTGACGGACGATTTTCGGAATCACAACTTTTTTCCTCTCGGATGGGTCCAGGGAGATTCCAGGGTCCACAGACGCCTGCCTCATTTCCCAGGAATTCATCTGCTGGCACTACTGTGCTATACCCTTACATTTCTACGTACAGTTTTCATTTTTATTACCTGGGATTTTTTGCATGACCTGCCAAATGATGGTGCCTATCACAATTTTGAGATTTTTCATGAAACCACTGAGCCTGAACCTCTAGACCACCCGCTCCCAGGTTTATTTGACATTCCAACACCTGATTGATTATAAAAGCTGCTGAAATGTAAACTGCATATTTGCAGGTCGGGCCAGGTTCTTCTGTTTACTACCGTTTCTCTCCTCATGTCTTTTGGGCTCCGAGGAGAGAAAGAGAAAACGATGAGCAACGGCCTCCACCACATTACGGATCTATACTAATTGATAACATGTGTAGAAGGAGGTAACTTGATACTAAGCAAGCGCACAACTCAAACACGGGCCACCTGCTGCGGTTTTGGAGTGAGCAGAGTTTATCTCCCACCGCAGTGGAGGCCTGTCTGATTCAGACAGTTCAAATGAGGACGGCCTGGCCAGAGTCCATAAGTCAATCAATCAGCTTGTTCTCTTTAAAGTACAAAGTTGAAAATGGTTGGGCAAGAGTGGGGAGGTTGCCTTTGCAGGAGCAAAAGAAATGAAGAGTCAACTTCCAAGATGCAATATTCGACTTTTGGTGAAAGTCGTTAATCACTGTTTCCAAAATAAAGAGTCTCCAACATGTTAAAGTGGTGTTTTGTTTTTTTCACAGTTTCATTGTGTGCTGTTTGGCGAGACAAAGTTTCACCTTTTCCTATAATGGATATCTCATTTTGGAACCCAATGTTCAGATTCAGGGGTTACTGCAGCCAAATTGACCCATATGTCATTCAGAAGATTTCATTAAATGTCTCTAGCCTGCAGTCATTGAATGTCTTCTGGTTTGCTCTCTGGCCAAGTACAAGCTTATGAGCTGAGCGCAATCACACTCTTTACTTTCCCTCGCAGGATTTTTTTCTTTTTCTCCTTCTATCCAGACAGTTTTGTTCATATCGACTCATAGCGCAGTGGAACATCGTGGGGGAAAGGAGTTGAAACCTCGGCACTGTCTCCCAGACTCCCTCTGTGGGACAGAGAGACAGGCCCGAGGGCGGCTGCCAGCTACCACACACGCAACTGTGCTTGTCACTCCTAGGACACAGTTACAGTCAGTGGCTTGGACGGTACATAGATAAGATAACACACGTCCCAGCCACTTCCCCTTTTCCCACATTTATCAAAGTGAGGGCCAGCTACCTCATGTGAACTGTACATTGAGTACAGTATGTCCGCCATAACATCACTATCTGTTCCCCGGGCAAATGAGCAATGCAGCTAATTTAAGAATGCCCAGTCACCTACTTTCAGCCTTTTCAGAGCACAATGTTCCAAACATGTTGGTGTGAAAGGAAATTCATTACTAAGGAGATCATTTTACTGGCAGCTTGAATGTGTCAAAGTCTATTTGCTGCAATTAGGTTTTGGATTAGATAAATGTTATATTTAAACCTGTATTTAAATCATTTTAACTTGATTTCACTCTATGATTATTGCACTTTAAAAACTGCTACTTCTTTGTATATTGGCTTTTAATGTTGGTCCAATTTCATTCCACTGTATGTTTTACAGATATGACTGGAATGACATAAACAGACTTGAAATTTAAGTAATAAGCATAAAGTAGTGGATTAAATTATATCGCTAAATCCACATGACACATATTTTGGATCCACTGTTCAAAACATATGAAATCCATTGCAATCTATTCTAAGTTGACTGATGTATGTATTTGGCTTATTTCTTTGTCAGTAATATCAAACATACTGTACTTTAACACTATTAAATAATTACTGCACCCAGTTTATAAATCCTGCTCGCAACTAATGTTGAAAACGTGCTTTTCCCACAATCTGTGCAGCTGTGATGGCGTGTGCAACTGTAGCTACATCACAGCTGGGTGTGGTTGAAGAGTTGTCATCTAAGCCAATGCAATGCTTGTTTTTCCTCCTTCAATAATGCATTATGGTATTATCAACCCATGTGCTCCAACATGAGCCCCTTTAGCATGAATCTGATCTCTTCATGACGTGACAGGCTAAGAACAGAGGCCTGCTGTATGTGTCTGGTGTCCTGAGGTGCTGACTGTTGGACACGTATGATTTGCACCAAGTTACAGTTGAACTGACGCCAACTCTCGCTCTCTTTCTCACACACACACACACACTCACACACACAAACACATGCTCCAATGTATTTCTCATGTGCTTGGGATCTCTCCGTGCCAAACTTTTTTACTGCTCCTCCCTCTCTCTTCTCTGGGCCCCTCAAATCATCTTAAGTGATAACATGTCGCATATATTTCAGCCCTCCATTACTTTCTTCTTTTTTTTTTTATGATAATGGACTTTCAGTTTTTAAAACATCAGATCCCATCACATCGGGCTTGTTAAAAACCTATTTTCTGACCTTCAATAGCAGATTGAAAAACCCATGCGCTGCGATCTGCAGTGGTGGAACAAAAACCTCCCCTGTAACCCTTTCCAGATCTTTCCAGATGTACACCGGTTAAATACCTGCAGGAGCACAAATCACAGCGAAGACCAGCTGAAGTGGAAAATGAAGAGGACTTAAAAAAAACCCCCAAGAATGTATATTTTTTAATGTTATCTATTACTGTCATTTTAAGTGGAGAGCAGCAAGAGCCCAAGTATTACAGTAAAAATACAATGATTGGAGCAGAGCATTATACTGTCCAGCGTCATAGAATTGACAGTATGTTGGCAGGACGTGAAAGACACCTGTGGAAAGTTGCTTGGACAAAATGTGCAGGAGCTTTGGTGATAGCGATGGTCATTATCATCAAGAATAAGAGGAGAAGAAAAAGATGTAAACCACACCAGTGTAGTGCCCGTTCTTAACCTGCCTGTTTTGAAGGGGCTGTTTGCTGCTGTCACTTTTTTATTGTTTGTGTGCTGGGCGTTGTGTGCAGAGCTTTAGTCTATGGTGCAGAGTGACGTGTTCATTCCACGTGAGTGGTTTATATCCAAGTTCAAAAGATTTACTTAACTGCTTTTATTTTTTCATACATTGCACATCGGTCAATTCAGCAATCTGCACAATCCTCAGACCCAAATTCATAACTTTTCACAATAAAAGCTCTGTGTCTTTGTAGACAAATTGCTGAAGGGGAAGTGATGAAACATTTTTTATTATGATGATTGTTTGGCAGCTATTTCTGAAACGCAGTTTCACGCTGTTACCGACCACTGCTGTTGTTATCTTAGGACATAGACAAAGATTAAACTCAGGCGGCAGACTGACAGTTAGCCTCCTGACCCCACCCCACTGACTGTGTGACAAGTGTGAAATCGATTACGTAAGTGGTTCGCGAGACATTTGTGGAATTAGTAGATACAAAAAACCAACAAAAGTCATATACCTGAGTGAAGGCATGGAGCATTCTGGACACGCACATCCAGAGACAGCAGCTAAAAGCACTCTGGAGGAAAATAAACACGGCCACCAAAGAGATAAGCATTTCTCTTCCCCCCCGAATAAATACACAGGGTGATGAATGGCTGAGTGACAGCTTAAAGACAGAGCCTATTTGTATGGGCGTACTTCCTCATGGCAACATTACTCACAGGCAGCGCGTACAGTTGTCAGGCAATTTTCTCTCTCTGCAAATAGCACCGCTCTCTCAACACACTCACTATTGCTCTGGATGCCTGCACATTAGGCCCCATTCTCTGAAAAAAAAAAAAACGCCCTCAATTACTCCAGTTGACATCAACGCCAGAATATGAAATTATACTTAACTCATCACCACGAGTGGAAAAACAAGCCTTGATTTCTTAGGAATACATACATAAAACACGCACGCTCAAACACGAGCCTGATGTTAATGTGAAAACCACATGTTACTGTATATTCTCCACTTTTTTTTTTTATAGCAACAGTAATTGTCAGTCAAACTGTTTTATGTCAGGCTGGCCACTGTACTTTAAAACTGCAAGTGTGCCGCAGTGAGCGCCAAACAAAGGTACGAATGGATCGCGTTTCATCCAGATTATCATGTTAGCAGATGGTCCACTCATACAGGAAAAGATATTATGATTGTTGTGTAACTCAGGCTGGTGGACACATGAACGTTGGAAAGCTGATGAGACGCTGAAGCTGAAAGGTGAAGGAGAAGATGCATGCATGGGTTACCCAGGTTAGAATAGTAACACTCAGCGGTGAGTTGCAGATGTGAACTGGATGAAATCAGCAAACATCAGACTTTGTGACAACCCAGCACATGGGAAAATGCCAATTTAAGAAAAGTAGGTTCAATATGTTTAAAACCCATGAGAGGCTTTTGGTTTTATCCTGTTTGTATTTGGCTTCATATTTATATTGTTTAATTGTTAATGTAATAAGTAATAAGTGATTTGAAGTGTAGATTAATAAAAACAATGTTTTGGGTGTCATGTCCGACAACCGGAATCACCTTGGACCAACAGACTCTTTGATGGTTAGCTTGTTGTGAAGGATGAAAAGATCCTACTTTTTCCACCTTCTTTGCTTGAAATAAAGGAACAAGTACTGAGATTCCAAAACAATCATAGATTATTGATCATTATTGACCTCTGTGTTATGCCACAAATTGTTCTAAATTGAGCCTATTCAACTTCTAGTCTTGTCATTTACTAATTTAACAAATCACAGATGTTACATAAGCAGACATACAGAAATTAGTGCATGCATGCGCACAAAAAAACATATGCATGTCAATTTAGCGTCATCTAATGATCGTAATGTCCATGTATAAGTCCATCACTAGCCTGCTTCAACAGCTATTGGATTAACTGTTATAACGTTTTTTACTGACATTAATGGTCTTTAGAGAATGAAGCAGAGTCTTTACCTCTGATGCCACCATGAGGTTCACATTTGCAGTTTTGAGTGATGTTTCTTCACAGCTAGATTAATTACCATAAAATAGCAATACATTAAATAGTAAATCCTAAAAATAAACGTTGTGCATTCTAGTTGTATTGTGCACATGATTTATAGAGGGCATATCGGCGGACATGTTGGAGTCCGCACAAAGTTCCTCACGTCCGCACCATGGTCCGCACATAAAAAACACATGAAGAGTGATGAGTCTCCGCACTGACACTTACAGACTGGACCACCCTGCAACTATACTCTTGACAAAGACTCCGTGCGACCGGCCTATGTCTGCGTGAGTGTGTGTCTGAGTGTGTGTGGTCATGAAGGCCACTCCTCGGGCTCCAGGCTCCAGACAGACTCCTCTCTCTCTCCGTGCTCAGAGTAGATACAGAGTCATGTATGTAAGGTGAGATAAGGGGGAAAAAATTGGGGGGATGACCCTTTAAAGGGTCTTTTTCCAGCTGAACGAGTGAGTGAGAGACAAAGACAAAGAGAAAGAGAGGAGGATTTTAACCCTCATCGTCAGATGCCATGACTAATGGTGGTGTAATAGTGGTGTGGATAAACTTGGACACATCCAGCCGACCACATGCAGACAGGCCTGACTGACTGACGCACCCTCAGGCCTGGAGAACGATGTGTGTGGCCCGAGTTTCCCTGCCCCCCCACCCCCTAACAGACTCTCCCTCTCTCTCTATGGCTATCTCCGAGCCTCTCTCACCCTTTTTCTTTCAAAATTTGAGATTACATGGAGAGAAAAAATCGTTGAACTGCACAAGCCACAATGGTTTTCCTCTCCTCCTCTGTGACACGCTTTAGCAGCGGGGAAATGGAAAACCCTCCCTTCCTTCCTAATCCCTTTTTTCTCTCTCCTCTCAACTTCCTACCACTTCACTCCTTCTTCTGTCAAATTCCCCTCTCCTCTCCTCCCCTCCACCGTTCTCTCTCCTCTCACCTCCTCCTGTTATGTTCTCCACATGCTTTGATGACTCCTCCTCTGAAAAAAAGGGGGGAAATGATTCAGTTCCCTGGCATGCATGGCAGGGCTGCAGCTGGACACTGCACCTGCAGCTGCGAAAAACAAGCTGACGGGTGCATGTTTGGAGCCCTTCACATGTGTGTGTGTTGCACATGTGCATGCATTTTCGTGTGTGCACGGCCAAGCTTTCCCGCTCTTTTCTGCACCCGCCCCGCCTCCTTTCTTTTTTTACTCTACTACATTTGTTATTCCCACACTTCTGCTCCCACAGAGGCAGCGTTAGACAAATTAGAATCAGTGTGAGTTGGCGTTAAGAGGAGCGGAGGACTCAATCACGGCCTCCGGTGGTTTTCAAGCTCGAGGCACGAGAGAACTCAATGGGTGTCGTATTTGTGTCGTGACAACAGAAGAAGTCTGAGGCACCCGGAAGTTACAACCATTGCTTTTGAGCACATTCAAATCTGTTTAGGAGCCGATTGCCAAAACATTTAGTTGAGCCTTGTGGGAGAAAAGGTTTAAAAAAGAAATTATGGAAAATTACATTACAATTTTCATTTTGATTGATGGCGAGTGCTGCGTAGTTGCCGCACCTCCTTGCCTCCATAGATTACGCCATAAATCATGTAATTAGCAGAGGCAAGAGCCTGAGAGTTTCAAATGTACGTTTGCATGCCTTGAAATGAGGTCACTATGTCTTCTGAGAGATTTTATAATTGAATGTGTGGTTGGTTTTTAATGGACCATGATGTTTGTATGCTTTTATTTCTGCTGAGAATAACAGACGTCAGCGCCTGTGATCAATGCACATCCGAGTCTTGCAGCAGGTCCTCACAGGTAGTGAAAACAATGTGATCATTGTATCTCTTGAAGGTGGAAAATCCAGTCAGATAATAGGGACATGTCAAAACCACTCTGAAGGGTGATTAGTTTCAACAAACTATTGTTGTTTCTAAGTGGCAGATAAGAGTGCTCTCTCTGCCACAAGTGAAAGTGCATGACATTTGAGTTTGCAGTGGTGAGAGATATTCCACACGCAGTTTGGCAGTGGAACTACACCAGTGCAGGATGTGAGGCTATGCGAGTGAACACGTGCTTATTGGAATTAATCAAAACCATAATTACCTCCGCACTAACGAGCCAGTTGTCTTGAGCTGCAGCCAGGTGTTTAGCAGGAAACAGAATGTGACACTTTCGGTTTGGTGTTCACCCGTCTGCACACACATACAAACTCACTCGTGTTCCAAGAACCTGAGTGAGTTGAGCAAACATTTCACCAGCCGTCAGAGCTCGTCTCTCACCACATACATTCATCTTCCTGAGATGCCTCCTGTCCAAAAAGCACTGCAGTTCCCCCACCTTGGGAGCCAGATAGGAAGCTGCGGTAGGATTTTCCCATTTGTTACTCTGTGACAGCTTCGCTGAACATGTGTGTTTCAGGACAGTGGCTTTTTGGTCTGATGTACAGACCAAAAACGAACTATACCGAAAATGACAAAAACATCTTTGAGAAACATTTAATTGGTGTGTCCTTTGACTTTTAACTTGGTCCATGTCCCATCCACTAACATGGAGGAGGCAGGATTTATGAACTATACTGTATCATGCCACCAGAGGGTGATCAAGATGAATTTCTTCTCTTTGGGGGAGCTTTTATCAATTGCTGAGCTAATCTGATACTTTAATCACTATTTCCACAACTTTTAGATATATAATTTATCTAATATATGTAGATATCTGTTTCAGCTGATTCAGCTAACCATAATTCATGTGGATGAAAGCAGTTTAACCTTTTATTTATCCTTAGCTTTTTACATCAACAATGTATCAACTTATTATTTTTTCAGTTAAAACAGTGTTTAATGACTGTTGCATCTCTATTTTTAGCACATACAACTCTTTATCTATCTAAGTACTTTCAGCTAAATTAGTTTGAAATCATTAACTAAATACACCCAGTCATATCAGGATTATTTATTCTTTTATCTAAATGATCCATAACCTTTAGCTAACTATTAATAATTGATAAAGGTTATCAGCTAACTGTCTAAAAAAAGTATCTGCTCGATTGCAAACAAGTTTTGGTGTGGCAGCTCGGGGTAGTTGTACTCTTGGGTTAATCATTGTACAACTGGTGCACATAACGTGTGTGTATAAACTCTGTGCGTCCGTGTATTTACGTCAACATCTGTGTCAGCATGTGTGTGTGAATTTGCCACCATCAAGGTGACAGGTTCGGCACCTAGCGATGCCCGGGGGCCATCCTGCTTGCTGAGCAGGCACGAACTGAGAAACACTATCCCCCAGACAATACACGTCTATGCTCTGCTCTGCACCTGTGTTATGTTTTCACGCTGACATAGATGTGCTTTGTTTCCATGACTCAGAGACTAAAATAGTAATGGCCGCCACCAACTCTGAACCCGGGGCCCTTTGTAGTAAAACGACCACATAACTTCAAACACAGCAGCGAATGGTTAGAGACAAGGTTGTTTGCGGATTGCTCACTGTGTAAAACTGGCACACAAACGCTGAGTGAACACAATTTCCTTGGCTTTTTATTTGCCTCTCCGGATTTTCCAGCGTTGTAACCAAACTCATATTGTCAAACTGTTATTGGATACATTGTGTATTTACCCAAATGTGATCTCATGGCTCATAATCTGCAAGCTGGAGGACGGTGGGAAAAGAGAAGTTCACAAAAAAGTCATCCAAACTATATAAACCAGCAAAGCAACGAATGAGACGTGGAAAAAACATGACAACGTTAACCAAAACCTCAGAGCTTCAATGAAATTTATTTACTTTAGTGTCAAAGTTTTAGTGATGTTGTCACTGTTACGACTTAAAGAAAATTAAAAGCATTAAAAGGCAGGTTTGTGTCATTATAACTAAATCATGTAACTAGAAAAAAATATACTACTGCCCCCTGGTGGATTAAAAAAATAAAATGCCTATGAACTGTCAAGTCAAATTACAGGGTGACTAACATACTGTGTAGCATATAAACTTTAATGCTTGACAAAAAATGCCCTCTATAGAAGCACCTGGATTCAATATGATTTATACACAAACTTGTACCCTTTAATTAATCATCTGCCATGTTTTTGAATAATATTTTACACCATGTTATTTGATTGATTCATGAATGTCTGAGGATTATCATATTAAAAGGAACCAGGCACGGAAACATAAATAGGAAATATTCCTGTCCGCAGTCTCAAGTTCCTTCCTTGAAATGAAATACAGCAGCATTTTTCCTTTGGTAGAAACACAACAGCTACCTTCTGTTGAGTCCTAGAGCGAAACCCTTTGTCTCACTCAATATATAAGAGGAGGATGAAGATAGGATGAAAATGAGGAAGCATGCAAATGTGCATATCTGCAGTCCTTTTTCTTGTTTCAGTGCTTCGGTGCTTTTTGTAGATAAAGTTGCCTTATTTCTTGGAAAGAAATTTCATTTTGTTTCCTGAAACAAAGGGAAAGAATCCAGAGGTTTAAGGTTAGAGAGCTTATGGTAATTTGCACAGAACAAACTCTGGCTAAGAATAGCTCAGAGAGCTCCTTACCCAAGCCTTTGAGAAACCTGTTCACCCTCCGATGTTCATTCTCATTGATAGAGTCCAGATACTCCTGCAACCTCACTTCAAACAGTCCTGAGAAAGGAGAAGGAATTATGAGCCTCTGTGTCACCTCACCAGCATTTGGGTTTGAACGTGACCTTGCCGCTGCACCTCTGTACCTCTCAGAGCCTGCCTGTGGAGCTCCCTCTCCTGGATGAACCAGCCAAACATCTGGGTCTCCATGAAGACCTCCAGGAAGCGACGCACGGTCTTGGAGGGGATCGCTTTACGAAAGCCCTCCCGTTGGAAGGAACAGGGGACAGGGGAGGACGATGAGGAGGAGTAGCCATCCTCCCGTTCGCCAGTAATGAAGAGCGGGTAGTGGCCAACTAGCTCCACGAAAAAACGCACAAAGGCCTCAGACACGACTGTGCTGAGCTGTTCAGAGTCTGAAAAGAGGAAGTTGAACCACATATTCATCGATGTTGCTGCAAGGATAAAAGATGCAAGATATAAAGAGGTGGTTTGTTGTAGTGAAATGTCTTGTTATGTCTTACCATCCGGTGCGTCTCCTCTCTCATTGGCGAGATCTCGTCTCCTCTCGAGAACGTTTTCCAGCGCTGATTGAAGCTTGGAGGGCAAGATGGAGTCCTCATCGTCCAACTATAAGGAAAAGGACAAGATGATATTTTATCATCTGAACTTTTGCCACATCCATCAAGATCATGCAGAGCCATAAACACCAACCAGCGAAACACGAGTCAATGCATGCAGCCTACCTGTCTGAGAAACCGACTGTTCCCGAGATCCACAACCAGAACCTGTGCACACGAAATATGAGTCATTGTAATTCAAAAGACATCAGTCTGCTGATATGATAAATCTATTTACACCTTCAGATAACTTCAATTTCTAAGAAGCAGTTCCTCTCTGACCTCCTCCAGGGGCAGGTCAGTGAGCTGGGGCAGCGAGCTGGACAACAGGCCCACGATGAACGGGGTCGGGGTGCAGACGATGTCGAGCATGGCAGAGGGCAGCACGGGGATGTAAGTGTGCTGCCACACGAAGGGGTACAGCAGGGCCACCACGGCATGGCAGCACTGGGAGAGAGTGCTGCAAGGGGGAGGAAGAGGAGAAACAGAGGAGGAATATGAGGTTTTATTAGATTATAGATAAATAGCTGGTGGATTTGCATGTTTACACCCACTTCGAAACACTTTTTCCATAAATGTTTGAAAGCAGAGCTGGGAAAGGAGAAAAGACTACAACAGATGCAAAAGTGACTTCATTCTCGCCACATGAGGGCAGTATGATCCAGTGACGCAGATTATTCCCTCAAGGTCCATTTCCCACTGAGGGAAGCGAGGCTGCATTCTTCTTTCTTTTAGCGTCACTCTTACTTTGCATTCCTGTCCTCTGCTCATGTGACCACACTCTCTGGCTCTCACTGGCTTTTCTCCTGCAGCACAAACAAACTGACCCCAGCACAACAACAACAACCAGCAGCCTGCAGGCCTCCAAATATCTCTCTGGCATGTTCCCAATAAAACTGTGACTGCCTTATATTTATTTAGATATGAGGGGCTATAGACCACCCACACTACCTCTAACTTCATTATGAAAACATCATCACTTCACTGTCTTCATAATCATGTAAACACTGGGAGACTCATTTTCAGCACAGCATTATATTTTATAAGAGATAGGGGACACATGCAGACATTAAGGGGATGTGTCAGACCGACCTGAGTTTGTCAGCAGTGAAGATGACCCGTCGCTCCAGCAGCAGAGAGCCGAACACCCGCAGGAGCAGCCGCAGACTCAAACAGGAGAAGAGACACTCAAAGTTTACGTGCTCCAGACGGGAGTCAGAGGGTCGACAGAGCTCCATCATCTGGGAAATAGCATTGGATTAAAAAGATATCAGATAAAACATTACAAAAGTCAATGTTTTATTTTAGATTGAATAATTCAGGGAAGACAGAAGAGAGATAACATGCTCCAGTCTCACCTCTGTCTTTAATACCAAATGATATTAGCTATAAAGTTACTGTACATTATCGCAGTAAAGACAAGTAATAGTTTCCTCATAATATCTTGGTGCTCACAGCGTCACTCACCTCAGTGCCTGAGCCAGGCAGGAACGTTTTGACAGTGATGGTTTTGCCCGGAGCAGGAAACTGGGCCTCCATGATGGCTCTCATGAAGGGCTGCACCAAGGCTGGAGACAGAGCCCTCCGCCTCTCCACCTCATCCAGCACCTACACATACACACAAACAGAGACTTTGTTTTGGGAACTTCTGATGTGTGGAGTGATTTCTTTCTGGATCTTGAATGTCATGTTCTCACTCATCACAATAGAATGTATAATGCTCTTAAATGATCATCTCTAAATGTAAGAAGACACATTTACTGGTTGCTGATATTAAATGTTTACCGATATTCAAATGTATGTACTTCAATTACCCTTCCTATTTATGACAATATCTTGTAGCATTTACTTAAAATTATCAAATTAATTTTTGCTTTTATGTACACAAACTTCCTCGTCTGAATCTTAGTTGTAACACACCTTATAAATAGTAATATTATAGTAGAGCAGCAGTGTGAGAGATTTACCTTGGAGAACAGGTTGAAACAGCCGAGGTGACTGACGATACAATAGACCTCTGGTAGACGTTTGCCTTTTCCACTGGGCTGAGGAGAAAGAACAAAATGTACTTTTGGAAAACCTCAATGTCTTTATTCAGTTAGTTGATAATTTCAGTCTGAGGGTAAGAAATTATTTTATAGGTGCAAAGCGTATTTTATTCTACCCCCTTAGGAAATACTGTAATCTCATCACTGTGAAAATAACCAAATTGGAAAGGCAAGGTTTTCACATGACCGGAAGAATATACTTCTTTCCTCATCAGTTTATTTCTGCCCCCCCAAATAATTTAAAAAACACACTCAAATACATCAGAAGATGTATAGAAACACACATATACACTTTCCCAGACTCACACACTTCCTCCCAGACTCTGACATGGACTCTTTACTTTTTTTCCCACAGGCATGTAGACTATTTTGGCACGCTTATTTACTCAGCCGTCGCCGTGGTATTTGGCCACTTCCTGTCCAGTACAGCAGTGACACTTATTTATTCTGTTCATTCCTATTTACCAGTAAACGCCGGCAGTATCCGAACCTCCTGGTCCCGTCCTCTCCAGTCAAAACAAAGGAGAACATCTCACTGTGGGGGACGCAGCAAACACACAAATAAACAGAATTCATATTTTGAAAAATACACAGTTATTATTTCTGTGCATATTCTAAACTGACTTTTCCATCAAAAACCCACATTGACAGTCATGTGCAGGTTTTCGAGAGGTAATTAGAGTTACATTTGTGTGTAGAGGCTCTGGGAGAGTATTTAAAACTACTTTGACTATTAAATTGGACAATTGGATTAATTGTATATTCTCACCTTGGGTAGTTCTCCACTGACTCCCAGTCTTTAGCATCAGGGAAGCAGAACTGAGGAATGATCCTCAGCTGATCCTCTGTCTCCCTCATGAACTTGAAGCTTCGCTCCAACTGCAGCACAACAGAAAACCAAACTTTCATACATTTTCAATAACTTTTATCATCATTTTATATCTCACTCAGGTTTTCTAACTAATGTAACTGTGCAATAATAATTTTCTACATGTGCAATTTCAATTTTTGTGCAATACTGCTACACATTGTATATATTGTTTACATCGTACATATTACTAGTTTTTATAGTTACAGTTCGATTCCAGGTTTGCTCAGCATCTTTCTCAGTGGAGTTTGCATGCTCTCATTCTGTCTGCGTAGGTTTTCTCCAGGTGCTACGGCTTCCTCCCATCTGTCCAGGGTGTACCCCCCCCCCCACCCCCACCCCCTGGATTGATGGATGGATCTCCTATTACTTATGCTAGCAACTTAAACTTAACCAGATCTTGTTAATTGGACTTGAGCTCGGTTATATTATTTGAATTGTTTGAATTACCTTATGCCTGCCTGTGTGTGAAAGATCTTAATTTCTATTTTGAGACATCTACTCCACATCATTTACAAACAATGCGTCCTCAGCTCCTGACCTTAGGGGGGAACTGCTGCGTGACCTCCGGCAGATAGTGGACACCGG
This sequence comes from Verasper variegatus, assembly GCA_026259375.1. Classification (NCBI taxonomy): domain Eukaryota; kingdom Metazoa; phylum Chordata; class Actinopteri; order Pleuronectiformes; family Pleuronectidae; genus Verasper; species Verasper variegatus. The sequence continues at coordinate 9,737,957 of CM048058.1, read as the reverse complement.
CCTTCGCCTTCTGCAGCGACACAACCAGGAAATACTCAAAGAGCTTCCGCTGGTGGAGCTCCTTGTCCAGAGAGCTGCTCCTGCTGCTGGTGCCATTGTAGAGGACCTGGGTCTGGCTCGGCCGGCTCAGAATGGACTGAACGGACACAAGGCGCTGACGGTGAGCTGGACGAGAGGAGGTAAAATGACAGTGTATTTAAATATGTCAAAATAAAAGAATAAAACAAAAGATGAAAGAGGTGTTTGGGGTTAGAAAGCAGTGGCGATGGATGCTACCTTTAGCTCGTTCTTCAACTTCACTCTCAGAGTCACTGTTTTCATCGGTTACTGTAAAGACAAGTCAAATTATTTAAGTGCAAAAATCCACATCAATACATTACAATCTCAAGTTACAAAGCATTTAACGACATCACCTCTTCCTGAGGTCGTCTCAGCATAGTGGTAGATCCTTCTCAGATGTTTCTTTCCGATTCGAGCTTCAAATATGCTGTTGATCCTCAGAACAAGCTGTTGGGGGAAAAAAAGTCAGACTCAGTGAAAGGATTTGGCAGCTCTGGCACCTGTAAAGTAAAAACATGTTCTGTGCTCAATTTGAGTTAGAGTGAAAAAGGGTCAGTTTGAAGAAAAACAAGTAATTTCTCCATGTTTGTGATCTAGGTGTGCTGGCCTAACACTGGAACACATACAGACCGTTGGTATCCTGCGGCAGGTGCGGCTGTATGGATCGCCGGGCGGCCACGAGGTGTGCTCGGGGCCCGTGGGGGTGGAGGGAGGGCTGAGCCGGGGTGGAGATGAAATGCCGCTGCTGCTGGCACCGTGTGTCTGCTGGTTGCCCCGCCGCAGTTCCAGCAGTTTAAAGCTCCTGCCCGAGTTCTGCCTGAAGAAGCCCGGCCGTGACGTCTGCAAATGAAACAATGAGTTTTTAATCTTTTAAATGTTATAAAGTGTTGAAGTGTTGTCTGGAGCTTCTACTGCAGGGACCTTGGTTGTATCAGCACCAGGGGAGGAGGGCAAAGACTGCTGGGAGCACTGACTCTCCAACTCTATGTCCTCGTATGGGTTCTCCTTGGGCGAATCTATGGAGAGAGCAGAAGTGAAATGTGTAATTCATGTTTTTAACTTTTGTCTAAATATTACCTCCACCAAGGAGGTTAAGGTTTTATTGCTGTTGGTCTAACTGTTGGCAGGATTACGCAGAAACTACCCAACCAATGTTTTTGAAACTTAGTGGACGGATGGGAACCCATTGACTTTAGACCACATATGATGAAGAGGAATTTTTCTAAACATTGGGATGGGATCTCCAAGTGCCCTTCTAGTTACCTGTTTGGCCTTGGTGGAGGTAAAAGTAGAAAAATAAATCTAAAAATAGATTCTTTCCTGACCCGAACAACATACTCAGTTCAATTTTGTGATAATCCATCCAGTAGTTTTTGAGTGATGCTGCTAACTAATAGACAGTTAAACAAATGTGGACAAAAACATAACCTTAATTTCTTCAGATTATATTCTATGAAGTGATGGGAATACCTCAGAAAACCATTTAAGTAATTCAATAAAAAACAGTGCCTTTGCAAAGTTCCCATCTCTTTTAGCTACTTCCTCTCTGACATACCTTCTTCATTTTATCTTCATTTTGTACGTTATCTACATTTCGTACATTTTGCTTGGCACAGATTCTAAAAAAGGAAATCGGTGGAGGATAAGTGATGTGTCTGACCCTGGATGTCTTCATAGTGATGTTCCTGAGATAGTGTACGAGAGAAGAGCGGCCCAGTCGACCCTGCAAGGTCTTCAAACTCAAAGGATTTCCTGTCGCAGTGAACAGAAGGTACAAAACATTATATGATGACTCCAGGATGTTGAACATCATTATATTTAACATTACTTTAGCTCTGGTCAGTACATCAGCAAATAATTTACTTTTCTGACCCGTCTCTACCTGTTGATGTTGTCTTCGACTCTCTCACCCCTGGGTCTCCCGGAGACACCAGAGGGAAGTTTTGAAAAGGATCTTGTGGAGATGGAGGGCAGCGGAGGGAGGTTCCTCAGCCCTCTCCCTTGCCTCTGACTCTTCCCCATGGGGACGGCATCTGGATGCTGGAAGGTACGTCTGGGTTTGGGGACGGGGTTAATAGGGAGCGCTCCTGGTTCTGTGTACACATTCTCCTGGTGCGGCTTCCCCTTTCCACTCCGACTGACGGCTTCAGATTCTTTCTTTCTCACCTCCACCTCTTTGTCCTTACCCGGCGGGCTGAAGTAGTTTCCAAGCTCTGGAGGTGTTTTCCCGTGGTGGTCCCCCAAAGCCTCCAGCTTTTTAAACAGAGTGAACACCGCTCTCTTCTCTTGGCTGGTTTGTTCTGCCGCTCTCTTTTCACTGCTCTTCCTCAATGTTCCTGCCTGCTGCATCACCACCGTAGGCGAACACGGCCTTGAATCTGCAAGCTTTTCTACGTTCTCTTTCTCGTGGTCTTGGTTTTTGTTTTGAAACACTCTTTTACAGTCCGCCTCTCGTTGGTTTTCATAGGGTTTACTGATATTGAGTGTCCCTCTCAGCTGTTTTCCAGTTTCAACGGGTGAACAAGGCCTTGAATCCCCCAGTTTTCCGACAGTCTCTTCCCCAAGATTTTCCTTCCCCATCTGAGCCACTGTCCTGTAACTGTCTCCACTCTGCTCATCAGTAGTCTTATTTTGGCTTTTTGTCTGGGATTCTGTCCCTTTCAAAGTAGTGCACTGGCCCGAAGAATCTGAGGTAATGGGTGAGTGAGTGGGTTCCTTTCCCTCCCACAGAGAAATTTTGTCCTTAATCTTGCCTCCATTGGATCTGGGGAGCTTGTTGCCTAGCAGGAGGGTGTTCTCAGTGCCGTGAGCATCAAAGTGCGGCCTCCTGTGAGCCATCATGGGTGATCCTTCCCTCTGGTTGATCAGGTTGTCCAATGTGGTGAAGGGAAGTTTCGGCGGAACCTCTTTTCTTTGCCCAGATCCCTTGTTTTCCACTGAAGCAATACGGAAACCACTTCTACCACTGAGGTCACCCTTCTTTAGCCTAAACGCACAGAGAAAAACACTAAAACTGAGTTCTACTAAGTTACAAATTAACATAAAATGATTAATGTCAAGAGCTTTGTCAAAATTACACTAGTAATGCAGCAATTGCATTGATTACCAGCCAGGATTACATACTCAGTTAAATAAACAACTATAGATTATCATAAATACATACTAGATAATAACATGAAATGGATAAAGCTAAAACTACAAGATAAACAAACAACTGTATTTTACTTTTAGGTAAAAGTAATGAATAAACAGTTGACAACAGTTAAAATAATGACTTAATAGTTGAAATAGCTAAAATGAAAGGATAAGCATTGTAGGTCATTAGCTAAAAGTAATACATAAACAATTCTGCCCAAAGGTAATGGCTAAAGCTCCAGCGTCTGCCACTGTAAATAGTATGAATACAAGCTTATTTTAAATTGATGTGTGCTTTTATATACAAACAGATATTAAATAACATCTGTGCTGTGGGGATACACCAGAATTAAAAACTTCAAAATAATTCCTCAGTAAACCACGTGTGTGCTAACATACGACTGCGCAGCCGGCTGCTTCGAGAGTATCGTTAACTTCCCAGTACGGTCACTGTTGCTGCCACTTCGGGGACATTCTGTCTTTTTCTGGCGACAGTGGGAAAATTCCTCCTGAGAGTAAATGCCAGAGGACAAGCCTATGACCGAGCATCTTCTTCTCATCAGCCTCGCTAAATAAACACATACTTGGCCCAGGGCCCATTTCATCAAACTGTAATGTTTTAATAAATAAACTGGAGGAAATGGGAAGCCCTGAGTTGAGAGACCTTTCCTGACTTTTCATTAATGGACGTGAGGAGTAAAGGGCAACATAAACCCTGTTTCTTATTTCTCAGGCTCAGGAGGGGGTTTGTGAGGTATAATGACTGCCCTGATACAAACCTGTTGACAGTGGAGTAGATGCAGTCTTGCTTTGTTTTCATTCTCTCAGTGGCCTCCATGATGACTGAGCACCTGAAAGAGAGGAACGACAGAAGCATCTTCAGTCACCAACGACACTCAGTTCTCGGTTTTGTTTTGCGTGCGGCGGAGTTTGGATATGATTATTGACATCCTGTTTGGCTTGGCTCCAGTTTATAATTACTGTCAGGCTTTTCCCAATGAAACTAAAAATCCATGGTCTATTTAAATTAGATTTTGGGATTTGAAACAAATAAGGAAATCCCCATCAAATTATACACACTCATAGATGTCAGTCCCCTAAATGCATGTACTGTATTTCTGATTATTCTTTTCATCAAGCCCTATCACGCAAGGTTAAAGAAAGAGAAAAACATTTCCTGGATCAAGCACTTTGTCCAGATCCATGCCAGGCTCTCTCATGGCCCATCTCCCATCCTTCCACCAAGTCTTGTGGAAATCCTTTCAGTAGTTTTTGTGTAATCCTGCTGACAAACTAGCCAACCTACCAACCGCCTAACCAACCTAGTAATTAGGCAATTCACCAATGTCTGGTTTTGAAATATCACAAGGATCATTTTTAAACTGCAGTTTACAGTATCTATACCACCACATGTCTACATTATAGATCAATATGAGATTAAGGTCGATGGTGAGACTGATATTTTCTGCCCCGCCACCATTCTATCTCATCTGGTAATGTTCAGTGTTCAGGGGCCAGCTGGGTAGACTCAAGGGAAAAACATGACAGCATCTCCCTGGAGCAGTTCATCACATAAACCAACATTTCAACAGTCATTAGGTATACTGTTAGTGATTGAGACCCGCGTCTTCCTGCTTTCTTTTCTTTAGTGTATTCTGCTGCCTCCTCCACACAGGAGACCAACGACCTTTGACCCTCACAGCAGCAGAAATGCTCTGTTCTCCTCATCCTGACTCTCATGTTTTCACGTCGCTGAGGCAAATGTTTCAAAGTTCAGTGGCCTCTAAGATAGCACTTGGTAATTTCCCAGATCTGGAACTGGTGTCATCATTTGTTTAGCTGACATGTTTTCCAAGGAAATGTGCAGGCAGCCTTTACAGCAGGATCGCTGATTAGCTGGGAAACAAGGCATTCAGATACTTAAGTGATGGAGACTGGATCCAGAGCTGTGGAATTAGTAAAAAAAAAGTCAAACAGTTTTAATCATGCAAAAAAACATCTCAGCCAAAATACAGAATTGATTGATTCTTCTTCTTCGTGCGCACTGAAATGGTTTAAGATTAATATATGGACATGAAACAAGAGAGAGTTTCACTTTCACTTTTAATTTTAATTTCCTTTCATCTAAATGTATGGATCAACTTAAGCTATAGCACTTTTTTCATAAACCAAGTAACAGTCACTATGTGTTTGCAACAAGCGCATCTAGTCTGTGACCTGCAGGCATCACGCTTTTTATTGTCTGGAGAAACAGAACAGAACAGAAAGTGAGGAAAAGAAGGATCAAGGAAACGACGTTGTGATCCATTATGTTCCTGGAGTATCTGAAAAACAACACGTTTCTGTAGACGTCTGAAAATAAGTGATACACATACAGACACAGCCATGACGCCACATCCATCATGCCTAATAGATGAGCTTGTATGTTCTGGATCCTTCCTCTCTCAACACTTTGGCCTTTCCGTCCCTTTAATCGTCAGGTCTCATGGGTACAATCTGATCTTCAGATTAAAAATGAATCACATGACTTTGTGTTTCTTTCACTCTGCACAAAACCAGTTTGCGTCAACAACAAGTCAATGAATAAACGAGACAGCAGCCTTACACTGAACTCCCTTACTCATCACATGATCTATATAACAAATGTTATGTTTCTTACCTCATTCTGTCGTAAAGTTTCCATGTGTTCATTCGTGACATGGCAGCATTTTGCCAAAGATGCTGCTGTTACAGTATCCATTGGAATAAGCTCCAGTGTCAGTTGTGTGTGTCCAGATTAAACAGTCTACAATAAATCTAATTTAATTGAATCCGTCAGCTGTCAGATGAATAGAGACAGGAGTCTCCAATCAAGCAACTGTACATGCACTCGTCCCCAGTCTTTGACTTTCATTCACTCTTTCTCCTCCACACAGCTTGAATATGACTACCCCCTTTCCTTCCTTCCTTCCCTCCCTCCCTCCCTCTCTCCCTCTCTCTCTCTCTCTCTTGCTCGCTCTCGCTCCTCCAGGGAATCTGAAGTTCGCGGGAACTCACGTCACAGCTGCTCCTGAGCTACGGTTGGTCATGCAGCTGCTCTACCAAACTCAATAAAAGGCTTCCAGTGAAATTTGGAAAACGCAATTTAATAAAAAATGATGAGAGGGATCTAAAATATTTATTCCTAAGGGAAGTGTTTTCTGCTTCAATACAGATGAAATAAGAGGTAACCAATAAATAATACATTCAAATTTCCAGAGCAATGATTTTAAAATCAGTACAAACAAAAAGCCTATATGACATACAGTACTTTGTTTAGCTTCAAGTGAAATTTATTTCTTTTTATTAAAGTTTTTATGTATTTATTGTCACAAGAATATCCAAATATAAACTGCATTGTAAATTTTTCTATTTAAACATATTTTAAGTAACATTTATTGCATATGTACATTTTAGATTTATATACATATATATTAATACATATTTTTCCCGATATTTCTTTTTCTATACTTACTTACTTTCATCTGCTTTCATTGATGGTAGATTTTGTATTGATTTTTAATGACATAGAATCAATATGCTTCTTCCGCTCTTAAACGTATTACTTTTATCTTTTTAAATGATGTACAATCACCCCTTATATACAGTTTTAACACACTCATAGATATAGAATACTTAAAAACTGACAATACATTATTAAAACAGGCTTACCAGTACTCAAGCAGGCACTGCGGGGTCCCTGTTGCAGTGTCAGGCAGTGAACTTGGACTCTTTAATAGACTGGTTTTTGGCGGTTACACATGTTAAACTATGTTGGAATCTGCCTGCAGCCAATGACGAGTTGGGTCCACGACACAAGTCAGTGACAGGTGAGAGCTCAGCAGCTGTTTCCCCCCCCCCCCCCATGTGTGTACACGTGTAACTCCACCCCGGTCCTGCTGGTGGCAGCAGTGCGCCGCAGTGCTCTGCAGCAGTGCCGGGGACATCCGTGACACGAGAGTCCACAGTAAACACAGAGAGCGGATGCACAGAGAAACTAGCTGCTGAGCGACAACCCGAGCTGAAACCGTAAGAAACCCGTTTGTTTCGCTTGATTCATTCACAGGAGCTTAACGCTGTAACTGTCTCCTGTCTGTTCGTGGAGGGATACTCTGTGTTGTCGCTTTAATAAACCCGGAACGAGCAAAAACTGTCCCCACATATCGTGATGAGCCTTGTCACTCAGTCAGGGAGAGATGGTGGGGGTGGGGGTGGGGGGGATTGTCCCTTTAAGCATGTGATGTGGCTATTGTGTGGATAAATAAAAACATGGCGCTCACATCTACGTCACAACTGAACAGTGTCAAATCCGTGGTTAAGCGAGGGGCACGAACCAGAGCTCATCTGTTGTGTAATCTGCAGGAAATTGATAGCGTCCATTGAACAGCACGTCCTGCTCCCATCTTCGCTCTCAGTGTAAAGTGGGGCCCACAGTGATCTCAGTTTATGCATCTGCATGTTTGTAACTTGCCACCAAACACATGCTAAATACAAATAAATCGTCTCATTGTTAATTGTTGGGTGTGTTACTTAGAGGTTGTTGCTGAAGGAATGGATGAGATGTAGTGTTACAATCCACCTGTGACTGTGATTGAAGGCCAGTTTCAATGCAACTCCTTCTGCAAGAAGTATTATTGCATTAACAACAGCATCTATCCCTGATTGGAAACTTGTTAAAATAGGAATCAGCAACTTTCTGATTTGTCCCTTTTGTCCTAGTAGATGATTAAACACAGAATCAGATAGGGTTCACGTTGTTTGGCCTTCAGCAGCCTTTTTCTGGGTGGCATCGCATAAAGGATTTTATCAAAGTAATAGAAATGAGGCCGTTATCATCAGTGTTTCTTTGGCTCCCAGCAGTTGGCTCCTGGCCATTCTCAACAAAGCCAGTCACAGAACAAAGACACAGTGTCCACAGTGGTTTATTTAAGAAGCAGCCACACCCTGTCAGGTGTACAAGTAAGTGTTTGTTCTGTGCCAGTGAATCCATCTATTTCTCATTTGTGTCATGCTTGCACCAAAAAGGTGCATGCTACTGAAAGTGAAGGCAATCCACGTGAAATACATTTTCTTGGATAATGTGGTACACAAGCCAGTTTTCTGGTATAACGAATATCTCTTAAACGCTGCAAGGTTTATTCAACTTGATGAAAAGAAAGGAAGAGGATAGAGGATCAGATTGGTTCCCAACTTTCACACAGTGTAACTATTAGGACAGAACACGAGTTGATGCATCTTGACTTCCTGGTTAGTTGAGTCCTGTGTAAACACCGCAGCTGAAGCTGAACTCGTTGGTGGGGAGGTGGAATCAGAGGCCGTAGACGTCACACTGGGGCCATTGATACCTGAGGCAGGCAGTGCACAACTCAGTGTTCAGTCAAGACAAGTCTATTAATGGTTGACTTTTACATCTAAGAGCATGGAGGTTCTTAAATGTAAATGTAAAATAAATATAGTTCATGTGGTCACTGAAAGTTTTGGTGAACTTTTAAACAAATGGAATTTGCACGAAACAGCTGGGATTTATGATGGACTCCTAAAAGTTGTCCATTGATGTTGAATAGAGTTCTCAATGATAAACAGTTAACTGACTCAACCCTGATTTCCTCCCTCTGCAGGCACAGCTTTGTTGTTGTTCTAGTGATGTCCTTGTCCCACCTGGCCTAGTGGGACTGTAGCTGCCCCTTCCCCTTATCCTGTCGCTGTTCCTCCCTGAAGACCTCCACCAACTCCACCTCCTTTCTCGTCCTCTACCTCCTCTTCCTCCCTCCAGCCACCCCCTGTGATGCCTCCCTTGTGCTGTGGCTACCTGTCACAGTACACCAATCATCACCTGGTTGCCTTCCTCCTCACCTTCTTTAGGTAAACTCGACCCATCCTGTGTCCTGGTTGTAAGATTTTGCTCAAGTTGGAGCTGTTGAACTGTTTATACCAGTGATGACACGAGTCATGTCCTCGGGTAACGGGAATCCCAGCGAGGACATGATTGTTGAGCTCATCAGTGACCAGTGGGACGTCATTGTTTGTGTGGCATGTAGAGCAGAAAAAACTTCAGAAACACAAAAGCAGCGAGAAATAAACTTCACTCTCATCCGAAAAAAAATTACAGAAATATTTTATTGCGAGAAGAAAAGCTGTGTAACTTATGACCTTTGCAAAAATGGTTCATCGTGAACACAGTGAGCAGGATTCATTGCTGCACTTTATCTTCCTTGGCTTGGAGAACATTTTCACCCTGGCATCATGAAATGGAAATTTAGCCACTTGTTATTTTGTTGGCATTTTCGTTTCTTGTTCGCCTGGTAGCCCACCCGGCCACTGTTATTATAGAGGAAACACTGCCCTTTTTGGTCAATATGTTTGCATTTACTTTTTTAGGTTACTTTTAATTTGCTTGCCGCTTGATTGACTATTCACAGGAAGGAATCATAGGAGATTTTCAACAGAGATTTGCAGCAGTTTAAAAACGTACATTTCTAAACTTGTTGTCCATAGGCAGCTGAGCTGTTACAAGGGTGGAGATGTATAACTTGGAAAAGGACATTTGAATGCACTGTAGCTAGCGTAGAAGCACTGGATGTGAGCTGTCAATTTAGGTGAAAGGTCATTTGGGGGGTGTAATGTTAACTTGGGTCAGACATTCTCAAGATAGTATTAAGTGTGTACATTGATTTCTAACATTCAGGATGGCTGCAGTTCACAGCCTGAATGTTAGAAAGTATGTGATTTATTATTTTGTGGTTGTGGGAAGTTCTCTTTATAAGAAAAGCACACTACAAATACTTGAAATATTGTGAGAAAATACAAATACACATTTTCTTAAAACCTTTTATCAAACCCTGCATGTTGTTTTGAAAAGGAGAATGTGCAGTGATGTTGAACAGAGCAGAGCATGTATCATGTTTATGACCGTCTGGTAAACTTCAAACTTGTGCTTCTTTATTTATATACCCCACACGTGTGTGTGTGTGTGTATGTATATATATACATATATATATATATACTATAGTTAATCATTAATCACTGGTTGTGATACGTCTGTGGCCAGGTCACCATAGTCATGACTCACCTTATCAGGAACAGTGCAACGTACCGTCTAGACGTTTGGAGCAAACAGTGAACTCAGCAGAGATGCTCGGTTTGCATTGTGTTTTTCACCCCATTTCCCACTTCTTATATAATGTTTGACAACAATTCAGTGTTTCCTGTTAATGAATCAAACTGCTGCAACTTTGGAATCTAACTGTCTCCAAATTAAACTTCTTAATATTAATTATATGACCTTGTCCTATCCATCAATAATTTTTAGGACTATTAAAGGACTATTAGTAGTGATAGTAGTATATTGTGGTATTACTGTGTAAAACATCAGCCATTTTTCTCAACCGTTAGCACTTAATTACTCAAAGCTTGATTAATGTAGAGAAATAATTAAGTATCCGCTTTCCCTCCCTGAAATGTGACATTTGACCTCTTGCTACAGGGATGCATTTAGTTAAATTCATCAAATAGATTTAGCTTTTTAGTTTCTGACTAACATGCATTTCTGTCACTGCAGCTATGTGCTGCTGCATGCATCACGGAAGACATTCAGCAATGTGAAAGTGAGCATCTCGGCCCAGTGGACGCCGTCCATCCAGAATGTCAATGGGTCCACTTTCTCCCCTGCTGAGGTACAGAGCACCGAACAGAACAGCTTGCAATTCAACATAGAACAATATTTCACCAACACATAGTGTAGATGCTGACCTGGTTCAATGAAAACAAGATGAAAAGCTGTGTAGTGACGTCTGTGAAAAACTCCCACTAAAATGCTAAGCAAAGTGATCCAGTGGTCAAAATACGTTTTGTGGTGTCTAAATACAAACTTAAAACAAGATGTTACGGTCAACAGTAAATATCAGAGCTCTACTCCTGTCTTAGTTTACCACCTGCCAAACAGTTAAACAGATAAAAAAGATCAAAATCACACCCCTGCCCACATCACTGGGAAGTTATAATAATTATCTGCAGGTTAAATATTTGTTTTGGCTCATGCAAGATGATCAGTTAGTTTTATCCTGTGAGAAGGCCCTTTGTGTTTTTGGCTAACATTGCCACTGAGACCGGTTTCCAAGATTACGATATTTATTTTACCTGTTATTCAGTTAACTATTACTTTTGCAGTAAAAGCTTTTCACTTTCACCTTTGTGCAACACTATTTAAATCGTGGCTTCTATTGGTCACTTGATATAATGCATATAACTCAGTGTATTTTCTGTCCCAGACATGGGAGGACAATCGTCTGTTTGCAGATGAAAAGCAGGCCACTCTCTTCCTGGGAGCTCTGGACTCCATCTTTCTCTTTTCATACGCCGTGGTGAGTATGGAACATTGTATTCTGGGTCCAACGAATGTTGGCCTCTAACAGCAGAAGAACCTTAATACACATCATTTTGAATCGTCTGACAGTGAAATAGACAACGTCAAGGAACATTCCTGTGACATGATTAAACAAACCTGACCTGTAGTCGTCTTTTTTCTTTAAATTGTGTCTTTTTTCTTCCTGTCCACACAGGGTCTGTATTTGAGCGGTGTTATTGGAGACAGAGTAAACCTGCGCTATGTGCTCTGCTTCGGCCTGTGTGGCTCTGCTGCAGTGGTAAGTACACATACAAAAGGTTTTATTATGTAGTATATTATCCTGTCACACTGTTAAAAAAAGAAAAAAGCCTAGTCTTAGTCTAAATAAATAGGGTCATATAAAGTAAATAAATGTGGAAATGGTGCATTTATTAGAGGTGATTTTCTTTTCCCTAAACGAGTATGCACATTAAGAAGTGATAGTCTGTATAATTCATCTTCATGTGAGGGAAATAGTGATTTTAGAACAGAAGTCAGTCTGATGAAGATTTAATCCTCTGTGTTGGTTTTACTATAACTCTGTATGTTCCTGTGTTTGCAGGAGTTTGTGTTTGGCACTCTGACAGAATGGCTCCACATCTACAACATCTACCTGTACTGTGGCCTGTGGGTCCTGAACGGGCTGCTGCAGTCGGCCGTCTGGCCGTGTGTGGTGGCCGTCATGGGCAACTGGTTCGGCAAGACGGGGTGCGTGACATTTCACAGTTTGGAAAACCGATTACTGGCATCTGTCCAGCCAGAGATATTTACCAAAGAGCTTTATGACACACGGCCACACTCAGACACACACATGCCCACACTTGCACAAAGACGTCCATTTATTGGTGCTGCTGCCAAAACACAGACGCCATTTAGACTCAGTTTTCCATAGTCAAAGAACTTGCAAACATAATATGCTGAATACAGAAATAGTAGGAAGTCACTGAGCTATTTGTGATGTAGCATTGCACCCTTGTTACCTCTTGTGTTTATTGAAGTTACTTGAACTTTTTTAGATTTTTAGTAGTTTCTTATTTTTACATATTGGATTTTTACATTTTTAAATCTTTATAACAGGGACAATTAGATATTTTTAACTTTTCGCAATTTCGTTGTTTGAAAGTTCTTGAATCCTGAAGTTTCATTTTATAAAATATAGTATATTTTGTATTTTAAGTGCTTTTCAAGAGATGGCATCTAAATGGATTTATAATATTCATAACTTTAAATAATTGAACTTCATGATGTTGTTCTCCAGGCGAGGCTTTGTGTTTGGTCTGTGGAGTGCTTGTGCCTCTGTAGGCAACATCCTCGGGGCTTTCTTAGCTTCTAGTGTGCTCAAGTATGGATACGAGGTAATGCGTGCACACACACACACACTTTACTGTTACTTTTTACCATCATATTCTGAGCAGCTAACATGATGTGGCTGTGTGCAGTATGCCTTCCTGGTGACGTCAGTGGTGCAGTTTGCTGGCGGGGTGGTTGTGTTCTTCGGCCTTCTGACCTCCCCAAAAGAAGTCGGTAAGAACTGCAAGCAATATGTTAGTAAATGTGTGTATAGATGCATCTGAACATTATCTAAATGCTGCATTAAACCAGTTTAGATTTGTGTCACAGTTCCGCTGGAAAACTGCACCTTCTAATATAACAAATCTGTGTTTGTCATAACCTCAAGTCTTTACTGAGTTCAGCCACTCTCCACAGCTTGACTATGTGTTTCTGTGTGTGTCAGGTTTAAGTATGGAATCCGAGACTGGCCTCGTCCCGGTGGAGACAGACACTGACAGCCATAAGCCTCTGATGAGCGATGAGGAGGATGAGGTGGAGGTCTATGACTCACGACACCATCCGGCTCAGCAGCTGGATGAGCCCCTGGAAGAGTCCCTTCAAGCTATTGGCTTCTTCCAGGCCTTCTGTCTACCAGGAGTTTTACCTGTGAGCCCAATAAGTCAAGACTGATTCATTTACAAGAAACTATCCACAAGTTGTACTCCATGTTGACTCTGTTTCTGTTTGAACTGCAGTATTCGTTGTCTTATGCGTGTCTGAAGCTGGTCAACTACTCCTTCTTCTTCTGGCTCCCTTTCTACCTGAGCAGCAATTACGGCTGGAAGGAGGCCGAGGCCGACCGCTTGTCTGTGTGGTACGATGTCGGAGGAATCATCGGTAAGTGGCAGACAGCAAATTCATCATCCTTTATTTTAATAATTTTAACATATACCATTGAATTTTTTTGTGTCAAAGAAAAAGACAGAATTCATGTATTTAATAGATATGAGGCCAGAGCTTTTTGTTTTGAGCTTCAAAGTAGAAAGGCTCACATATAAACTGGAAATTAATATGAGCGGAAATGAACAGAGGATTAAATGATGGAAAAAGACAAATAATCTGCAGCGATATCTCCTTGTCTCTGTGTGTCAGGAGGAACAGTTCAGGGTCTGATCTCTGACTGCATGGGTAAGAGAGCCCCGGTGTTGGCGTTGAGTCTGGCAGTGGCAATGGGAGCCCTGGTGGGATACAGCCGTGAGTACACACACATTTAATCTGTAAATCAAACGCACTGCTTTTCATCATTTCAACACATTAGACACACTTTTTCATAAAATCTGCACTCAAGACTTAAAAATAAATAATATATCCTGGTTCACAGTTTATTGACTCTCTCTCCTCCCAGGTTCACCTAACGACCAGGTGATAAACGCTGCGCTGTTGGCCGTCACCGGCTTCTTCATTGGTGGCCCATCCAACATCATCAGCTCGGCCATTTCTGCTGACCTGGGGAGACAGGAGGCTCTGAGGGGCAGTCAGCAGGCTCTGGCTACTGTTACTGGTATAGTGGATGGGACTGGAAGTATGGGAGCTGCAGGGGGACAGGTAATCACAAATACAGGATGCACCACAAGGAAACCTCAGATGATTATACTTAAGAATCCTCAGTGTCTTTTAAACCTGTTCTTTAATTATTTTGACGCCTCCGCACCGGCGACAGCCAGTGGCCGGAGGTATTATGTATTTGCGATGTTCGTCCGTCCATCCGTTCATCCGTTCATCCATCCCTTTCCTGTTAAAGCAATATAAAAGTGCAAGATAAATTAAGTTAATTAAAATTTATTACAGTAAATAAATCTAAACATAGGATGTAAAAGTTTGTTACAACTCTTCGGAAAAGCATTGGCCATTGCCAATTCAGTGTAAGTACATTTTTTTAACTTGTTGATTAGTAATCACTGACCAAATAGCGTTAAAAAAGTTTCTGGTGGCTTTACTGAATTAACATCAACTCTGAGAAAACTGCAACGATTTAAGCTTTGCTTTCACTGGTTTCAATCAGAGTCTTATCCACAGAACGATGTTCAATCTGTATCTCCTTCACCTTCTAGTACCTGGTGTCCCTGATCGAGAGCAAGCTGGGCTGGAAGAGTGTGTTCTA
The DNA here is from genome assembly GCA_026259375.1 of Verasper variegatus. NCBI lineage: Eukaryota > Metazoa > Chordata > Actinopteri > Pleuronectiformes > Pleuronectidae > Verasper > Verasper variegatus. The sequence goes on along the minus strand of CM048058.1, from coordinate 9,722,928 downwards.
CTTCTTCGTCGTCATGGTAAGATGATCTCCTAAAATTAAAACAGGCTTTATTCACAAAGGACATTTTGACAGTTGGTGCAGTAGGTGCAGTTCTTAGTTGTTAAAAAAAACACACATGTACAAATTAAGGGGCATTAAAGCTTTCTCGTCATGTCCTAATGCCGCTCTGTTGCTAGGTTACAGCGATAAGGGCGGGACAAGTTCGTGGCGAAGATCACAGACATTTTATTTTGACCAGAACGTCTCATTTTGGTTCGTTAGCTGCTTAGACCGAGTCGTCTGAACAGGGCAGCTCTCTAATTGAGACACAACTATAGAATGAACAACTGCTGAATTTGATTCTGCTGCTTCAGAACCCATTTGTGACGTCTTTTTGTTTCTACGTTACAGACAGGGGGCAGCATTGTGTTCATCACTCCCTTGCTCCTCAACGAACTGCGAGACATGTGGAGGGACAGACGAGCGCTGCAACACCAGCTGTGAAAACCTCAGTGTCTTCCATCCCTCAAGTATCGACCATTGACGCCGATGGCCTGCTCTGAAACGGTTCTGTTTAGGTGAGTTGTGGGATGTGAAAAGATTTGGTGGATGAAGTTTCTCACAGTGGTGAACGTGACTGAGATTCACACCCACAACCACCAGCACACCGTGTATGTGTGTGCACGTGTGTGTGTGTTTGTGTGTTTGTGCACATGTGTGAGTGTGAGCAGGCCGAGTGTCTTTGAGCACAACACTTGGTTTTTTCCACTCTATAGAAAACAAAAATGTAAATGTACAAAGTGTCCAGCTGAACCAAGCTTTAAAAAGGGAACTGACTGTCTGTGGCTTCAGGCTTTGCGGAGCCGTCACAGAATGTACTTGTGTATATATTTAATGGTTGAAATGGATTTAAATATTTATAATGTACATGTGATGAACTAATTTGAATTTTAAACCACAAGTTCTTAATTTAAAAACGAGGCCCTTCGAGCCAGGTTTAGGGTCCGTACCGCTTCAAGAATGTGAATAATATTTGTAATGTAGACATTTATTGTCAAATTTTGTAGATATGTATGATGTTTAGTTTTTAGTTGAAATAATAAGCATTGCACTCTCAAGATTCTCACGGAGATGAGATGGAGTCTTAAAGGTTTTAGTGAACCACTTTTATCTGGGTTTTTTAGAAATGTTCACTACAGATATTTGATTTCTCCTGTGTACAGTTTTGTTTTATTGGGGTGAATAATGATACTTTCAAGATTTGTCACTACGGGGACTGGTTCTCTTTAAAATGTCACTTGTTTCAGTCACTATTTTGATGTATCATAATAAATCATTTTAAACTCGCTGGTCAACATTTCTCACACACACACACACACACAGTAACAGACACACACTCTGTTTTCTTAAAGGGATAGTTCACCCAAAAATGCCCCTCATTATCTCCAGTGGTACTGCTCCATGTCTTCTGTTTCGTCCAAATCTGTAAGAGTTCAGAAGATGTGCACAAATAAGGACGAAATGGACACAGTGTGCGGACAGAAGGCTCTGTCTAATTCCGTCTAACACATATCTAACTTTGAGCTTCAATGAGCATTTACACTTGTCCTTTACATCTGTTGCTTTGTTTGGGGTTGTTCCTGTAAATCGTTCTGGACTTTAATCAGTTTTTCAGTTTTTACTGCTTATGATGGTGAAAAACTTACAACAGCAGCTTTTTGATCACTTACATGTGGATGTTTATCTTCATTACTTGGATACTTCTTACTCACTGGAAGGATGATTCCTTTATTTAAATCAGTGAAAGAGACCAACATTTTCCACCCACTATGGTCATTAGACACAACAGGTAGTTTGCACCATCATCATCTTGACTGTTTTTAAGAGTGATAAGCGGATGTAATATGATCTGATACAAGTTCCTGATGCCAAACTTTCTAAATGCTCTTAATGCAAAGAAGCATAAAATGAGACTTGAACCTCTAGTGTCTCTGAACTTGAACTTTAAATGTCATAGAATGTACCTTTTAAATGTTTCTGTGGTGTATATTTTTGTCCTATTTTTAATCTGTTTACTTTTCAAGTTTAAACCAATGTAAATGCAACGGTTGTAAATAAACGCAAATTACATTTTGCAATTCATGAACATTTCTTTCAGTTTGAATACAATCTTGAATTCTATCTAAGATGCATTAATATTATTACTGCATGCGACAGTATGACAGCAACTTCATTGTTGACATGTGCAATGTTACATCAAAACCACCAGGAGGTGCTATAGATTAAGAAAGAAACCTTCCCTTTCAGCCCCTTTTCTCTGATACCTGAATACTATATCAAGCAAGCATGAAATGTGATGGCAGCAACATGTCATCCATCTTTATATACTGTGAAACAAAACTCAACACCAGTATTTTCAAGGTTTATCATTCATTTACATTTAATTATTCTCATCACACTATGTGATCAACATTGTAAAAAAGGCAACAGTGCACCAACAACTCAACAGTTTCTATACAAATATCTCTATCACAAAAAAAGGACATGATTCTGATCCCATACATATACACTTCATACACGTTGCAAGGATAAACAAAATCAGTATTAAATTACAATAACATTATTACAAATCGTATACAAAGATGATCATACATTCATGCATATACAAAAGTAATAGAGAACACTACATTTGTGATATAGCTGCGACAGTTGAATTAGGAAAGCAGAGTTTGCTTGGTCACTAACAGATCTGTCTTGACTCCATCATTATAATTTATTTCCTGCCAATGGACTTTAAAACTGAAAGGTCCAATGGGAGGAAAACGTCTTTTTCGTCAAGAAATTCCTAATCTGTGCCTCAGTTTCTCAATGAGGATTTGTGTGTTCTTCTTTTTAAGATTACTTTAAAAAAATATTTCTCTTGTCAACAATGTTTTAAGTAGTGCAAAGATGTAGTTTCAGAAATAACACAATTAGTTAACTATAGCCAAAAAAAAAAGGGAATTTGTAATTAGTTCCCTACACAACAAAAAAGATAGAAACTCAAAATAAGTTAATATAGACATTGAAAGTTTTGTCTTTAACACGCTAAGAGGATAGTTGCACACGAACAAACACGGTCTCACACTCACACACATAGATAAATTAACAAAAACAACAACCTGATGAACTATTTTAAATAGCCACGTGTGCTCTGTTTAAATCTGGGAGGAAACAGCCGTGTAGAGCTTTGAAAAAAAGCCAACGTTGTGTTAACATGATTATGAGCGGCTGCTTTCAAGACAATTCTTTGCAGAGACTGAGGCGGTTGGTTTATGAAAGAGAGACTATGTGACTTTTTGAGGGGTGGCGATGGGGGGACAGACAAAAGCTAAATCACAGGCCTCTTGTGTGGAGGGAGAAATGCTTTTGCGTCCAGGATCTGTTGTGTTCCCCTGAAGTATCTCGCTTTAGAGAAACTTTTTATTCCTTTCCCTCGTTCCCACAAACACTTTACTCCTCTGAGGCAGTGAGAGAGAGCAAAACAACAACCCAGCCCCCTCCTCCTAGAGGGACCAGAGTTTCCTCTGCTCGGAGTGCCCCCCCCCCCCCCCCCTCCCCTCTCTGCTCTTTTACCTTATGTGAAACTCTACACTTCAGTGCTGAACCCTCTCCAGCTTTCAACAGAATCGTCTGTATTTCCTGCCTGAAAACACAAACGACCTGAGCTATGTTCTTTTTTTGTTTTTTGTGTAACTGAATGATGAGGTAGTAAGAGTGGATTAATTCAGGTTTTGGCTTTTTAATTCTAATGCAAACTAAATTATTGTAGGTTAGTGGGAGAAAATAGGCACATCCAGTTTGAGTCAACTTAAAGTAACAGAATACGTTAATGTAGAAAACCGGGATTTTAAGAACAGATTTTTAGTTCTTTCTTTGTGCGCTTTCACTTGATAGTTGAATATTTGGAGACGTGACCTTCTCTGACCCCTAAACGATCACTCAAACCGTAAGCAACTTGTTTCATTGATGTGTTCCTAATTGAATGGCACAGCGATTTTCTCTTTGGTTCAACTGCCTCAGCTGCCACAATTTTTACTACTGGTGAAAACCCGAAGATAAAAAAAAACCACACCGACACATTCGTACACAAACATGTATATGCACACAGACACTTAAAAACTGCACAGCGATAGAAAATGTGACGCAGGTCATCTGATCATTTAAAAAAATTAAAATAATAGTTATCAAAATAAATGTACAGCCAAACGTTTTGATTCCTTTTGAGCTGCAACACAGTGATATAAATGCTACAGTCCCTTAATGGAGAAAAGAGGCGCATTTAAAACCTACCAAGTGGGAAAATGCTACATCGTTAGAAGCATAAAGCTGAAAATAAACAAACATACAACTAAATAAGGTATGTTCTGGTCTTTTGCCAAAATATAGATCTTTACAACCCCATTATGCAAATAATACACAACAAAAAGGAAATAGTTTGCAATTTGTATATTTTTTGCTATGTTGTGATGGTGTTGAATATAATGGGCGATACGGTGGAGTAATGTATGAGCCATGATGACTTAGTCTTTAATTTGGGGTAAATGGCACAGGTTTCCAAAGACAACTTATCTGACCTCGCTTTACACATTATCCTTTACTTTATTTTTTACTTTATTTAGTTGATGATCTAGCATCGTGAAATAATAAATAAATAGTCACATATGAAACACTGCTATTATTACTTAGAATTTGAAGTCACTATCCTTGGGTGTGGCTGCATTACCTCATCGCCAAACCTCCACTGCAGACCTTTAACCTGGCGCTAATCGCAGACGCGCTGCGGAAATTTTGAACCCTGGGTGAGGTTTTGACTCCGAGCGATCAGGGTGAGACTTAAGGCTGAGTGTGATGTGAGGACAGGAATAGTCACTCATCTAATCGAAACCGCTCATGACTTTTAGCAAGAGGGAGACAAAAAGGTCAAGGACTGAGGTCAAATAATATCCGAGGCACGTTCACAGGAAACTAAACCTCCAGGAACTTAAGCCTGTTTTCTGTTATTTCCTGAAAGAGTGCATTCAAAAAAGATTTCACAGTATAGTCAGCTAAGGAAAACAGTATATAGAATATATACAGTATATATACAGTATATATATATATCAAATTTATAATTATCTACAAAAACTGTAGAATCCAAGCTTGATTAACTACAAAAACTGTAGCTTCCTTGTGCTGAAAGATTAAAGGTACGTGGTGTCAGAGGAGTTTTGTAAGCCCATGCTGAATGAGCTTGTGGACAGTCAGTTACAAATTGCTACAAATATACATAAGATATGAGACATATCTATGTGAGGTGACACCTGGAGGGATGGGGACCACTTATCCTCCACCGGGTCTCGTTGTGCTTTTCATAGCCGGGACGAAGCTTTGTAGTGGAGAAGCCTGCTCTTCTTCACCTTGAAGAAATCTGGAGGAAAAAAAGAACACAAAAGTCAAAGAAATCCTACTGACATGCTATCAATCTTAACCAAAAACATCTGACTATTTGTTGTGTGGACTCACCTGTGATGGCGGACTGTCGACGTTTCCCTGGCTTCTGCCGGCTGTAGCACCTCCTGGTGGTCACCTCCAAGTACTCATCCCCAGACCCAGACGAGTTGCTGGACGTCGGGGAAGTCTCGCCTAAGGAGGACGACATCCGCTTCATCCCCTTCTTTGCCTCGTCCTCGGGCCTGACCACTGGCCTCACCATGCAGCTGTGGTAAAACGCCGGGACATCCTGGCACTTGAGCTCCTCCCACTCAATGTTGGAGCCCTCTCCCGGCACGTCGGCCTGGAAATCGAAGTTCCACCGCTTGTTGGCCATCTCCAAGCTCATGCAGAGCAGCCTCTGGAAGTCCTGCTGCAGCTGCTGGTGGTCCAAAGGCCCAAAGAGATTCCTCCTCACGGGCCCCACCTTCATCTTCAGGGCATCGATGCCCCCTTGGCGGGAGAGTGCCGAGTCAGACACCGTAGGTGATCCTGTGGTTGATGTTGATGGAGACGCCATTGCCACGTCCCTATCAGAGAACAAACACAGACGCACAAAGAGTTAGAGGAAGGGCAGAGGATCTGTCAGACCTGCAGAGGTTCAATGAGGTGTGATGTGGGGTTTTACTAACACCCACACACACCTCAGCTATTAAAAGCTCAAACCCCCAACACGCTGTACGCCTGCTTGGGTGTGTTTTATATGATCAAATCCATGTGTGCTCTAACCTGCTGAGTAATTACTGCAGTGACGGATAGCTAAACCAACACCAAATAAATCTCCTGCAACATTCACAGCCGCGACGCCTCCACGTGAACCTGATCATCCACCTGCTCTGGTGTTTGAGGGTGAAAGGTCGACAGTAAAGGTCAGCAGGTCACAAGGAGAAAAGGCTTGTGTGCACCACTTGTGAGGAATGTTTTCTGCATTCCCCATCTGACACATTTCATTAGAGTATAACTGTCGAATACTGACCTGGACTGATCATTGGCTTTCTATCCTGGAGTGTAGATTGTATCACTCCCAATCCAGATGATTTATTTTACATAGCGGTGTATAATAACCACATCCCTGGTGTCAACGATCCTCTTGTCTGATTCCCTCCAAACGGGCTCCTCAGTGCTTTATCAGATGTGTGACGGCAGTAAAAGCAAATTATGTATCTTATGGGAATGTAACTACTGAATTGAGATATATAGTTCTGCTGGGGGCCCAGACCCTCAGCAAATGCAATTTGGGTTGGTAACAGACATCAGTCATAGACACAGAACTCTAACAACAAGGCCTCAAGATGATTTGATCTTGTCATGTGCCTTTGTCCCTATGTTCAAATATAGCAATAGTACCTCTATTACTAGAGCCTGACCGATTTATCGGCTAGCTTATCGTTTTCTGTTTTTCTGTTTGCTCATTAATTGGCCCAGGTTTAATCCAGCCATGTCCTGACTCCTAGTTTAGAGAGGAATAAAAGTGCAACTCATTTTTTGCATATACACTTAACTTTGCAATGTATTGGACATTCTGAAGTCACACAGACTCAGAGCTGGGCAATAATACAATATCAATACTTAGACCAATATCATTTTTATCAATAGCAATACAACAAACGTCCATATAGCGATATAAGGCTTATGCTTGAGGATGTATGCTTAATTGTTTAAACCAAAGCCTTCACAGGTTCAAAATAATTACGTGACATTTATCATGATAATTATCAACCGATGTGAAAATGCTGTATCTTGATTTTGACCATATCGTCCCAAACTCAGACCCAGGACTGAAACATTTTCATTTTTGTTTGAGGTTGTTAATAGAAGTAAGTGATTCATAACATTTGCTCAATTTAACGGACTTTGTTGGTTCTTTGCACTTAAAACAATAAAAAAAAAACAATGGGACTTCAGCACCTTATCAGCCTGCAGACAGAATGAGAGGCAGTGTTATAAAAACACCAGAGGGTTCGAGGGGGGAGGTGTCAGTGTTGCGCAAGTGTTTGACACACAGAGAATACATCGCTGAGAAAAGCACTTTCTCAAGACATTAGCTTTTATTCATCTGTATGTCCATATAAACTGTTTGTTACTGTGTCTGGTCGATTGAAACAGCACCACTCCACTTTGATCGGTCCGGTTTCATTCACAGCGGAATGAATACGAATTAAAAAAGAATAGGAAAATAAATAAAAAAAAACATGAGTGTAGTTGCTGTCTTTGACCGACAGGGCTGCCCCAGTCTGTCAGTGAAAGTTGTTTGCGTCGAGAAATGAAGTGGGCGCGGTTTTCAGATCAGGTTTCCCCGCGGCGGACCCGGGAAAAAAAACGCACACTCCGTCCAACTAGTCCACGCAAACTAATCCACACACCACAGCGGTTACAAAGTCGCCATTAAGCAACGCAAAATCCAAACACGCAACCGGGCAACGCGAAACCACACCGGGAAGGGATTTCACAGAGTTTGTAGGAGCGAGAGAAGATGCGGAGAGACGACGCTGGTGACGCAGTTCCACTGCGAGAATGTGGGTCAATTAGATGCGACACACTAACAGCAACTTGTCAAAGCCTCACGCTCGTTTTTTAACACACAGCAAACACACAACAATCCCTTAAAACACTATGAACCACAACTAAACAATGGCAGCTTGACATTTTCACCAGCACCGACTATTTAAGCGCTTGTTAATGTTTGGAAAAAGCGTGAAAAAGCGTGAAAAACCGCAAAAAAACCCCACAACACTTACGTAAAATAACATAAAAACTGTGTTGGCTTCAAGTTTACACCAGTAAGGACTTTTTAATGCTTAATTAATGTGGGGAAAAGCGACGTAAATGCGTCAAGAACGTATCGGCAGCCTTACGTTAATCCGCAACACTTCCAAAAACCACACGTCACACTCACGTTAAATGATATTAACGAGAACAAAACAGTGTTAGCTTCACACTTACACAGGTAATTACGGTTCTGGTGTTGAGAAAAGCGATGTACACGCGTCAAAACAACTTTTTTTCATAAGTTGTTTACGTTTATCCGCAACAACTCTTAAGAACACAAAAAGCGACTTCAAAATGCGTGGAAAAACTACTATAAAAACACGACAACGTTGAATACTGACAACAAAGTAAAGATATAGGTTCAGGTAAACGTGTTTTATTTTCTTACCATCAGCGTCAGGAGCTCAAAAGTGTCGAAAATGCGGAGTTTGACGTTCGCTCCGTAAACTGCGCAGTGTCAGAGCAGTGAGAGGTGTGTACTCCACGGACCCACGGGAACTCACACTGTCACTCGGAGGCGTGTGTGTGTGTGTGTGTGTTTTAAAGTAGAGCCGATCCACGGGAGGGTTCGTTCTCGCCGTGGCTCTTATCTATATCTGCGACGTGTTTGTTGTGGACTCACTGAGGAGGGGGCGAGGGGAGGGGTCGCCCTGCTCGAGCCCAGGGGTCACGTGATTCCCTTCATAACAGTTGGGAGTCCCGGAGTGGAGCCAGGAGGTAAACAACAACTCGATCAGCTCTGACGACAGCATCGTTTGCGGTTGCATCGCTGCAGAGGTGCAAAGACAAAACACGGCAAAATGCACGAAAGGGGGGGGGGGGGGGGGTACCGTTGTTATGTTTATTACTCATATATGTATGATTATGAAGTGTTACTGCACGCATGGGAATCATCTTACCCTGTACTCATGAGTTATACAACGCTTCCCTGTGCGCTCCTGTTGCAGAAACCTGTTGCTCCTTCCCTCCGCTGCGCCCCTAGTGTTCTCATTCCGCTTCCTCGAGTAGTAGGTCAAATAACTTGGCAGTGGCCGCCATTTCCTACTCTGCATCCTTGCATCACGTTTTGCTTTGGCACCTCGTCCACGTCCTCCAGTCACATTGAGCTGCATCGTGACAGGGCACATCCGTTATGGACTTTGGGCATTTTGTCCACCTTTCTTACACACATCACCATTTGGTTACTATATGTGCTCAAGTGGATGAGTGGGTAACACACACAAAATGTAGTGAAGCACACCCTGTGTGTCATGCATTCATAACTGAGAGGTGTTTGTCTGTTTGATCTCTGCACTGACCTATTTTAGATCCGATTCATATGAAGCTGTGTGAGAAAAGTGCATTAAACTGATCTGATTTAACCACAGGAGAAATTCACATTTTATGGCTTATTTTATTTAACCATAGTGTTCTAAAGCAGTGCATCTGAAACGTTTGCACTAGAAATCCTATTTTAGCTTTTCAATATTTTATCACAGGTCAGGAAGTGTATGGAATTCAGTTCCAAAGTTGTCAGACATTCTGTCAGTGTATTACACATGAATGACAATGAATCACTCCCCTTTTTTGCTAGGGACCCCTGCCACCCTTCAAGGACCCATGGGGGTCCTCAGGCCCCACTTTGAGAACCCCTGTTCCAAAGCTATCGGGATGAAAATCCTCCAATAAGAGGGATGGTCTGGTGAGTAACTAATTATTGAAAGGACTCAAATGATAAAATGATCAACCGAAACTTAATCTGTCACAAGTTGAGCAATTGACTCGTAATTAAAGTCATTTTTACCAGTGAGAAATGCTGCTTTCTATGTTTTTTTCATAATAAACTGATATGATGCAATGTGGTACAATGCAATATGATGTGATAAAATGTGATGCAATACTATGCATTAAGATGCAATAAGATGCAATATGATGTGATAAGATACAATGTGATAAGATATGATGTCTCACTTTTCCATGTATAAATGTGGTATTGATCCCTTTAATCATCATGATTTTTTAATTTCACCCATCCCCTCTTTTTCTTTTTTTGTGTTTTACAAAATCGTTATTTACAATTATTTAATGACAGCTCAATGTCTTCTCTATAAGACATCACCTGCTTCCCATTACCCAGTTTCTATACTTATTATGTCACACTGTGGGCTCCCCTTTCCTCCTGCCGTTGTAAAATATAGGTTCTCCTGTTATTACACAGGCTCTGTGTTATTTTTTACTCACACATTACACAGGGAGCAGTCTTATTGTTGCATAGCTTTTCAGTGACATAAGAGTCATCTTTGAGGCCTGCACACGGACCCTCATTCAGAGAGGTTATTCTAGGTTTTCAGTACCGACACCATTTCACTCAAATCATTTTAAATTTTTCAATTAAGCACAAATTATGAGAAGAACTGTTCAAGTAAATCCAGCTTGGGATCCCCTGCTGTGATTTCTACAGACTTTATACCAGGAGGCCAGGCAGACAAAGTCTGAAGAGACCACAGAGTGTCTCAGACTTTGTCGTTAATGCATGCACCTCCTCTGGAGAAAATACGGAGGGCCTGCAGAGTTCAGTGCATGTCTGAAAGCAGCTTATGGGATGTTTCCTGGCAAATTAACCATGCAACAAAGTGCATTACAAGTTTGAATAAATCTCAATCTGGGATCTAATTTACTTGGTTTCTTAAGGGACTGTAAGGACGTGATTAGGCGAGGGAGCAATGATAAGTCTCTTAATTAAAAAAATATGTCACGATGGATAATCTGTTCCTCCGCTGACGTCACCTTGTCAGCACAAACCCTCTCAGTGCTGAGTTTCGCTCCCATCATGACACTTAATAGTCAAATTAGGGTTGTGCCCCAGTTCCCTAATGCCCCTCTAATCTGGGTGATTCAACGTTTCTTTATACTGTGTCATACGTGACAGGAGACAATGAGGCCTCAGCAGAATCATCCCTCACTGTTGGTTCAGCTCTGTGACCTGTATTCACAGTTATTGTTCTTCATTAAATTCCTAATCCTCTCCTTGTTGTCTACAGTGCTGTGTGTGTGTGTGTGTGTGTGTGCGCGTGTGTGTGTGTGTGTGTGTGTGTGTGTGTATTTGTTTTGGTGCGACCCCCCCACCAACCCGCCCTTAATCCTGCGTTGTTGTGTTACAGTCGGTTATTGCAGTCATTAAGCCCATTGTCTCGTCTCCACGGTCAGCGCCCCCTTTGAATGCGTTATAGTGTGCGTGAATGTAAAACAAGTCACATAATAACCATGTGACTCTGGGGTCAGAGGATGATGGGACATGTCCTGGTGAGCGTCATGCGTCCAAAAAAGCCCTGATTCACCTCTTTTTCATTCCAGTGCCTCTAAATGACTGCGTAATAAGGCAAACAAAGAGGCTGTTAGGAGCTATGTTCGTGCACGTACCCTGCAGCCGCAACCGTATTTGGTCTGAGTGTTAATCAGTAATGTAGGTGATGTGTAACGTAATGGTATTTTGAGGACAGGAAGAGAATATAGCTTGAAAAGGCCCATTCAGAGGATGATGCTCGGAAAATAAAGGGAACAAATGTTAAATAATGAACTTTATGTACTACAGAGGATACTGATGAGGAAATTGGTTCAAAACCAAGCAACATGCAACACAGAAAATGGATTTAAGACGAAATAAATGTGTCATAAGTAGACTTTAAGCTCTTTTAAGTGTTTAAAGTGACTTTAACAACTAGATACCCACATTTAAACACCTTGATGAGTCTGTTGTTCAAGGAAAAGATTTGAGTGTTAATCATGTTGGAAGTTATGAAATGTAAGATCAGGAGGAGAATAATACACATTATTTAAGGATGCTGCTTGCGAATGAAAGGGATTCAAACGTTGAATGATTCATTTGATGTATTCTTGCAGAGTAATTTAGTTCAAAACCAAGCAACAGCAACACAGAAAATGAATGTGTTTACATTGACTTTAGTAACCACATTTAAACACCTTTCTAAGTCTGTCTCACTCTTAATGAATAAGAGATTAATATCTCGGGAAATCGGCGTACTCACTTTATTGGGGAGCGTTAGATGAGAAGAGTGATACCACACATATGACGCTGGTAGCATAATGACAAAAACTCATAGGGAAAACCGGGGGAACGTCGACCATGTTGACTCAGACGGAAGGAAAACAAGATCTGCCAAAGTTCACTCAAAACAAAGTGTTAAAATTGAAATTTGTGGTTTATTATTTTTAGTGCGCAGCAAGAGGGAGAGCGGCCTTCTCATGCTGTTCTCAGGAAGAAAGTGATAAAGTCGATTTCCCACAATTCCTTGACGCCCATTATTTATTTATGGGCACTTTTCAAGACACTCAAAGACACTTAACAGAAATACAAATTAAAAAATATCAGGACATCAATAAAACAATATACAATAATAGGCCAATAAAATAATGATTAAAATCAACAACGGTAGACTTCATGCAGGGCACGGTCACACAGAATGAGCAAATATGTGTTAATGCAAAAGTCTGAGTGAAAGCTTCCGGACTTTCTGCAGAGTTTCTCTTGCCAGGCCCCTGTATCTCAAACGGCTTTAGATATCAGACCTCTAAACATGACAGATTGAAAAAAAAAATCTAAGATCTGTGATTTTTTCCTCTGGAAAACTGTGAAAATGTCAAAAGAGCGTCCTGTCTCACGACATTAACAGAAGAGAAGTGAGCTCATGATTCATCCTTTCACCAAGTTTCATGGAAATCCATTCAGACAGTTTTGCCTGAGACAAACCAATAGGGGGGAAAACACGGCCTCCTTTGCAGAGGTAACTAGGATGGTACTTTTATTTCTTTGAAAGCCGAATTGTAAGCATCTAATGTCATTTGTAAAACCTCCCCCCTTACTGTTGTTAAAGATTAAAATGCTCTTTGGTTTCACTCCGGATGAGATGAGGCTCCATAGAGCTGCAGGACAGAGGCAACACTGGCTCAACTGAAAGCCTAAACTCAGAGTTTAGTGCTAAAGCTGCACTCTACCGAAACACCAAGGATGAGGATGCACCGTGCGTGCCATGTGGCCTTCTGAGAAGAACAGGAAGTATCTGGTGAAGGGGAAGCTGTGACGTAGAGAACAGGATGAGGAGGTGGCGGTGTTGGTTCACAGGTGCAGCGTGGGGCTTTCCACATCCTTCTGCCCCTCAGTTGCGGGAGCAAATACTGAGAAGAGGCTCGCCGCAGACATGTAGATTGTTTACGTCAGCCATTATTTCCTCACGTACCACAACATATCATGGGTGAGAGACTTGACATGGATCAAAATGAGCAACGATCCAAACTAAAGGAGGTGAAAGAGAAAGAAAGGCATCGTTCAGTCAAGCTTTTAAAGCTGCTCACTGCTGATTAGGGACATGAATGTGCTGTTTTTATCTGCAAACTTCATTTATTGCATCTGATCAGGGCGTCCATATGTGCTGACATGCAAACATGTATGTATATATGCAAACAATTATACTGGAGATGGAGATCTAACCAAAAACAAGCGATGCACAACAGGGGTGAAGGATTCCTGGAGGCTATAAGTTAAATATATAACGTTTTACATATTTTGTTCCAGCTGTTTCAACAGCATTTCATTTGCTGTAATCGGCAGCATGTCTTAAATGTCCAGGGTGTAAGATTTAGGTGAGAGGGATGTTTTCACTGTGCAATTGTGCTAATTGTTGTTTTCTTTACCCTAGAATGGGCCCTTTATATTTACATCGGGAGCAGGTACTCTTTATGGAGTAGCCCAGACTGGACAAACTGCACAACTTTTGAGTTTTTAGGACAACTGAAGGCTACCACAGGTTCTCTTTCGTGTTTGGAAAGGGAGGGTGCAACGTGCAACTTCACCACTAGATATCACTAAATTCTGAACCTTTAACTCCACTTCGACATACAGTGTAAAAACGTTAATTAGAACATGAAGCTTCTCTGCAGACTACTTCATTTTTACTACTCATCATTTTCTGAAACGTCATGTTTAAATGTGCACATATGGCAGTATCTAAGTATATATGCACTAATTTGTATCAAAACAAACTAACTTTGTTGACATCGCATTAGAGCCAACGGTCACTTTTTCAGACCACATGTAAATCAGAAGAAAATAAACAGTCGACAGCCATTAATAACTGTTTTTCTCCATATTTCTTGAATAACATATTTTATAAGTGCACCTATATGAATAACTTGTCAACAAACCCCTTTACACACCTTTAAAGACAAGTAATGTTACTTGAAATCTACAGAAGAAGGGGGGAGTAAAATAAAAACCTAAACATGTATTTTAGACATTTTCTCCCCATTAATAAAAAAATTAAATAAAATAAAAGCAATAATATATTTTATTTTTGCCTGTAAAGTCTCACCACAGCTCAACATTTTAAGAGAAAATGCTTAATTGATTTATTGGCAGTTTTATTAGAGGATTGATATCCGCTGTTACAATTTCCCATTTGTACACGTTTGTATTTGAGTCTGTCGGAAGTTTCCAAGCAGATATATAGGTGTTAACACGGTGATTATATTTTTGATACATGTGTAATATCTTTCTAAGAAGTTTATCTTGTAATGTTCTTTCACAGACTAAGTAGAAGTGTCAAGAAATCATGAGGCGGGGAGGTTAACCTACATGTCTACACATTTTTCCTCTTGTAAATAATTGAATCTGTTCTCATTGAGATATAGATAGAGAAATGTATTATCCAGGCAGGGATACCCACAGCAACACAATATGCTTTTTATAAACACAAATGATCCCCGGGGTGTAAACTAAATTGGGAACTTTGAACCTCGTGAGGGAGGGGGGGGGGGTCAGTGAACCCTAAAATCTCTCACACACACACACACACATTCACACACACACACTCCATACGTAAGTGGGATGTGTTTCCATGGGAGCGTTCGCCCAGCTGTGGAGGCCACAGGTGGGGTTGTGGGGGAGGGCGGAGGAGTGAGTTGTGCTCTGATTTCATACGTGTGTGTGTAAGAGAGTGTGTATGTGTTTGGGGAAGGTCTGCAGAAACGTGGGGTGCAGAGGGGGGCTGCTGTTGCTCGCTGGCAGCTGGATATTGTCAGGGGTTCACCAGGGGAGCCTGCGTGTCAGGGTGAACAGGTTTAAGAAGAAATGTGCCCAAGAAGACCCTTGCTCACGTGTGTCGCCATGTGTGCACATACCTGTACATTTAAGGCCCTTCTTGTTCCTGTCAGTGCAACCTGTGGTTCGAGGTGATAACATCACGCTGTTTGAAATTTTTGCAGATTGTGGGCGTGAACAGAGGAGAGGAGGAAGAGGAGGAAGAGGAGGAGGGGGATGGATTCAAGGGCGGTGCGAGGTGGGTGTAAATTGATCCTCTGTTTTTGTCCCTTTGGCATGTGTGTGTGTGAGGGGGACTTGTTTTGGTCTCACTCCAGTGGCTTTGAGACTTGAGACTCAGAACCAAGGAGACACGAAGCATTATGTCAGAGTCGAGCAAAAATAGAGCAAGTATGTCTCTTTCAACCAAAGAAACGCAACATTTAACATTTAGTGATGCTTCCAAATGAAACCTCTATTGCCTGATAATGTATATACTGATCTTCAATGCCACATAATGTAAGCAGCTGCAGGAATTACTCTTATAAACATAAAAAATATACAGTATGTGTCAGTCAGAACTTCTGGCGGGAACTTCTGGTCTCTGCTCCCTGCAGCTGAGGTGAAAAGGTGGTACACTTCAGCTTTCGCTGTTATCTCCATCTGTTGGGAACATCTGGTTTACATCTGGCTCGGCTCCGTGCAGTGTCGGGCCTCGTAGGCGAGCGTGACAATATGTGCGTTTGTGAGTGAGAGAGGGAGGGAGAGGACATGGAATATGTTTGGGAGTTTCGGATGTGAGTGCGTGACGAGGCTTGGCAAGGGGTTAATTGGATGAGTAAGCTGCACACACATAGCAATGCTAGCGGTATTGTCAGTAATAACAGTACATGTGATTATCAGCTCACCAACCTTCATATGTATTTTGCCACAGTTGAGAGCTGCTGCTGTGGCCTCAGTGGTGTCTTCATATGAACCAGGTCTGAGTTTGGTGTGTGGATACATTTGCAGGCTCAGTTATGATTTCAGTCACTGAGTTCTATGAGAATCTTGCTCAGGTGCATGAATATATCCAGTAGAGCAAGTTTTATCTTAGCACCATTTAGCTCTGCATTTGTTTTTCTGAAATCCAGTTTGGGTATTTTGTGTCTCAAGAGAAGGAGGTGAGCGTCAGTCTATGATGAATCCCCTCAAGAGACACTTCCATCATTCCTGTGTGAGAGAGAGAGAGAGAGAGAGAGAGAGAGAGAGAGAGAGAGAGAGAGAGAGACAGAGAGCGAGAGAGTCTGAGGGGGTTACATATCTGGATAAGATTCCTGGGAGCTATGATCTGGAACACTGAGCCTTGACTGGCCACTGCTGGCGTGAGCTGGAGAGGCGAAGGGAGCGCCGGGCTTCTTTTGGCCTGTAATATTGTATCAATTCTGTGTCTGTGTGTGTGTGTGTGTGGAGGCTATGTGTGTATGAGTGTGTGTGAGACAATGTAGGTGCATAACATTCCAGCTGCTTGGGTGCATGTGTGTTTGTGTGTGTCATTCTCATTCTTTGTGGTTTAAACAAATATGCATGTGTGTGTGAGTGTGTGTGTGTGTGTGTGTGTGTGTGTGTGTGTGTGTGTGTATGAAGGAGTGAGACAGGAAGCATCTAGGGGCCCACTCTTGGCCGCAAAGTAGTAGTAGTTACTAAAAAGTGAAGAGAAACATCTCACTGCAGTATGTGTACGATGTGAATGTGTGTATTTAAAGCTTGTGAATACACCCTGGCAATGTGAATGCATGTGTGAAATGTGTCTTGCGTGTATATATATTTACACTGTTTTGTTTGACGATGAACTTCCTGTTAGGGGCCCACAGAGGAAGCTCAGCGTGATCTCAGTGCATCTTTGTGATAACGGGGAACTTTTAGGTCGGTGAGCATCTATAAATTGAGAAGAATTATAAATTCAACACCTTAAATCTCTTGTACCTCTGTGTTGAATCCCACAAAGGTTATAAATCAGCTAAATCTGTACTGTTGAACACACAATTGTTCTGTTTTCGTTATATCAGGGGACCCTTTAGAGCTTAAGTCTCTTTTCTGGTGACGGTCACATGTCTTATAAGATAATGCAGGGTCATGGGTTCCCCTCAGGCTGCGTCTCAGGGATGCTACAGCTCAGAGACTCCTTCCTTTATAGCAGCTTAATCCCATGTTTTCAGCCATGCCTCAGCTCCAGTGAACTGTGCTCACGTGAGAAAACAACATAGCTTTCAGTGCCTTGAGGGATCATCCATATTAAAGTGACAGTTTAGTTTCTTCATCTTTAGTCAATGAGATGAGGTTCGTGTTGTTTTTCAGCGTGTAACTTAAAAGTTAAACTACGAGCCCTATTATTGGAACATGTTGCGTCTTATGCAAGTTGAAATAACAGAAGTGGACCACAGCTCAGGGTGTAGAGAGGCTGAGAACACTTGACATGTGTGTAGCGTCACCTAGTGTTTTGTGGAAGGTACAACTGCAAGATCGAATGAAAATATCAGGAGATACAAAATGTCAGCTCTGTCTGAACTAAGCCTCACGTAGAGCGTCCCCTGCTGGTGAAAGAGCAGGACTGCAGCATATAATCATTCAGCAGGCTGGCTCTGTGCTGACAGGGAGATTTATCCTCAGGAGAAACAGAGCTCAATATATGATGTATGCACTGCAACCATCGACCCCGTTCAGTTGTGGGATGGTTCATTGATCCTGAGAACGGGTAAATTACACAAACTCTGAGTCCTACATTCCCCACAGTGCAGCTCAATTCTGTCCCCATGTCACCTCTCTGTCTACTAGATCAATTATTTATTTACTGTCTGTTCTGAAAGTTCTGTTTACAAGGGTCGGTTGCCATGCTGCTGCTCTTGTCTGCTAAAGTAGTTTCTCTGATAATTTATAATCATCCAATGACATTAATCCTTTATCTAGTAAAATATATATTAAATAACTGTATATTCAAAATGTGTATTGTAAAAATGTGGCTAGTCTCAACTGTATGATTTTTATGATGTAACTGACACTTGAGCAAATGAAACAGGCCATTATTATCTGAATCAAACGGTCCTTCTCAGTAGTTACCAGTGCAGCCATGGAAAGTTACTTTTTTGTACAAACAACTTTACAAACTATTTAACTTTAAATTTCATGCTACTTAAACTTCTACATTACAATTCAGAGGGAAACTGTTATTTACTCAATTCAATTATACTATTCAATAAACTATACTACTGTGGTTCCTGGGGTTGTAACCTCAATATCCAAAATACACTTGTTACATTTCAGACTTTCTCATATATATAATTTTACAAGTTCCTTAAAGGTAAAAGCATAAAGTGTTTCCCAAAGTCCCAAAAATGTAAACTAATTTGTGTAGTTTAACTTTATTTTTGATTCCTTTGTACTGGATTAATAAACTGGGAAATATTGGACTTATCTGTCCATGAAGTGTAACTCCAGCTTGAGCAGAAATAGTCAAATGCTGTCAGAACAATCTAAAGATAAATTATAATTGAGGATTTCTAACTTTTATAATTCAAGTACATTTTAATGTACTTCCAAGCTGTGATCATACACACCACTGATAACTTTGACCTCGGCTAAGGTTAGAAACCAGGACTTAAATAGGGAAACTAAGGTCAGAGAAGGTTTGTCGCATGATGAAATCCCAGTCTTCTTCTACATATGAGACTAAAATGATTCAGTGTTACTCCAACAGCCAGTCGAGCCTGAGGCGGTGTAATAAAAAAAACACGTGCCAACACTGATAGTAACAATGTCAATGCACTCCGGCCTGCATCCATCCCCTCTCTGCTCTCATGAGCACAACTCTCCCATTTAACGGTGCTGTGACGTCCATTGCCGCGCTCGTCCCCAGGTTATGTCACATTCCAACATGAGGGATGTGTTGGGACAGGGAGAAAATAACACACCTGTACGCTCATCTACACCTTCATCTTAAATCTCACATTTCCTGCTATATCCCATTCTCTGTTTTCTTTTACCAGATACCCAACAGTCAATTTTACCCTCCCTTCACCTTCACATCTCTCTCTCTCTCTCTCTCTGTGTTTGCGTGCACCACTATATGTCGATGGACCAGTCATGGCAGTGACATGTGGAATTTTTCATTACCTCGCCCCGGGGGCACCACGCTGCCTGTGCCTGTGTATCGTGCTGCTGCATTTTTTTTTTTTTCCTACTTGCCTTCTATCTCTCTCTCTCTCACACACACACACACACACACACACTCATTCTCTCCCTGTGCTATTATTCAGAGTCAGCCAGTGTGGTTTGTTGTTTGCTGTGCAGGCGGCTGTATGGGGCAGTATCCTGGACGTCAGTAGAGACTGATCTCCTCTCCATGGCCTGTCATCCCTCCAGCTCGGGCTCCTACACAGTGGTGATCATCCCACTCAGGACCAGCCTCTACAACCTGGACGCACTGCGCTTCTACCTTTGGGTGAGGGGGGTGATTGTGTGTGTGTGAGAGGTTGTGATTGTTATCAGTTGCATCTCCCCTGTGTGTGAGTCAGTGATTCGACCTTGTGTATTCGTAGGTGTTTTGCTTCCCGTGTTTTCAGCAGTTTTTTTATCAACAGTCTGCAAAATGACTTTGTTGTCATATCAGTTAACTTCGAAATTTTGACTTATCGCCAGACTTGAGTCTTTACTGCTTCTCATGTTTGTGTGACCATGAAAACTTTGACCCTTTGACCTCTTCTACTTTTCAAAACGTTTACATTGCAATATTAACTGATACTAAAAGAAAATCCATAAAAAGTGACATATATTTGTGCCGAAAGTCGTTTTTGTTCATGTTTCTGTATTGAATCTGAGGTTAAACACAACATTCAGTTCTGTACATGTTCATATATGTAAAACATCTCATTGTAAGTAGCTACAAGCAAGTACAAGCCAGTAGGAAGGAGTGCCTCAGTACAGTAACAGCAGAAAAACAAGGCTGTTACCATGTGTTGACTAGAGCTGAAAACTGTTGATCATTTTCATAATTGTTGAATTTTTACTTAAATATGATTTAAGTAGGCCAATTAATTGATTATTGAAAAATGTGCTTATTGAATAATTAATGATTCTTTTAAGTTGTATGTCCTGCAGATTTTGTTTCCCAAGACATTTGTTTCAGAGCCTCTTAAAACAGCCAGGAAATAAAACTCTGACAGGGAAATACTGATTTGTATGTTTTCAGGTGAAAGGATCCCTTATGGGCGAAGAAAGAGGTCTTTAAATTTTGGTGTAGATTCAGATCAGGGGGCAGATCCAGGATTAAGACATTATTCAACATTTCCCCTGATTTCTCAGAGAATAATTTGTGGATCTTGAGAAAATCTGTCTATTTCTGTCTTTAAAACAAAAACACAAGGGGTTTGATAAAGAGTTGAATTCATAGGGAGGGAGCTTAAAGCATTGTGATTGTTTTTTACTTCACTACTAAGGAGGGCAGGTTGTTTTGGTGCAGACAGAACAGGTTTTAATTATTTATGAAGTATCTAATCAGAGACATGTTGACTTGTCTGACTGGATTTTAATATCAAGAGCCTAACCTGTCAGCCTTTTTGAATCTAGGTCATTTAGGATTTAATTTCACTCATTGGAATTTCAGTTTGAATTAGTTTAACGGTAAAGGAAAATATTCATATAAATCAAATAAAAACTAGAATGTGCCGGATTAGTTTTTTCTCTGTGAAAACGGTGGAAATGTTGAAATACGTCCTATCTCGCAATTTTAAATAAAGAGAAAAACATCCTGGATCCACCCACTGATCTGGAACCGCACCAGAATGTTATGAGTTCTTTCTTGTCCAATCCCACATCCTTCCACCTAGTTTCATGATGATCCATCCTTTAGTTTTTGTTTAATCTTGTTTAAAATCCAACCAACAAACAGGAACAAGTATCTAATCAGTGACATGTAGTGATAACTCCTTTTATTATATTATTAATATAAAGAGCATAACCCTAAACACTTTTTTAAAGTAATTTTTTTTCTTAAATTATCTTAAAATCTGATCTTTAAAGGGGAAGTGAATTATTCATATAAACCAATGGAAAGTAACATTTCATGCTGCTTGTGTTCCTCTAAATATAGTATGTTTTCCATTTGTGCTCCCTGAGGGTTGTTTTGGAGGCAGCACGGCTGCAGTCAGACCAGTGACACATTCTCACATGTCAAGTCTGCTCCTCACAGTCTTCTGCTAAAGCCTCAGTGCACGTAACCTGGTTTCCACCGACTCAAGACTTACCACGGTGAAAATCCCCAAAGTGGAACTTATCTGCCTCACCTGAAAATGTTTAGATAGACAACATTAGGCATTCACCAGTGATGCAATGGTGTCATGAGTTTCTAATGTCCTCCTAATCTATAGCTCCCTGCTGATCTCCTGTAACATGACCAAAGTGATCACAACGCCCTGACCTCATGATGCCAAAGGTGGAACCACCACGTTTTCTGATTGCCTGCATGCTGCAGAACGGTTACTGTACCTCTGTTCAGGCCTATAAGTGCATGTTATCCAGCTGAATGTAGACAATGGGAGTAAAGGGCCCCCTGCTGGTCTGTAGATTGGCTCCGCTCAGAGACAAAAGCCTCTGGGCCCCTGGAAGACAACAGGCCGCACTGTGCCTGTCACTTTACATCAGGCCGCCCAGCCGGGTCAGCAGTGGTCAGGATTATTTAGTCGGCCATATACATGTAAACAAACAAGCACCTCACAGAACTGGGTATATGACTAATCTTTAACATTTCTAGTTCTAGAAAGTAGAGTGGAAATATGACAGGAAATGAAAGAGTGTTATGGTTTGCATATTTAACCTCTTGGCTACTCCATTTTTAGATACTTCAGTTCAGAGTGGAGTTTACATGACACAGATGAAAATGCAGTTATTAAAAAAAAAATCCAAGGTATTTATATCTTATCACCGTTCATTTTATTTCAGATTAAGCGCATGAAGGATCTAGAGAGGGAGAAGGACGCTCTGTGGTCTGGGCTGGAGATTCTAGAGAGGGCTCGATTCTGGTACCTCCAGCAGCTGCATGAGAACAGAACCCGGCAGGACAACATCGAGATCAAAACGAGGCTCGGCCCCTGCAAGGAAGATTCAGCTGAGGTACAGAGCAGTTTAAACAAAACATAAAACTTTGTTTATTTCAGTTGGGGGAGACAATAACCATAACTATCCACAAACTGTTTGGTTAGTAAGCTTAATACAATACAACGTTATTTACCCTGAAGGCCATTTGGTTTAGGTTTAAGAGAAATGGGGAAACGGAATACAGTTTTAATATCCATTAAAACAATATCACAATAACTGGTAATTTATTCATAGATAGTGCTCTATAGTGTCTTGATGACCACTCATCGCACTTTACATACAAGTTTTGTCGTTAACACACATTCATACAGTTTCCTTTTTGATAATCAATCTTTGAATATGATCATCTCATGGATCAGGTCTTGGTCACTCTCACTATCATCTCTGTCCCTCTCCAGACTCGCTCCTGCCTCCTCAGGTCTCGGATCCTGAGGGTGAACGGCTCCCTGGGTTCTGTGATGACTGAGCCCAACGTGATGAGCAGCAGCAACCCCTCTCTGCCTGAATCTGTGGCTGACAGCGACCTCCGGTGGCACAACTCAGTACTGACTCAGGTAAGGAAAACAAAACAGGTACCTGGTGGTTTATAATGGTCAAGAAGGCAGAGTAGTTAGATATGAATTGACCATAAACGGTTATTCTGGGGTCTTAGGATTTAGTGTTTCTGTTTGAGTCATGTACTTAAACTTTATATAGAATCACCATTTTACTTTATCTCAGACAAATCTGTAGGCTTCAAGATGAGGCTTTAAATATCTATTTTGTATAAAGTTTTGAATTTTTTCCCCGTCCATTTCTTTCTACAGCTTCTCCCAGTATTCTGTGTGTGTGTGTGTGTGTGTGTGTGTGTGTGTGTGTGTGTGTGTGTGTGTGTGTGTGTGTGTGTCTGTGGGTGTGTGTGGGAGTGTGTGTGTTATGGCAGTGCATGGTTACCTTACTTCATTTCTCATCTTTTACAGGGCGTGAGCGACAAAAATCATCAGATCTCCGTGTTGGAGCTGGAGAAAGACGCTCTCCTCGAGCAGCTGGATGAACTGCAAGTCTACTGACAGCACACGTACATAAATATACACCTCTGCCATACTGCTGATTTACATTTCACTGAATGTCCCACAGCTGATTGCTTTCTAACATGTAAATATGTATTTAAATTAATAAATTACAGCTAATGATGCATCAATTGTTTGGTGAACCAGTTTCTCTGAAGCCAGGCCCTGCTATCATTAACAATATAATCGTTATAGCTCATAAGTGCTTTCAAGAGCAGTTTATACAATAGCTGTTCAATATAAGAAGTAGGCACAATACTTAATAATACCTTAAGATAATAATACTTTAAATGATGTAAGTTACTCAAGTACAGTACATAGAATTTTAAAGTTATTGCTCCTCCATGTGAGTATTTCCCTTTTATTCCTACTATATATGTATTAGTATTTTTTTTTACAGTTGTAGTTACTTTTCAAATTAAAAGTACATTCAAATTATAGTCGCAGTTTATTAAGGTTGATGTATTTATATAGAGTAATATAATATATTAACTATAGTATATTTTGGTAGTTTTATAGACAGACTACCAAAAATTCTTTATAGCAGTTAAAATCCATATGTCAACAATAATGATCCAATCATACAATATACAGTATAACACTGATTGGGACCATTCTGTCCTGTATAAAGAGCACTTTTACACATATAATGTAAATTTGTTGGAAATATTTTTTATAATTTTCTTGTAAATGTAGGATATTTGCTTTACTTTTACTTGTATTTTACTTTAATGTTTTAATAGTTTGGTATTTCTTTTAATTAAATAAATTGTCTAAATCCCACTGTACAAGACCATATCACTTTTCCCTCAAATTCGATGTTAAGAGCTCATGTAACATTTTCATCAACATAGATTAAAAGCTGAATTTTATTGTCAACAGGAAATCCTGACCTGCAAAATGTACATTATTTATTGTTTAAAAAAGAGAATTTTGCACTGATGCAGCAAATATGTGTAAAGTTAAATCTCAGTGGCAGCGAAGAAACTTCAGTGTTTATTCTGAGGTGATATTTTTCTGCAGCATTTACAGGAAGGACCCAGCATCAGCGTGTGTCCTGTAACTGCCAGGTTCTTCCGTTTCCGTCCCTTACATGCGGGCTCTGTGTCTCGACACGTAGTAGCAACCCTTTCCCGGTGGTCCCGCACTGATCTTACTTCATCTGATAATCTTTATCTAACCCAGTCATCATGCGTGTTTGCAGGAGTCATTCTCTTCCAACTGCACAAGTGTGTTGCAGAAAAAGGCTTAAATCTCTTGCACACAGAAAACATGTGTCCAACAAACCACTAAAGATTCTGTAGTTCCACTTTACTTCTTCTCTACTTTTTTACCTGTAACTTATTTATATTTTTCTCGCTTCACATCCTCTGTGCTGCTGTTATTGTCCTTAAGTGTGTTGGCCCATGGTGGCCCTGTGTCTCTGCCTGTGTGTTTGGAAGAGATATTGTTGTTGATCTGAACTGCAGAGCCTGACCCAAAACCTACAGAGTCCTAAATAGAACTGA
Source organism: Verasper variegatus (assembly GCA_026259375.1). Lineage (NCBI taxonomy): Eukaryota > Metazoa > Chordata > Actinopteri > Pleuronectiformes > Pleuronectidae > Verasper > Verasper variegatus. The sequence goes on along the minus strand of CM048058.1, from coordinate 9,697,912 downwards.
GAGAGAGCAGTAAGTGGTGTACGGGTGTTTTGTTGTATTTGTTGGTTTTAGACGACTAGGATCTGTGCATTTTTTTGTGGCATGTGTTGCGACAGATTAAAAAAGATTATCCGCAGTAAATTGGAATCAAATCACATCCATATACGTCTTCAGAAATACTAAAGATGTCTCCTGCCCTCTGTGTAAAAAATACATACGTGCATCAAGTGAAACAGGGCAATGCCTGCAGGGACTCTACAGGAATCTGATTAGAATCAGCAAAAGGGAAGAAAACATCCATTATGGCAGAGAGGCTTTCATTTAAGTAGCTGCATGTTCTCTATCCTCACAGCGCCAGTGAACCATCAAGCGCAGGGTACCAGCACTTGGCTAATTATTGGGTCTAATTCACAAACGGCATCGCCCAACACCTTTTTGTTGATGGCTTGTCATGCCTTCATGAGCGTCAATGCCATTCTTCCGTAGCAGCACGGTTCACTGGAGCTGCACTCTGCTGGTCTCTCCACAGGCCTCTCACTTGTATAGCCTGCAATACAATGTTTACTTTTCCTTCCCCACCCCCCATCCCTAATTTGTGGTTGGGGTATTACTGAAATCAGAAAATGTGAGCTGAGCTGTTTCCGTGCAGGTCAGCGGAGGTGGGAAGCATAAACACACAAATAGGGTGGAAGTTGGGTGTCTGCATAGGCTCCTCTCGCAGGGCTGAGGGCTCCCTGATAAAAGCATTCCTTCCGCTATTAGGGAGAAATACACTTCCTGAGAAGGTGGAGATTTTACAGTAAGTAGGTGGTCTTTGAAGAGCACTCAGGTAACTGAAAACAACGAGGGAAACCTTCCTCCGTGCATCCACCTTGGGGTTTGAGAGGTTAATTTCTGTGCAATAATAAGAACTGGATGGACCTGTATGACTGTAACATAATGTTCCTGTCTGTGACAGTTTGAAACAGCACAGGAGATGTTCTTAGAAGACATATCAGTTAATGCATAGATGATATAATCAAAAGCTGCTTCTTTAGTTTCACCTGGTGTGGCTGTTCACATCCTGTCCGTTTAACCTGCTATTTATATTCAATTACATTTTTTTATTTTAAATGGCTTACCTGATGGCTGCTATATCCTGGCCAATTTAGCTGCTATATAGAATACATTTTATTTATTTGTTCATTTCAAGTTCTTTTTACCTGATGGCTTTATTTTATTTATCCTATCCAATTTAGCTTCTATCATTGTTTTTTTATTTTTTATTTTTGTATTATTGTGGTTGGTAGTTGTTATTGTTATTTTTTATAGTTAGAACAGCAAAGTGTTGTGTGTACGACCAGGCTCACCGTTAATCCAATATTCAACCACAGTCACTGTCCCCCAATGCTCTTAGTCCATTCATCTCCTGAGTTGTTCTCCTCGTGCACCTTAACCAACTTCTTCAGCTCACACACTTTGCAGACTTGGAGCCACTGGCTCTATTAGCTGCCATGATACAAGACCCACGTTAGCCTTCCTGCAGGTGCCTTAAGATAGTGTGTGTTGTGATTTGGCGCTATACAAATAAAGTTCAATTGAATTGAATAACAAAACATCATGTGTCGGTGCATTAGAATGAGGTCAGACAAACCTCATTCTGAGGCTTGAGCACATGCACTCTACATGTCATGATGGGACCAGTGCATCCATGCTCCTACATCCACTCGCTGAGGTTGCGTCTTGCTCAGTGTGCCACACACAAACTACAAAAACTACAGTGAAGCAGCTTCCTGTAATTACGCGAAGATTTGGAACAAACTCCCACTATACAGAAATGCCTCCTCATTTGATATCTTTTACTGTTTTAATATGTTCTGTTTTTAGCCTTCTGTTGTAAAGCACTTTGAGCTGCATGTTATGCTATGAAAAGAGCTATATAACCACATTTATTAGTAGTAGTATTATCATTATATGATCTAAGAGAATAAGCTGTCCACTTAAATGTAGGATTTATTATTTTAGACAATATCACTCCTGGTCTGCACAGACAGTGTGTCTATGTAAATTTGAGATATTTAAAACTTCAACAATCTTTGTCCTCTTCATTCTTTAATTTGCTTCAACACAGAGTGAATAATAGCTTATTGTAATAACGTCTCCAGAAGACTTTATTACAATACACAAAATAATAATTTCCCTCAAGCAGTAGGTCACTTTAAACTGAATTAAATGTCATTATTCATGATGAAACGAGCAGCTTTACTTTCCCTGCAGAGAAGAAGAATGTGATACGAAAGCCTGTTTAAAGAATGTACATGACACCACTTTCATTGATTGTCATTATCCCACCTAGTCTTGGTTTGGTAAAGACTTGTATATGCCAGTAAGCAGCCAAAGCCACAGGCCTCCTGCATTCAAATGAGCTTAAACATGATATTTCCAATGGTCACAGATGAAGGTTTATTGATCTTTTCTTTTAATATATAACAGAAAATATTTTATTTTTCTGATGGGAGTTTTTCCTTCCTCCATAACGTGTAAACAAACTACATATACCCACTCAAGTTTAACAGACAGCTTAAATACAAACAGGCATGTTTTATTTAATTCTGACCCTTTATTTACACTTCGGTGTTGTATAATTAATACACATATTCTAATAGAAACATTTTGTGTGTGTGAAAACTATACAGTTTCTCCACTGTCACTGAGGCCAGCTTTGGATTCTCCATCACTGCTACATTCTGTCCTCTGCGGCCGTGGCGCACGGCTGCGCTTGTCTCCAAATGTCTGCATCTCCTCCATCCCGGACACGTTGAAGTCCAGCAGGCTCTGCATGTGTTTGATATAGTCTATGGCCGCCCGCAGAGTCTCCACTTTACTCAGCCGCTTGTCCTCAAGCTCCTGCGGCAGATGCTCCCGGAGCCGCGCGTAACCCTCGTTTACGCAGCGCACCCGGTGCCGCTCCCGCTCGTTCCTCTTGCGGATGAACGCGGGCTCGAAGGAGTAATCGCACACGCCGAGGGCTCCGTGGAAGGGGAAGTAGGACAAGCGTCTGTAGGGCAACATGTGGCCGTGCACCGGGTCCAGGTATGAAGCGTCCAGGTGCATGGGCAGCCCGAACCGGAGCGCGTCTTTGGTGTAGTGCGCACCGCTGCCCTCCATGGAGAGGCCGTGCAGAGCCAGCGGACACTTAGGGAACATGCTCCATTCACTCCTCCCGTGATCAGACAAATTACTCAAAAACTGAAATAAAAAAGAAAATGACAGTCAAATAGTTATAAGCAAACTGTTCTGCACCAAATGATCCTGCACTCACCGCGTCAGAGTCTCCTCACAACCATGTGGCTCTTTGTGGAAGAGTCTCCTCTTGTGTCTTTTATGATTAAAGATGTCTGGGTTTAAATGTCATCTGTCTCCGAGCAGGGCACCGTCAGTGGCAGCTTGTTTGTGGGGTTTTCAGGGTATACACGGCAGGGAGGGTGTGACCCGGGGCGGGGATGTAACCGTGAGACTTCCTTCCTGCGACGATCCAAAATACAACAACAAATCACAAAATATGAAGACAAGGTGTCCATCCAATCAGAAACGAGCCTTGTGGCCAATATACCTTTTCTTTAGAAGTTAAATCTGTTCTGTTTTCTAACTTTTTAAAATATTTTTTGACATTTGTTTTCGTGTGGTTATGATTTCTTATTTTCTTTAAAGATGGTAAATACAATATAATAAGAAGTTTTATGCTGATTGTCTTGACATTTCTAATTAATTTGAGCATTTATCACCAATATTTTTAATAATATTCATATTTATTCTTTATGTTTCCACTAGATAAGCTGTTGACCTATAAGAGCCATTTGCCCTCACAGCCTTAATGCTTGCTCGATGATTGTGGTCAGAAAATGTTTCCAATAAAGTACAGCCACCTGTTTGAAAACATGTAATTAATGTTACAAAAAGCAACACGTATAATATCAGTACATTTTGTATGTAACATGTATGTGTATTTGTTTTCTCATGTTCTTTAAATAAAAGAAAGTCATGTTTTCTTATTGTATTCTTTTTATTATACTAACGATTATATAACTATAATATTGCATTATATTGTTACTTTATATAAAAGAAAGAAATTATTCAACTTATATGATATATAATTTGGCCAAATTGACATATTGCAAATGTTACTAATGCAAATGTTACTAATGTTATGTTATGTTATGTTATGTTATGTTATGTTATGTTGTATTGTATTGTATTGTATTATAATATGTTATATTATATGATGTGATATTATATTATATTATATTATATTATATTTATTATATTGCGTTATATTATATTGTATTGTAATGTTATATTATATTATATTATATTATATTATATTATATTATATTATATTATATTATATTAAATGAGACCATGATCATATGCTCCTCCACTATTTGTTGCGCCTGCGCATGCGCACTGGGGCGGTCCACTGCCATGGTCCCGTCAAGGGACGTGTTGTGCTGGTATGTTGTTGTTTTTCAGGCTTCTTACTTCTTCACTATCTAATATTTAACAACGAACTCACACCCGCGGATATAAAGAAGAACGTCGCTCTTTTCAAACTGAAACCCTTCACTTTTACCCGTTTTGACGATGTATGGAGACGTAAGTTAGCAAGGCTAACGTTAGCATTGTGTTAACACTGCTTGACAGTAGCTCAGCAGTCGTTTAACACATCTCGTGTGTTTGTGCACAGGTTGTGTTATGCACGTGAACTGTGCCTTTGGCTGTTTTCATACCGGCTCTTTTAATTTGACAGGCTGAGTAATGCACAAGCAGAATTCAGCAGAACACTGTTACTGATGGACACTAGCTGTTGAGATCAGGTAAGCTAACGTGGCTAACACTGCCTACGTGTGTTTCTTTATATGCTCTCATGAATACCGAATATGAACCATGTCCTCATGATAAGGTGCTGCACTAGTTACAATATATCGGAGGCAAAGACAACATTGTGTAGTTGCAGTAAAAACAGACAGATCGTAATGTAATAATGTGGTTTACTTTGTTTTGTTGTGTTTCCAGGATGAACGACATGAACCTGAGTCCTGTGGACATGGATCAGCTCAGTGTGCCAGTGAGTGCCGGCCACCTGGTTCTGCCCACGTCCCCCACACACAACCCCATCGCCACTCCAGGTATGGAAGACATTAACAGGAGGGTTGGCCCAAGACTTAATTTAGCCTAAACAAATAAAAAAGACTTATTCAGTCACTCACCCATTCAGAAAAGAGTGATGGTGAGACACAACACGTTCAGATTATATTGTAAACTTGCTGAAACAATTGGATCATTAATCAATGTGTCCACATTCCACCTGCCCAAAAATTTGCTGTAAACACAAATACTTGATTTCCACAGCGGAATTTATACGTCATTTCCTGCCTCCTTTATTTTGCTTTTGTTGTGAATGTAAAAACTGTTTTTATAGACAATACTTTTACAATCCGTAATGTGTTGTGCAATATCTTGTATAACTGCATCATAATCTATTCTACGTTGTATTCTGCCCTCACTGATCTCATGCTGGTAATTTGGGTGTAGGCATGCCAGTGGCCATCCCCAGCCTGGGTCCTTCCCTGGGCTCCCTTCCTTCTGCCCTGTCTCTGATGCTCCCCATGGGTCCACTGAGTGACAGAGGAGTGATGTGTGGCCTGCCGGAGAGGAACTACTCCTTGCCACCCCCTCCATACCCCCACTTGGAGAGCAGCTACTTCCGACACATATTGCCAGGTCTGTGTGTAAAATATATAAATCATTTCTATCAAAAATCTAAAAGCAATGTATGTTATTCTTGTAGTGTGGGTCCTTGTTGAATCTGGATTTAACCCAGATGCTGTTTGAAGGGTACACATTTGCATGTTGCCTTTTTAAGTTAGTGAAACATGCATGTTCATTGCCTCTCTCTTCTCTCTGTAGGTATCCTGTCTTATCTTGCAGATCGTCCACCACCTCAATACATTCATCCTAGCAGTCTTAACATGGATGGGACCTTGTCAGTGGCCAGCAACAACCCCTCCGGTCTGGACCCTTACAGTGGCCCTGGAGGCCCACTAGAGCAGGGCCTGGTGCCCATGGATTCCAGACAGGTCAGCGGGCAGGGAGACCTCCACCAGACCGGTGCTCATGAACTGGACTCCACGGGATTGGCCATGGAGTCACGTGTCAGCAGCCCCATGTCCCCTGACAGGATGGGAGAGGAGCTGGCCTCTATGGATGGAGTTGGGGTAGTGTCTGACAACCAGCAGCAGCTTGGCAGAGGAAGGCAGCCTCAACCGCATGAAGGTTTAGCTGGGGTGGACTCATCTGGTGGCGTGTTGCCTCTCCATGGGCCCCCCGTGCTTGAGCTACCAGTTGTAATGGAGCCAGATCACATGGGGGGCCGAGTTGGAAACGCTGGGGGAGGAGGACTCAGGGAGCAGCTCCACTCGAATGGAGAGATGAACTCTGGAGTTGTCAGCGTGGTGCTCACTGGCTCCATGGCCAGTCAGGGCCAGCTGGAGTCGGTGCCTCTCCATGGACACTCTGGGATGGGGCTGGAGTCGGTGAACGTGTCCCCCATCACTGCAGACGTGTCACTGGGGCCAGAAAACAACCTGGTGTTGGTGAACTCCACGTTGCAGCTCGAGGATTCTACCTCCAACAAGGAGAACATGGTCACTGCCTACACCATCTGTGAGTTTGGATTTTAATTCCAGAAGGAAAGGAAATAAATCATATATGGCTATAAAGCTTTAAAAGAATATTCAGAAAAGACTTAAACTAAATTCAAAGTTGAAAAAATCTATCATAGAACTAAAGTGAAATGAAGAGTTTGTACAATAAGCAAGATCTTGTTCCTGTAGTAAATTTTGTGCTGGTTTGTCGTCTCATAGGGTGCACGCTGTGCGAACGCTCGTACACCTCAGACTGCCCAGAGCACGGCCCCGTCACCTTCATCTCTGACGCACCCATCCAAAGCCGGGCTCGCCTCTCGCTACCACTGTCCACTGTGCCTTCGCATCTCAGTGGCTGATGAACCACTTGGTAAGAGAACACACCCATTTAAACACTGTGCCTGTTAGAGTAGGAAAGACCTGGGTCGTTATTCTGTGGACTGATATCCGATACATATAGTAAGGACAGAATGTGACACCTATTCTCATTACTGCATCATTTGTGTAACTGAGTAAAGTTTTATGCACACAAACATGATTAACAAAGCAAAGGCACATTAAGAATTTATTTCAGAGCCCTTATATTAAGGAACTGTGAAAAAAGGGTTGTGATAAATACACAAAGTTAAGTAGACCATCATTGAAATTGCTGACGTGCCCACTGTAGGAGTTTTTGCACGAGACGTCATTCCTCCAAGGACTTGCTTTGGACCAATGGTTGGCCAACATTGTAGCAACGTGGATCTGTCTGATTGGCCAGAAAAGGACACGCCACAGATATGGAAGGTCGGTACCAGTGGCTTTTTGTTTTTAGCATGAGATATTCATAGTTCTGAGGAGTTCAAGATAATGAGCCATTGTCTCTGCCGCAGATGTATCACAACAATGTGCTGGAGTTCTACATCGTGACAACAGATGAGAACGAATGCAACTGGATGATGTTTGTCCGCAAAGCAAGGTAAGAGCCAGAGTAGCAGCCGGGCTTGTATAAAATGTAAATGGTTTAACCCTAGAATCATGTACAATGTAACTGTATGGTGGGAGAGAAACCTGTGTACAGCTAAAGACCATGTAAGTGCAGTTCAATTCCCTGCCAAATTGATCAACGTTCTGATTGTTGTCGTGTTATTTCAGTTTATCCAAGAAGTTAATTAAGTGTTCTTTATTTGTGTGTATTTAGGGCTCGTGAGGAGCAGAACCTGGTGGCGTATCCTGCCAATGGTAAACTGTTCTTCTGCACAACCACAGAGATCCACCCGGACCAGGAGCTGCTCTTCTATTACAGCAGAGACTACTGCAGGATGATGGGTGAGATGATAGATGAGTAAAAATCTGTAGTTCTTATTTTAACCCTTTAAGACCTGAGGCGCAGAATAATAACGCAAAGTGTTATTTCTCTGCCTTTAAAGCATATAGAGACATAAAATAAAAAAACATTTCTTTAAGGTTCAGTGTGTAGAATTTAGTGGCATCTAGTGGTGAAGTTGCATATTTTCAGCTGAATACCCCTCACCTCACACTCCCCTTCCAAACATGAAAGCGAACCTGTTGTAGCCTTCAGTTGTCTTAAAAACTCCAAAGGTGTTTAGTTTGTCCAGTCTGAGCTACAGTAAAAACATGGCTGCTTCCGTAGAGACGACCCGCTCCCGATGTAAATATAAAGTATTTAAATATAAAGGGCTCATTCTAGGGTTAAGAAAACAACAACTCGTACAATTAAGATTAAACGCACTACTGAAAAAAAATGCTCAATTATATATAATAATCAATTACAAGCATTACTGACCCTTTAGTCTTTGCTAACAGCTCTTTCTGCATGTTACAGTGATGCAACCGCTTATCTTTATGTCTCTTCAGGTGTTCCTCAGGTGCCTGAGGGTCAGATCTGCCAATGTGGCAAAGAGTGCTCCTCCTTCTCAGAGCTCAAGTCTCATCTCAACAGCCATAACAGCAACCACAGTCACAATCCACCTCCACACAGCCACAGCCCATCGCAGCCGGACCACTCTCAGCAGCAGCAGCAGCAGCAGCAGCAGCAGCAGCAGCAAGAGCAACAACCTCAGCAACAGCAACACACTCACCAGGAAGAGAAGCTGACCAACGGGACCTCCAGCTCCTCCTCGTCACCGTGGCCCTGCCACGCTCAAGCTGCAGCACAAACAAACAGTGACAACAACAGCAGCAGCCGGGGCAGCACTAATAGAAACTCTAATAACATTAACTCCAGAGCAAGAGGGCAGGGTCACGTGCGGGAGAAGAAATTCAAGTGCAGCATGTGCTCCCGGGCTTTCATCACATCTACCAAGCTGAACGTGCACTTCATGGGACACGTGGGGATGAAACCCCACAAGTGTGAATACTGCAGTAAGGCCTTCAGCGATCCCAGCAACCTCAGGATGCACCTCAAGATTCACACAGGTACGGAGAGGAACAATGGAAGTGTAAACCGTCTGACTCACTGTATTTGAGCCGCCATATGAGCCCCATGGTTCTTCCTACGTTATTCCAATAGTTTTTTTTTTCGAAAGCCTTGTCTGACGTGGAACAGGTGTTAAGCATCACAAAAGATCATTTAAAGAAAAATTCTCAGCACACTTGAAATATTTGAAAACATTATCTTCTTAAAGGTTGATAAAGGAATAGTTTAAAACTTAAGATAAGAAGAACAAAACAACTGTCACATCTGTCCAATGTAGAGTGCTGCTTGGGCCACATTTGGGCGAACCATACCTGACAGGAATTCTGCTTTGTGTGCGAAACTGGCCCGATATTGATGTTTTTGCCAATTCCAGGCATGTGCAGTTTTAAAAAAAATTAAGTAGATCACTCAACCAACTCAACTGAACCTGACCCAAGCCCAAATATAATTTCAAAGTTTTTGTCTGAGGTCACGACCGCTCCTGACGGTCTCAGGTCAGGTATCCACACTCTTGTCCAGTGAATACTTTCATTTGAAACGTGTTTTAAACTCTGCAACTCCTTTTCCGACTCACAGGTCAGAAGAACTACAGGTGCACAGTTTGTGAGAAGTTGTTCACGCAGAAATCCCACGTGGCGTCACACATGCTCATCCACACCGGAGCAGAGAAGCTCAAGTGTGACCTCTGCGAGCGGACCTTCATCAGGAAGCAGGATCTGAGACAGCACATGGTCTCTCACTCGCAGTACGTAACTTATTTATTGTTCTCGGTACAAAGCTCTGGATTTTAGTACTGGACATTTTGTCACTGATAACTGACGCTTCATTGTTTTCTTCCACAGTGAGCGGCGGATTCAGTGCCCGAAGTGCAACAAACACTTCATCAAGACCAACCACCTGAAGAAGCACATGAACTCTCATGAAGGCCGCAGGGACTTTGTCTGCGAGAAATGCCACAAGGCTTTCCTCACCAAATACCACCTCACCCGTCACCTCAAGATATGCAAGGGGCCCAAGACGGAGCGAGCGTCCCGCAAGGAGCAGGAGGTAGATGAGGAAGAGGAGGAGGAGGAGGAGGAGGAAGAGGAAGATGACAACAGCAGGGGAGGGAGGGGAGAGAGACTGAGTGACTCGGCCAATAATGAAGACTGTGGTTTGGATGTTGGAGGATATAATTCAGAAAAATCCCTGTCGCCCGCTCATTGACAACACTGTGCCTCTTGACATGTCTTGTTTATTTGTTTACTACAAAACTTCTTTACCTCTAGTTTTTGCCAAATATCTGTTACTGCAAACCTTTTTTATAACATTAACACATCAGTACACTTTAATTTCCACATTTTACATCATTACCATTAAGAAACCTGATATTTTTGTTTCTTATGAGCATAACAGTGCTTCTAAAACACTCTTCATATCATAACTAATAGTATTTCTCTGAATCTCTTTTTTCACTTAACTGAATCTGTGCAATATTATTGGTTGATCGGATTCATATTAGCTGTCATTCGATGTTAATCAGATTTTCCTGGTTCAATATATTTTCATTTGTAATTGCAGATTAATGTCAGCTAAAGTTTCTGATGCCATATATTTACATAGGAGACCTGACCATGTGCTCAATTGCCTTTTACTCTTTATTTATTGAAAGCATTTCTTTTGTATTATTATTTAAACTGTGTGAATGGAAGTGAAAACAGGAGTCTGGGCATTATTGTAAAAAGACCTCACTGTGAATGTTGACTAAATGTTGAAATAATGTTGTAGATCCATCCTATCTTTTGCATAATGTAATAAATGAACTTGTTTAAAAGTTTAAAACATACATTTGTTTACACCTTTTTGTGACCACAGTGTTTTTTATCATGTAAGCTTTGTGGTGTGGTCATAGTTAAACCAATCGTCTTCACACTCAACACATGGTCATACACGTCTCAAACCACATGGGTAATTATAAACTTTGGAGATAGCGCCCCCTGTGGCCATATATATATCTGACTACTCCGGCTGCCTCCTGTAAGCCAAATTCAATTTTTATGAATAACATCAAATTGCGTTGAGTTGTACCAAATTTTTGCTCCTATAGATATATTTAGCTAAATTTTGTTGTGGTTCCTTCAAAGGTGAAACATGATAAAATTATCTGAGAGTAAAATGATTATTGGTTTCAAGCCAAAAGCATAAGGAACAAGTTTATTTATAGTGCATTACATTTAATAATAAAACGTAATGTGTTTCTATAATACTTTCTTTAGTTTCTTTACAAATTAGTGTAGTTGTAAGATAAGTGTTTTGAAATATATTTTGTAGACTATTTATCCCAATGGACAAATCATATAATTTGTCATAACAGTAGGTGCAGAGAAAAATAATGAATACAGAAATTCCAAAAATATAGTTAAATATTATTTATACAAATTATAATAGAAAGTACTCTGAAAACAAAGTATGAAATAGAAGGCAGGTAGTGTGATATACTTATATTTATTTGGATACATGTATCTACAATATTAGTCATTAGTATTTCATTAATTTATATTTCTCCAGCTGTATTAACTGTAGGTGTCTATGTGATAAAAAGATAATGTCAAAAAAAATTGGTAAATTGTGTGTAGATTAGGTTTTTGCTTTTTAAAATTGTAAGAGAATTAGCAATACACCTAGCACCTCCTGCTAAGGGAAGTAGATACGTATGTTTTCTCAATTCTTTATTAGGGAGAGAATAAACAGTACACAGAAGATACTAACCACAAACAAATACGGTGGGGCCGAGAATTTGTAACATAACATAAAGATATTCAAATAAATATGTATGTTATTGGTTTTAATAACCTTTTTGTTAATAGATTTATGTATCAGAGTTATATATGTGTTTAACATCAGATAAGAAGAATAAGTTGTTAGCACTAAATTAAAATTGATGGATAAAAAACATCTTCATGATCAAAAATATTTATCTTCTTATTCTTTCATGTAAACTAGAGATTGTAGTGCTCCCCAGTCCAGCAGGTGGCGGTTATGCACTTGTACGCTGGTTTTGCAGCCGCCATTAGACCAAGAAGAAAAAAATCCTGCACCTTCCGGTTAAGTACAAATTATGCAGCGCTTCAGTTGTTATTCACTTCAGCGTGGTAAGAATTATTTAAATGAAAATGTTGACCATTTGTTCTTAACTTGTGTCTTCTTGATAAACACTGTATTGAATGACGTATACTATGAAAGTAAATCTAAACTCACCCATGCGCTCTCCGCTAATTCTGTGTTTATTTGTTAGCTTGCTAATTTTAGCCCAACGTTAGCTGGGCTCTCAGTCAAGTTGTTGTCAGGCCACACAGTCGCTCCTCATGTCGGGTTGAAGAGCAGCAGCTAAACAGGCCGCGTGTCAGTGACTTCATTCAGTGGGTTGTCTCGTCTCACGGTGTTTGTCTCCTCCGTGTCTCAGCCTGAACAGAGAGGTGGCGCCATGTTGACCCCACAGAAGGAGGGGATGCCCAGTATGATCGACAGCGCGCTGAGGATGAGGAGAGAGGAGCAGGCTCGACAGGTGGTCCTCGCCTGGGCTGTGCTCAACGTGTCTCTGGCTGGGATGATTTACACTGAGATGTGAGTCCTGCATTACTCCTGAAACACAGTCAACCGCAGCTCTGCAGATCCATGTAGCAGCTTTTATATTGTACATGGACTTTAAGGAGAAGTTGGACCAGAGTCTAGACTAAGTGTTGACAGGTGGTTGAAGGAAATACCTCTGTGTTTACTTTTGGAAAATAAACTACATACAGGATCACAGATAAACAAGGAACGCTTTAGATAATCTGGGCCCTTTTGTCAATGAATTTACCAGATTTATCTCATATTGGATGAGTCCGGGTAAAGTTTATTGAAGCTGAATCTTGAATATATAGAAGAGAGCATTATGAATCTTGAATATTTAGGTATGTATTTCACAATCTATGTAATAGAAGTTTATTTAAGGTCATTCTTTTTGATCATTTTAACATTGATTTGTTCATTTTATATAAAATATGTCGTTATTAATTCCATTTAATATGTTTTGTATAAACTGTTGAAAGAATAAGAAATGTAAGTTGGTTTACATTCATTAAAGTCCTTTGTTGCGGACTAATATAAGTAATTGTTTGTAATGTAGCACTGATTTAACTGTCCTCTCCATCTCTCAGTCTGATGATGGATGTGTGTCTTTCTTTTTATCTCTCAGGTCGGGGAAATTGCTAAGCCGATACTATAACATCACGTACTGGCCCATTTGGTACATTGGTGAGGTCCCACATTTATTATAAGGATATTTGCTGTTGGTATAAAGTCATAAAATATCTTAGTATAAGTTGTAATAGCAAAAAAGCAAGATTAACTAAAAGTGTACTCTCTTATATCATCAGACCTTAAATTTTAAACAGTAGAGTAGTTCTACTATCACATCCCAGGGTTTTTAAATCAGACACTGAACTTTAACTTGACACTTTAAGTCACCTGACTATTTATACTTTGTCACAAGAGACCCTCAATGATATGTCTTCTTTTTTCTCTTTTCCTTCACAGAACTGGTGCTAGCCTCCCTCTTTAGCCTCAATGCTCTTTTTGATTTCTGGAAATATTTCAAATACACCATGGCTCCATCTACCATTGCTGTGTCCCCCCATCAGCATCGTCTCCTGGGCCTGAGGAACACAAGTGAGGCTCTGTTCTTTTACCCACAGACCTATAATACTTCAGTCCTTTTGCTTAATTGCGATTCCATGCATGTACATGGACTCATTAAGTACCATCAATGTTGTCTGGCTGTCTTGCAGGTATTCAGGCCTCTCCGCTACAGAAGCCAGAAAAAAAGGAGACCCCAGCTCCAGACCAGTCATCTCCCCTGCAGGGGCAGAGCGTGCTGAGTTTCAGCCCCTCTCGACCAGCCACCACCAGCCCCAAGTTCTCCCCCAGTTGTGTACCTGGGTACAGCCCTCCCCTCGGCAGTCCGTCCACCCCAAACAGTGCAGGGGGACCCTTTTCCCCCTCTGTGGCCTTTGGAAAGGTACGTTCATCACGGCACTAACAGAGTGTAGGATATTCTCAAGTACATTTCGATAACTCCATATTCTGTTATTTCTGTCTCAGGTGTTGAACTACAGCCCCTCCTCTGGTTCCTCTCCCTACCCCAGCAGCATTGGTCCAGCAGAGGGCTCCAGCCTGAGGGCTCGATACCGCACTTCACCCTCAGTGTTTAACTCCCCAGGAAGCAAGGAGGACTACATGGAGGATCTTAAAAGTCTGGAGAGGTTCCTCCGCACAGAAGAGGAGAAGGGTCACCGCAGCCAACTAGGTAGAGCTTTGTAGGAACTCCACTGCAATAACTAAATGTTTTTTGTACCTAGAGTCACTGGTACATCTGAGTCTGACCAAGGAATTGCTTTTAAATATGATTTAGTAATAACGACCAGTTATTTTCTCCAAACTAGGATTCATATCGTAAAAAAATGAAATGAAACATTTCAACTAAAGTGTTTAACTGATGCCATGTGTAGGAAGTCCAGAGTCTGTGTCTCCAAACCACAGTCCAACATTTTGGAACTACAACCGCTCTGTGGGGGATTATGCTCAGAGTCTGAGGAAATTCCTGTACCAGCCAGCCTGCCGCTCTCAGGCCCCGTCTGCCCACAAGGATGAGACAGACCTGGGTTCCAAACAGGCTGCAGAGGAGGTCTGTACTTTATCATCGCATGGGAACCTTTGTGATATCTTAATAACAAAAATGTTGTTTGGTGTCTAAGTCTGTTGGTGACAGAGTGGTATGTATGTTTAGCATGAATTTACATCTTTCTCCCTTCCTGTTACGTAGGTGTGGGCCAGAATCACAACCAGTCGCCCGGTAGTGGACCGCATCGACAGCTGGACAGCCAAGCTTAGGAATGTGAGTTTCACACATGTATATACAGAACTACATGCTGAAGAAACTTAATTTATGGTCACTTTCAAAACACACAGAAATATTGCATAAATTCTATTTGTGTTATAAGTATTTGTTTGTTTTACAGTGGATAAGTGACACGATCTTGGTCCCTCTGGTGAAGGAAATAGACTCTGTGAACAGCCAGCTCAGGAGGATGGGCTGCCCTGAGCTCCAGATAGGAGGTAAAACATCTGCAGAGAACATGGATCGTGGCAAATATATGAATGATAAACTGCTGTTTCCTTCATTCAGGAAGTGTGGTTCATACGGGACCAAATAAGGAAAATCTGTATGAAATCATGTAGTAATTCAGAAATCTGATTACTCAACGTGACAAATTGATATGCAATTGATTTTTTCTAATGACAGAGTGCATGGATATATAACTGAACATGCACAGTTTATTTCGAAAACTATTACTCACTTACAATTTTATACAGTGTTTTTCTTGTCATTTTGAAGTCTCACTAGTTTTTCTCCCTTCCTCCACTAGAGGCCAGTATAAGCAGCCTGAAACAGGCAGCAGTGATGAAAGCCTCATCCATCCCCACCATGAACTCTATTGTCCAGTACCTGGACATCACACCCAACCAGGAATATCTCGTGGAACAGATAAAAGGTACGTTTAACTATAAAGATCGTTGATGTGTGTTGATGTGCCTAAAGTCCCTTTGACTAATATGTTGTCATGTGTGCAATTGTGTATTTGTGTGTTACATTTATTTCTTATGTACAGTGAAAGCCGTAAGTACTTAGATCGTTTTTTTTTTTTTTATACAGGCTCAGATGTAATGGGACATTTGGCGACTAAATGTTTTATTTGCAGGTTTATATTTGTTTCTGCGTAGTTCATGAATTAAAGAGATTGATGTGTATGGATGTATGTAAATCTGTTCTGTCCTGTTAGAGCTGGCTCACAGCGGCTGCATGAGCTCCTTCCGTTGGAACAGGGGTGGAGATCTGAAGAACAGGAAGTGGGACACAGACCTCCCCACTGACTGTGCTGTGAGTACAAACACACAAAGACACACACATTTCCAGATCTAGTAAATTACTAAGTAAATTTAGTCACTTCACAGGATCAGCTAAGGTTTATTTTTGTTATCACTTAATCTACTTATCATTTTCTTGATAAATTGATTGTTTGGCCTCTAAAATGTTAATATTATTCAAATTGAAAGTTTCCAGAGAACAAGGTGATTTCTTTAGATGCCTTGTTTTTTCTGACCTCGTGTGAAAACTCAAACTTACTCAGTTTACTATCCTAAGAAAACAAGAAACAACTACATCTAATTACTGAAACCAGCAATTTCTTTTATAACATTTTTATTTTGTACTAAATCTAATCAATTAGCAAATGTGTTGATTCATTTTATGCTGGTCAACTAATCATGAGGCTTGGTTGGATTGACTCAATTCGGCTGATGTTTGATGTTTTTTCTTTTCAAGATTCAGGAATATAGAATTGAATATAGTATCTTTATTTATTTAACTTGCAACTGTGAAAAATCCAAAAAGTATTATTTTTTCCTGTCCACAGGAGGACAATGACTATGGGTAAAAAAGACCACAAACAAATATGAAAAAGAAAACGGGCTCTGCAGGTTGGGATTAGACAACAAAACGTACATTACGCTATGAAAGTCGCTGTGACCTTCAGTGGGTCTGTTGACTGCGGGGTCTCTGCTCCAGTTGTTACATTTACAGTCTGGGTGGCTCCCTTGTAAAGTACCGTACACTGATCAATACATGCCTAATATTTAGCCCCTATAGTCAGGTCACTGTGTTTGTCTGTTCCCTCAGATCCTCATGCACATGTTCTGCACATACTTGGACTCCAGACTACCACCTCATCCAAAGTATCCAGACGGGAAGACGTTCACTTCACAGCACTTCAGCCACACCCCAGACAAACCTGGTAAATAGACATAAACACACATGAAGGAAGAACAATCAAAGACTTGTGATTTCCTGTGTATGCTTCTTATCTTTGATACATCACATCTACTTGCTTTTCATTATGTTATACTTCACCTACTCGCGGAGTTTCAGTTTTTGTGGCCTTTTTATACCTCTTTGTAGATGTATCCAAAGAGAACCTCTTCTGCGTCCACCAAAGCAGCACCACTCCTCCTCACTACCAGCTCATCTACCAGGGACACATCTACAGTCTACCCAAGGTAAGAGACAAACACTCGAGCTGTTTTCAGACTTGAACTTTGCCTTTCTCACATATAAAGAACACAGCAAGAGATAGTCAGGGGTCAGACACGTTCACAACACCTGGAAAATGTTTGGAAAAAAGGAGGCAGGACATGATGTTAAAATTCCACTGCTTACATGTCTGAAAGCACCTTCTGTTTTCTCACTCTGAAATTGTTTCTTTATTTTTCAGTCTCTTGGAAAACTGTTTTTGTTATGCCTTTATCTTGGTCGGTCTCACAGTTTTCTTATTTTGAGATTTGCGTTCAGAGGATATCTTTAAATGCCAAATTGAAAGAACAAACTGAACTGAAACCCACACTGGAACATTTTGTGTTTGCTGTCTAGATTGTCCGCCTCTTCATTACAAGACAAGTTATCAACTACATGCACTGTGTATCTGCTGTAAATCTATGGACAGACATGTCATTCAGAAACAGTTCAGGGTGTGTTGCTCTGCAGAAAAACTTTGACTGCGGCAATCTGAACCCACCTTGATTTCTGTCATAGGGCCGGAACAACCTGTTCCATACGATCCTCATGTTTCTCTACGTAATCAAGGCCAAGGAGTCAGGGATGCTGGGGTGAGTAATTCTACTGCTGAAATCCTATAAATAGCCAGCTTGCCAAAAAGTAGGGAATTATTTAATATTGATGTTTTTTTCACCAAAAGGTCAGTTTCCTTTTTGTTTGACAGTATTGGTTTGACTTTGCTTGGCTTCTGAAGGATGGATAATTAAACTACCTTTCATATTTTCTTCAGGAGAGTAAATCTTGGCCTCTCTGGTGTGAACATCCTGTGGATATTTGAAGACTGATGCGTTGTAATTTACAAGCAACAAAAGAAAAATGCAATTGGGTGTTATTTTTTTCTTCTCTGTGCTGCCTACACTGGTTGGAATATCCACCTTAACGTAAGGACTGCTCCTGAAGGGACACATGGGGGGGGGAAGCACTTCTCTTTGACAATAAATGCATATTTTTGGACAGTTTCACAATTTATATCTACACATTGGTAGCATGATGTATTTTCATTGATGCAATGCTGTAACACCACAGTGTGCTTATGATACAATCCATAGTTGCATTTTTAACATTGTTTGGTTTTCTGATTTTGTTTATTTGAGAATGCACCAGCATTGTAGCCTTGTAAAAAATATACCTCGTAACAGGTGGATTGCAAAGGGTTAACGCCCATTCAGCTTGAATGTAAATACAGTGTGTTTGGACTTAGTTCTTCAGCATCAGTAACATTTTGCAGCGAGTATACAGCTTTTTCTTGTTTGTTTATTTTCTAATCTGTTGTAGAATGAATGACTGCAGTAATGGACATACCCCCGACATGTGCTTGAAGTTACTTGTAAAAAATGTGCAAAATGCAACAACGCTCCAATAATGTAATTATTGTTCCAATAATGTAATTATTGGAGCTTTGCTTGGTCACAAATCTTTTTCTGTGCACATTATTATGTTCAGTGTTCATTTTAATATGTGACGGAGAACAAATGAAAAGCCTCTGGATGCAGGTCTTCTACAAAGGAGCCGTGAGTGCCATTTATCTTGACCTGTCATCAGCCATTCATTAAATTTAATACTTTTACATGTTTGCTTGGTTTCAATGATGCTATTTTACAACTGTCACCTGAGACATGAAAATAAAATTTAGATATATAAAAAAAAGTTTAGTTTTTTTTTACCACCGCTAAATGCCGTTTTTCTGACCATCATGGGCATCCACTTGGTGTCAGTGTAATCCCTTTTTACTTTTTTACATAATATGACCTTACTCCTGGTCCCATTTTCTCTAATGTCACTGCACATCCCCTGCACTGTAATATTATGATGCTATGTGTTGTGCAGGTAGATCCAGTGACATACAAGTTCTGATAATAAAATGATTCTGGGTCAACGTTGGTTGAGTGTGTGTGTGTTTCATGTGTGGGAATTGGTAAAGTAACAGGATGCCCTTCAAAAAAGTGCAATATTAAAAGTGATTTAAGTTCATTAAGAACCTAAATATGTGAAATTGAGAGTTGAGGATGTATAAATAAGATGATGTTTAAAGGGAGATGTAGAAAGAGATGTGATTGCTCTGTGAGCATACCGCATTATGTGGCATGGGCCGTGTTTGTTTTGTAGTTTAACGTTGCCATTTTTATTATGAACTTCACTTCCCATGATGCATTCCGCAGCGCAGCTTTACCTGCATGACAATGTAGTTAAAAGTCAGATACAACTGCTTGTCTGCTGGTTGAGATACACGCGTCAGTGGTTGTGTTGTTTACACATCACACTGAAAAACACTTTATAAAAATGCCAGTCGTGTTTACATCATTTCTATTTAAGGTGGCCTACAGGTGGGAGGGTTTCAGATACTAAGAGGAACTACGGGGACCAGAATGCACCTCGGCCGCAGTCGCTCCGTTACGTTCACATCCGCTTGACTCGCCACCACTGTTGGAAAAAGGACTTTGTGGAAGTGCAGCGATGTCAGTCCAGGTTGTGGCAGTGAAAATGGCAGAGGTCGAACTCAAAGACGTCCCCAGCGTCAAAGGGCTGCCGGCCGAGTCTCCAGTGACACCCACGTCGGAGGGCAAGAGCCTCGGCCGGGGCGACCCCCACGAGGCCGGCTCCTCCGCCGCCGCGTCCCCGACAGCGGAGCCCTCCGTGAAAGCCGGGGACAGCAGCCCGGGCTTTGCTCACCCCGAACCCCGCGAAGATGCCGCAGGCGTCGGCTATGAAGCGCACGGACCCGCAGCAGAACGGCGGGGAGGCTTTTGTCAACCGTGACGGGACCGTCGCCGAGGCTCCGCGGATGAAAAAGGTGAGGATCGGGACGTGTTTTCCTCCATAAGCACCGACATCCTCGCTGTTACCGCAGCTCGCCGCAGAGAAAGCTCCGCGGAGGAGCTGGCATTGTGCGACGATGCTAACAGGCTAGCTGGTCCCCAAAAGCTGATTCAGCTGCGGCAGTTAACGCTTTAAATGGTGGTGTCTGGTGCTAATAACACTGCGGAGAGGCTAATGAAGGGCTGAACGTGTTTTTAAACAGATTTACTCTCTTGATTTAGGCTGACATCGCTAAAACTTCAGGGCATGGACGTTAACTGGAGGCTCCAACTGTTGTCACAAGTTTAGTTGAAAATAGAAGGTTTTCTTGAGCTACATAGATGTTTGACTTAAAAATAACCCTGCACCTTCCACAACATACTGAACACGATGCTGTCAGATTGAGAACAGTCCCACGCTTGATTAAAAACTTAATTCACTGTCCTAACCGTTGGTTCGTTAATTACCATTTTGATCAACGGTTAAAAAATGGAAATGGACTTCTACTCATGGTTCACGTGGTGCCCTGTTTCATCACGGTGCTAGCACATGATAAACTGTATGTATGCTGGTTTTCAACATGAGCTTAGTTAGATATCTAATTGTAGGTTGCTACATGATCAACATATACTAAGTTAATCCATAACAGACGTTACTGTTGCTGCTCTGTGTGCTTTGCCTTGTTGCATCTGTTATGCAGGAGCTGATTATCTTTGGGCCTTGCTTGATAATGATGAGGATATTCTCATTTCACTGTCTAAAATACTTTCAAAAGATAGGTCTGATTTTATTTAATTTGTATTTGTTTCTTATGATTTAACCTTATAGAGCCCCTCATCTGATACAACCATGATAGCAGCTCCTTCCCTTGTGTCTACACTCAGAAATCACACTTGGCAAGCAGGGATCTGAAAACTGCCCTGTAGTGTTTGTACCTTGAATGCATCTTATCTGGATTAGAACAGTAATGGATGTTAGGGGCAATGTTCAAGGAAAGAGCTGTTTTATTTCGATAAGGGATCCTTTGAAGAGGCTGCCAGCTTTTGATCCAAGTTATTATTTACAGTTGACAGTGATTTATAGTCCCCCGTCACTGTAGTGCACTTTTATCAGTGGTGGTCAGATTCAGGAATTGTTTTCAGAACTTTCTAAATTCTTAGATTCTGTCTGATTCATTGACGTGATGTGGGCACATGCTCTTAACAAGCTAATTGCTGAAAGTTTTGGTGTGTGTGATTCCGTGCGGGTCACCTCCATCCTCCGCTGCTTTGCCATCATTGCAAAATACAAATTTAGTGTTGTCAATACAAACCAGTGAGATCAAAAAAAAAAAATATATGGGGGCTGTCAGAATTAGAAAAGGTTGAAACAAGAGACAGAGCAAGTGGGATGGGACTCACTCAACACCCACATCCATTATTACGCCCCAAAAATCACCCCATCCCAATAGACAACCCCTAAGGACACCCCACAACAAGACCAACTGGATATTATAGTGTGAGGATGGACTGCAAACAGACAGCCGCTCTGAGCAGATGGCTTTACATACCTCACACTTTCACAGCAAGTACGCACAAGGAAGTCACCCAGCAGCTGGAAGCACTGGGCCCACAGGCTGAACCACACTTGAGAGGCAGCGCAAAGCTGGACCTAGCTGACGGCAACAGCCACATCTGGATTATTGAGGAGACGACGGTTCGCTTACAAGACCATGGTATAGAGTCAATTTAATTTTAGTAATTCAAACTATCACAATTAGCAGCTTATCATTTATTATCTTATAAAATAAAGATAAGATATTTATAGGATTTTGTTGTAAAATGTTCCTTATGTTGCATCAAATTTGTTTGGAAATCTGTACACTTGCTCAAAGGCTAGCTAATTGTCATATACATATATTATATCCCAGTGTAGTAACTGTTTACATCCTTTTATGATGCTTTTATCATTTTTAATCAATTGTTTGTATAAAGAGATTATAATAATCTAAAGAGAAAATGTAATTTAACCAAACAGGCTGCATTGTTGAAGATCTGCGCTTATATTTGTTTCTTTTATTCATATAATACAGAGACCAGTAAGCCTGAGTAATGGATAATACACACTCCAGATAAATTGGGACATAGATCCATCCATTATATTAATGTAAATACCCTGTTGTCACTACATTTCTCTGATCGACCAATTCAGTGTATATCCAGTGAGACAGCAGGTTGCTTGCAGCCTATTTATAGGCTCGTGGGTCTTATGGCACACTGCATTATAGATATATGACCACAGCCTTGCCTTGAGCTTCTGCTGATTTCTGCCCGCCCAGTGCAGTAAAGGGTAAGTGAAGCAGAGGTGATGCTGATGCAAGTACGTAGGCAGCAGCGCTGACTGACTGAGTGATTGGATGACGGGCCGGCCTTTAATCCAAGCCTTTATCATGTCATCACATGAGGGGGATTAAAAGGCCAGCGGTCTGTTGTAGGTGGGCCCAGATGTGAGCTTTTGGAGTTGATACTGAGTTTTGTTAAACCCGCACGGCACAGCATGCATGTCCCTTGGTTCTTACTTCTGAGAACTTCTGGGCGAGAACCTCCAGTTGGGAGGGAAGGAAATGAGCAGACCTAGTTTGTCACCCTCATGGCCACAGTATATGTTAATATTGGCTAAAGGCTAAAGCTTTAACTAGTCTAGTTGTAATCTCATACAAGGTCAGAAGGGTCACCTACCTCATTGTCTGTCTTAATTGAAGCAGATGATTAACCTGTTCGGCAAGGCTGACCAAACAAGACTTTTCACCTTCATGCTAAATGGCCTTTGACATTTGGGCACGCCTCAACATCCTGTCAGGTTTAAGGAAGGTATGCACAGTGGTATTTGTAAACGACTCCAGAGAATGGTGTGTTGTAAGATCATCCCTCTCTGGTGTAAAGTTATGTCACCTCCCACTAAGCCTGTGTTTCTGGTAATGCTCGCTGGTTAACAGGCTTATTGTGACCTGTGGCTGCTTTACCTGGGAAGAAAACCCTGTGGAAGAAGTTCTACAGTATATGAAAAAAAGACTAAAATCTGTGTGATGAGATATAATAGCAGATGGGGTGATTCTACTTATTGAATGCATTGGAGCTAACAGGAGGCCCCCAGTATGTAGTTAGTTCTATAATATAGTAATTTATTCCATTCATATTCTTACAACATTACAAAGTTGTATAGGGAAGTATAAGAAATCTGTGGCTTGTCAGCATTGTCATCGTCATACAAGCTCTTTGAGCATCTTCATCTGCCTGCCTCTGTCGTTTACTACAAAGGTAAATGTATCACTTTCCTTCCTCCAGGCTCTCATTTGTGA
Organism: Verasper variegatus; assembly: GCA_026259375.1. Classification (NCBI taxonomy): domain Eukaryota; kingdom Metazoa; phylum Chordata; class Actinopteri; order Pleuronectiformes; family Pleuronectidae; genus Verasper; species Verasper variegatus. The sequence continues at coordinate 9,674,510 of CM048058.1, read as the reverse complement.
GTAACCTCAGTGATTGAGCAGGTGTGTGTATGTGTCTGTTAGTGTGCACGTACAGTGGTAATCACACACATTTTTCCCTGTGGGGATCCTGCCTTATGTCACCAAAGTGTAGTCATCGCCTAATCCTACTTCTGTCGTGTACAAATAGGTTCTGAGTGACTTTTCATCAGCCTGCCATATATGCCGCCGGATATAGTGATCAGCCTGTCCATTAATCTGTTCAGCTAGAATCGCGTTGTTTCTGGTGCAGAAGTTAAAACCCATCTGAATGTTTTTCATAAAACTTCACAAGTATGTGGATAAAGTAGCAAAGTGATGATATAAGTGTTGATGTGTTGGCTTTGCCTGCAGGATGTCATCTGCTGATGACTTTAGTTTAGTTCTTCAGTAAGTCACCTGAGTGACAGTCACCACTTAAGTCACGATAAGTCTGCACATATATACGTATTAAAATGTGTTCCTGGAATGATTTGCATTTGGATCGGATGTATTTTATGTATGTCAGAAGGAAGATTAACAAACATTCTAAGATTGCATCTATGAAGATGTAATTAGTGTTTGTAAAGAAAATGTACATGTCAAGATCTCATTGTGTTTGAAAAGGTCTATCTCCGATCAACACTACCACAGTATATGTTTTGTAGTCAACGTTTTAGATTTGCAAAATGTGGATGAATGTCATTAGGAATAGACCCCACTAAACACATCTGTATTCTGGCTTTTGGCCAGTTGAGCTGTATTTGGCAACAGCATAAAAACACGGTAGACTAATGTCTTTTAAGGCACAAAAAAAGAACACATCCATGCATCCTTGTGCCAAGTGTCTTGACGGGTGGAATCTGGCACCACTGTGAATTTAGAGGAATTCCCTGAAAAAGAGGAGACAATGGGAATGTTGGTTATTGATCTAGTGGTCACTCAGTCTTCCACATTTTTACATGAATTTTGAGCTTTCATCCATCTTGACTGGCTCCCAAATCCCGGATCACCCACAAACTCCTCCGGCTCACTGACAAATCCCTCCAAGGCCTTGCTTGGCAATACATATCTGACCTACTTCGACCCTACACCCCATCCAGGAATCTGCAATCGTTTGAGTGGAGTCTGCTCACCAGTCCCCAACACCAGACTGCGGAATTTTGGAGACAGAGCTTTTAGGCGTGCGGCCCCCGCCCTCTGGAATGCTCTTCCAATTGAGACTCGCAATGCCACATTCAAAAAAGTACTCAAAACTCATCTTTTTGAAAATGCATAATACCTGCTCTGATACAATCTGTCCTTGTCTTTGTCTCTGCCACGTTAAATATGTCCTTGTCCCTCAAATATATATAAAGCGTCCCTTGAATGGCGCTATAAAATTCAAGTTATTATTAAAATAAATATTCAATATTCACAGTTGGTGAGAGCATTGAAACTGCCCCACAGTATACCCTTTTTGCGCTTGCATAGACTAGTAGTTTATACTGTTATTTCACCTCTAAACAATCCATAATGGTAGAAAACACGGATGCAGTTAAAGTATATTATTTGAAGAATTGACTGTAGGTGTCAGAAGGGAAATACATGCACATATTTGATTGTGGTATGCTCAGCTGGATGAGAAAAACGAGCAACTAAAGTAAACGTGGTGCTGACCTGACCCACTTAAACTCCTCCACCTCTAATGATATGAATGTATCCTTATCTTTCTGATGAATTTATATGTTTTTTAATTATAGCCAGGCTGTCCTTCACACCAGGCCCAATACAACTGACTGAATGTCTATCATATTGAAATGTCTAAACATGGCTGGCCCGTTCATATTGAGGGTAACATTCTAATGCGTTTTGAAACCCAGTGACAGGAGATCACCTTAAAGTCCCTGCTTTCTTCTGGCAGCACTGTATTAGATTATGAACAGTTGTGCGGACTCATGTGCTGACAGGAGATTTCATTGGTTATTGAGTCATCAGGGAGGACAGGAAGTAAGTTGGACCATTGTCCGAGGTCATTGAGGTGCCCGGCATGATAATGGACAGACCATGGCTCAGGGAGTGAGAAGAACACAACAGAGAAAGGAAGAGAGGCTGACTTTGTCTCTTCTTAAACAGTAAATAATAAACCTTGCTGTGTCTGATGATTTGCATTCCCTTTACCCCCTTTGAATGCTGTATGTATTAGATTACAGGTCACGTAGGTGGCATGTTTATGCAGGAACAAAAGATGGTGTGTGTAAACATTCTATAGTTAGTATTTACCTGTAGCAGGAAGCTTTTGCTTATCAAGGGCTATTAAATTGTAATAGTTCTTAATTGTTCAACATTTATATCACACTAGCTTCTCTAATGTAATGACTGGAGCTCCTTTTCTTAAGCAGGTTTTCCAGTCTTAGGTGGGTCGGTCCTGAGCTGAACTGAACTTGGCAAAAGTCTCTTGAATTGTCCCAAATGTAAACTTAAGTGCATGTCTCATTAGAGGTTGTCTGTCAGTGCTGTCACAGTTTTCAGTCACATCAGCTGTTCCACATTATACTGTGGAGCAAATATGTTCACCTCCTTTTGTTTACTTTTGAGGTTCTGAAACCTCACCACATGCCTGAAAGAGTTTTAAAAACTCAACAGCACGTTCAGATGTCACAGCAGGATTTTGTTATTGCAGAGGAGAAAAATGCAGTTTTACCCCAATCAAGTTGCACTTGTCACAGCATGGATGGGTCACAAAAACAAGTGATCCCTCCTATCATACTCAACAGTGTAGTATTTGTTAAGTTTGTTGTTGGGCTCAGAAACTTAATCCAAACGTGTTTGTCATCATAACTCATCCATTCTGCTATAATGCTTCTTGAGAGTTATCATTTTTGTAATCGCAAACTTGTCGACGCATACTATGCTCATTGACTTTTACTTCATCAAGTCATCAAGGTGCTATTTTGTAATTTGACAAGTTTTAGCTGCCTCTATCACCCATGGAAGAGGCTGTATATTTGCCCAGCTTGGCCATCAGTCCACTTCTCTTGGGTCTCTCACTCTTTTTAATGACCTATGAGCGAGAGCTTCATTATTCTTGTCTTTCTTTGGTGCTCTCACTCTGCTCTTCCTCAAATTACCACGACATTTACTTTTAATTTGATACATTTTCGCTTAATCTCATCTCTATTTGGGCTGACCCTGTTTTATTGCCTCATTTTTACCTAGTCAACAATACTTTGTACTCTTCACCAAATCAATCAATCAATAGACTACTGAAAATAAACCACAACTAAGCAATTAGTCCTCTCTATCTAGATTACAATCTACAGCCCTCGCAGAACACCACATCCTCTGGTGTTTCTTGTTTTCAGGCCCCATGTCTATCGTTTTCACAGTTTCATTGTGTTCCTGTACGGTCTGCCCTGTCGCAATGTGATCTCACACAGCAAAGGCATGTGTGAGATCACACTTCACTAACCAACTTCATACGGGCCACAGAGGCCGACCCAGGAAACAGGCTGTAGGTCCTTTTAGTTTCTTTCCTGTTTGTATGTATTTAATAGATTCACCTAATTTTTCCTAAAGAGGACCCACACCTATTAAAGAATGAATGTAAATAAATAGATGTAAACCTGCAAATGTATAAACTTAAAAAATTTACAAAAGGTCACAGATTTTAAATGGACATTAAAAAAAAAAATTGTTAACCCATATATCAAAGGAGGCTGCTTTTATTGTGTAATTCAACAATGCTGCTAGTACTTTAGCTACATACTAAATCTGTCCATGGTGAGCTTTGGTTGTACTTGGCCAGTTTTGGCTACAATTTTCTGTCTGAACCTGTCCGATCCTGAACAAACTGAGCCTGACCCGAACCTGTTATTTGTATCTGAACCTGACTCCAACGTTTCCCTAATTACACACACGTACAGTGTAAAAATTCGAGTTGATGGCTAAGCCAGCGTGACCAAACCCGACCTGATCTTGAATATCATTTAAAAATTCTTGTCTGAACCTGGCCCAACCTGTTGACGGGCCCGACAGGCTCAGGTCGTGTATCTGTACTGCATTTTGAGCGCGCACACACGCACTCGTAGCTAATGTGTGTTTGAGTGACACTGAGTGTGTTTCTCTGTGCTACTGGTATTGGTTTTAATTAAAGCCATATTCAAATGTTAACGCACTTTAATAAATGTCAGTGCAATTTGAATACTGGTCTTTAGCTCTTGTAATGATCATAGCAGACCTTTTGTGACATTTCCAAACAATAGTTAATGAGGATTACCTTGACATTAAAGATGTGTGGCTGTTCTCTCTGTGGGTTTGAAAATATGCAAAACACTTGTACTTGACCTGCCAGCCCCATTTTCAGGATTTCTGTCAGCATCTGCCATGATCAATGTTGTTGAATTGTTTCCAAATGAAGTTGAAACCTACCAAACTTCATCTGTCTTACCCAACTTTCCAATTACAGTCAATAGCTGATAGAATGGCACTGGCTGTTGTACTTTGAGCCGGGCTCGACATGCCAAATTCAATTTTCACACTCAGTATATTGGAGTCCTAACACTTCCCAAGGCAGACAGTCAGGTCAGCTTGGCCCTGGTTTCTGTGTGGCTCTTTGGATTTAGGACTTGATTTCTCTGGTGTGGTCTCTCTGTTTTTAAGCTGGTATTGTGTTATCGCTGTCTGTGCCTCACTGCTCCTGAGTGTACCTCTCACACATATCCAAATGTGCGACTCCCCAGTTGTAACTCATTTCCTGCTTTGTCATTGCAGCTTGATATAACTGAGCGTGTGCAGCTCATTGAGTTACACATCTCCCCATCTAAAGCTATCTTACATGTGTCAGGTTCCTGGAACGGTGAGTGGAGGGAAAAAGAGAGCACTCACTTTTCCTGGCACCTGTCTCTTCACAAGGAACCAACGTAGTGTGAAATTTTAAACCCCCTGGTGTAGTTACAATTGAACAAGTGAGCGACCACTAACCCATTCGTAGTGTGTGTGTTTGTTCGTGTAGCCTGAGGATCAGTAGACAGTAGTGGACATGTACACTGAACTCGCTATGCAGCATGACGAGGAATGCAGCTCCATACCCGAGCACTGCATGCAAACAAAAGGCCAACATTGTGTTCAAAAAGTGCTGCCTCACAAAAGGGCCCTCTCAAAGCCTGAAATGAACCCCCACACACCCATCTGTCTGCCCAGCTTCCTATTAGTCAGACCAAACCAACGATACCCTGGAAGACAGAGAGGACAGCAGCTGAAAACAGAAACAAATCTGGATCTGTCCCTTTTGGCTGGATCCGTACCAAAATGGTATTGGATCTTTCTTGGCCCATGTCTCATCCTTCCAACAAATATTCTTAGACATCAGTTCAGCAGTTTCTGCGTAATCCTGCGAACAGACAAACAAACCAACAACCTAAGGTGCAAAAAACCTAACCTCCTTGGTGGAGGTATTGCTTCACACTCTGTATTTAATATAGATCATTTACCCCATAATGGGTTTATTCAGAAATAGACCAGCACAACCCCTGTCTCTGTGACTTTGATGTAATTATACCTTCCCCGCAGGGAGAGGCGTCTATTTTTGGCAAATCAAGAGTAGACGAGAAAAGACACAAACATGCAATTCCAGAGATGCTTTAATTTGAGTCTTCTGTATCTAGTAACCTTTACAACTTTCTTTTGTTTTTTCTCTCATGGTTATGGAAGAATTCCTGGTGTCATTTAGATTAATGATGAACATTTACAATCCATTTGTTTTTCAATCTGACGAAAGGATTTTTTCTCCTCTTCAGAGCTGGAGTGGTAGAATATGTGGTGAAAAGAGTGTCCTGATGGAGATGGATGGTCACGTGGCTGGGACAGATGAGTGGATGGATATACAGTAGACACAGCTCACTGTTTAATTTGCATAAAATCCATAGAGTTGTTGATCCATCACTGGGTCAAATGTCATCTACTCATCAGAGAAAACAGTATAGAGTAGTGAGCAGTAGATTATTAAACAATCTGCTCAATCGCAAAGCTGATCATTTTGCTGTCAGTGTAAATGGAGCTTATTTGACCACAGTCATTAGATGGGCTCAACCAGAATTGGGTCTGTAAACTTACACTATATTTTGCACATGGGCAACAACACCCTGTTACACAACTGAAGTGTGTGTGTGCATATTTTATTTGTACATTTAGGGTAAAACCATATTCCTGTAGTGATTTAGCTGCATAAAAATCATAAATTATTAAAAAACATATTCAACGATCCTATAATTTATTAATGAAATTTCATGAACACTGTCCAATTATCACATTCCAGTTAATTAAAATGGTTTGCTTTTAAGAAAGAAGCCTGATGAAAGCTCTGACTTGAAGGACATTTGAAGCCTGCATTCTTGGCACTCTCCCTCCCGTCAGTGGAAGATAACAAGGAGGAGCCATGTGAAAGAGAAGAAAACATAAGAGAGGAAGCCCTGAGTGTGAAGGCTGTTCTCATCTCCTCCCTCTCTGTTAAGGAGCAGGTAGGGTTTAATCTGTCACTAAGCCCCATCATTCATTGCCTGTTTTCTTCTACTATCAGTGTCCCTGGTTTTTACAATGACTATCAGACCATATCAGAAGGACAGAGATTGTTCTAGAAAAACCTAGTTATTTTCATTACCCTCCACAAAGAAAGTTATGTTTTCGCCCCTGTCTGTTTGTTTGTTGGTTGGTTTGTTAGCAGGATCCCGAAAATTGGAATTTCAATAAAACTTGGTGGAAGGATGTGACACAGGCACAAAAATAACCCATTAAATATTGGCAAAGACCCAAGAATTTTTTCACTTTATCTAACAAGTTTTTCTTGACATTTTCATGGATTTCCCAGGGAATGATTCGTGGCTTTTGATGAATAAAATCTGGCATATTTAGGGAGCTGATTTCTTTAGGAGTGTGTATTTTGGCTGAAGCTGTTGAGCCTTGGCAAAAGTATGCACTCTACTCTGTGTCATTCTAGTTTTTATCAGAGATTTATCTGCTGAATATTGTGTTATTCGTCAATAATACCTTTTGTCTACAAAATGTAAGAAAACAGTAAAACATTGTCGATGGAAATTTGCACACCCCAAGGTCAGGAGTCTTTTCTTATTTGTACAGGAAACCAATATATCCAAAGAGATTCCTTCATAATGTCCAAGCATCTTTATTCAATATTCACATTTCAGAAGGATTATTTTCCTTTTGTGCTAACATGGAGCTGACATTTGTTTGTAGTACAAATGTGTGGGGGCACACGTAAGAGCACTGGTAATAGCATGTGGGATCAGTAACTGCCAAGTGTAGGCATGGTAATGGGTGTGTATGAGTGTATTTTACTCGTGACTGTGTGTGTGTGCATGCACTGTGTGCCATTATTTACAATTTGAACACTTGTCTGTGTATATAAATCAGCAGGAGTCATTCTTACATCACAGCCCCCCTTAGGGCAGCACACTGCGCTCTGATACACACGTGCACACACACACCAACATACTAGCAGTCTCCTCCCTTCTTCTCATCGTGCTATTGGTCAGAGGGCTCAGGAATTGCTGACTATTGGATGAGAGGTGAGTAAATGAGCCACAATTGGAGCAGCCACCTTCTGTTTGAGGACTCGTGCTGCTTTTTCTTTGTTGTTAGTCTGTCATTTTCTTGGTGATGCCATCTAACTGCCTGTTGTATGTCACAATTTGCATAAAAGCACTTTGTCATATTGCTAATTGTGCATTGGAGTGACATACTGCCATATTGACCTAGTGATGGACAATGTAATGTCAAGGTCATAACAGCTGGCTCACACATACCACCCATCTCTACTCATGAACATTACACAAGGGCATGCATTCATTCATGGTCTCTTCATGCTCTTGTGAATATTTACACACATATTTTCATCTTTTAGTCAATATCTCTTGTCTGCTCTGGCTTTACATGCATGTGTGCAGTCAATGCCAGAGATTAGCAACTTCAGAGCTGTAACACTAAAAGCTAGAGTCGTACGCCAGTGGTCTTAACTTCAGGCAGAATGATTTTTAAAATGCCTACTGTTATATGGTATTTATTTTTTCAAAATGAATGGTATTCTTTTGAATTTACACGACATGTTTATGAGACTGCAAACATCGGAATCATTTGTCTCCACTGCAAGAGAAAGGAGCTGTTTTTGCTGTTCTTGCTTTTTATTTCTCTGACAAAGCATTTTCTCATTAAGAAGTCAAAGGTGACTCTACTCAGTAACTTGATTCTTTAGAAAGTGCCACTGATGTGCAAAACTGAGCAGACGTTGGGTGATAATGACATTTAACATGCATGCAGCCCCCTGCTGGGCGATTAAATCTCAACAGACTTTACGTAAAATTGGTTAGCTGATATATGAATATACAAGTTTGACCAGTATATAAATTCATACATAAGTAAATATGGATTTAAATGTAGGAGTTTTCATGTTGCCTTATTTATTTAAATACATTTAAAAAGTGCCCTTTTCTCAATGCTAACTCAAATAAATCGATATATAAAATAAACACAGTGATATAGTATATATAAAATATTCCCCACTTTGCTGTTTCCCATTATATAAACTGAGACCACTGGTCTTTCAACTTGCAAATGTCACATTGTTCACAATCTACTGCTCTGGTGTCTAAGTGAAGCCAGGAATCATCAAGGGACAGTGTGGCCCAGTGTGTGACAGACTGTCCTATTCTCTGCAATAATGGCATCAGGCTTGATTGTCAGTGAATGTGTCAGTCAACATAAGAATCAAATCAGCTCTGTCGTGGTACACATCGTTTTTTTTTGAGTCTGTGGCAGTAAACAGCACAGTCTCTATCTTTGTTATTGTTGGACATCAGTGCCGTGTGCATTGAATCAGAGGACAGCTTATCCCAGGTTAGCTGGGATTGTACTTGATGTAGTTTCAATAACAGATGCAGGGAAGTTGTGATACTATGCAGAGTGGTGGTAGAACGGTACAGGGAGACGAGCAGAAGGAGGTAAACACAGACACCTCTCTGTCTGATCCTTCTATTTTTGGTTTTCTTCAACACAAGCACAAAAGTAATCCAGGAATAGCAGTTGAAAATGCTGAGAAACATGTCCACACCTCTTTGAAGTGTCATCCAAGGGCTTCTTTAAAACATGAACATAATAAACTGTGGTGTACTCTCCAGGCTGCATCAAGCTGTGTAAGGAAGAGGGTTGTTACTAGGAAAGAAGGATGGGAGATCGGAAAACCGAGGGGGAAGTGACTAAAACGCAGTGTGTGTAGGAGATCTGAAAAACCAGACACCCGCTGCTTTGTCCCGCAGCCTCATCGTGCAGGGCCTAAAAGACAGCTAAACAAAAGGACTGCTTCTAGAGCCAAGGCCAAATGTACAGGTAACAAGATGTCACAACATTATGCTTTTCCATCACGGTGTCTTGACAGCTCTTACTGCCAACAAATCCTGTGTACCAAGCATCTGATGATAGGATAACACCCTGCTGATATTTATATTCACCCTAGGGAGGATCTGATGGACTGAGTTGGATGGAGACACTTGGTTGTGACTGCCAACAAGCGTGTGTGTCTGTGTGGCTTTCAAATAGTAGACTCTTCCAAAACAATACATTTGGTCATTTAGAAACAAATTACAAGAACAAAATTTTAACTGATTAAAAACACCCTGCAGTGCAACCCTAAATGACAAATTAATTAAGTGTCAAGTGCCACACAACAAACATGATATTTTCTCTGAGTCTGAAATTTTATTCACTGCTATTAAACGGCCACTTCATCTATTCTACACAGTGAATTCAGTTTGCTAATTACACTGCTACGGATTCACTAACCAATGAAAACAGCTGGCTTGTGTCTTTGCTATTTCTGGTGGAGCTTTACCGTCATCATACCATTGACTATTCATAAAGATGGATGACAGGACAGCCCCTATGAGTGAAGCCAGGACAGCCGTTCAGATCTGCTTCTTATTCTTTTACTGTTCTGTCAGAGACTTACAGGCCTGATATTCTTGTCTTTAAATTACTTGCAGATTGGGGACAGTTGGGCAGAAGCACTTTTAGGATTTAGCTTTGAGGATATTTCCAAACATTTGTTTGTAGCATTAAGCCGTTAACAGAACATGTTCCTCTTTTCCTCACCCTGCACTGTCTTTTTTTTTTAACACCATCACTCACTTTTCCAGGCCTTTTGGCAGACGACATCTAAACTTAAAGCTATTAACAGCCCATTGGCACTTTGATTTAAGAGTACTCATCCTTGCACTTAGACCTGTCTGATCTGTGTGTTCTCCTTTTAACTTTGTTTAGTCATCAGGTATTATACTGCTATCATCACATGGAAACTTGGCCTGATATCACCACCAGGCATTATGGTGGGGAAAAAAGACAGAGCATTAAAGCAAGACACTAGATATATGCTGGTAAAAGTTATGAGGCTGTAAAGATTATCTAGAAGGAACTTTCCTGCTATTTTATAATAATAATAATAATAAAAAAGCCTATCACAAGTCAGACTGACAGCTGCTTTGTGCCAACACAGTCATCCACCTATCTCCGAATACAGACTGTGTCTGTGTGGTAACATGAGATTTACTGGTCAGTGCTAGCTTCCCGTAACAGTGTAGGTGTTGTCACAACACTTGGAAATACCGTAGTAGCAACTAATGTTTTCACTTTGAAATGGGTCACCACTACACTGACTGTGTTAAGATTCGGTCCAGTGCGGCTGACTGCTTATGGTGTGATTCAGGCTTGAAAAGCACATTTTCCTAGACATTTTTTTCTTTACAAGAAATCTTATGCATTTATACATGTGACTGTCATTTCCCACAAGTTTCCAGTATTGATCACACCCCATAAAATGAGTAGAAAAGATGTATTTTAAGCTGCTCTCAGACATGCCTTGAAGTCTAAACATTTGCCAGAGGGGTGCATGTGAGAAGAGAATGCAAATGTCTGAGTCAGTTGTTTTGGACTGTTTCCCGGACGTTTTCCTACGTAGCTAACACACAATGGACGAGAAACTGGAGGAAAACCAATATTTCAGGATTAAAAAAAGGGAGACGTCACCAACAATGATGTCCACTTGGAAAAACAATGATGTTTGAGAGCTTTTGGTGACGAGCGCTGACACGAGTGAGGATGTGCCGTTAAAAAAAACTTGCTTTCTGTGGTGGAATTTATACGTCATGTCCTGCTCTTCACAGGCGTTACCCCTCGCCTGAATTATGTGGACATGTTCCTGTTGTTGTAAACGCGTCTGACCCAGATAATATCCTATTGCGTTCCTCATATATGAAAGAGAAACACTGGAAAATGTCTGGAACTTTAGTTGACATTGATCATCTAATACTGATACATCAGTTAATTGACAAAGAGGTATTAGCCCTAAAAAGACAGCTTTTTAAATTAGCATGCTGTCAGTTTGGAATTAGTTATTTGTAGTAGTTGTTGCCTTTTTAAATTCAGACCTGTGTGATGAAATATAATAGTGAAATGAGCCCATTCTCTGCAACTGTTGGTCATGTGGTCAAAGGGCACACCAAGAAAGGGTGTCTCTCAAGACAATGCACAGAAAATACAAACCTTTGGATTCCCTGGTGTTCCCCTGGCTGTGTTCAGCACAGGCTGTGTTGCCTGCCACAAAGCCCCCCCCCCCCAGCATGAGCAGGTATAAACAGCTTCCCTCCGGTCCTGGTGGAGAACACTAACTCCTGTTCTCTCTCCTCGGGTTTCCGTGACGGAGGATGTTGCATCAGGTCTCTGCCGGCCAGGCCTGGTTTGCTTCTTGTGCGTCTCTCAATCTCTTCCTGGTTCAGGTTTATTTCCAGGCTCCAGATTCACTGGATGATAGACTGTAACCTCTTAACTAGTCTTCCATCAACCAAATACATATCCACATTTCATTCTCTCTAAAGGTGACCTTAGTTTGTTGTTGGATCAGCAGGTAGGCAGATCCATGACTAAATTCTTGAGTCTTGGTCATGATTCTTATGTTGCTTGACTAACTCCTCAAAATGTTTTTGTATTGTGATATCACTCCAGTGACTTCACATAGCTTCATCTTGCAGAAACTGTTCACTGACTGAAGTGGATAAAAAAAAACTACTTAGCTGTTTTGGGATTTCATAGCAATCCTCCTTGTTCAGTTTTACTCCAACAGTCTTTCATCAGAAATCACAGCTGTTAAGTTGTCAGTTTTCTCATGTCATTCAGATGAGGCCCAGTTTCACTGCACATTCACATTAAGTTTTCTCCATGCGGACAATGGCTCTTTGGTTTGTAATGGAGCAGGATTAATGACCTGGCCCATTATAATTTTTTCACAGCTCTTTGAGGTGGAGGTCTAGACTTGCTTAGGTTGACTATTTGGTCAGTAATTTGTCTCTATAGGCTTGTAATTAGATGTTCTACAATTTTGTTTTGAATACCATTTAATGTTAAGAGACTGGGCTTCAGTTTCCTCTTTTATTCTTATCTCTGTTGTCCTCAGTTCACCAGACACATTCTTCCCTGGTTCCCAGTGAGCTGCTGAGCAAAGGCTAAAAATGTAAAACTGCTGTAGAACATGACACTGCATGCAAATATCTTTGTCTAAATGTCTAATTTGAGGTATCCTTATGTAATAACATTTGGCACCAGATACGCAGTCATGTCCTGTGAGACCATAAGAATCACCTCTCCTTAGTTTGTGCTAGTATGGTCTTTTAGCATAGAATGACTAAATGGATCAGAAGCATGTAGCGCAGAAGGCTATGTGGCCTTATTGAGCAGTTCGGGGTGAAGGGGAGTTGAGCGATGCAGTGCCAAGACTGTTTCAGTCCACCTGCATTGCAGCAAATGAAGCCAAAGTAAACTGGCCATTTTGCCTTCATGAACATCATTCAAATTTCAATTTTCTTTACAGCACATTACTTCGTGTCAGCAGGGATATCCTCTGAGTGATTCTACAACCGCACTGCTTTCTGTCTCTCCCTGCTCAGCTCAGTAAACACGGTAGTCTGTGAACGAGTAACTGTACGCCTGAGGCTGTGGGTCCACGCTGTCGTGTCGGTGAGTGATGCAGCAGGTAGTGGGATGGTACGCAAGTCAGGCCAGTCAACCATAAAAACTGAAAATGAATGACGCCATGCTCTTACATAGCTTGTTTTTATGGGAGCTTTCAAACACGCTTTCATCACATTTTGCTTTTAAATGTAGATGTATACTTCACTCAGATCCAATAACATCTTTGAACCATCTTTTCACAGTGCAACAATAATTTAATTGAATTTTATTTGTATAGCGCCAAGTCATAATGTACATTATCTCAAGGCACTTTACATAGAAGGTCAATAGGTGGAGGTTCAGGTGACATGTTTCCAATGTGTGGAGACTAGAGAGGACCTAAGACCCGACTCGACAGCTCGAGAGGCCCAGTGTTGTGTTGCTGCAGGGGTCTCTGCTCCATCCCATGACCCCATTGTGTTTGATTAGGATCAAGTTCCTTCCTACACAGGTCTGGAAACACATACGATTAATCTCTTCTGGTGTGCAATGACTTCAAATAAAGCAGGAAAGGCCCTCGTACAGAGATTCATACCTCATGCAGTCACAGCCTAAGGCCTAATTTTGAGAAACTGACATTTTTAGAGGAACCCCCACAGAGGAAACCTGGGAGGAGGGGATTTTCAAATGGGACACATGTAAACCCCCTGCAGACCACACAGCTGTGAAGACAGAGCTGTGTGTATCACACACCAGCCTGTATCTTTATAGTTGCAGCTGATTACATACACAACAAACAGAGTTGCATCAAATGACAGCATCTCAACCTGCTTTTGTTGTAGAATTAATTTATATTTAAAAAATGACCATCTCTGATATATGCTAATAAGATAGAAACTCTAAGAAATAATGCAATTATTAGTGCACATTAATATGTAGTTTATGTCTTGCAATTAACTATCTCCCAGTGAATTCTTTTATTTATTTGGGTTAAATTTCTAAATTATTCATATCCATGTCAGGCGATGTCTTCAAATTGCGTATATTGTCCGACTAACAGCTCAATATCAAAAGATAGTTTAATATCATAAATCTGGGACCCTCCAAACAAGATGTTATAGCAGTCAGCATTAACAGTGAGTGTGCTGTCAGCTGGTCAGGTGTTTGTTTAACTTTGTGGGTATTTGGCAGATTTTGCATATTTAAACCAGTCCCTGGTTAAACACAAGCCAAAGTAAAGCGAGTGATGTCAGGCCTACGTAGATTCTGTTATACATGTGTTTTGGTTAGAGCGATGTTTACTGACTATTCACCCGTGAGTGGCTCACTGAGGATGACAAACTTCAGCTGTCATGCAGTCGTGGTCGTTATTTTATACATTGGGAATTTGGATTAGTCTTTGAGAGTCATTCACTGTTCTGCAGAACATCAACCTTTTTTATGCAGCCTGTGGATTTTATCTAGAATTACTTGCAAGGAGTTGGAAACATTTAAGCTAAACATTGATTTTTAGGACATGAATAAATCTTTTTCTGTTTGAGTCAGGCCAGAGGCTTATTGAGTTCAGCTGAAATGGAGAGTTAGACATCAGATGTCTATTTTTCTCTGCGGAAACCTACAGAGTTATTTGTTTGGGGGGGAAATAAAGAAAAGAAAAAATCTAAGCCGCTTTTGTAGAACATACTGTATAAGAGACTGGTAATTTAGCTTTCACACCTGTTTGGAACATTTTATTGAAAACTTTACAGGTGGATCTGTTGTAATCTGTTACCTAAGATTCAAGTTTCCTACACAAACAAGTGTACCTGTAACCAAATCCTCCATCCTTGCATTGTTTTTGCTACAGCGTCTGTAGTTAATTTTTTGTCAGTCAGTCAGTACACTCTGTACAAGCAGCAGACAGGAATTTCTGTACTCTTGAGTGTACTTATGTTTGGTAGCGGCACCAAAACATATCTCTCCTGGGGAATCATTTATAATTGTCTCTTTATTGAATGAGGCTTAAAAGGAAACGACAAGAGGAGACTGTGTAGCCTGGTGGGTTTGAAGATGATGGAGACGAGCGGAGAGTCTCAGCACACCAAGGTAATGCTGAGTATTTGTTTGTGGTAATGTCAGTGCATCAAAGTGATATATTTAGTTTTAGATATTCAGAATAGATTGTATAAGGCTAATGCATTTTTATTGTGTGTTAATTTCCTTTACAAAAATTTCCCATATTTTAAATAATTGTAGTAGTTATAAGTAAGTGGTTGTTTAAAGATATAATGTGTATATCTTGTGTCTGAAAATGACTACAGCTATTTTATGTATTTTGTTGACTTGTGTACTTACATTATCTTCATCAAAGTTTCTAATAATGTTCAAAACCAGAGAAATACCTAATTTTATTCAAGGTAACGTTATGTTTCATGTTGGTCACCTTTTAACTGCGTGATATTTGCTCTACCAGCTGCTTTAATATTTGGGTCAAAAACTCACTGCTAGCCAGTTAGCTGGTCGGCTGTTTTTTCCTTATTGGTCACTCGTTATTTGATCACGATTGCTGATTGCTATTTGCTGCATAATGTGAATTCATCTTTAACACATTATTTCATACATGAACATGATTTGCATCAGGTAGATTTTTTATCCTTGTCCTCCAGCTAACATAAAAATCCCTCAATAGCATCACAGTCCTGACTGAAAAGAGCCCATTGATACTATTTAAAAACTGACAGTTATACTAAACGACTATCAGATGTTACGCCTCGTATGGTGTGAATTTATTAAACTTCTGTTTTTATTGTATGATCAAACCACTCAGTTCCCCTTCTGGACCAAGTGCAGATCATGTTTCCTTTTAGAAATGTCATAGTTTGGAACATTTTAAAACTCTAAATCCGTTAGAAGTTAATAGAAGTCTAGTCTGTGTTTTTGTTGGTGTTTCGTTTTTGGTACTTTAAGTTCTGGTGTTCAAAAGAGCCCCATTTGTAATTGTTGCTCAGCAACATTAGGAGCCATTATCAGTGCTGTGTACTTGCATCTGTATGGTGTTTCTGGCATTAAAAAGAAGTGTGAAAAAGCTGTCCAAGTCATCCTTGCTAAACAAAACAGTGCACTTCAGAGTGACCTGGCTTCCCTCTCAGTATCCCACACACCCTCTGTCATGTGCCGTTACTTATGTATTCTGGTCACTACTGTTTTTCTTCTTCTGAATTAAGTTTGACTAACTAAACTTGGTGGAGGGGTGCAGTATTGGTCAGGGAAGAACGCATACACTTTTGGTGCCGATCAGGGTCAGATCCAGGAATTTTCAATCACTTTCTTCATCATTGCAAGATGGGGCATTTGTTGACATTTGTGTGTATAATTTGGTGCAGCTTGATATAATTTGGCGCCTTGGTAGTGTTATTTGCTCGACTGAAGGCTATCCTAGTTTTGCCTGTTTTTTATGCTTCCATGCCGGTGATAGCCAGTGGCCGGGGGCATTATGTTTTTCGGCTGGTTGGTAAATTAGTACGCCTGTATGGCCGTCTGTCCCATTATAGTGAACACAGTATCTCAGGAGCACCTCCTTGGACTCCTTTCAGATTTTAAACAAAGAAGAACTAATTTGAATTTGGTGATGAAAAGGTCAAGGTCACTCTTACCTTATAAAACACGTTTTGGTTGTGTAACCACAACATTTCAGGACAACTTCTTCATATTTTATACAAGCTTTCACATGGACTGTATTTGGATTAGATTTTGTTTGCCGGAATTCAAGATTAAGTGATGTTTTTGTGAAAGTGATATATCAGCAACACCATGTCAGCATAGTCAACAATTGCATAAGTTAACAATTGCATATTTTAATAGAAAATAATAATAAGTAATAAATGTAGAGGGAAACTGCACTTGTTGGTGGAAGCATAAAACCAAAGGGTGAGGATTCTAGTTAAACTTGAACATGAGAGATAATGTGATGTGGAAAATATCCAGAGGTTCTTGGTTGACATAAGGACATTACTGTCTCCAGCTGCTCTACATTCTCAACAGATTGAATGAGCTCCACATAATGATTTTTCCAGCAGCTGCTGAGTCATGCAGACCTATTCCTAGGTAGCACTCTAATGTACCAGTACAGGAGCAGAGTGTTGCTATTGGCTTTTTGTTACATAATGAATCTCTCTGAGCCTCATGTCGTGTCAGTTTTATAAACAATTGGTATTATATGATTAAGTTCCTGCAGATTACAACCCTGCACTGTGTTGTCTTTATGAATGAAGTCAGCATCAGTGACATTCTGATATGATTAAAATAACAAATCCGGGATAACTTAAGGTAAAACAGCAGTAATGAAGTCTCATTACAGCAAGTTGTAATACAGATTAATGACCAAAAACCTGCTGACAAAGTCTGCATCTCATTTTTGTAAGTAGTTATGTCATCCATGTATGCTGTAATAGGCAATTTTGATAATTCTGGAAAATCTGTTTTTGCTTGGCAAGAATCAGCTATAGAATAAAAATCTAATTTCTTGTTGCCATCAGAATTTATATCTAGATACTATAAGATGTTTGTTAAGAAAGATCCTGAGGGGTGAAAAAGCATGTGTCACCTCTGTCCTCCTCTCACTTGCTCAAACCAGTGTCGCTCTCTCTGGCAGTACCCTCTGTTCTGAGGCCTGAGCTAACCTGTGGTAATCATTTCCCCAAAAAAGTCTCGTAAGCCCCCTCGATCCCCTCCTCCTGAGCTCCCAAAAATGACCCTCAATCCTTTACTGCAACTCTGAGCTCCTAAAGCCCGTCATCTAACCTCCATCCGATAAGCCAGAAGAGACCAATGGCGCTATTATAGCCTGTTTATAGAGGTCAGGGTTCATTAGCACCATCAGCCGCTCATAAATGACGAACTATCTCACTGTATTTTGCTCTCTAGCCATTTGCAAGGACTCTTTTATAGGCTGGAAAATTCAGGCCACCTCGTAATATTACATGAATAAAGTCCTAATATTAGGCAACATGCCATTTTCCAGGGGTTGTATCAGAAGATTAGCCTGCATTATAATGAGAAATGTGGAACATCTAGTTAATTTATTCTTTAGCATAGATTTTCCTAGTACGAGGACTTTGATTTAATGATTATGTTGTGACTTTCTTCGCAATTACGACTTAGTTCTCATAATTTCATGGCATTGTTCACAATACATTATGACCTTATTCTTGTAAATACTTTACTCATGAAATCTATGAATTTTTAACATGGCCCTAATACACTATCACACTTTTGCTTCTGGATAGAAAGACCTTTCAATTCACTTTTTTAGCAACACGTCTAGACATCTTCAGGACCTCCATGCTTCCTCTGATAGATTTATATATATATATATATATATATATTTTTTTTTATTTTTTTTTTTTAAATGTCACTGCTGATTTTTGCTTGGAAAGTGATGCATGGTTATAAAATAATTTTCATTCTTATTCACAATTGAGTGGTTTTGTTTAATTGTAATTTAATCAAGTTAAACCTCCCCAATAGTTTCCCATACATTTTTCAATAACCAGTCCTTCCAGCGCTGCACTTAATAACCAGGGTCAACTGGGGTAAGCTTTGCTTCGGTTTTGATACCAGCAATTCAAGGATCCCAATCTCTCGAACAATCAACAATTCAACAAGAATACAGAGGTAGGAAAGAGAGAGAGCGGCAGGGGGGGAGAAAGGAAGGGGAAAACAATTTGTTGCATTGTGTTTGTTGGTTCATGGTCGGACCAGTTGGAGCTGGATTGCAAGAGAAAGCGGAGGCCAAAAAGTGGCTGAGGGAGAAGAGGTGTAGCAGCCTATGAAATGATCAGACCTTGAATGATGAGGTCCCTTCACTGCACTAAGCCTTGCATCGCACACACACATATGCACATTTGGCAATGCTGAAGAAGAAAAAGGATGGGGGAGTAGGAGAGCCCTGTGTGAAAAAGGTAAGGAGAGGAGAGAATGGAAGACAGGGCGGATTAATCTGGATTTGCTGCGGGTTGCAGGGAGATGATGCTGTGAGAGGAGGCTCTGGAGGCTATTGCCTGTTTCTGTGTAATATGTCTCTTTATGTCTATTTGGAGAGGTGATGATGCTTTAGTCCACATTTTCATTATGGGATGTTAGGAGATCACAGAACTGTAAAAAAAAAAAGAAGCAAAATCCAGAAATGAGAGTGGTTCATCGTGTTATTGATTTCATGTGTCTCCGTCTTGTCAGTTTTGATTAGACAGCAGCTCTGCCCTGTGTCATTCATGCAGTGCCTTGCACATTGAGAGAACGAGTGAATGAAGACACCCACACACACACGCAACCTCTTGTCGTTTGACGTACTAGCACACAGAGGGCTGTGTCTTAATGTCAGAATTGTTTTGTAACCTTTGATAAAACCCTGAAAACATGCGCTCAAGGACGAGCTTTCTGAGCGAGGAATGACACTTGTTCCGGTGCTTTTTAATCAACCCCATCAAGCTTTTCAACACCTCCGTCATAAGACCCTGGCATTGACAGAATCTCTCGATTTCCAATTCATTTCTTGACAGAATGATTTGCTGATTCGTGGGCATTATTCAACAACTTTTCTGGCCTAATGAAAGAAGGAAAAAAACACAAATTTGTGTTTTCTTTCTTCATTACACCCCCACTACCTTTTTTTGTTCTTGTTGAGAGGTTTTATTGCAGTAATAAATCAGCCATTCATACTCTAATATTATCAGCACATAAATTATGATGCACCAGACTATCGGCTCTGATGTAACGGCTATAAGATTAACAGTGTGATAGAATCATTATCCGTGCAGTGGGCTGACTACAGTGAACAGCCAATCACCTCCCACTCATTTCACAGGACCAAGATGAACTGCCAAACCTCGTCTGGCCTTGTCGTTGCTAGATAATCGCCTCATTGTCTTTATCTGTTAAGTGGGAGGGAAATCAAAACTGGTCTCCTTTCTTAGAGACTGGGGTGTAATTATATATCTTTTCTGTTTACTATCTGCTTCTGTGTTTCTATTTTTTATCTCTAAAACAGTTTTTCAAAAATATCTCTTCAAATGCAGCATGACCCGACTCGAGAAAGATGAAGTCAAAGTTTGATTTTAATGGTCATGGAATTTAAAGTGTCATTATAACCTTGTTAATATTTAACCACACTGTGTGCTATTATACAGGATCTGTGCATGTGAGTGTACAAAGCCTGGCACCTTCTTTTGGTTTGAAATTTCCCGATGACAAGGCCAAGTTGTTAAAATCCAAACTGAGTATTGATCTCCTGCTCCCTCAGATCCAGTTTGCCGACCAGAAACAGGAGTTCAACAAGCGCCCGTCCAAGATCGGCCGGCGCTCTCTGTCCCGCTCCATCTCCCAGTCCTCCACAGACAGCTACAGCTCAGGTAAATGCACACATTTATACACACACTCTCTCCCTGTTGCTCAATCCTTGTAGCTACTTATCAGACATGCCGGTGGATATGGCATGTTACCATTACACTTTTATTATTTATTTTTTTAAAGGTACAGACTGAAGAGGGGGATAGAAAGGCTGTGAGCTGAAGTATTGGGTGTGGTTGAAATTGAATGGCTTGAGTGACACAAATCCTCAGTCTTAATTATGACTTTAGAAGGTTAAAGATACTTACATATGTGTGCCACAGATATATAAACCTTTCTATCAATCCATCAAAAAATTATGAAGGCTCCAGGCAGAAAATATTTGCTTTAGTTTTGAGAAAAAGTTGAACAGCACCAAGAGCAGTCTGAAATAATTCTCCAAATCTGCACTTCCTTACTCTCCTCTTAACCCTTCTGCCCTCCCTTCTATTCCTCACCTCTCTAAGTGCAGCAGAGTTTTTAGCAAATGTTTATTTTCCGCATAAACTGCTTCATTTTTGGATGCTCTCTGACTTCCTACCGTGCATCAGGGTCACTCAGAGTGCACGGATCTTCCAACTGGCACCATTAGCATAATGAATTAATCTGTGTGTGTGATACTGTTTGGACGGCATCTCTACTCATGGCACAGTATGATGGACAGACGGATGGCAGATGGACAAATGGACTCGGAGTCAGTATTAGTGGAGGGCCATAATCGGTCCCTCAGGTTAAGAGTTCTAAAAAAAGTATTCTGAGTACTCTTACTGAGACAAGATGAAATATTTTGGTCCTGTGACTTGCCACCGGCACATTCGCTGGCTGCTGCATGTTTTTGGAGGCATGCGACACCAATCAGGGTCAGCTGAAATAACAACCTTGTGTTTCTTTTCTTTCAGGAATAAAACAAGACAAAAATAAATATTGCTTCATTATTAAATTAAGACACACGGCCCTTTTGTCTTGCATTAAGTCAAGCTTTATTTTAACCGTGGAATATATTGTTGTAGAGATCCTATTTATAATATAGCTGAGTACAGAAAATAAACATTCCAGGACATCAAGAAAACACAAATAAAAAACAGTAAAATTAGCAAAATAGCACAAGCAAGAACACATGTAAAAGCCTTAGGAAAAGAATACAATACTTAAAATTAATCCAAAACAAATGAATTGATTAAATTAAGAGCAGCTGCAGGTAAAATAAGGTGAGATTAAAAAAACTTACATTACCTGTAGGATTATAATGAGTAGAGCTTTAGATTGTTCTGCATGTTATTGCATGATGAGAAAAACTGGATTTACGGTCTTGAGTAAAATCAGTTGGCGCCTGCAGTTTCATTTGAGCATATTCAATAAGAGCACACATTAAAATATAGTGGTGAGGTGATGTAAGGGGGTAGAAGACCAATCACCAGTAACAGATCTTAAAGAAGAATGTGAAACCATGTCCAACAGTTCCAGGGTTGAAGCTGAAGCGTGTATGTATAAAATGTTACGATAATCTAAAATCTACTTACATATTTTCCTTAGAAAAAGGGCTAAATTATGATGTAACCTCTCCCCTGGACTAAATCTCCTCTCTCTGGTCTGAAGCTTAAGTCATGAGAGCTTTTTTTTTCCCTACATGTTACAAGGGTGATGAGAGCACTTATTCTGCATTTATGTCACTCAGTGATTTGACAAGCTCACTTTCAACTCCACTGTGGCATTCTAGTGTTTAAACTATTAACAGCAACCATTATAATTTGAGTCAAGAGTCGTCAATGCTGCCAATATTAAATGATTTCCAGACATTTGTTTAACCCACTGTCTCATCCCTCTTCTTTTGAACTCTGTTTAATGCTCTTTCTTTTTTCTTCCTCTCATCCCTCTCTGCTGATTGCCTGTCTTCTCCCATAAATCCTTCACCCGAGTGCTCCTTATTTCTCTGATGGTTCCCACAGCACAGAGAACACACCAGCAGCACTTTTCCCAAGACCATTAATTTCACATTTGTTTAACGCGAAGCTGTAAAGATTTGCAGAGTGATATGATCAAAGTAGTTGCCATATTGTTAAAAGGGAGAATCCTAAGAAGCTTTTAAGTATCAAACTGAGACCAAATATTACATTAACGTCATTGTCTTGGGTTAGTTATAATCCCCTTTATCTTTTATAGGTATACAAGACCCTTCTGTATTTGGAAAAAGACATAATAAATACTCCCCGTTGTGATTTTCTTTTCCTTAACCTTCACACTATCTTTGGCTGTGTCACAGTATCCCTGGGAAGTTACAGTACATCCTCCCTCAACACCCCTAAGATCTCCACAACTCACATTATCCCCCTCTCCTGCTAGCAGCATGGATGCAAGATTTTAAAAGAAGATTTTTTTAGGAATGATACATTTATTACCAGATTTGTTTTTCAATGTGTATGTTTTAGTGACACCTAGTGGTGAAGTTGCATGTTGCAACTGAATAACCCCTCGCCTCACCCTCCCCTTCCAAACATGAGCCAGTGGTAGCCTTCAGTTGTCATAAAAACTCAAAAGGCGTTTAGTTTGTCCAGTCTGGGCTGCTGTAAAAATCATTGCGTTAAAGGCCCATGTTTTATGTGGTTCTGATCCACATTCATATCATGTACCTGATCTGCACAAGCAGAACCAGCGCACAGTGTTAGTATCAATGTGCTCCTGTATGCTGATGGCACTCCTCTTGGAATCACATTTGTTCTTTCTATTGAAAAGAGGCTGCAGTTGCTCTGTTGGAGGAAATTGTTCCCACAGTTTCATAATCAGTTAAACTCGCTGCTGTGAAGAATCTGTGGGTTGGAAAAAGCACAAGCTTTACTCACAATAAAGAAACCAAAGGCACATTGGGTTTGTTCTGACTGTGAAACCTAGAAGCTCTGGATAAAAGAAACGTGTGAGGAAAAAATGTAATCCTGTTTAAAGTGTTTATAAAAATGTCAGAGCTGAAATGATTTGGGGAATTTTGGATTAGTCTATTGACAGAAAATTAAAAAAATATATTAAGGTTTATTTTTAAGATGTCACCTTCTTTCTGAGATTTTATTGATAAAATGTTGAATGGATGATTATCTTTAGTTGAAGCTTTTGAAAAACAAACTTTATATTGCAACAGGATGTGCCTGACATACTGACGATAACATTTTGCGTCTCTGTCTTTCAGCGGCATCATACACAGACAGCTCCGACGATGAGACGTCTCCTCGGGACAAACAGCAGAAGAACTCCAAGGGCAATGGGGACTTCTGCATCAAAAACATCAAACAGGCCGACTTCGGACGCAGAGAGATCGAGATCGCTGAGCAAGGTAAAGGAAAAATCTTGTCACAGCTTATTCTACAAACAGAAAACAAGAGGGTAAGCGGTGTAAATTAAGTGAGGATCAGATAAAGCTTTGTCGGAAACAGTGTTGAAAACAAAGTGATGTTCAAGCTACGTTTCATATATGTCATGTTTGTGTGTTTACATTTTACTTAATCACATTTTCCTCTTGTTGATGCAGCAGATATGAACATTAGTTTAGACATAACAAATACAGTATCACAAGCCCGGGGTCAAATTTGTGTGTGTGTGTGTGTGTGTGTGTGTGTGTGTGTGTGTGTGTGTGTGTGTGTGTGTGTGTGTGTGTGTGTGTGTGTGTGTGTGTGTGTGTGTGTGTGTGTGTGTGTGTGTGTGTGTGTGTGTGTGTGTGTGTGTGTGTCTGCGTGTGTCTGCGTGTGTCTGCTCTCTACACTGATGAGTGACCATATGTCCCCTACTGCCGCGAGTGTACAAACCCTACACATGATTCCCTAAT
Source organism: Verasper variegatus (assembly GCA_026259375.1). Classification (NCBI taxonomy): domain Eukaryota; kingdom Metazoa; phylum Chordata; class Actinopteri; order Pleuronectiformes; family Pleuronectidae; genus Verasper; species Verasper variegatus. Next base: position 9,650,380 of record CM048058.1, on the reverse strand, counting down.
TACTTCACAGATCATGAAGGAAGCCACACACACACACAATGATGATAAATGATGGGAATTCCCTCCATCCACATCCAGCTGATTGCTTTATCTACTTTTTTTCTTTTAGAGATGCCAGCACTGATGGCTCTGAGGAAGCGAGCCCAGGGGGAGAAACCCCTTGCTGGTGCCAAGGTGGTGGGCTGCACCCATATCACTGCCCAGACTGCTGTGAGTAGGAATGAAAGATACACACACACTCATTCACAGCCTAAACAGTGTGAATACAGTGTCTTTTCAGCAGCTACAACAGAAAGTTAAACATTCCGCTCTCTTCTCTTCCTTCAGGTGCTGATGGAGACTCTGTCAGCTCTGGGCGCTCAGTGCAGATGGGCAGCCTGCAACATCTACTCCACCCAGAACGAAGTAGCAGCTGCCCTGGCAGAGGGAGGTGAGACTCTTGGGAGTTGCTGTGTGTGACACCTGCCCTTTTCATGTCCCCTGTCTTTCACTCTCTAAAATATTCACTCCTCCTCCTCCTGTCTGATTTATCAGTTCCACTCCATCTTTTATGTATAAAAACACTTCCTCTCTCTTTCTAGGTTTCAGTGTATTTGCATGGAAGGGTGAGTCAGAGGATGACTTCTGGTGGTGCATCGATCGCTGTGTCAACGTGGAAGGCTGGCAACCCAACATGGTAGCACATCTACATTCTAACTGACGCCTGCTAAAGCATGCATTCTACAGTGGCACATCACCTGCTATTTTTTTACCAGAAAACTAGATTTTACATAATGGCTGTTACCTGCTCGAAAAACACAAAGGAGCCTGAGGAGATTAATGTTCCAAAATGTATTTGTGAACCATAAAATGTGTTTGTCAAGACTGCACTGAAATAAGTTATTTCAATAATTTTATGGAATTAATTTGAAGAAAGAAACACCAGAAAGAATTAAATAGTGTCTTATTTAACCAAGGAGCTTATCCACAAATGTTAGTTTCAGTTTTAGTCTTATTTTCATCACTATCTTCTCTTTTCTCTTTTTCTCCCTCTCTCCCCCTCTTCATCTCTGCTTCTGTGTCAGATCCTGGATGATGGCGGAGACCTGACTCATTGGATTTATAAAAAATACCCAAACATGTTCAAGAAGATCAAGGGCATCGTAGAGGAGAGCGTCACCGGTGTGCACAGGTACAAACCCACACTCCTGTCCTTGTTTGTCTCCTATTCATCGCAAAAGTCTGACTCAACGCTGTGCTTTGCCAATAAAACCACTTGTCATTATCTTAAATGAGATAGTGCACACTCGCACAGTTTCTGATATGGTAACAGCACCATCTAGTGGTGAACATCCTCTCCATCGACACACAGTATGATTACACAACTACACCATGGCTTTGTTCATAAATGAAACTGTGTAAACTAAAATAAATAACTAATATTGAAGTTCAAATATTCAATGTTTTCTCAAAATATTACTGTTTATGTGTAGGTTGTATCAGCTGTCCAAGGCAGGGAAGCTGTGTGTCCCAGCCATGAACGTCAACGACTCTGTGACCAAGCAGAAGTTTGACAACCTCTACTGCTGCAGAGAGTCCATCTTAGACGGGTGGGAAATAGTCTTTTGAAAAAATAAATCAGTTTGATGTATATTATATTTTCATTTTGCAGGGTAATTAAAAACCACCTCCTTTCTGCTCCGCACAGTCTGAATAAATGTCAGACTGCCCGTGAAATATTTGTGTTTCTCTCCTCAGCCTGAAGAGAACCACTGATGTCATGTTCGGGGGAAAACAGGTGGTGGTGTGTGGATACGGAGAGGTGAGGTTGACTAATACAGGCTTATACATAATGCTGAAATACTAACATGTCACATTAAAACTATTTTAAATCCACCTGTGAAAATGCACAGATTTAGACGTCGGTTAGAAGCCAAGTAAGATAATAGTTTGCCTTCTTTATAAAGTAAGTGGACGTTAAAGGTGCCGTCCTTCCAAACCGATCGGGCAGGCAGATTGTTTGTCCCCACCAGCATTGCACTGCTGAATAAACTTGGAAAAGAAAACACTTTAACATCAGTGGGGAATGATACAGCACATTACTATTATATTATGCACTGTAGAGTTCCTCAGGTTATGTGTATTGATCTTTGGTGGTTTTTGTATTGGATTATGTTGAGTTTCTTCATTGTGGTGGATGTTGTTTTTGTCTTGTAGTTGTCTGTCCATCTGACTTATGATAAACGATGAATTTCGAAATGGACCCAATTAACATTTACCACTGTTGATTATTGAACTATCATTATTAATTATTGCGTCTCATCCTTGTCTTCCTTAGGTTGGCAAAGGCTGCTGTGCTGCCCTCAAAGCGATGGGCTCCATCGTCTACGTCACAGAGATCGACCCCATCTGTGCCTTGCAGGCCTGGTGAGGCTCCACTTTTTGGTTTTTCCTATGAGTCACTGTCGGTGTTGACAGCACATTATTCTAATGCTCTTTATTGTGTTTCTCCTCACTACAGCATGGACGGATTCAGGCTGGTGAAGCTGAACGAAGTAATCAGACAAGTGGACATCGTGATCACCTGCACAGGTTGGTTCTGGTCTCTCTTTGTCTCTGTCTCAAAATATATAAGAAACTCTGCAGTGAGATCTTGAGATCATCGACTAATCACCTCCTAACAGCTGCATGGGCATTATTTACCCAGAGAGAATAACAGATTTCATTATATGCACCTAAAACATGGATTTCACTGTTCTGTCACTGTTGGTTTAGTAGGATTGGACAGTTTCAAAAAATAAAATAGTCACAGTTCTCCTACTCTGTCGGTCGGCTGTCATTAGGAGACATGACTTTAACCTTTTCCCTCTCTCCATCAGGCAATAAGAACGTGGTGGTGAGAGAGTACCTGGACCGCATGAAGAACGGCTGCATTGTCTGCAACATGGGCCACTCCAACACTGAGATCGATGTGGTCAGTTACCAGCCAACACCAACTTAATAATGCTTGTTTTTCTTTCAATATCTCTGACAAGGAGATTATGTTTTCATCTGTGTTCGTTTGTCTGTTCATTAGTTAGAAGGATGACGCAAAAACTACTGAACAGATTTTGATGAAATTTTGTGGAGGGATGGGGCCTGAGAAAGAATTAATTAAAAAGTATCCAGACAAATGGATGGATCCAGGTTTTTTTTTTTTCAACATGGCGAGATAGGGTGTTGGCTTTGGCGGTAGGTATGCACACTCCGAGGGACCCTCTTGTTTATATTTGTGTTAACTTAAGAGGTTCAGACACAAGAGGAAGACGTGACTCAGTTCTCTGCTACTTGCGCCCTTGAAAAGACCAAACATGTGTTCTCAGCTTTTGGCTAATAGTAAAATATGGGTGATCGTTTGTCCAAACGGAAATGAGAAAACAAATGGATTAAGGCAAATGACTGTCGATGGTGTTGTGCTCACCCTGTAGACGAGCCTGCGGACTCCGGAGCTGACCTGGGAGAGGGTGCGCTCTCAGGTGGACCATGTCATCTGGCCCGATGGCAAGAGGATAGTGCTGCTGGCCGAGGTACACACACACACACACACACACACACACACACACACACACACACACACACACACACACACACACACACACACACACACACACACACACACACACACACGACTTTGAAAGCGCAAGTCATTACAACTAAACTCAAATTCCATGATGAGTCATGCTCTGTCACATTTATTCAAAAGTTCACTGAATTGGGTAAGGAAATTGTATATATATATATATATATATTTTTTTTTTTTGACATGCGCACACACCCCTGCATAGACACATGTTGGAAAAGGTTGAATCTATGTGTGTGTATTACATACTGTGACAGAATGAGAGCAGTCTGACAGGGACAAGCAGACAGACAGACCGCCAGCCAGTGTCTGCATCTCTGCTGCTGTTTTATCTGCAGCAGGTTTCAATCCCTCCTCCATCCTCATCTCACCTCCCTCCAGATCACAATGTTCCACACAGCTTTCGTTCCTAAACTGTCACCTATTTAACAAGTAAAAAAAACACATCTTTCATATGTCTAAAATATAGAGCATTTAGGTAACAAGTTTTTTTTATTTTTGAAAAGTAGATCTACCAAAAAGATCATTCCCCTTTTTTCATAACTGTGTTTCCGAATTTAATACTTTACACTTTACACATATGAATTCTGAGCAAAACTGGATTTCATTGCTAAACCTGGGAGAAAGATGAGCCACAAACACAAGTCTGAGCAAAGAATCTCAGCTGTGGAGGCTCTTTGTGTACAGTATGCAAGGGTCAAGAAAACCTATTTTTTCCACAATTAAATACACACATTTAATGCAACTGCAATCCTACAATGTGCTTCTTATATCTGCAGTGTGTTTTACTCGTACATACTGTTCACACCACCTCACCTTCTGCAGCACTTGATTTCCACCAAAGTCTCTCTCTGCAATGCAGCGTCTCAGACAGCTGCAGTTTATTATTGAGGAGAGAAAAAAAATGAATCTTTACTGTCGTGTCTGCTGGTGTAAAATGATGCACCACAGCAACGTACAGAGATGGAGGAAAAGTAAACTGGTCAAAGTCAGATGTAAGAGAGGTTAAGTGATTTTTTTTTTCTTTCTTTTTTTTACTTTCTAAACTTTGAAAGAAGATTCTCACATATAATTCTCATGCTAAATTTTATTTGCAGTAGAGACATTTTGAGCACACAGCTCTTTTCTCAGACTTCTGATTAATATCCATCTATTCTAATCTATTATGAAATGAAAGATAACATATTGAGTAATTCTTCATTAAAATGTCTAAAAACCACTTGACCTATATATTTTGTTGACTTGTGTACTGACATTATTTAAAAATGTTATGTTATGTAACAATGTTAATATTTTTCAAACTTCAAACTTTCTCTTATCTTGTCAGAACCTCTGAGTGTTCTTCCCTCATTTACTCTAACTTTAATCTAACTTTAAATTACTTTTCCTTCCTCTTCAGGGTCGACTGCTGAACCTCAGCTGTTCCACTGTGCCCACTTTTGTGCTTTCCATCACTGCCACGACACAGGTAGATTGATTTTTGTCCTATTTACACTCTTGTAGATGACTTTTGCCTTGCACTCGCTTTGTTTTTATCGAAGAGTCAGGAAAAAACATTAAGATGTTGTGTGCGTTACACTTGTTTGTGTTTCTGTGCAGGCTCTCGCTCTGATAGAGTTGTACAATGCCCCAGAGGGACGCTACAAGCAGGATGTGTACCTGCTGCCCAAGAAGATGGGTAAGATTTACTGGCTTTGATGTGTCAAAGAAAGACTACTTATAATACTGTAAAACAAAAGAACAGTAGTATGTAGAAGTCTTAATCTCTGTTAGATAACATAAACACTGTAAGCGATCAGGCCAGGGAGATGAATAACCATGTTGGCTTCTAAAATTGCCACCAAGCGAGGAGCTGATTGCAGAGGGTTTGTTTTTGCCCCAGCAGAGAGCCTGCAGGCTTATTGCATTTATCTCTATAGACGACTCACTCAGTCTCATCTGTTCAGCTCAGTCGTCTCACTGGATAGCAAAATCCTTCACAGTACAATGAGTCCTGCATACGTAAAGCCCACAGCATGTGTGCAGCGCTGGCCGCCACATTTGCCATCACACATGCATTGTACAGACAAACATGCAGGCAAATGTAGGTCACCCTGTCGGTGACATCACACACACACACTGACAGAAAGATGGAGAGAATGTGCAGTGGAATACGATGAGATGAAGAAAGGAGGGCGAGGAGATGGAAGACAGAAAAGAGATGGAGAGATGATGAATCCCAGAGTTTTTTCCCTCTGTCATTCGAATGATGAATCTGCCACACACGCCTGTTGAATGTTAACATGTTCCTTCTCTATCTCTCTCTCTCTCGCCCTCCAGATGAGTATGTGGCCAGCCTACATCTGCCTACGTTCGACGCACATCTCACAGAGCTGTCAGACGAGCAGGCCAAGTATCTGGGCTTGAACAAGAACGGACCCTTTAAGCCAAACTACTATAGGTATGAAAATGCCTCGGCACACTCAGCCTGGACAGTTTTAAATAGATTATCACAGTTGTTCTGAGTGTGTATAACATTATCTGTGGTTAAGCAACATTTTACCAAATCTGATTACACTGTTGAATCTGCTTATTCAATTTAAATCCTGTTTCTTATAAATCCCATCTATTAAATAATTAGTTTCTCAATTAAAAAATTATTATTATTATTATTATAGTTTACATTATTAATGTAAACTACTTTGTAGCTACATCCAAAAATTAAATTTAATAAATCTGACATATTAGGATCATTTTAACAATATTAACACAAGTTCAGACTCCTCTTTTTGACATGATGCAGTCAGTGAGATCGTCACCACTCTGTTGATCTAATTAAACTCCAAATACACTGTTCCACAGTGTCTTTGGCTTTATGTTGAGTTACTTATGGGGTTTAACATCCATTAGTCAGTCAAGCGTCAATGAGCCAAATCTCTTACTGACTGCTTCATTAAGATGTGGACTTGATCAGAGCCTCAAATGCACCTCCAGTGGGTTGTTTTTCTTCCAGTACTCAAACGTCTAATTAATATCAATTCTTCAAAAATAATTTGGTTTTTATCCTTAAACTGTATACTAAGATGGACGGCGCATCTTCCTCTTATTGTACAAAATGTAGCTCAAATATCCCAGATAGGGTCGCTGCCATCTTGTGCTGGTGACGCAGTCTCAGCTGTCAATCGTGACATTTTCCCCTGTTTTTATTTGCATCAAATAACTTTAATAAAACCAAACTTAGAAGAAAATTCAATTTTTGAACAAACATCATTGTGATAAGAACTACTTAAAATGATAAGATTACGTAACATGTACGCTGAAAATGTCCCATCTGCAGACATGGAAGAGGCAGGGATTATGACCTATACTGTAACCAGCCATCCAGATGTTTTGGCTTCACTTTGGGCAGCTGTCATGTCGGCCATCTTTACATAGTGTGTATAGATATATCAGTGATCTGTTAACGGTCGTCTGATGGAAACGTAATGATCCCAATCTGACTGAAACCTCTCTCTGTGTCTTTAAGGTATTAAACCAGTGTGGGAGTCGGACTGTGGAAATACCAATTCTCCATGAATCGCACAGACTTGCAGAGGAGGAGGAGGAGGACGGAGAGGAGGACAGAATAGTCAACACACTTGCTTTATATTCGTGGGGAGGAAGTGGGGGGAGCTCCGACCGAGCCTGAAGAAGAAGGGGGTTGGCGGAGAGGAGTGGATTTCCACGTGCTTATGGCGGCCGTTTTATTTATTCACGCTTGACGACAATAATAATAACATTAACTCTTAACTCTGCGGAGCTGCTCCTGCCATTCGCCACTAGCTAGCTCCCCCGGCGTCGTTTTCTTCTGGGAGATGTTTTACTTCCCTTCCGCTCGGCGTCACACCACCTCTCGTTCTCTTTAGACGCTCATTTGTGTGTCGAGTTGTACGTAACCCCTTCATCCTCCCCTCCCCATTGCCAGATCTTTTATTGTTTAACTATTAAAGATGAAATTATTGATGCTAAAAAAGATATATACTATATAAAAAAAAACTTGATTAAAAAAAATCTGTGTGAATGAAGGTGACCTTTTGAAGATTTAGTGACAGACACTTTTTCCTGTCCTTTTTTTGTTGTCTTTCTTTTCTACTTGTAATTATGTTTTTGTTTTCTCTTGTGTAATATTTGCGAGGGCGGGGTTTAGGCGGGATCTCGGGGTCCAATCATATCATGTCTTTTATTTCATCATTTCATTGAGATTCACTGTCGTATCTGTTTTTAAACACTTTTTATTATGCGGTTTTGTTCTTGCCGAGCAGCCTGTAGTAATTGTTTATTGCTTCTTTTTTCGTATGACCAGTGAAACCATCTCATTAGCTGCTTCTCTCTCGGCCTCCAGCTGCTCACACGTCACCAGTGTTGAAGTCATGAGAAAGTATTTCATGCTTAGTGAGCGCTGAACCTTCTTTCAGTTTGTCTTTTCCTTTACAAAGAGACGATACTGTAATCGAAGCATGACAGGTTGTCAGATCATTACAAGGGTTATACTGTATATTTACATATTTATACGGAAAACTTACGATTTTTCTATCTTTCTCTCTCCTGCGCCATCTAATATCATAACTTTTGGTAAAGAAATCAACATGCGTCATAAAGATAAAGCAATTAAATGTTCTAATGATAAATGTGATAAATGTACTTAAAACCCGGATTTTTTAAACTGTGACAAAACACAAACCAAATGTGGAGCAAGCTGTTGCCAGTCCGGTACTAACGCAGATTTCCTCAATCAGGTCGTCTTTAATGTATGGTGCTGTGTGGATGTGCTGCACTGACCATACACAACACTACTCTTTGGTACTTGCTGATACAGTGAATCGGTTCATCTTTAAAAATCTGAATTCCACCAGGATTTATTTCCATCCACAGAAACACAGCAAGCTTCTCTGCAAATTCATGTGCATTTGCCTGTAAAGGAATTTGTCTTTTTAAGATCTCAAAAATATATTTGAGTTTCTTCTTCTTCCTCACACCTGCAAGGCTTAGATCCTTCTTCTTTAATGAGCTGCACAGTCGTCAACCTCCGGCGGCTCTTTCCCGGTTGATCTGATAAAGGAAATTAGAAAATCCTGACGGTCATTTCACCTGACAGCCGAGTGAAGCCTGCTGCCACTGGCTCTTAACTGCACCTGAACCGTTCTCTGCCGGCCTCCTGGGAGACGCCGCCGGCTCTGCTCCTGCAGAAAGGCTTCAAATTGTTTAAGCACACCAGTTTGTCGGCTGAAATGTTATGGTGTGTGGAAGTAAATTTGATTTTGTGTTGAACAGGTGAAAATGGCACAAAAAGCTTTACCAGTAAAATAAATACTTTGACTGGAATGAAGTACAAATATTTCAACACAATTTATGCAATCTTTTTTCTTTTGTGACATGAGTAATATCATTTTACAGGAATAGTTTGACATTTAAGGAAATCTACTCATATGCTTTCTTGTCGAGAAGCTCGATACCACACGTCTGTATTCTGAATTTGAAGCACTAGCTAGTTAGCTTAGCTTAGCATAAGGATTGGAAATAGAGGGCAGCAGCTAGCAAATGGTGACAACAAATGTCCACCGGCACCTATATAGCTAATAAGTTTACTAATTTTAATAATAGATTGGTTGCTCAAATTGTACAGAAACAGAAAATGTCAGAATGACCGTTTTAATAGAAGGCTGAACAAGCTGTGACAATACTGTGGGATAACTGATATTGTTACACTTTGCATTAGTAGAACATTCAGAATTTATTAGATGTAGTGGTCTGAACAGATTCTGGTGTCAGAAGCAGTCTCAGTTTCCCCCTCGCCTCCACTTTTATGCTTAACTCCTAAAATATCAAACTATTCCTTTAAATTCAAAGCTGTGTGGACAGACCTGCTCCTCAGATAAACCTGCCGCACACCCACAGTGACGATTCCGTGTAACCTCAACACTACTCTACCGATGTTTGTGCACCCCCCCCCCCCTATCAAAGTGTGACCTGTCGTCCGTGTAGTTCTTAAGTCTTATTTTTCCGCTTTTTGTATTGAATGTGTTAAAGAGTAAATGTACCTCTTGAAAGCTGAGGTGTGTATGTGAGTGTGTGTGTATAAATGTCTGTGTGTGTACACGTCCTCTCTTGTAGGCCTTGGTTGCTTCGTTAACAGCTGCCTCAGGATCCTAGCCTGTGTGTCGGGGAGAAACCATTTATTTTATAAAGTTTTTATTTGTTTTTGTCAGTTGTAAGCTGACCAAAACGTGGGCGGGCGGGGGACGACACCAGCATCATATGTGTGTATATATACCTATTATATACATATGACAACCTTTACAAGTATAGGAAGGAAAAAGAAGAATCGACTCCTGTATTTATTGTTGTAAATCCTCATGCAGTGCAAACTGGCAAAAATCCCAAACATGTTTTAAGTTGTCTAATAAAGAAAAAAAGAACCCTATGTTTAAATATTGCAAGTGATAATGGTAGATTATGAGCAATAATTACAAAATTCTGTAATCTTAATGAATAAAGATGTAAAAAATTGTAACCAGTGTGTTTTGTCTTGATTTACACTCTGTGTGTGTGTGTGTGTGTGTGTGTGTGTGTGTGTGTGTGTGTGTGTGTGTGTGTGTGTGTGTGTGTGTGTGTGTGTGTGTGTGTGTGTGTGTGTGTGTGTGTGTGCAGCTGCTGATGTCTGTCAGAGTCACAGGAGTCTGACATGCACAGATCAGCTGTGAGATGTTGTTTACTCCTCACACATAAATTGCATCACAGGATTCAACATCATCAAGATCAAGATGTGAACATTTTATCATAAGCTCCATGTTTCTGCTTCTGCCCTGTAAAAGCTAAAAATGTCTAATTTACACCTCCATCAACACAATATACATTTTAAATCAATATTCAATCAGTTGTATTGGCTTTATATCTATGTCAGATTTGAGTCATCTGTGAATAATTATTCATCATGAGCTCCCCTGCTGTCCTGCCATGTGGTCACACTCAACCAGGAGCTCCCGCCCACATTCAACTGTACAATCCAATCATGTCATCTTAAGTGGTTTGTGTGTGTGTGTGTGTGTGTGTGTGTGTGTTGCAGCCAACCCCCACCTCCTTGTATCAAAAATTAACTGGCTCCAGAGAAGGGAGTGTGACAGGAGGTGAAGCGGGTGCATCTAATGGTCGCTCCGCTCCTGTTTGCCAGATCTGGACCACGATTAAGTAGCAAAACATCCTGTCAATCAAAGGTGGCCCAAATTTGTTTGGCGCTATATGAGCCATATTCACTTTTAAAAGGCCTACTTCAGGCTGGCGTCCATTTTGTCCAGGCCACAATAAGGCCAGAGAGATGCCGCACAACTGCCTTGAAGTTGTTATAGAATGTGTTGCTGTATAAACTGAGGTCACATTACTATTTAGACAAATTATTACATTCAATGAACTTATCGAATTTGATTATTGTTCCTTTTAAAGCCATTGATGTATTGGCACATGAATAATTTTTCAAACTATGGTTTAATATTGTTCATAAAATCACATAAATCAAATTTTATTTGTATAGCCCAGTTTCACAAATCTTAATTTGCCTTACAGAACTAAACAAGGTGTGACATCCTCCGCCCTTATTCCTTGAGACACAAGTGAGGAAAAAACTTTTAACTAGGAAAAAACGTAGAAACTTCTCAAAAACTGGGTAAATTAAAAAGTAAGTAACATAGAATTAAATATTTTTTTAAATGATAGAATAAAAAAATAGTTATCAATATATATCAGGATCAATTGATTGATTGACTGATTATCAGCCCAGCTGATGCGCGCTCTCTCTCTCTCTCTCTCTCTCTCTCTCTCTCTCTCTCTCTCTCTCTCTCTCTCTCTCTCTCTCTCTCTCTCTCTCTCTCTCTCTCTCTCTCTCTCTCTAACCCCGCCCTCTCGGGGCGCGCAGGGACAGTGAATCAAACACACTTGGCTGGCGTGCAGGCGGAGGAGAATCAGACCCTGAACTTGTTCTCCGGGCCGAGTCGCTCGGTGTGTGTGTCCGCGGAGCTCCCCCTGGTGCGGCGCAGCGTCAGCAGCTCTCCACGCCGGCCCGGCATGCACCAGCCGCGGGGGACGAGGAGGCAGTGAGCCGCAGAGACCCGGAGAGATGCAGGCGGAGGACATGGAGGTGCCGATCATCCATAACCTGAACGATACCGGAGACAGACTGAGGCCGAGGGGGAAAGATGTGTTCAAGGAGCAGCAGAAGGAGTCGGAGGTAAATTCGAGAGGCGTTTGTGTACAGTGGGAGACGGCAGCGTGTGGTGTTGGGGCACTGGAGGTGTGTGTGTGTGAGAGTGTGTGAGAGTGTGTGAGAGTGTGTGTGAGAGAGAGAGAGAGAGAGAGTGTGTTAGAGAGAGAGACACAGAGTGAGTGTGTGTATGTATGAAAGAGAGAGAGAGAGAGAGAGTGTGTGTGTGTGTGTGTGTGTGTGTGTGTGTGTGTGTGTGTGTGTGTGTGTGTGTGTGTGTGTGTGTGTGTGTGTGTGTGTGTGTGTGTGTGTGTAGTTGTTGCTGGGGAGTTTTCAGACTCAGCTTTCCATGCAGTGTGTGTGTGTGTTTGTTTGTGTGTGTGTGTGTTCTGAAGCATACACACATGCAGACAGACAGGCTCACAGACACCAAGGTGCTATTTTGGCACCGGCTCCTATAAATAACCCAGCAGTAATCCTACAGTGGTGCCCAGTGAGGAGGAGGAAGGTGGGGAGAGGTGACTGCTGCTGTCAGGACCTCCACCACCACCACCAGACCCACTAATACCATTAACCTCCCACTATTACCACCAGACCCACTACCATCACCACCACCAGATCCACTACCACCACTAGACCCACCACTACCACGAGACCCACTACCACCAGAGTCACTGCCACCACTAAACCCACCACCATCATCACCACTACCACCAGACCCACTACCACCAGATTCACTGCCACCACTAAACCCACCACCACCACCACCACCACTAACATCACCAACAGACACACTAACACCAGCACCAGATCCACTACAACCACCACCAGACCCACTAACATCACCAAACCCACTAACACCACGACCAGACCCCCTACCACCAGCACCAGACCCATCACCACCATCACCAGACTACCACCACCACCCCTAAACCCACCACTATCACTTAACCCACCAACACCAAACACACCATCATCAAGCATTGGATTTATTATTATTATTCTCACTATTGTTTATAATCTACTGTTTACTCAGTCAATGTCAAAGTTGTGTTTCACATGTGTCATGTCTAAGAGAGGGATTTCGCTGCTGTAGATGTTTTTGTCATGTTTGCAGTGTTTTATAAGCCCATGCAGTCTCTGCTAACTTTGGTGCATGACACCATGCACCACTTACTCAATCAGTTCATCACTTCGACTGTGACATACTGGAAAATAATGAGAAGATCTAGTTTGATAACATACATGACAAAGAAAAGCAGCATGTTTGGCATTTGACTTGAAAAATAACTAAACTGATTGTTTAAACAGGCAAATTCTATTGACGGACAAACCAAGTTATTGACTAACTAGCTTGTCAGCTATTAACGAAAGTGTTTGGACTCAGATTTATGACCTTTGCAAAATACACAACTGACAATAAGCTAAATCAGAGCTTAAATGAGTAACCGACCAGGAGATTGAACTCAGATGAACTGGCAACAATTTAGATAATCAGTATGATCATTATAGTAATTTATCAGGCAGTAAATAATTCTTCTAAAAAGGTTTTGTCTCTTTTAGTGTAAATTGTAAAAAAGAGTGTTGGTCGCGCATAACAATGTAAAGATGACACTTTGGGATCATTTTGAAAAAAAAAGTAAAACTATTTTCTGACATTTTGTGCACAAAAAAATCAAAAGAATCAAAATTGTCATCATGTTTGAATAACGTCTCCAAGCACAAAAACAATGGAAACCATAACTCTTCAAAAAGTGCTCATAATTGTGTTAATTTCAATTACCAATTAATCTTTATCCAATCAAAAAGGCTTAGACCTAACCTCGGATCACGTTTATCATGTGATGATTTCATGAGTGTTTGGAGTCGCCCTCTGAAATCTGGACCTGTAAGTCTCCTCTGGTTTTGTCGAATTGAATTCCACGTGGTTTACGATTAATCTGATGGGGGCTGTTCTGCTTTTATTCACATCTTGTAGGTAAAATGGGTTCATATTCGTGGGTTTCTCAGCCCCTATACAGATGTCATCATCCAGGGCCAACACCCTCCACCTATTGTGTGATCACATTGAATGTTTTTTGAGGGAATTGGAGCATATTCATGTCCTACTGTTCTGGGAGGGGGGGTGGGGGGGTGGGGCGTCACTGATAGTGTATTGGATGAATGACAGAGACATTGAAAGCACTTTTCAGAGCCGTGGGCTGATGCTGATGCTTCCTGGCCTCAGTGCACCAGAGACGCGGCGTCTGTGATGTTAACCTCAAATCTGAGTCGCTCATGTGTGTGCGTTGACCGTGAAGCAGTCATGTGTTGTCCATGTGGCAAATGTTGGTCAGAGTGGGGGTGTTGACGTCGTGCCTGGTGTTTGCACGCTGATGTGGTGCAGGGTGTGTGGCCGTGCCAGGTTGGCGTGGGGACGGATTTCGCTGTCAGCTGGCGGCTGAGCCAGTGAGTGAGAGAGGGAGCGAGAAAGAGAGAGGGGGTTGTCTGTGTTGCTGCTCGAGGGATTGAGCAGTCAGTCACTTTTACATCCTCAGGTGTCAGTGGGCTCTTTAGTAAACACCTCAAGGACGGGGGGGCCACTTGGTGATTTTGATGAAGTCTTAAAGTCAAACATTCCCTGAAAAATGAATATTCAGTCTTTATAAAGGGACATTGGTTGGTTCCAGCTTTTTAAACGAGAGGATTAGCTGTTTTTCTCAGTTTGATACTGTTGCAGATCAAGAATCATTTGGTTTTGAATTTGGGTCAAAATAGGAGACAATTTGAACATGTGCTCCAACAAATTGTGACAGGTATTTTATATCATAGTAAACAGCTTATTGATTAAATTAAATAGTAATTGAAGGTTTAAAGGGAAAATCATTGTAAGTTTAGCTTCACACTTTATATCACGAATTTACAATCTTTGGACTCCTTTCCTTTCTTTTTCAAAAAACACTATTTTCTTTTCATTCTTTTTTTTTTTACATTGATATTAGTTAAGTTATAAGTTATATTATTTCGAAGGCGTTTGAGGGTTATTTAATTTAAGAGCTACTCCAGCAATTCACTAGTGCACTTCCATGAATGGGATTCACAAGAAGCAGATTTAAAAAGAACATGGGTTAGTGTCAATTTAAGTCCTCAGCAACAAGCCCAAAATTGATCCTACACTTACTGTAATATGTAATAAAACTATTATAATCTTGAGCTCCGGCTGCACCCACATCTCCAAGCTAGGACACTTATTTGTAAGTGCATCTTTAAAAAGGGAACTTGAGTCGTGGGTCCTCCATTTAATTTTGATGATCTGTTGATTGGACAAAACATAACAAATTTAAGACGTCCCTTTGGCCTTGTGGACTGAGCTGATCATAAAAATGTTTGTTCATAATGAGACGCATTCAGTAATATAAAAACTTGTGAAGGGACTGTACAGTGGCAGCAGTGGATGAATGTTGGTGTATGGATTTTTTTTTTACTTTGATCATTTAAGCAGCAACCACAAAATCTGCAACATGTTGTTTTCTAATGCTGCAAAAACTATGCCCCTCTTTGAATTTCCAAATATGTGATCAAGTTTTCATGAATAAGATTATGATCTAACGACACGGTCACACAAACTCGAATGCAGGCAAATATTGAGGGTCAAAGTTCGCCAAAGTTGAACTCCACAGGAAGCCACGTCGCAGATTTGCTTCGCCACAGGTAGTAATGGTTTTATTCGGCCCCTCGCTTGCAAAGATTAGAGGAGAACAGGAGGTTCGCTACAGATATATATTCAAGTATTTGTGACCGTACCCTAGTAATAATTTCTGCACATTATCATATGAGAGCTAGCAGAGAAATTGCTGTTCCTAATTGGCCCCTTGCAGCTTGATCACTGCAGAGCATTTACACAAAGGTGGTATTATGTCATTTACATTAATTTGTGGTGTAGGAAGCTAAAGATGACCCCCCCCCCCCCCGCCCTCAGACTTGTGGGTGAGTCATCCGTGCCCCCAAGTCGTTTTTCATTTCCTGGTTTACAAGTGCAGTACTGAAATCAAACCACATTACTGCGGCTCGGTGTCATAAACAAACCGGTGGCTGACGTGCTGCTGTGTATTTCAGTTGGTGCTGACTCGGAAGCAGCAGGTATTTATACATGACAGCACACAGCAGTTATTTAACCAGGACCGCTGACTCAGAGCACATCCTTATTTACAGTCGTGGGCTGGTCCGGGCCTCAGGGCGGCTCTCACAGGGTTTAACACGTCTGACGCTCGGAGCCTGGAGGCCTGCCAGTGATGTCCTTTAAATCTCATTAACATGACATGAATCTGTAATCATCCTTGTAGGGAAATTCCATCAGTTCAAGTCTCACACCCAAAAGATAAACAGAGAAAAACCAAGAATGTTCCTGTTGCCAGCTTGATTCTTATACTTCTGTTTCCCTGCTGTTCGTCCCAGGAGGTGATCTCACACATGTATCCTGGTTCTTTTATTTGATTCTTTCTTTATCATATGGACTTATTGGAAATCCACTGCCTGGTTTGTATTGCTACATGCTTTTTTTATTGTGCAGTATTAGCTTGCTTTTAGTGAGGTGTGACTATATATGTGTACTGAGGATGTGAACTCCTCTGTGAGCTTGTTTGCTTGTGTCACTGAAGTTTGTGTGTGTGTGTCTGTCTGTGCACTTGTTAACTAGTTTTTCATCACTAGAAAGAATATGAGGTTTTATTATAGTCTGTATATAAAGATGGACGAAGCCACCATCTTGCAGTTTTGACATCATTCAGAGCCAGAATCTGCGCAGTAATGATTGAAGTTTGGAGCCTTGGCATTGAGGTCCTGCCGATAAACACTTAAAGCTTGGACATGTGCTAATCACGGGGGGAGGCTGAAGTCAGATCTGAGAGAAAGACCCAAGTCTGACCACAGCAGCTAATCTGCTCTGCAACAGGGGCCATGTCGACTCCTGCGTCCTGTCTTTCCTGCTGGTTTATTGCTTCACTGGTGCAGCAGGACGGATGAGAACCTCCTGTGACTGTTCAGTCTTTCTGATTTAAAGTGGCGCTGTAGCTGTGTGTGCCCATTGAGAGCACCTGTAATTGTGAGTGGCTCCGGATAAGAGGAAGTGAGAGGGAAAGTTATGTAAATTACCTATCAGCAGCGTGTGGAGATCCAGCAGATCACACACACACACACACACACACACACACACACACACACACACACACACACACACGATGAGGCAAAACTGTGAACGAGCCTAAAGCATGTGTGTAGGTGATGTGTAGAGCTGAAGTGTGTACGAATGCAATTGAGTGCAGAGTAGTGGTAGGTGTTGCAAAGTGTGAATAGCCTGCAGTGTGTTTGTGTGTCTGTTTGTATGTGGGTGTGAGGTCATCTGTGATTGGCTGAGTTCAGTGTTACACTACTGCACAAGCTAATGTGGGTTTTCTTGTGTTCACAGAGCTCCATGGACTCTCCCAACCTGGAGTTTGAGTATGGGGACACGGACACAGTCACTGCTGAGCTCTCAGGTCAGACTCCCCCACAACTCACAGTGAAATGTTTTAAAATCATGTTTTTTTTAAATGAATGAATATTTGTGCACAGCTCCATTTGCAAACACACTTTTCCTGCATTTTATTGTTTTCATGTCTGATGTGCTGCTGAAGTCATGAATGGTTTTCATGTATGACACAAGATCTCACCCACACAATCATTGTAATAATATAATAATATATTAATATATAATAATAATACCTGTTTCTACTCAGCATGTAAATTACTGTGTGCTAATGATTGGAAACATAATCCTGCATCTGCACTCACTATATGAACAACACCATAAAAAAGAACAACTAGAAAGGCACTCGGTAGAGCGCATACCTCTGCCAAAGCCCTTGAATTCAATTAAGCCGCCAAGATTCATGAAGCACTATAGTGCAGTGCCTGTTCTAAACCAGCCTGTTTGGAATGGGCTGTTTGTTTGGCCTGTGGTGATGCTGGTTACAGTTTTCTTTCTGAAACTGTAAAAGTGTCCTGCAGTAATTGAGCCGTGACAAAGTAAAGACTGGCTGCTGGAGTCAGTCCACAGTACCCTGTTTATTCAAAGTCCGGTGAAGCTCGACTCTGTATGCAGAACCCCCGAACTGGAGAATCAGTTATTAATATTGAACGTGTCACACCAAGTTCAACACTGCACTTCCTTAGGCCCTTAACAATACAAAAGCCAAGTGTGAAGATAATATGATGAAAAGTTCTGGAGGAATATGAGCCACACACAGAGAGACAGAGATTTGGGGGATTATTAGATAGATTCCCTGGGAAATTGGTGAAATATCCAATTGCAAGTCCAGGATTTGTCCCATTGTCCAAATCTGCGCCTTAATTGAAATGGCTCTCTCTTGGTCAATGTCCCATTCTTTCACCAAGTTTTGTGGAGGTCTGTTCAGTAGTTTTTGGGGAATTCTGCTGAAAAATCAACAAACCAACACACAAACCAATGGACAGGGCTGAAAACATGGTGGAGGTGATAACCTGACACGTTGTAAAAAGCTGAGAACAAAATGTTCTGGTCCTGACATGTTTTTCAGACACAATCTTCATTGTAAGACTAATGTTATGCACAATCATAAACATCTGGTAACACTTCATGTGCATCCTGGTTTATAAATCCCAAAAGAGGCATAAATGACAGAGAAACCAAATTCAACAATGCTGATTGACATGTCTTATTGTACTCGAGTACAAGTAGTTTATTCCCATGTATTATTCAGATTCCTCTGCTCTACAGTATTACGTGTTTGGGGGGATGCCAGTAGATGTGTATGAGAGAAACATTTAATAACAGCATTGATTTAAAGTCAAAGTGATTGTTCTCCTGGTGGGTGATTTGCCAATAGTGTTGGTGAAGCACATAGACAGTGGCAGCAATTTTCCAGCGACAGGTTCTCATGGCGGAGGAATGACGACAGATTTCAGAGCAGGACGAGATGCACAACCTTGACGGATGTGGGGTTTGGCTATAATTCTATATTATTGTGTTCACAGAGCTCTACAGTTACACAGAGGAGCCGGAGTTCGCCCTCAACAGAGACTACTTTGAGGAGGACTTCAGGAGCCATGGTACTGTGTGTGTGTGTGTGTGTGTGTGTGTGTGTGTGTGTGTGTGTGTGTGTGTGTGTGTGTGTGTGTGTGTGTGTGTGTGTGTGTGTGTGTGTGTGTGTGTGTGTGTGTGTGTGTGTGTGTGTGTGTGTGTGTGTGTGTGTGTGGCGCGCCTGATTGCATTGTCAGGTTAGGTTCACCCAGATATCCTGAATATGTTGAACTCACTTCGTAGTAGAGGCCACAGGTGTGACTGTCAATGCCACTGGTACAGAAATGTTAACACACAACAGGGTCACAAACACGCACACAACCAACACAAGTCCACAGCCAGCAGACCAGCGCTGATACGGCTGCTGTTGTTACTTGTTTATCACAGAGACCTTGACAGCTCCTCCGACTGTGTGGCTTGTGTTGACTGACACAACAAGACTGAGTCCCTTTGTGTAGCTCTGAATGCCCCGACTGGCTCCAGTTTACATGTTCCAAATGTTCCCATGCAGCATTGTTCTGCTTTCTCAACACGGTAAGCACAATCAAATTAATGTAATTACAAGAAATAACTACATTTGAGATTGACCAACTATAATTATTCTATTGTAAGTCCATTTCTTTTGTTTCTTTCCTTTTGTGCTATTTCTCAGCTTCACACCAAAAGCTGTGAAAGTTCAGTTTTCTCACGTCGAACGTGAGCCAGAGCTGCTCTTCACTGTGTGTCTGTGGGTTTTTATTTTTAAACCGAGTGGTGTGAGGCGAGGGTGACCAGGAACATCAAAGCTCTGCTCTTTTAATCTGTTCAAAGGTTGAATATCCCCGCAGATACTGATGGGAGGGGCCCCATCCCAACTCTGCGATTAATGTGTCTTTACCAAGAACAAAGCGGATTTTCTGACATGAACTTTGACATTATTTTCAGTTTGACAAAGAGATCAAGCTTTAATACAGTGTTTCTTTACTTGATGTGCAAAATAATATTGATGCAATACATTTGCTGGAAAAATCCTTACTTCAACATACAATTGTGATTGGAATTTCTTAAAATGACAGAAACCATCTCTGAGACTCATCTCTCTGACGTGCAAGTTTTTGTGCGGCCTAAGTCCCATCCATTAACATGGAGGAGGAAGGGTTTATGACCTATACTGCAGCCAGCCACCTGGGGCGAATGAGATGATTTGGCTTCACTTTTGAGGAGTTGTCATGTCATGTACAGATATATACAGAGAAATATCCTCCAACAGTTCCCCTCAACTCTAAGGTGTGTTTAACCTCTTTTACATCATTGTTTTGGTTTATATACAGCCTATGGTTTATTTTCAGTTTCTCCTATTGGTGCTAATCATTTCAGTAACAACCCATTTCTTTGGAATGAAGGACCAATAATGTTGAAAACATTGTGTCACACAAAGACCATTGTGAGAATAAACAAGACGACACAAAGGTCCCAGGGCTCTGTGAGCATAGACAAAACAAAAGCATCTTTCCCTTTGGACTAGAGCGAGAGAGCCAGATGATCTGTGTCCTCCTCTAACTCACAAGTCCTCTCCTCTCCGAGTGCAGATGAATAGCAGGATTAGATGAGAGCTCCGGCTGCTGTTTTACAGAGATAGAGCCTGGAGCTGCCTCTTTGCATTACAGGCTTTTCATTAGTGTGTCTGTGTTTGTGTGAGCGCTGCATGTGAGCTGCTTTGTGTGAGTGTGTGTGTGTGTGTGTGTGTACATCACGTCCACTGACAGTTTACTCATCTGTGTTTTTCGCATCTAGCTTAAAATATATGTCTAATTCTAAGATGTGAGTTGACAGAGTCTACTTAGTAGAAGATCACTGCTCCTCTGATCATGATGATCATCTTGACTCTTAAGCTGATTACTGTCTACTTAATCGAATTCTCTATCCAGAGAAGGCCTGCTTGTCATTTAAGTTGTGTCTTTTTTGTAGCTTTGTAAGATCTGCTTTACATAAGTTTATGCTAGTGCTAATAATCCTTTTTATACGTCTGCGACAGCCAATGGCCTGGGGCATTATGTTTTCCCGTAGTTCCTCCGTCCGTCCCATTCTCGAGAAAAACGCGATATCTCAAGAATGCCTTTAGGGAATTTCCTAAATTTGGTACTAATATTCATTTGGACTCAAGGAAGAACTGATTAGATTAAGTTGGTCAAAGGTCAAAATGTCAAGGTCACAGTGGTTTTTAAAAAAGTGTTGTTTAGCCTCTTGAATGTGATATCTCAAGACTGCTTAAGGTAATTTCTTCAACTTTGATCAGTTGTCACTTGTACACAAAGTGGTACAGTGGTCAAAGGTTAACCCTTTCTATTTCTTCTGAAGTTTTTCCGGTCACTTTTTAATAAAAAGATAACATAAAGAAAAAAAGAATCTATCCTTGAACTGTGTGTTGTCTTCTAGGCAGGAGGTGGATCGAGCTGGCGGTGGAGGAGCAGAGGACGTACGTGATGAGGCTGCTGGACGCACTGGAGGTGACGGACAGAGACAAGAGGCTGAAGGTGGCCCGAGCCATCCTCTACCTGGCTCAGGGTACGTAGACCTACCACAGTACAGCCAGCAACTTTCACAGCAAACCCACCGTGTCTTTATAGAAGGAAAAATACAGCTGTCACTAATAGAATTAAATTAGTGGTTCCATTCTATTTTCGGGTCCTATAAGTCATGACATTATTACTTAATTCTTTTGCTCTGAATCAAATGTTTAATGGTCACCATTAATCTTGTTGCTGGTCGGCTTTTTTGTGGTCAGGATTTTCTGAAACGTCAATAGAGAAAATGAATGGGAAATCTTCTTCTCTAGTCTTTCTAAAAGTTGGTGGTCAATGTTAGGCTGTGTAGCACATATTTTATGCTGTGTGATGTTTACAGTTTGAAACAATTTTTATGTGAGATATAATAATGTGTTATGTATTTGGGATTAACGCCGGAAAATAATCCACGCTTTGTGTCCTATTTTCCTCGCACATTTACCTAGGAGTGTTTGATGAGTGCGACACCGAGGTGGACGTGCTCTACTGGTCCAGACACAATGTCTTTCTGCTCTACGACATGGGCATCTTCACGGCACTGCTGGAGCTGCTCAGCATGGAGATAGAGTGAGTAGGCTGCACTGAACATGCTGGGGATATATGAGTCATTAAAAAATTGTATTTGCTTCTATAATAGAAAAAACTGCCAGATCATCAGTTACTAAAAACCAATAGCATCATTCTTAGTGAGGCGCAAAACAGCTCTTTTTAAAATTAATTTCCCCATTGGGTAAGGGCCTGCAGCAATAAAGGAATGGGGAGGGCTGTAGTATCGGGTAAAAATGCAATTATTACTTCTTATCTGGAGGTCTTTCATTGAGTGGGCGGCAGGTTTCACACCACCAAAAAGGTCATAGGTTCAATCCCTGTAAGAGTCGACGTGTTTCTTTCTCGTTACAAGATCAAAGATCTCCCAAATCCCCCATCTCCTTTTTTATAGCTCACTCAAATGACAGCAGAGGAGGTTTGTGGGCTTAGAAATACACATAGAGAGAAACCGAAATGCAGAAACACAGGAAACACGCCGTCTGTGATCCACACTTCAAACCATCCGGTGAGGACGCGGAGTGGCAGCGCCTCCTTGAAGTCAGCTTTGCTGCGGCTGGTATCAGTCGCAGTTGGGATCCAGCGTTTCTTTGCGGTTACATAAGCTGCTCTTAGGCATCATGGCATAGTCTGTGCTATCACCAGGCTGCACAGCAAAGCCGTGTAAGCAAAGCAATCAGGAAAATGCACACATGGGGCTCTGCAGGTCATGGCTGGTTATACATAAATAAGAAAGAAGAAGGCATCAAATGGAAAATGAGAGTGGGTTTGATCTACACAACATATTATTATGCGGTGGTCATACAGATTTGTATATTCTCACCTGATTCCTTTAATGTGGAGTCTGGCTTATCATTTACTATTAAACAAGTTAAATAATGTAATTGTTTACTTTTGTGTGTGTGTAAAGCAACAGCCAGGCGTGCAGCAGTGCAGTGAGGAAACCTGCCATCTCTCTTGCAGACAGCACAGAGCTCAGGTGAGGAGTATAACCACAACACTCCACATTCGTAACATAAGGACAAAGCCAATAAGTCATATGCAAAACTATTTATTTGTATTGTATTTTCCTATTTCTCAGTTTTATGTTTCCTCTCTTGTGTTGTTCGGCCTCATGTATAAACAGATGTGCAGACTTACCTGCATGAACACGTACACATCTAATCCCCAAATTATCTTCTGTGTTGCTCACATTCATTTTCAATCTTTGCTTCCACTTAATGGGATTGATTTTTGAGCAAAATTGGCTAAACACTCCTTTACACACACACACACACACACACACACACACACACACACACACACACACACACACACACACACACACACACACACACACACACACACACACACACAGCTCCCCTGTTCATCCCCCGGATGAACACTTAAATATAATTACAGGCAAGAGGAGTAGATTTGCAGCTAATAACAGCAGCAAGATTGAAAACCGTTGTAGTTAGTTTGAAAAAAGTGAAGCGCATAAAACCCATCAGGTGAATGTGGATGGATGCTGCATTATTCATCTGGCAGAGCCCAGGAATCATTTCCTCCCATTTTTATAGGCAAAAGCAGACTGCAAATATCCAGTGTGGTTTTTTTTATTCGCCATTTTATTATATTAGTTTTTCTGACATGGCGATCCCTTGTAAGCCTATTGATGTTGTTTATGGCACCAATTATATGCCTCACACACACACACACGGTCAAACTCACCTGTGTGCATGTTTCTTTTCTTTGCAGAGTGTTACTGAGCATCATGTATTTGATGGTGGAGACCATTAGAGTTCAAACAGAGGATGACCGACCTGAGTGGATCGCAGCCAGAGAGGCCTTCAAGAATGAGTTGGGTATGTGTCATTCACTTCTGGAACTACACAGTGCTATTTTCTGAGAGACCTATTCATATATCCATACACACAATCCAAACACATTGGCTTTGACCATGTCTCTTTAGGTTCACCTCTGTACAACGGAGAACCCTTTGCCTTGCTCCTCTTCACTATGGTGACCAAGTTCTGCAGCATGAACGCCCCACACTTCCCCATGAAGAAAGTCCTCCTGCTGCTCTGGAAGACGATACTGGTTAGTACGTCACAACCAGTCATACATGATGTGTATTATGTTGTATTTATGCAAATTACCAACAAAATGCACAAACCACGTATAGATTTATATATATATACTGTGTATAGCATTACATTTCCCCACGCTGTCTTACTGTTGGTCCATCCTTCTGTCCAGTTCACCTTGGGGGGTTTCTTGGAGCTCCAGCAGATGAAGGTGCGGGGCCGGGAGCGCCTCAACCTGCCTCCGCTACCGGAGGACAGCATCAAGGTGGTCAGGGCGATGAGAGCAGCCTCGCCCCCGGCCTCAGCCATGGAGCTCATCGAGCAGCAGCAGCAGCAGAAGAGGGGCCGCCGCAGCCGCAGGGTACAAGACCTCATCCTCCACACACAAAATCTGAATTCATAAATAATTTCCTGGGAAATCTGTGGGAATGTCTAAAATGTCGCAATTAGACAGAAATGTCCCGGATCTACACCAAAATTAAATGGGTTCTTCTCCAGCCCATGTCCCATCTTTTCACCAAGTTTCATTGGAATTTGTTGTGTAGTTTTTGAGTAATCCTGCTGACAAACAAAGGAACAGGAAAACATAACTTACTTGATGGAGGTAAAAATACAAGCGCTTAAGTTTCTTAACAATATTTTAAAAGACACTTGGTGTTTAACCAGCAGTTCACTTATCTCAGTAACAGAAGACAAAAGTGTGTTTGATACATTTTAACTCGACAACATAACTGTATTACTAACATCACATTATAAAAGCTAACCAAGACTCATCTCTCCATAATTTGCCCTTTATATTGTTGGACAGCTCCATCCGTGTCAGGTAAATTTGATTTGTTAAATTCCCTCTGTACCTCTTCTTTCCAAAAGTCCAACTTCATCAGTTCCCTGTTGTAAGTCAGTGACCACAGATGATCTCGGTGCTGGTGTCGGGAATCTCAGCCCCTTGTATTTCTCGTAGAGCTTTGACCCGACAGCCTCTTTCTCTCTCTCTTTCTAACTGTCTTATGGTTTCTCATTGCCCGTCTCCCTTGTGTCCCCACAGAGTGCCTTTGTTGATAGCTTGGAAGGAGACAGTCCCTTTCCCAAGAAGCAGGTCTTTACCCACAAATTCCCTCGTTTTCCTTCTGCATTTTCCTCTCTGCATCGAGCTGGACTTTTTTGCACTCCTCTCCCACGTCCTTGCAGTCTTCTCTTTCCCGTTTCCTCCTCTATCTGCCCCCGGCCTTTCTTCCTCCTTCTTCCAAATTTTTCTGTCCTTCCCTGATCTTCCTCCTCCTGTCATTTAACCTTGTCCAAGCTTGTTGGTGTTTGCCCCAGTTTTCCCCTCGCATGTTGATTTAGATCTGATCTGTGTCAAGAAAGAAATGGATCGGAAACTCAAACATGTAAAGCTCTTGAGTCATTGTGGTGTTACATTGCTCTCTGCCTCACTTCATTTTCTCCACCTGCATATTTTTCACTTTCCCTCTCGTTTCTCCTATTTCCCTCTGTCCTTCACTTATCTTCCTTTAACGCTTTGTTTTATTTTTAATCCCCACCTGTCTCCTCCATTCCCATGTACACTTTTTCAATTTTACTTTTACCTTGCTTACGTCCCTCACTTCCTCCTCTGCTCTTTCTCCTCCCCGTCCTTCCTGTCCTCCCACTTCCATCCTGTGCTTTTCCCTCTGTCTTCACCTCTCCCTCCTTATCTGCCATCATACTGTCCTCCCCTCCTTTTCTTACCCTATTTCTTCCTCCTCTGCTCTCCCACCTTTCTCATCATCCGCTTGCTGCTATTCCTCCCACCTTCCTCCCTCCTTTCTCTGCTTATCACAATCTTTTCATCACTTCTCCAACATCATACCGTCCTCCCCTCCACCTTTTCTTATCCCTGTTCCTATTTCTCTCTCCATTTCCCCTTCATCCTCTTACTGCTTCTCTGCTCTTCCTCGCACTTTCCTTCCTACTTACTGTGCCCATTACCTCCCTCTCCAACATCATACTGTCCCTTGTCCTCCTCTCCTTACCTTTTTTCTTCCTCCTCTCTCCTCCTCCACCTCTTCCTCCTCCACCTCTTCCTCTTCCTCCACTGTGGCCTGTTCAGTACATGGGTATGGGGGTTTGAGAGATAGGGCTGACTTGCTGGCTGTTATCATTGGCACTGGAGCGTTCACTGTATCCACTGTCCCCATAAAGACGGTCACCTCAGACATCTGCAGTAGTAGCACCCCCCCTGTGTAGTTTCATCACATTGCTACTGGTCTTGGCCTCAAAAGAAATCACCCTGCACTGTGGACTCTGGACTAGGGGTCAATGTCATGAAAATGCATTCATGGAGGAGGTAAAGCGAGATCATTACGAGCACTGTTTTACCTCTGCAGGTGTTTGGGTTTCACTTGACCTCTCTCTGAAATGGATGTCATTGGAATCGGCTGTCCCCTAACCCTGAAGGAAACAACATTTAGCTTGACCTCTCACTCAGCAGAGAATGGCTTCTCCATAGAGAATGGCTCACGACACTGTTTCTCCTCCTCCTCCTTCCTCCCTCTCCACCATACACTCCTCACTTAGCATTGACATTAGCATTAGCACTGTCACTGGTTCACCATACATCGACTGCACTATCTCAACTAATGTCTAGACCGCTGACTCATATGCCTGATGCTTGCACTATTGCCACACTCATTCATTAGAGAATTTGATACTGTGTGTTTGTGTGTTTGTTTAACACTTGAACTAAAATGGGATTGTTTATTGATGAGAGCTTAATATACAGTTTTAGCCATATGGGCCTTGCTTGCATTTTTTTGCTGTTTTGGTTAAACGTGTGGTAAGTCTAATCACTAATGTTGCTTGAAGTTGCTGTGGAAACTAAAGATAAATGTGACATTGATTTTATTTATTTTCTTTTTGGGTAATTAAATGTAATGTTTTTACACAATGGGACTGAGGTCAGTGTAAATTTATATGATTTTTCCAGTCCATTGGGACGTCTTACGATCTGCAAATTACAAACACACCACAAACATTATAGATTTTATTACTTTTCAGATTAGGCCGATCAGCAGATGGAAACAGTTCGCACACACACATATTCGATTTGTTTTCCAGTTGAGGACAACATATGCAACTGGCATGAATCTGAACTGAAAATGCCTGGTTAAGTTCTTTTCTTTGTGTTCCTTGTGTTACCTACCTGAGGGAATGAAAATCCTGTTTGTAAGTTTACCTGCAGTGCATTTACATTATTCATACAGTCATTTGGGAGACACCAAATCTTAAGGGGGAATACGGGAAAGTAGATATAGATATCAGCCAATAGCCATTAATCAAAAACAACTTCAGTTCTCTCCATAAACTTCACCTCTTCAAAATAGTGGCATAGTGGCAAAGCATCAGTATTGTAATATTTAAAGCTTCCCATGAACTTTGACCTCTTAACTTTAACCGCTTTACTTTGCTGTTTTCAAATGTAGGTTTTAAGTTGTTCAAATCAGTTAAGTCCATGTTGTTTGACAGTATCACACAGTATATACAGTATTCTGATCAGCTTATTCCAACTCTTCATTGAAGCTATACCACGTGTAAATGGCAACACAATGGAATCAAAAGGAAAAAGATCTGTCTTTTTGTGCATCATTTTATTACCATTTCCAGAAAGGTCAGGCTGGTGTGTTAGTTTTTATTTTATATTTTGGAAATACTTGATTTACACGAGAATATAAAATAAAGGTAAAAGGTTATGCCATCAGGTAAAGTGTGGGTAGTGGTTTTGGGTCAAGTCATTATGCAGTTGTATGATTTTGCTGCTGGTTTAATGGAAATGTCAAAATTATTGGCTGGATTTGTTACTCAGTCTCATTCTAACCACCCGTCCTCTCTCTCCCAGCCCCTGGTCAAACAGGACAGCCTGGACACGTACAACGAGCGGGACCCCTTCAAGAACGACGATGCCCGGGACGAGGAAGAGGACCCCGAGGACACGGACAGCGGCATCGAGGGCGAGGTGGACCCTCTGGACCGCGACGTCATCATCCAGCCTCCACCGCCACCGCCTCCTCTGAGACCTCCAACGGAGAGGGTCAACTTCCCCAAGGGCCTCCCCTGGGCCCCTAAAGTCAGGTTATCTGCTCAGTTTTTTTGTTTCGGATTCAGCTTCAGCAGCACCTAAGACACTTTTTAACAATTAAAGGCTGTGGCTTTGTTAGTAAAGTAAGATAAGGTGCTGTACACTTTAATTTCTCCCATACTTGGAAATGATATACAAACACTATGCTTAACTTCAGCAAGGAAGTGTTAGAGCACACAAAGCTGTGTTACAAACAGCTTATGTGAAAGCTTTCTATGGAAAATAACACAGCCATTAATTACTTGACCTCCTAAAATGATCCCCAGCAGACGTTTTAGTCTTCTAACAGCACTTAAATAATAAAACCTCCCAAGTTATGGTTGGCCACCTTCCATTTTAACCACTACATCAGAGAAACCTTGGCTGGACAACCAGGACTGAACGCCATTATCTTTCTGGAAGCTCTGAGAAATTAAAGCTAAATATAGGAAATCATCTCTCCTCGCTTTCTCATCCAGCAATATGTTCTCCATCTGTGTTTTCCAGACAGTAGCCTGTGTGTCTCCGCAGGGTGCAGGCTCGCTGCTGCTTTGAGGACATGAATAATGCATCTCAGAGAGGACACTTTTATATTATTTATCATGCCTCAATATCTGCAAACCTAAATATCTGCCGACCTAAAGTGTGTTTGTGTCCATGTCTGCAACACAACAGGCCTGATCAGTGGCAGCTTCTGAACCCACTGCACAGAGAGCAGCAGCCGATAGTGTGACTGATGAGATTTGAGAATGCTTGCGTGTGTTTGTGTGGGTGTTTGCTTGCCTTGAAAATCCTGTGATTAGTTGCCGGATACATAATTGTTGCAGCAGGCATTCAGAGATGGATCTAAAATCTGACTGCAGCCCGTCTGTGTGTCCACAGGGAGAAAGACATCGAGCACTTCCTGGAAACCAGTAGAAACAAGTTCATCGGCTTTACTCTGGGAAAGTGGGTATTTCTTCTGAGACGTGCTCGTATTATTCTTTCAAACTTTCCTCTCAGAGTCTGGACTAACTGATGGTTGTTTTGCAGTGACACAGAGACCTTGGTGGGCTTACCCAGACCCATCCACGAGAGTGTCAAGACTCTGAAGCAGGTGAGCATGTCATTCTCTCTGTAGTTTTTACTCATTTAATAGCAAATCTCCTTCTCCTTTTTCTTGTTTTCTTTGGCTCATTACAGTCTCCTAATCAATACTCCATCGCTGCTGAATCCCCTGACACTGGCATCCCACTTTAAAATCCATACGTCCTGTTTACACAGACTGAGAAGTGTAGTTACACAGATTAATGCGCCTCTGGTTGTCAGTCAGCAATGCTAATTAACACTTCTACTTTGATTTGCAGTATTTACTGTTGTTTTTCTTTTTCAGCACAAGTATGTGTCTATTGCTGAGGTCCAGATCAAGAGGGAGGACGAGCTGCAACAGTGTCCGCTGACTCTGGTCAGTTATCTTTACATTTTTTAAACTTAGGAATTAGATGCTCTTCTCATAAACCTTTGACCAAACAAGAGATGAATGGCATACTTAATGATGAAATGTTGTGTATTGTGTTGTTAAGGGGGAGGAGGATGTGGAGGAGACTTCAGCAGAGATCCTGTACCTGGGTATGCTTCCTAACCTCTCCCAGTATGTGGTGAGTAGCTGATAATAAGAAATACATACACTTCTATTGTTCTTTGTTTAATTGTCGACAAGAAAAGCATATGGAATGTCCCATAATGCTTCTTTGATTTTTTTTCTTTGCCTTGAAACACAACATCAAACTTTTCTGCTATAAAATATGTTGTTATTCCAAGTTAAAGAGGCCTAAGTCCTTTGCTGTGGTCCCAGGTTCGGATACTATAACCGGCCTTTTGGTGTCATTCCCACAAACTCAGCCCCTTAAAGTCTGTCCCATAAATAATGGACTTGAAAGTTAAAAATATATTAAAGAATTTAAATCCTGATCTAACTGAAGTATAATATAATATCTATAGTATGTCTCTTTTACATATACACATAATATAAGTGACGTAATATAACACGTTTTTTTGTTGCTGCAAACCTTTATGTGGATATTGAGCAACAGCAAATGGAGTTTTTACATTTTTCATTTAGCTGACGCTTTTATCCAAAGCGACTTACAATAAGTGCATTCAACCATGAGGGTACAAACCCAGAACAACAAGAATCAAGAAAGTACAATTTCTTCAAAAAAGCAAAACTACAAAGTGCTATAAGTAAGTGCCATTTAAGTGCTACTGTTAGTTTTCAAATTTTATTCAAGGTATAGTCGGAAAAGGTGTGTTTTTAGTTTGCGGCGGAAGATGTTCAGGGGAGATTGTCTCTATAATCAGACAGAGGAACCATTTTCCTTTGAGTATCACGATTCCGTTGATGTGTGAGAACCAATTTAAGGTCTTGAACTCGGCTAAATTCACCCTGCTCTAAGATGATGAATGTGTCAATCGGTTTTGTGTGATGTTTTTTTCTGTTATTCTTTTCCTGGGACAGATTGCCCTCCTGAAGCTGCTGCTGGCCGCAGCCCCCACCTCCAAAGCCAAAACGGACTCTATCAACATCCTGGCTGACGTGCTGCCTGAGGAGATGCCGTAAGTCCTCGCCCAGACTGCTGTTTTCATGCAGACACAGACATACAGAGCCACATATACAGTAGCTGTTTGTTGAGCATTTTCACACTCGAGTCACAAATGTTCATAAAACTCAAGCAATCCACTTTATTTGTATAAACATAGGCAAGAAAAGTTTAGATTTTATAACATTTAGATTTTTGATGGAAAACTATCAGAAATATGGTTTCTCTGGGTTGTTTTTCTGCAGGTGACTCACTGACACTGAAAGGATACTATCTGGAAAAACAGCTTTAAAAACTCACAACCTAGTCATATATTTTTATCGCTGAAATCCTTTCAGCTTGACATCGATGGAAAACTCTGAACTGAAAATATACTTGTTTTCAAAGAGGATTGAGCTGTCAGTCTTCTAATGCTTTTTTTTCTTTTATGGAGACAAAGCTGTATTATTATAGACTCGAAGGCCTCGTGTGTGTGTGTGTGTGTGTGTGTGTGTGTGTGTGTGTGTGTGTGTGTGTGTGTGTGTGTGTGTGTGTGTGTGTGTGTGTGTGTGTGTGTGTGTGTGTGTGTGTGTGTGTGTGTGTGTGTGTGTGTGTGTGTCTCCTCCAGTATCACAGTCCTTCAGAGCATGAAGCTGGGAATTGACGTGAACCGTCACAAGGAAATCATAGTGAAGGCCATCTCTGCTCTGCTGCTGCTGCTCCTCAAGCACTTCAAACTCAACCATATCTATCAGGTAACACACATAACCGTGCACAATACACACCTACAGGCAGCTCACATTAACATCTATTTCTCTTTATCTGTCACACATGCACAAATAACCCTGCACCTCCCCCAGTGCCACCTACACCGTCCTCCACCTGATTATCTGGTCAAGCTTTCCCATTTTCCCCCTCTTTTCATCTTTGTCTCCTCCCCCCACCTTTGGACCTACAGCCCCCCACGTGCCAGCCTCCATCTCAGACTGACAGTCGGAGCTATGTTCATCTCAATGACATCAAAAAACTGATTGAAAGAGAGAATATGGATGAAAAACTGCTCCTAATTATAATGTTAGAATATAATTTAGCAAAATATTTGGTTTTATAAAATGTTTTTACATCTGCAGTTGTTGCTAGGAAGGGACATTCCTCCACTGTGTTGTAATTGGCTGTTCCTCACAGTTATGGTGGTAGTGCCCTCTGATGCCACAAAAAGAGATTACACTAGCAGAATGCAGCTGATGTGGGGAGTCGTACAAACCACACAAACACTGTATTATAACAATGGACAAATCATTGAATGCAGTGAAATAAAGCAGAATCTAGCACATTTTCAACGACCTCTAAAATACTGAAATATGAGCTGATGAGTTTCAGCAGCAGAGTCGCTCCTGTTTTTCATCTTTGTAATCTCCTTGTGTGAGGTGAAGGACTTTCATTCAGCTGCCACACAATGATACAAAATCCACTGGTTCTTGACCTGTTCTCCACACAGCAAACTCATCAATGGGTTATTGGTTACAGGATTGTTTCTATCTATTCATCATATTCATCTGTCCTTTTCTATTACAACATCTAAAGAGTGGTATATGAATTTAACATGAAATCATTTTCTATAAGGCCAAATCAGTCTAGTGAATTTCTTCTTTGCATGAATTTGAATTTATTGAAAAAGTGCTGTACAAATAAAGCTTATATTATTATTATTATAATTATTATTGTTGTCAGTTGTTGCTCTTTTCCACACTGTCAGACTGTCTAACTCTTCCACACTGACACCTTCTCTGTTTCTGCAGTTTGAGATCGTCTCCCAGCACCTGGTGTTCGCAAATTGTATCCCACTCATCCTCAAGTTCTTCAACCAGAACATCATGTCCTATATCAGTGCCAAAAACAGGTAGGATCCTGTTCTCTTTCACTCTTTTACACTGGCAACGTCCCTGAATAGCACAGTTTCTCTCTCTATATCCCACCGAAAAGAGCAAAACTGAAGCGAGAATTGGACACTTGGTTTTTTGTGTGTTTTCACTTCAGCATCTGCGTGCTGGACTTTCCTCACTGTGTGGTCCATGAGATGCCTGAGCTCACAGCTGAGAGCCTGGTGAGTCACAACACACCCGACTAACTGCATAAAGGTCAAGTATGAATATGCTCTTCCAGAACTTACTATGACCTGAGTCTGTGCGTTATTTCAGGAAGCAGGAGACAGCAACCAATTCTGCTGGAGGAACCTGTTCTCGTGCATCAACCTGCTGAGGATCCTGAACAAACTGACCAAGTGGAAACACTCCAGGACCATGGTGAGGAAATCTGATTTACAGCAGAGTCTGGAGATGTGGCATGATACAAAGTCTTAAAATCTACATTTCTAAATAAATGAATATCTTGCCGTCAACTGTGTCCTATCAGTATCTGACATGAACTAAACATTAATATGTAATTTTACTCAGATCCAGGGCTCGATCAGTTTGAAGAGAAAAACTGAGGAGGGCTACATAACACATTTTCCAGCCAAGGATTAATATTTAGATCATAAAACACCAGTTCTGCTCTTCTCTTTTTTCCGATAATAACCTTTAACAGATGTTGGTGGTGTTCAAGTCGGCCCCCATCTTGAAGAGAGCTCTGAAGGTGAAACAGGCCATGATGCAGCTCTACGTCCTCAAGTTGCTCAAGATCCAGACCAAGTACCTGGGCCGCCAGTGGAGGAAGAGCAACATGAAAACCATGTCAGCCATTTACCAGAAAGTCCGCCACAGGCTCAATGACGACTGGGCGTACGGAAACGGTAAAGAAGAGTCTGGGGAACCAGATTCGTCAACTGTTTAGACTGTTCACTTTGAGCAAAGCTGGTAAAGAGAGTTTAATGATGATTGTTCTAAGCCAAAATGAGCCACATTGTTCACAGTGTATTGCAGATAGTTTTTTTACTTTTTATACATAACTGATAGAATTTGCTCAAATATAGTTTCTGTCATTATAGATTGTTCTTATGAAACTTAATATGTTTGAGCAATAACTTTTCCACTTGGTTTTCATTAGTTGAGGGAGGAAGGGGAGAGATTTTGTCCATCTTTATTTACAGTCTAAGGTACAGAGAGTAAACAATTAATAATGACAATTTGAATAATGACCAAAAAATAAATTCAGGAAGGAAAGGCAACATGGTACATATTTAAATGATAAAATACACATGAATTAGTAAATACATACATTTTGAGTATATTTACAATAACAAGAAGGTCTTATGGATATATACAAAGAAATATTTTTGTACATTATTCTTGGAATTACATATTCCAACTCTCTTTTGCAACCTTTCTTTATCTACCATCATCATTCCATCTATCTTCTATCACCAGTGTGGACATTTGACGTGTATTCTATCTTAAAAAAATGTGCAACCTCTGTAAAAGACGTTTATAGTCCTCAGGAACGTTAGATCGTAAAACAATCTGCAGCGTTCATTATCAGAGCACGCTGTGACTCGTATTCGTCATTCTCCTGGAGCTGTGGCTCAGTTTAACCTCTCAGATCCTCATAAATGAAGCCGTCACAGTGATAATTAGTCCCAGTTGTCCTCCTCCACCCTTACATGCAGCTGATGAATAGAACAAATCCTGCAGAGTAAAAATGCATTCACTCAAAGCTTTGTGATGATTTCAGGTTAGTAAATGCTAATTGTATAATTAATGCTGCATTTCTGTTTCTGTCTGTATGGTAACTCTATGTTCCAATATGTGAGAACTGCAATGGTATGACAGCCTCTGGCGACTGGGGTTGCGTTGCCATGGCAACAGAGAGACGGGGGACTTTTCAGGGTCACAGTCCCTTTGCGGAAGAGCAAGTGATCTGTCACCATTGGTGTTAGAATGAATAGATGAATAAAAGCTAAATAAGGGAGAGCATGAAGAGAAGAGATACAAAAATACTGAGAAAAGATCTGAACATTCATATGTATATTTATATAAGAATTTTTCCTCCTCTCTTCCCAGATATCGATGCACGGCCCTGGGACTTCCAGGCAGAGGAGTGCGCCCTGCGTGAGAGCATCGAGAAGTTCAACAGCCGCCGCTACGACAAGAACAAGAACGGCGACTTCATGCCCGTGGACAACTGCCTGCAGAGCGTGCTGGGCCAGCGCGTGGACCTGCCCGAGGACTTCCACTACAGCTACGAGATGTGGCTGGAGAGGGAGGTGTTCTCGCAGCCGATCCAGTGGGAGGGGCTGCTGCAGAATCCGTGATGGAGATGAGGGAGCGAGGGGGGTGGGGTGGGAGGCGGTGGAGTCAAAGGTCACACACACACACACACACACACACACAAGCCTGTCAGTTTGGTTGTAGGGGTGCTGGCGTTGCTGCAGAAAACGGAGCCCAAGGAGAAGAGGAGTGAGGAGGGGAATATTAATCTGCACATCAGTGATGTGGAGGAGAGGAGTTGGAGAAGTCGCCTCTCGGGCCCGGATGAGAGGAGAAGAGGTGACAAGCAGACGGAGCTTCCTGCGGCGAGTTCAGCACAAACAGACGCCACACGCATGCACACACACTTGATGCTAACATGTGCCTATGACTACTATGAACACACATGTAAGTGACAGGTGAGAAGAGAGGTAGCACTTCACAACAAACATCTGATATGACTGTAGCAGGAGACAGTTCTGGCCACTTTACTGCCCCTTAGTGTTACACTACAACAGAAACTCTTCTGTCCCCTCTTTCTAAAATGTTGGTGCTTTTTTAACTTACTGATTTTTTTCTTTTGTAGCGATACGAGTAGTTAAATGTTTTATGACACACAATTTTTTTCAAAAGAAGATGTACATTTAAATGATTTCTATTCAGTTGATGCCTTTTTTTTTTATTTTGTACACAGCCTATTGGCTTGTAGTTTCTCGGTGATGGATCAAGTTTTTCTTATGAATTTTATAGAAGAAAAATGCCTTTTGGAAGCAAACCACAGGGTCATTTTGATAGTCCAAATAAGTACAAGTTCTCTGAGCTATTTCCTCCAAAAAAGAAGGCACCAAAAATATACAAATATATATAATATATATACACCAGCTGTAAGTGTACGGTTTGTTTGTGGATGTTCTAAGTATTTAAAAACAAAATGCAGAGGATGGTTATTTGGGCACAAAGCAAACAGAATCTGCTTGAAGATACTGCATTTTGAGGATAGGTTTTATTTACCTATTTGATCTCTTTTAAACTGAAAATCAACTATACACTAGAATCCTTGTTATTCCAGAAAAGCTCAGTATCTTTGACATCACAGAATCAGATCCGTAATAAAATTTGTGTGCACGATTAAAACCCCAGCCATGATCAGAGTAGAAGGAATTCTGTTTGTAGGTTCATTTCGACTGCGCGTTTCAACCTGCTGACTTGCTCTCCACCTGTCTGACAACAGCACAACACGTAAAAACCACTAAATATTAAACCAGCTCCCCGGTGTCAGCCTCGCTTGTTTGAAAGAACACAAAAAAACACATGGTGCTGTTTTTCTAGCTCGTCTTCAACTGAACCTTATTATTCGACTACCTACCACCTGAGTTGAGAGCTTTCTGTACTTGAAGCACATTCACAGAGCACAGAGGCCAAATAAGCGTGGCCACCTTTGTTTCCACGTCACTGGTTCAGATTGTTATTGACTTGTGTCGATGGGTCAGGAGCCGTCATGTATTATCTGTGTATAGAAGAATCTTCTCTGTGGGAATGTGCATGGCCGCTGTGTAGTTTTGAGTATCTGTTAACACTTAAATAACTGTATGTGGAATGTCCTTTATTTGTCTAATGATGTATCCAGCACAATTAGAAGTGTAGTTTTTTAATCCTAAAGCCACAGTGGGCTGCTTTACGAGGGGTTTTATTTTTCTTTTCTTCTTCAGGAAGGTGACATGTTTGAAAAAAAACTATAACAGATTCTCAGGTTTATGGAGATAATATATTGCAACAGTTTTACAAGCTTCTGTCTCATTGTCTAGCTCACGACATGTAGTGATGAATACACATTTGTCGCATACTAAAATAACACCTCAAGCGCTTGTCCATAGGCTGTTTATAAATATCGATGACACCTGTTCACTTCCGGATACGAACACTGCTATCTTGTGCATTTGGAGTCAGTCTGCGCAGTAACGACCAAGGGATGGAGCTGCGGTAGCGAGGTCCTGTCGCTACACATGCTCAACCAATTACAAGTCAGTTTCACAAATTAAAACCAAATTGGCACTTGTGCAAACATCAGTGTGATGACAACTACCTAAAGACACAAAAAACCATCTTTGAAAGAAATATATTTGATGTGTACCATCTGCTTACAGGTGGAAGGATTTATGACCTATACTGCAGCAAACCACTAGGGGGCGATCAAGATGCTTTGGCTTCACTGTTATGTCATCCATCTTTATATACAGTCTATGATCGAAACATTTACTGAGTAGGCAAAGACAATAAGTCGTTGTTGGTTAGTATTTATGTATTTTTTGCATCTT
This sequence comes from Verasper variegatus, assembly GCA_026259375.1. Classification (NCBI taxonomy): domain Eukaryota; kingdom Metazoa; phylum Chordata; class Actinopteri; order Pleuronectiformes; family Pleuronectidae; genus Verasper; species Verasper variegatus. The sequence continues at coordinate 9,613,190 of CM048058.1, read as the reverse complement.
GTGCCAAATTAGTGTGCCATTTTCTCTTTTTAATTCATTATTGTTGCCTCCATGACGATATGTACGTTTTTTTCATTTATCACCACTAAGGTTTGCAATACAGAAATGTTGTTTTCTACCTGAAAATTGTACAATCAATGAAAGTGCTGTTTTCTTGTTTCTGGTACAGTATCTTATCAGACGTGTTTAGCATTGTTTGGATATTACTACAGTAATTGTGTTTTTTCTTACACGCATTAACATATCTGTATCGTATAGATGAATACTCAATACTGAATTTTATTCAGGGTATGTGCAATTACAGAACTATAGAGGCATTATCGAATAGGATGATGAATAACAATATCAGAGTTGCTTATTAAACAATGTTGAACAATTGTGATTGTTGGGGAAATAATTATTTGTCAGCTGAGGGAGTCGTGCAGGGTGACAGCGAGTGGGAGAGCTGGGTTACACACACACACACACACACACGTATGCAGTGAAGGTCACATCACACACTTCCTCGGGCCAATGTTCCAACAGTTCGGGTACAGCTGCTGCGAATGGGGTTGAGAGCATATGCCCCCCTGTGATGTAAAACGGCCCTGTGCTTGTCGTTCAGCCTCAGAGTCAAGATACAGTGTATAACCAGGGAAAGATGATTCAAATGTTGAGGTTTTAATCATGCATAGTTAGTCAAAACTAAAGTGGGGTCAAAGCAACAAAACAAAAAGTTTGCAAAGAAATAACTTGACAGAAAATGTCCTGGATTTATTTGAGTCGTGCAGCTAATGCACTTCTTCTCTCACAGCTACATAAAAGTGAATTACGTTCAGAAAAAATAACCCCTGAGTGATATTTCCTGCTCTCACTAATACACGCTCTGAGCAACACAACCAGTAGAGCAGGATACAGAGCAGAGAGCGTGACTCAGAGGAAGATACATGACTCACTGGTTGCATGGCTATTTAACAACAAATACACAGAAACACACGGATGTGATCCTCAGTCAGTATTTAATTCACAAATCTGTAGAATAGAATTCCTACTTGGAAAAAATATTTTCTGATTCACAATATAAAGTATTGTACAATGTTTTGTACACAGCAGAACGATAATGTTGGCTCTTGCCTAAACGTTGTGCTTTATCATCAGGCCCAGAGCTGCTTTGCCGTGAAACTCTCCCGTCCAAACCAGGCCTTGTGTGTTAGTGAAAGCTCCATCACCCTCCAACCTAGAAACACACATCAGTTCAATCATCCGTAAGATATTAAGGCATCGATAAGAAAGAGAAAAAATTGTTTTATTTAACTTTGAAAATTGATACCAGAAACATGGCTGCTTCTGTCTTAAAATAATGTCCTGTCTCTGAACCATATATGGGGGGTAATAGTGGGGAAGTATACAAGGGCTGCATCTAATAATTACTGTCGTTATCAATTAATCAACTGATTATTTTTCTTGATAAATATCAAGAAATGCTTATCCCATGTTCAAGCAACAGTGCAAAACCCAAACGTTCTGATTTACTTACTTATCGCATAAGACAAAGAAAAAGCTAATTGACACAGGCAGCACAAAATAACATTGCAAAATTGATTAGTAAACAAACAGTGATTATTTATCTGCCAATTGACTGTTAATGGACTGATATGGCACAGGAGCCTTACAGCTGCTGTTGTATTAAAACCCTCAACTACAGTATATTAATGTGAAAACTCAAAAAAACACAATGGGTGTCGAAACGGACTTCTTCTTACCTGTTCTTGTGAAATTGACCTTTGTAAGTGGAGCCATCTGAGAAAATATATGTCCCCATGCCGTGGAACATGTTGTCTTTGAATTCTCCTTCATACATGACTCCAGAGGGAAACTGCAGGGTCCCTCTGCCGTGCATCTGTGGGGTTTGTGGGGAGAAGGACAGAGAACAAGCGTGACTAACCCCAGAGAAAACACAAGCATCCAGGCACAGATGCCCGCGGGCCATTGAGACATGTAGTTGTTGCATTACCTTGTCCTCATGCCACTCTCCAGTGTATACAATCCAATTTGCTGTGGTCTGTTTACCAACACCAGTTCTAACCATTACTCCAGAGGCATTCTTGAAGGACTCCCCCTCTGTGGGAGGAAGAGAAGTTAAAAAAAAAAACATGTGCAATGTAACTGTCTTACTTGATCATCACATACTCACCATATCTGTCTCCATTTGGTAAGATGAAGGAAACCTTGATCCCTTCTTCCCCTGCAAACAAACACATATTTACTTTAACTGTCAGATTTTCGATTTCTATGTTTGAAACTTGGATATTTATCATGATTTAAAGGATCACTTTCCTTCTTTTTCTGAAAGTGAAAAGAAATGAAATTAGGCATGTGTGTGCGGTTTTCTTTCTGGTAAAAACACTGAGGTTTTGGGAAAGATGTGAATTGTAGATAGGGTAAGAGTAGTTAGGGTTAGGGTTAAGCAAGTATAAAGTAAGCTTGATGTTATAGTAGGAAATCAATGTAAGTCAATAAAATGTGTGTGTGTGTGTGTGTGTGTGTGACCCTACCAGACATCTGTGGTTCTTTCTCTCAGCTGGCAGGTCTCTCTCTCTCTCTCTGGATCAGCACCGACAGGAAACGCGGTGTAAACCTGGTAATTTCTATCAAATGAGGAAAAGTTGTGGAATAAAATATATCACTTCGTTTACTAAATTACCCTCAAATAACATAAATAAAATAAGAGATAAAAAGCTCATCTGTCTGTGTTGCTGCTGCTCGACACAAACTGCTGTTACCATGGTGACGGGTTTGCCAGGGTTATAGAAAATATATTATTTTAAACAGCGTCACTTAAATCAACACATGTCAATACAACAACATCCAGCTTTTTTCTTAATTCACATATTTAAAAAGGGTTTTATATATCCTCGCTCCCTCGGACACCGGAAGTGAAACTTTAAACTCCGAGTTTGGACCAATCAAAGAGCTGCAGGCTGCCGGTGATTTAACAGCTGTTCACAGGTCTGTCTCCACTTGTTGTGAACTTGTTATTAATGTTACTCTTTCAACTGGACTTGTGAGGCTGTACCTCTTAGCTATCTTATGACAGTAAATACAACTGTAAATGGTTTATATGCAATTGGAAAGTAACATTTTGTGCGTCTCTCTTTGCTGTCTTGTAACACAAAACCACTGAATCTTTTATTCAGCCTAGAGAGAATACATATAAATGGAATGTGTGCCTGGTCCTACCGTTACTGAAAACTTTGTTCCTTTGTGGTATTTCTTTCAACTTTGGTACAGTTGTAGTCAATATATTGCTAAAGAGCAGTTGCATCTCTGTGCATCATTGCAAAGGATAAACATTACAATGTTTCCTTTATCACAGTTTACTCAGGCACAGTATCAGTATCAGTGATACTCGGCAAAGCCAGCTGCCTTTGATGCCACACTGGTAAAAAGGCAAAAAATGCACCACAGCAGTTTCTGTTGACACCAGAAGTGCCTCTACGAGCTACCACTGCCACGATTTGAGCTGGCTGCTGGTGATGGGTTTGCCAGGGTTTTAATTCATTTATCTTTTATAAGTTTTTAATACATCCTCGCTCCCATGGACACCGGAAGTGAAACTTTGAACTCCGAGTTTTGACCAATCAAAGAGCTGCAGGCTGCCGGTGTTTCCACAGCTGATCACAGGTCCGTCTCCACTTGTGCTAAACGTAGCTTTTTAAAGAACTGTATCTGTTGTAATGCATCTAAATTTATGTTTATAGTGTTCTTAAGCATGTTACTCTTTCAACTGGACTTGTGAGGCCGTTCCTCTCAGCTGAGCTAACGCTAGCTTGTTAACCCAAAAGTGAGGAGTGTAGCGTGCTAGCTAGCTAAAGCGTGATACTTGAAACTAACTTGACCACACGTTTAAATCCCTGAAAACGAGTTGTGCCCTGCTCTTGTGTATCTTAAGCTAATAAAACCCACTGAGAGTTTGACGAGGGTGGAGTTAAACGGCCATCGCTTCTCTGTGGGGTTGTCACGGGCTGCGTGCACGGTTTGTGTTGTATAACAGTAGCCACCAGCGCTACGTGTCAGCCACCAGCTCACTGCTCGCACTAGAGTCCCAGAGAGGAGAGAGCCACCTCACAGTCATGCACTGGGTGATGTACAGTAGCTGCTCAGCCCCAAACTAGCAGCTCATCTAAACACACTTGCTTGTTGTTGGCAGCTATGAGGGGCCACTGATCTCAGGTGAGTTTTCTTTGGTTTGTCAGTAGTGTGTTTTAAGTAGACCATAGTTTTAAGTACATAGCGTGTTGTTACCTGTGATCTAACTGCTGCATTCATGTTTTCACAGAGAAATGAGTGCGAGGAGAAGAGGCGGGAAGCCAAACAGAGGAGGGGGCAAATTTAACAAGCCAAGAGGAGGTGCAGGAGGTCGAGGTGGTGGTGGAGGTGGAGCCGGTAGTAGGAAAGGTGGAGCCGGTCGATGGGACGATGACGACGATGATGATTTTAGCCTTGATTTTGGACCTTCTCATTCCAGCAGGTATGAATGGATTTTGGAAGAAATCATTTATATCATATTCATATCTGATTCTAAATGATCACATTCTTGTGTTTGTTTTGTTCTCATTTGTGTTTTACTCAGTTGTGTTTATTTGTTTTGTCTTCTGTTGCAAAACAGCAAATCATTCATGAATCAGATGTCTAAATAAATAATTATCATGATGTCCTCATTTCATCCACTCCCCTTCATCTCTCTGTTTACCTGGCTCTATCTCCAGACCTCAGAAACAACGAGGCGGTGGCAGTCGTGCTGGTGGCAGGGATGGAGGCAGAGGAAGGGGAGGGAGGGGACGAAAGGATCTAAACGGCAGAAGCGATGGGAAAAGTAGGGGCTTTCCAAAAGCTCTCCCGAGCTCCCTGGCGAGAATCAGGATGAGCCCAAAACCAGTTGAGGGCAGCAGGTTGGAGGTGAGCTCCATGCCCTTGCAAAGGATTTTCATGACCAATGAGAACCAAGAACAGCTCAAGGAGCTGCTGCGGGATCTGCAGACACAAGACTCGTATGAGCCCTATGAGTAAGTACACTCTAGTTAATGTGCATGGAATAGGCTAGATCAAATTAACTGTTAAAAATGGCATTCTCATAGTCTTTTTCAACAGATTAACATGATCTTACAGTTAGAAAGGAGCTTTTATGGGTGACTATAAGTCCACATGGTTTAACACCATCCTCTCTTCCTCAGTGAAGAAGGTTCAGATTATTCGGGGGGAGAAGCTGATGAGGAGGAATATGATGAGTTGGATCACCGTGTTGAAGGCCAGTTTTGGACCACTAATGATGAGCCTGTGGAGAGAGCAGAGAGTCCATTGTATGACACAGAGTCTGATGATGAACGGCCTCCACCTGAACCTATCATCTCTTTATTTGCCATAGGCAAACTCTGCAGGTAATGTTCAGACCTGTGTTTTCTCTTTTTGCAGATTTTGGACATTTGAAGTTTTGACAATCATCCTGCTTTTGTGAAATTAATCTCTAGTTTCTCCCATTTACTCTCTGTAGGTTTGGGTTTGACAGGGAACGCAGTAAGCTGGCTCTCGAATCTGGTGGGGGGGAATTTGGGGCCACTTTGGAACAGCTCCTCCACCAGGTCTTCAGTGAGCGCTACGGCCAGAAAGCAGTGTCCCCTGACAACCTCAAGGGAGTGCCTATGGATGAGTGTTTCAGCCAGAGGCAGGAGGAAGCTCTGGTTCTCGCTGCAATTTTTGGTGACCGCTTCAGTGAGCGCATTAGTAATGCAGTGTGGGTAGTGAGCCTGGACCTCTCATTCCTCCCAGTCAACAATGGCAAGAAGCGGGAGAGTCAAGGTGGTGGAAGACCTGTTCACATCCGTGACGTATGCAGATTCTACATGAAAGGACAAGGCTGCCGCTTTGGAGACAAATGCAAGTTCAAACACCAACTTCCTGACAAAGGGAGGTCTGGTTCCCCAGACCCAATGGGGCCAAGTCAGCCTGGATTCAGCAGCTATTCTCCTCCTGAGTATGAACTGGAAATCCGTTTCCCCAAAGGAAATCGTTACCCATTTCAGGCACCGATAGTCGCCTTCAGCACCAACAATGAATCTATCGGAGCCCCAGGGAGGCTCAGAGTGACCGAGAGATTATTTGAAGAGGCACTCTCTTCGGCAAAGAGCAGCGATCCTGTTGTTTACAACCTGACTACCTTGTGTGAAGATGAAGCTACCATGAAGGAGCTGCTGGCTGTCAGTCACCACAAATACAGCACTCCGCCGCCTGTTGTGTCGGTTCCTCCCCCCTCTCTCGCCATAGCTAAGAGTAAGAGTGTGAGGAGCAGTACAGCAGAGGAAAGCAGGAGTAGCAGTACCAGTAGTAATAATTGCTCTCAAAGCAGAAGGACTGCTCCACCCAACAACCAAAGACCCTTAGATTGTGAGTCAAAAAGTTGATTTACTAAATTTAGAGCCTGTTTTCATTTAATACAGCTGAGAATTGTGTTTATGTGCTTCTGTATTAAATCATTCACCTCCTTCGTTACAGTGAAAGAGACAGTGGAGGTAGAGGAGCTGGACGAGAGAGATGAAGATGAAGAAAACGAGGCTATTCCTGTTGTTAGCGAGAGTTACATCAATCTGAGGAAGAAGATGGTGACTAAGCACAACCCAAGGTTAGACAACGTACTGCAAGAAAACGGCAAGCTGTGCCGAGAGTTCCACATGAAAAAGGTAAAAGAGAACTGCTTTGATTGGTTTATATATTCTTACTTTACATAATTTTCCAACTCTATCAATCTATTATAATGTATTGCTGTTCTCTCCTGCTTCTCTTCACCCAGTCATCCAGGCGCTTCAGGTCCATGCTGGAGCAGAGGAGGAACCTGCCGGCTTGGCAAGAAAAAGAGAACATCCTCGACATTTTGGACCGGAGTCAGGTGCTGGTGGTCAGTGGGATGACAGGGTGGGTCACACAGAGAAACAAGTATTTGCTTTCACAAAGATTCGTACAAAGGAAGTACTATTCATACAATCTTTATTTGGATTGATTTAAGGAAAGATCAAACTGAAATGAGCCCAGAATTGCTGCTGCTCATTAGCATACTACATCATTAGATCCATTGGATATAAAAAAAAGCATTTATTTAAAGTTTTTTTAACAGACAAAACATGCCCACTCATTCTATTCCACACTCTGTATGATTCTATTGAGTTTTATTTTGTATGTATCTCTCTGCAGGTGTGGTAAGACCACCCAGATCCCTCAGTTTATTCTGGACGCCTCATTAAGTGGTCCAGCTGGTCAGGTGGCCAACATTATCTGTACCCAACCACGCCGTATTTCTGCCATCTCTGTGGCCCAGAGAGTGGCACAGGAGCGAGCAGAGAAACTGGGCAACTCTGTGGGATATCAGATCCGTCTGGAGAGCGTCAGGGTATGAACTTATTCTGCATATACATCAAGTTTATAATATTATTAAGTTGGAATCAACAAATCAAATTCTGTAATGTTTTGAACATGACATTTTGTAATCACCAACAAAACGTCAGTAACAAACAACTGGGTCAAATCATCACACTTTTGGGATGCACATCAGAGATTTTAATGCTGTCACATGATAAACCTATGGAATCAAATTTAACATGTCATGGATCTAATAAAGGGAGATATGGGCTAATGGAGTTTGACCTTTTTGTGAGGACTGTGACTTTGGTCATATCTCCTTTTAATGAAGGTCACAGAGTGATTATTTTGAAAGCTCTTTTTCAGTTTCATATTTATCTCAACAGTAAATTTAATGTGAATTGCAAAACCCCATATATTTTAGAATTGGTCACCAAAGGTAGTTTTAAATTTAGTTAAGACCTCCAGAAAGATAGTTTTTTGGGTCATTGCTGAGATGTCATTACATATCTGAAGTGACATCACTAATTAACATACGAAGTTGTTGAAGAGCAGTTAGTGATCAATTTATTACAGAACTACACTTACATCACAGTTTGAATGTTGAGGTGCTAAAAAGCAGTGATTTGACCTAAATAAATGATCCCTGGCTGGTTTTCTTTGTCAGACGTCTGCCACCAGACTCCTGTACTGCACTACAGGCGTGTTACTGAGGAGACTCGAGGGAGAGGCCGACCTCCAAGGCATCACGCACGTCATTGTGGATGAGGTGCACGAGCGCACGGAGGAGAGGTGAGACTGCGCACATCACTTGTACAGCACAGAACATGAGCATTCGTACTCTCCATCAAGCATGTTTGGATCTTAGTTCACATCTTTGGAGATGTATTCAATCCCTTCTAAAAATAGATATGTTCACACACTTTTTAATGGCTGTTTTTCTTTCTTTTGTATCAGTGACTTCCTGCTGTTGGTGCTCAAAGACCTGATTGTTCAGAGACCGGACTTGAAGATCATTCTCATGAGTGCCACACTTAATGCCAACCTCTTTTCTGAATACTTTTACGGCTGTCCCTCTATCCATATACCAGGTAATACATGCAGTGTCTATTGTACAACATAACCTGCATCATATTCCTCTTGCATGTAATTTTGCTGCTTTTTCCCCCCTAAATGAACATGTATCTCGTTCTAGGGCGAACTTTTCCTGTCGACCAGTTTTATCTGGAAGATGCCTTGGCTAAAACTGGGTAAATAAATTCTCCTACATTTCAGTAAATTAAACTTGTAATCGTTTTAGAAAAACTGTAAGAACATAATTAATTATCTAGGACTTGTTCTGTCTCTGATACACTTTACTTTGATTTATTCTCCTAGTTATGTCATTGAGGATGGCAGCCCTTACATGCGGTCAGGGAAACACAATATGTCTTCTACTGGTGGACGAACGAGCAAAGTAGAGCCGAGGAACATGGTGGACGACTTGGGTGACGACATGTGGAACTTCATGTCCTTCAGTAAGAAGGACTTTGTCAAAGACTCGATCCCAGACCAGCAGCTCAGCCTGCAGGACCTTACTGTCAGATACACAGGTGAGTTGAGAACAAACATCATAAATAGAATTGATGTTGTTTAGGGTCTCAAACTGCACATCCTGGGTCATATTCACATAAACTGCTCGTGCACATCCATGCATAAGCATCACATTTTGTTTTTGTTATTAATTCAGATACTAAAAAGTCTGTGCTGAAGACAATTTCTATGATGGACCTGGACAAGATCAACATGGACCTGGTGGAGAGTCTGCTGGAGTGGATTGTAGATGGAAAACACAACTACCCTCCAGGTAATAAAAAATAAACGAAAAAAGCCCACACTGAATATTCAGTGTACTTGTCGCTTTGAATCTTGTGTTTAGTTTAGTTGTGTTTTTGTCTCCAGGTGCAGTGCTTGTGTTCTTGCCAGGCCTGGCTGAGATCAAGATGCTCTATGAACAGCTCCAGTCCAACAGAATGTTCAACAACAGGGGGACAACCAGGTCTGTGTCGAAATGAGTGTGTGAAAGTGTTTGCAGTAACTTGTTTGTTTTGTTGTTCATTATTTACAGAGAGATATATCAGATCCAAATTCATGTATTCTAGACTTTATTTACTTTGATCTTTTATTTACTGAACACAAAAAATGACATTGGACTTACTTTCATATTTAAACTGAGAACTGTGTGTGTGTGTGTGTGTGTGTGTGTGTGTGTGTGTGTGTGTGTGTGTGTGTGTGTGTGTGTGTGTGTGTGTGTGTGTGTGTGTGTGTGTGTGTGTGTGTGTGTGTGTGTGTGTGTGTGTGTTTTCACATCAGGTGTGTGGTGTACCCTCTCCACTCAACCTTGTCCAACGAGGAGCAGGAGGCAGTTTTCCGTCGGCCACCTCAGGGCACCACTAAGATTATCATCTCCACCAACATCGCAGAGACCTCTGTAACCATTGACGACGTGGTTTATGTGATCGACTCTGGCAAGATGAAGGAGAAAAGGTGATCTAATGTTTCACCTAAATTTAAAATATATCATTTTGATGTATTGTATGTACATTTTTGATTAAATTTGACACTTAATTAGTGTATTTCTGTAAAATACACTGACAATAATGGTTTTATATTATATTTTATTCAGATTTTGGTTGTATTTTCAGGTATGATGCATCGAAAAGCATGGAGAGCCTTGAGGACTCATGGGTTTCACGGGCTAACGCGCTGCAGAGGAAGGGTCGAGCGGGACGCGTGGCCTCAGGAGTCTGCTTCCACCTCTTCACCAGTCACTGCTTCCAACACCAGCTGTCGGAGCAACAGCTGCCGGAGATCCAGAGAGTGCCTCTGGAGCAGCTCTCCCTCAGGTACCTCCATCTGTTTGCTCTCTGCACACAATGCTAACCTGCTTTGTTGTCTCTTTAGATACAAATAATAGTGTTTTATGTACAATAGGGTATCCGGATTTATGATTTATGAAAATCACGCCTGAGAACATGGCTGGGACATGTTGGGCTTTGTCTAATCTGCTTGCTTTATGAGGCAATCTTTTCTTCTGCTAGGCCTTACCTGAGGTTTTGTCAAGAACATGCAAAACAGTTGTTACCTGTGCTAATATTTACTACCCTCTCTCTATGACAGGATCAAAATCCTGGACGTGTTTGCTGAGCAGAATTTGGCGTCGGTCTTCACTCGGCTCATCGAACCCCCGGCGATGGAAAGCTTGGAAGCAGCCAAGCAGCGCCTGCAGGACCTGGGAGCTTTAACTGCAGACGAGTTGCTGACCCCGCTGGGCTACCACCTGGCCTGCCTTCCCGTTGACGTGCGTATTGGGAAACTGATTCTATTTGGCGCCATCTTCCGCTGCCTCGACCCGGCGCTCACCATCGCTGCCAGCCTGGCCTTCAAATCACCTTTTGTGAGGAAACTAAACATCATGATATTATTGACCTGAACATTGTTATGCTATAGAAATAGCCTCTATATTTTGTCCTCTCTCTTCAAGGTGTCTCCATGGGATAAGCGAGAGGAAGCCAATGAGAGGAAATTGGCCTTCGCGTTGAACAACAGCGACCATCTTGCTTTGTTACAAGCATATAAGGTACCGACAGGGATTATTTAAAATCTAAAGCACAGTATTGATATGTAAAAATATTGGATGTGTTCTGATGTAATGGATTCTCCCTCTGTTGCAGGGATGGTGCTCCGCTGCAAAAAGTAGTAAAGGGGCCGGCTTTGCTTACTGCAGGGAAAACTTCCTGTCATGGCGAGGCTTACAGGTCAGACTGTGTGTGCTGTCTGAGGCTCACTTCTCTTCTACAATAGTGTAATGCTGTTACTGTAGAGTTCCTGTTCGGCTAGCCGGGCTGTAGAGAACTGTTTTATTTTACTGGATTTACCACATCTGCCAACAGTACTCAATTCTAAACACCTTCTAATTGTGTTTGAATATTTTTCCTTGTGCAGGAGATCGCCAGTCTGAAGAGGCAGTTTGCTGAGCTGCTGTCCGACATCGGTTTCATCAAGGAGGGACTGAGGGCCAGGTTTATAGAGCGCATGTGCTCTAATGGCACTGATGGTGTTCTAGACGCCACTGGCCCTGAGGTAACACACACACACATACTTTGTCTATTATTTATTGAATCTTGTGTCTTTGTTGCCATGAGAGGATGTTGGTGAGGGTTGGTTGTGAGTAGGGATTTGTTGGGTTGTGTTGTTACTTGCTAAATACCAATAAATAGAATATGTAAAAAGATATTTTTTGACTCATTCTTGCCGTCGTGTTGAAGAAAAACAGAAGATGCATAACGCTGCATGTCGTCCCTCTCCAGGCAAACCTGAACTCAGACAACATTCGCCTGATGTCTGCCATGCTGTGTGCTGCCCTCTATCCCAACGTGGTCCAGGTGCGTTTTCATTATTGCTGTTAATTTAAAGCAAAACTTAAATCCAGTAATATCCCCTACTTACCTTCACACTCCTGTGTTTGATGCTGTGATCCAGGTACGAGCTCCTCAGGGAAACTACAAGATGACCAGCAAAGGAGCGATGAAGATGCAGCCTAAAGCCAACGAGCTTCGCTTCATGACCAAGAACGATGGCTGCGTCCACATGCACCCCTCGTCTGTCAACTACTTGGTGAGATAGAAAAGCAAATTTAGACGATTATATTCAATAGATTAAAAAAGAGAAATAAGAACAAGCCCTGTGACTCTTTTTGGTCTTCCAGGTTCGTCACTACAACAGCCCCTACCTGGTTTACCACGAGAAGGTGAAAACGAGCCGCGTCTTCATCAGGGACTGCAGCATGGTGTCCGTTTACCCGCTGGTGCTGTTTGGAGGCGGTCAGGTCAACATGGAGCTGTTCAAGGGAGAGTACATCATCTCCCTGGACGACGGATGGATCAGATTTGCTGCCTCTTCTCATCAGGTTAGGGATAAGAAAAACATAAATAAAACAACTTGAATCACTGAGTTGGAATTTCCCTTCTCCCTGAAAGGACCATTCCAATTTTTATTTTGTGAAAATTGGAAAACACAGTGATCTATTTATGATAAGCAAAACAAAATCCAATGCTCAGTTTCAAAGCTGTTTGTAAACTTTTTGTAATATTCTTTCAAGATTTGGAGTTTTACAGGGACTCCAATGAATACTGACAGCCAAATATATTTACATTTTAAAAGATTATTTAGTATGAGCATAATTCTAATGAAAATAAGTTTAGAAATTAATTATAGTTTGTGTTAAGATAAATGATTGTTTATGCAACCAGAAATTCACAGATGACCTTGGCTCTGTAACATGTGTTGTGTTTGTCGTACCCAGGTGGCCGAGTTGGTGAAGGAGCTGCGCCTGGAGCTGGACCAGCTGCTTGAGGACAAGATCAGGAAGCCAAACATGGACCTGTGCAACTGCCCCCGCGGCTCCAGCATCATCCGCATGATTGTCAACCTCATCACCACACAGTAGCTCCGCTCTTCATTAAACCCTTTTTGTCACTATCAAGGGCTAAAATGCAAGTTCCAATGTCTTTGTGTTCCAGCAGCTCTGCTACATAACACATCCGAATGTATGGAATCGGGCTAAACAACCTCAACACTGGTAAAACTAGGATTATCATCATGCCACTGTCAATCAGTGTAGATTCAGTATACATACATTTTCTTCCAGACTCGAATGAGGTCACCGTGACCTTTTGAGTCCAACTGGTCAAAATTTGAAGAAGTTCCTGAAAGGCAAACTTTAAAAACCATGTTCAAAAGGCCAAAGACATGTTTTATTAGGCCACTGGGACCTTGCCCTTGGACCATCAAAATTGAATCGGTTCATCAGTTGGAACCCATGGACTGACGTACAACCGGAAAACATGCCATTTTCTTTGTATTTTTTTCAGATTTTGTTCTTGATTGGAGGTATTCAAACATTTAACTTAAGGAAAAGTACCACATTTACTTTTTATGAATGTAACATCATCATGGATAAGCCTGTGTTTGTGCACCATTGATGCTGACGCTGCAGGAGGCGGGGTCTAATGTTACCTGCCCAATCAGATTGGTCCATTTCTCTTCTCGATATTGATTACTGAAAGTGTGAAGTACTTAAATAAATCTACTTAAAGTACACATACTTTATTTATACATACATTACATTTTGGGTGAGTCTCAAAATTACTGCTCATTTCTGCCACAATTCATAGTTGTTAGAAAACTGTCAGGAAGCAAGGTTGTTACTTTTGGTGATAAAAGTTGAGATTCAAGAGCAGGTTCACGACCAAGTCTGGTTTAAAACGATGGTCAGGTGGCCGTATTTACATGGAAACAGCTTTTTCTTGCTGTAAACATGTCAACTTATCATAAAGAAATCCTCCTAATACATTTTCATTAAGTGATGAGGGACACACCTTCTCTGGAACCCCCCACCCCTACAAATAATCTGAAGTACCACTTAACTACTGGCGTCACAGTCACCACTTTATTTCCCACCAAGTATCAGTTGACATCACACAAAGGTTTTATTGTGATTCTTCACCAGAGGCTTTTTAAAGCAAATTCTGCCTTGAGAGAGTGTTGTTGCAGTTTGTTTTGATACCAATAGAAAAAGACTAGACACTTGTTTTCCATACCAACTACTGTTTGTGCAGTAAATTGGCACATTGATTGTTGAATTCAATGTCCGATACAGTTTGTAAACTGCATTTTTATTGGAGGTTGTGTGTTTTGCTCACAACTGAGAACTTCTTAGGTCCATATTGGACTTATTCTTACAGTAGGTGCACATTTGTTGTGGATATTTATTACATATATGTGATGCATGACAGATCAAGAGCTTCTGCATGATTTTTTACATTTGCTGAATGTATTTAAATGCTACAATAATGTCAGAACCACACTTTTACAATGTGAATGCAAGTGTTTTTTTAAGTCAGGAGATTTAGGTGGGAGCGGCCAAAGAATCTGAAAACTTACTATCTTGACAAATGATTTAATCGACTGCACTAAAAATAAAAAAAGGAAAGATACCCAAAGATGCTTTTCTATTTATTTCATCTGTAATTTCTAGTTAAATTTAATGTTGTATTTGGAGACCTGCTTTGTTGTGGATGCAACGTAGGAGTTTACAGGCATGTGGACGAGGCCAACCCCTGTCATTCATGAGCGAGTCCACTCTGTCTCTATGACGACAGAATGTAAACAAATGAGTTATCACTGTCGAAGTTGAAGCCATTCAGTTGCCACTTACAACGGTGCCAAGTCCAGAGCTGGTAAGATACATGAATACACTCTTAATTTGTTTGTTACTAAAGCATGTTGTTTGTCTTAACAATTAGTTTCATGTGATTTTTATTACAGCATTCAATAGTGTAGCGTATTGTATTTTGCAGATGGGTAGAAAACCTCCTCACACTGGAAGTAGCCTTGACGTTTTTCACCATGGTAAGTATATTTGGCACTTTTTTTTCTCCTTTGTAATGTAATAGTTCAAGGTGAACTATTCGATATGGTCTTTGTGAAGGATCCAAACTTAAGCTAAGTAAATTTGTTATGTTTTCTTCAAAGCCCACCAAATCGAGGTCCCACAGTTCTAGTCCTGCCAAGAAGACCGGCAGTCTAAAAAAGCCTAAAAAGAGGTCGTCCAGTGCCAAGACCACCAAGACAGAGGGGGACATCTTCAGTCCAGCAGCCAGGGAGAACATCTACTACATCTCCCACAATGCAGTGGACTGTCTGGCATTCAGAGGCTTTGGGTGGCCAAATGCAAACAAAAAGAAGAAAGGGAAGAAGAAGGGAACAAAACGGAAGAAGAAAAAGTAGATCATAATTTTGCCAAAGCTGAAAAGCTGTTTTTCTTTTCATTAGGATTAGATTGAGTTACATTTTAATACCTTGTAATGGCACCATCTAGTGGACAAACTTGTAATAACGCCCCAGCTTAACTAGTAGTAATGTTATGCATCATCCGTTCCTCACTAAAATCTTACATTAAACAAAACTTATTCCATGAGGCGATTTTTTTTTTATCATCAGCTTTATTGTAAGATGGCCGATTCAGAATTGTTAACTGAAACATCATAAAAAGTTTGGCAGCTGTTTTTGACAATTTGAAAGCTTTGTGAAAGAATCTCCTTAAATGTAGTCGAATACAACACAAAAGGGCAAATACACACTCATGTAATATAAATGTATCTTACAAAAATAGGCTACAATGGGAATGTGCCTATACAACTAATAACTACTGTTCCAGGCACTGTTGATATTATCATACATATATTATCAGTCCTTTCAACAAATGTACACTCGTTATATCTCAACCCTGTAAAATAAATAGTTGCTCTGCAGAGTCGATCTGTTCTTGCTTCCCTCAAGGTGCAGCTTTGCTCACTCTGGAGGCTTCTTCTTGGCCTCCACGTCTTTCTTAAATGCATCAATTTTCTTGGCTATGTTTGGGACCTAGGAAAGAAACAATGTGGTTAGTATCAGTTCATTAGGTACACTGCTCTAAAACAATGCAGAATCCTGATTCGGTTTGCATGTTCTCCTTGAGTCTACATGGGTTTCCTCACGGTACTCCAGCTTCCTCCCTCAGTCCAAAAACATACATATTGTGATTAGGGTAATTGGAGATTATTAATTGACCGTAGGTAATAATGTGAGTCTCTAAATGTTGAATACACTGGCAACCTGTCCTGGGTGTATCCAGCCTCTTACTCGTTGACAGCTGGGATTGGCTCCTGCCACACCCTTGACTGGATCTTTAAACAACTATTGAAACAACACCTAACCACTAAAACACATACATCAATAACACTTGAAAGGATAAGATTTAATTCAAACTAGCAAGTATTCGTTCTAACTGGGTGTACCACAATAACTGGGGTGGGGTGAGGATGGCTGCAGGACCACATATGACATTGAGATAAGCAGAGCACTTCTTTCACTTATTGACATGTAATTGTGACGGTTTATGAATAAAGATAAAAATCCGACAAACTTACATCATAGTTCTGAGCGAGGTACATCCCCACAACGTTCCCCAGAGTGAAGCCAGCCTGAGGATGAGGCAAAACAAATGTCATTAACGAGATCTAATGACGAACATCACCTTCACACGTATGTTCATGTTTAATCCACGTAGTAGTAAAGTGTTAACTTTGGGTTGGTTCATTGTAAACAGTTTATTGAAACTGACAACTTGAATTAGCATGATAATCAACGGTTAAGTCGACTGACACATAGTTTCCACTATGCTAACCCATTAGCTAAGATAGCTTCGTTGACATCTTTCAAAAGACCTGACAAACATCGGTATTTTGACTGACGGTGTTGATTTGACTCACCAGGAACTGTAACATGGTGGTTTAATGAAGTACTTAACGAATTATCCACAGTTAAATAACCTGCTGACTGAAGAACAAACGGTGAGTTTAGAAGTTGGAGTGAAACCCGACCGAGCAGCTAGGCTAACCAGTTTGCCTGTCACCAACACTGCATCAACGCATGCGCGTGATAGCATACTATCGCGATATTTTCCTTAGCCGCCATTTTGAAGTCTTTCCCTCTGTTTGAGCTGTAGCTCTCTGCCGCAGGAGAACTACACCCCCCAGGACCACACGGAGAAACGGCACCTTTCCTCCAGCCAGTGAGTGTTGCTGCAATGGTGGTGTCGGTGGGACATTGAATGACTTTGGCTCCATCACCAAATTAGCCGCTGTTTGTGAGTTATTTGGTGCAGCACAAACATGGAGGCTCTTATCCCGGTGATAAACAAGCTGCAGGACGTGTTCAACACAGTGGGGGCGGATATCATCCAGCTGCCGCAGATAGCAGTGGTCGGGACTCAGGTAAGACGCTGGTCGTGTGTGCATTCAGTCATTTAGCCGCCATGCTAGCTAGATAAGCTAGCTTTAATGACATGTGTGAATGAAGGTAACTCTGCTAGCTGTGGATACTCCACTACATACACCGCATGCTACATATTCAGACACCACAGGGAATTACAGGCTGCATGAGATGGTTGTTACTCAGGAAGCTCTGCTGGACGACACTACACAGTGAACTACACATTGAGCTACACGCACATTGAACTACACTACACATTGAGCTACACGCACATTGAACTACACTACACATTGAGCTACACGCACATTGAACTACACTACACATTAAGCTACACATTCAACTACACTATACATTGAGCTACACTACACATTAAGCTACACTACACATTAAGCTACACTACACATTGAACTACACTACACATTAAGCTACACATTGAACTACACTACACATTAAGCTACACTACACATTAAGCTACACTACACATTAAGCTACACATTGAACTACACTGCACATTGAACTACACTACACATTAAGCTACACATTGAACTACACTGCACATTGAACTACACTGCACATTGAACTACACTGCACATTGAACTACACTGCACAGAAGGTGAACTACACTGCTGCAAAGCTCATCTGCAGTCAGCTCTGGCAGAGGCACTGAAATCTATTTTGATCATCTTCAATCACTGAATCTCTGTAGGGGAAACCAGGTCAGTGTTTGAGGAACAGACAGGTGCAATGAAGCTGTGCAGCCTCTATCTCTGGTGTTGATGGATACAGCCCTGGTTTCTCCCTCATCTAATCACTGCGGGACAATAACAAGTATAATGGACTATCATGTGTATGTTTTTTGAGACAAAAGTCATTATGTCACTCATAACTTGCTCATATTAACTATTATTTTTATATTTACACGCACATCAATTTTCAAAGTGGTGGTTGCCGTAACTGTTTTTTTCACAAACAACGGACCACATGACCTCAATATCTAATCCCTGTCTCCCTCTGGGTCTGCAGAGCAGTGGTAAGAGCTCTGTGCTGGAGAGCCTGGTGGGCAGGGACCTCCTTCCTCGTGGGACTGGTGTCGTCACTAGGCGACCCCTCATCCTCCAGCTGGTCCACGTGGATCCTGGAGACTCCAGGAAAAATGACGACGGTGGTAGGTACCAACATCCCTCTGACCTCAGCAGGTTTTCACTGCTAGGACTCCACCATGCAGGTCGGATGCTTGAATATAAGAACCTCCACCAAGGATCTGCATGTGTTTGTTATATAGCAGAATTGCACGAGAACTATTACATTTAGATGCAGATCTGGATCAGGGGGTGGATCCAGGATATATTTTTCACATTGTGAGATGCAGGATTTTAGTCAATTCCTCAAGAAACATTGCAAAGAAATTTTCCCCAAAAATCTGGCATGTGCTAATATCTACGTACAGGGAATATATGGTTTGGATCTGGATTAGGATCCAGTTTTTGTATTTCAAAAGGAAATTTTGCCTGTTTGTAGATCATTTCTGTGTATGTATCTGATCTCAATATGTAATATTGGCCTTTCAGCCATGGCAGGGTATGTGCTCTCTAAGTGCCCTTCTAGTTTCTATTTAGATTGTTCTACACACAAATGAAGGGCACATAATTAAAACTGTTGGTGTCCAGGTTGAATAGTATCTTGTGTATATATAATTTTTTCCTCGTCCTCAGATGCCAGCGACAGTTTTAAATGTCTGTTTCTTTCTTTCTAATTACTTTGCAGATGCCAGGGTGTGAAAACCCACTTGTCTTCACTGAGGTGCATTATACAGCTTTGAAATAACCTGATTTAGCCTCCTAGCTCTACCGCCATCGATCCTGCTGCCTTATTCACAGGACTAGTAACTGTCATCAGGTCTCGATCCTTATTGTGCATCTAGTGGTTTCTGTGTTTGCTTAGCCGCCTGCTCAGACTAGTTCAACACTTCATTCCTCCACGTTGAGAGTGCTGAGTGAATAGCGTGACCCAAACTGCTTTTATTGTGATTCGCAGGTAGAGAGGGTGAAGAGTGGGGCAAGTTTCTGCACACCAAAAATACGGTATGTGCCTCTGAGATGTGAAGTGTTTCACTGACAGCCTTTTGTCCTCGTTTTTTATTTAAAAAATATTATTTTTCTTTACACAGATCTACACTGATTTCGATGAAATCAGGCAAGAAATCGAGAATGAGACGGAGCGAGTGTCGGGGAATAATAAGGTGAGATGATGGAAAATGAAGAGGTCTCTTGTGTTCTCTGTATTTTTTAAAGCAGACCCCTGATTCACTGCACGGGGTGTGGCTCACATCTGTACCCTTAAATTATGATCTTAAATTAATTGTGCTGAATCTATTAAGTGTATTACTCCAAGTAAATTCAGTTCAACTACGTCTAAATAACATTAATTATGTTAAGGTATGTACTGTACATTTCCAATCAAAAAGTATATGATAAATTTGTGTTAAAACCATAAACTAAATATAATTGGACAGCATGTCTCCACTTCCTCTCAGCATCTATAAATGAAGCCAAAATATTCTGGATACGAACGCTGCCATCTTGTACATTTTGAGCCAGAGTCTGCAGAGTAGTGATTGAGCTGTGGTAATGAAATCCGGTTGATACACCTACTTGACCAATCACGAGTGGTCTAAGCTGTCAATCATGGCTCTTCACCCTGTTTTTATATCATCAAATAAATAATTAAAATAAACATTAAAGGAAAAATTCCCTAACCAGGTCCTATAAAATTCATCAACATGAAGGAGGCGGGTTTATGAGCTATTCTGCAGCCTGCCACCAGGGGCTGAATGAGAGGCTTTGACTTCACTTTTGGGGAGCTGGCATGTCGTCCATCTTTATGTAGAGTCTATGGTGAAGACAATGCATAAAGAATAAACATATTATACAGTGAGAGATGAAAACATCAGTTTGACGACCAAGTGATAGAACAAGTGGTGATCGGAAATCATGAGAAGATATTAAATTACAACATTCAAAGCTACATAAATGTTTAAGTCCACCACTTTTGAACTCATGTAATAGTAAATGATGGGAGGCTGGAAAATGACAAATATATTCCTTGCTACTTTACTTTTTTACTTATAAAACTAGGCACACATTCCGGGCTACCTGCAGGCAGAACCAGGGATTAGTGACAAACGCATATGTTCAGAGAATTACAATAATCCCGACACAGTGAGATGAAAGCGTACACAACTTTTGTTACACATCTGACAATGTGAGTAAATGCTCGAGTTAGAGTTTTGCCCTGAGCTGAGAACAGTAGATTTTACTGCAGAGCTTATACAGTAGGTTTCTCAAGTTTGAGACCACAGCGGAAAATCAGGAGTGTAGCTCAGGACAACATGGGACCCAAAGGGGGTTTGGAAGTGCTTCTAGAAAGCTGAAGGAAATGCAAATAGAAGAAGGAGGTCTTTACATAACCACGGCTCTATTATTTAATTTTTTATTGTTTTGCATCCATCGTGGTTAAAACATAAGTGTAATAAACATCATCAACACGCCCACTCGCTTGCTCTTAATTTTCCAGACATTTTGCCACTCTATTCTCACAGCAGGCTGGCTGGAAATATTCCAGATAATGTCCAGAGCAACTGACTCAGACATTTGCGTTCTCACGTACAGCACTTCCGACCAATATCCGGAGTTCAGTGCATGTCTGGAAGCAGCTTTAGTCACAACACTTCCAACAGGCCCCCTATCCTCCCCCAACTCCTCTGGGTAGCCATTAAAGACACTTAGCCACAGTTTGTGCCTTATATTTTACTTAACATTCAGGTCACAGAGCGATGCATCCATTTCTCTGAGATGTTTCAAAAACCCACGAGGTTGTTTAACAACAGTTCCAGCTGTTTGAAAGTCATTTTGGATAAAATAAACAATAAAAACTATGTGCTCTGACAGTTAGTAAATTATTTTTAACTTGTTCTAAGATGATAAATACACCAGTAAAAACAGTTGTGTTGTGTTTTTGTTCCTCTGCAGGGGATCAGCGATGAACCCATTCATCTGAAGATATTTTCTCCTCATGTTGTCAACCTCACACTGGTGGATCTGCCAGGAATCACCAAGGTAACACACGTCACCCTCCTCCTCCTTCCTAAGACGAGGCTTTGATCAACAATATTTCATTTTTAAAACATGCATAAAAAAACACAGAAACACATACAAGTCTTGATTTACCAGATTTGTCTGGTCACTGGTGTTAATATCTGCCTGGTTGATGCTGTTGTGTATTTGATATTTATACAGAGCAGTGTATTATGAACTCTGTGTTAATTCGTCTAAACTTTCAGGCTCTGGGTTGTTACAGGCTTTGATTCCAGCCTCATTAGTTCCTCCCCTCTGGTGCAGCGTGTTCATTTGACACGTTGTGTGTCTTTTCCATCGCCTTATTGTCCCCTTCAGGTGCCTGTAGGGGATCAGCCCAATGACATCGAGGTTCAGATAAAAGATTTGATCTTGAAGCACATCTCCAACCCCAACTCCATCATCCTGGCTGTCACGGCTGCCAACACAGACATGGCCACCTCGGAGGCGCTGAAGGTGGCACGGGAGGTCGACCCTGATGGTGAGAGAGACTAAGAAGAAGACATCACAATTTGATGATAAACGGCAAATAGATCTGTGTTGGTAAGCGTTTCTGTGACTCACCAGGCAGGAGGACACTTGCTGTGGTGACCAAACTGGACCTGATGGACGCTGGTACCGATGCGATGGATGTTCTTATGGGCAGAGTCATTCCTGTCAAACTGGGCCTCATCGGAGTCGTCAACAGGTCTGAGCAGTATATGTTTACTGAATATACTATAATTATACAATGAAAGTATTTATTACTCATGATGGAGATGTGTGTAATAATTGAAAAGAGAGGCTCAGTAGAGATGAAAGTAATATAATACATTTTTAATGCTGCTGTTGAAGGTCGATGTATCACTATCTATCAATCCATCCTCCTCTCTCCATCCATCCATCTTGCTTTTATCACAGTAATTACACTGTGGGTTGTTGTTTAATATGAAATGGCTTTTCCCCTTTAATGTATTATGCAGTTCACTATAGTCACCATCAATCAGACTCGTATTAAACTAGATATCATGATATTTATATACATAATGTAAGATGTTACTAATTTATTGTTATTATTTATGGTTATTGTCCAGCTCTAAATATCTCAATGTTGTGTTGCTTTCAGGAGCCAGTTGGACATCAACAATAAAAAGTCTGTGGCTGATGCCATCCGGGACGAATATGCTTTCCTCCAGAAGAAATATCCGTCTCTTGCCAACAGAAATGGAACCAAGTACCTGGCCAGGACCCTGAACAGGTAAATATAACCACAAACAATATCATGACAAAATATAACGGCACTGTACCTCCACCAGTCCACAGTTTCCTACTGAAACCACAAAAAATGCAAGATCTGCGCCAAAATGTATTGGGTACTGCAGTTTTTGCATAATCCTGCTGTTAAACAATCAAACAAATCGACAGGGGCAAAAACATAAACTATCACAAAACAAAAAAAGTTTGTCAAGTTAAAATATGGAAATTAACATGATTTATTTTAGTCTAACTTGAAGCCGAGATTTTCTGATAGTGAATTATTCAAACTTATCTTTGAGAAGAGAACAGGATTGGGACTGTGATCACAAGGTTTCATGAATAGTTTAATTTTGGGTTGAAATATGTGAGTAAAAATTAATAAAATATCAACTGAATTTATTTTTTTTTCATGAACAATGACTGTGTGAAAAGTACAATGAGTGACACAGACGTATGTGCATGGATTTAAACACCAGGACACATTAGGTTATGTCAGCATCAGTGTGTTGAATGTTCTGGCATTAATCAGCCATCAGGGGGAATATTATAATTCTCTAATTCAGACAACAGGCGTTTAGCTTCACTATAGTTCACACATCTGCATATAATCTGAGCCCTGTGCCCTTTGCCGTCACTGTCAGGTTACTGATGCATCACATCCGAGACTGTCTCCCTGAGCTGAAGGCACGGATCAACGTGTTGGCAGCTCAGTACCAGTCCTTGCTCAGCAGCTACGGCGAACCCGTCGAGGACCAGAGCGCCACCTTGCTCCAGCTCATCACCAAGTTCGCCACAGAATACTGCAACACCATCGAGGGCACGGCCAAGTACATCGAGACGGCAGAGCTGTGAGTACAGGCACACTTCCTCTGGTTGGCCACAGAGTGGTGCTGTTGCTCCAGCGCTGGGCAAATGAGCAAAATTGCTGCATTTGTTTCATCATTTAATATGACACAACTTGTGAGTTGAGGCACGCACAGCCGCTGTGAGGGAAGAGCTGACAGGAGGGGAAGGCTTCACACCACAGCTAATATCCCCCCGCTGCTGTTTTTCAGGTGCGGCGGAGCCAGAATTTGTTACATATTCCATGAGACGTTTGGCAGAACGTTGGAGTCTGTGGATCCTCTGGGAGGACTCAGCACCATAGATATCCTGACGGCCATACGGAACGCCACCGTGAGTGCAGCTGAATCATCTCATAAAGAGCGACATCGTTACAACAAAAAAACATGACCTTTTCTGCTCGATGCAGCCTATTTTAGTTCTTTGAACACAAATTGCCCAAACACTAACCGGCAGCTCCCTCCCCACACCAGGGCCCGCGCCCGTCGCTGTTTGTGCCCGAGGTCTCCTTCGAGCTGTTGGTGAAAAAGCAGGTGAAACGCCTGGAGGAGCCCAGTTTGCGCTGTGTGGAGCTGGTCCACGAGGAGATGCAGAGGATCATCCAGCACTGCAGCAACTACAGCACACAGGTTATCAGCTCTGCCCACATCCTTTTCTGGGGAACTATTTAATCTTTTCCCTTGCATACTGACATTCATATCGTTTTTTGTCGGGCAGGAGCTGCAGAGGTTCCCTAAGCTGCACGAGGCCATTGTGGAAGTGGTCACCTCCCTGCTGAGGAAGAGACTGCCCATCACCAATGAGATGGTACCTCTGCATTATCCATTTTCTACTCACATGATCTCATATCTCTGTGCTGTACTGATGACTGATGTTTTCCTCTTTTCTTGTCACAGGTCCACAACTTGGTTGCGATTGAGCTGGCCTACATCAACACCAAACATCCAGACTTTGCAGATGCCTGTGGCGTCATGAATAACAATATAGAGGTTTGAAGTCACTAAAAATAAACTAAAATACATAAATGTTCATGGCAGAATAAATAGAGAAGAGGTGTAGATGTGGATGTTACTTGTTACCAGGCCTAGCAGTGCATACCAGTATATAAAAATGATTTACTGTCATTCAAATTAGAATGTATAAAAGCAAATGAAATAAAAAATATTTTACTTGGAAAATAATCTTAGATTCAAGTTCAACAACTTTATTGTCATTTCACCAAAAATCATCTGTGCAGGGCAGAATTAGATAGTTCTTCTGACGGCAGAAGATCAGCTACATCTTTTAACTTTGAGAACGTTCTGCCGTTCACAATTTCCAGTGTCAAATATTTTATATACAAGTTGCTTAAATTCAATAATTTTTGTTTTAAAAAGGTCACGTCTAGTAAAATAAAAAATCTAGGTGATAAAGGTGGAGCGGTGAAATTCAGAAACCCCAAAAAAGTATAAAAAAAGCATACTTGAACATCCACATTATTCAGGAAACATTTTTACCTGGAGCTTTTTTGATTAACTTCGTACACCCAAAATGACAGGTATACAGAAATGGTCTGTAAAACGTATTGATTTTCTGATGGTCCACCGGGTTTTTGGCCAAAAGCAGGTTTGATGATGACACTGGTTAAGGGGATGAAGAGTGCATTTCCTTGACTTTACAGCAGAGGAAGATGCCACACTTTTCTGGTTATATATTCCTTCTCTCTGGAGAATGAATTTGACAGTTGGTCACTTCTTACATTGCCCCTTTCAATGAGTCTAGTTTTGAGTTAAGAGGAATGTTTCATTCTCCACCTCATATAATAATTCCTCTGGTTCCCTCAAACATCTTTCTGTGAAAAGGCATATTCACTTCCAGGGGAAACATAGATGATCGTTACTACGACACCATCTATGTTCCTGAATCAAGAATGTATCTTCCTTCCTTGTGATAGTTAAAATTGAAACCCATCATGTACAACCTGGTTTATAAGATGAGTGATGTACCCTAGAAAACCCCATTGTCTTTAGTTTTTCATATTTGATGAAGTGAAGTGTCTCTTGTTCCGATGCTCCTCTTAGGTAGAATTTTAATGAATTTTCCAGAAAATTATCTGCAATGTGTTGAACTAATTTAGCCAAAACCAGTAAAATCAGTTTGTGTTTTTCTAGGAGCAAAGGAGGAACAGGATGAGAGAGCTGCCCGCTGCAGTGCCCAGGGATAAGGTAAACGAAACAGTGTTATTTGAAAATGTAATAGCAGAGAAGAATATATTCTAATTGCTGCAGTGTCTTGAGTATAAAGGGGTCTTGTGCAGCGTTAATCACTCGTAGCACAGCAGCGTGAGGATCTGTGGACCAAATGCTTCGGGTAGTTTCCGTCCAGGAATTTGATCCCACATCTCCCCTCTCTCGTTCCGCAGAGCGTCTCCTCTCCTCCCCTAAAATGTCTTTCCACATTTCCTCTGTGTTTTTCTCTCTCCACTCCTGCTCTCATATTCCTGCTAGTCTGTTGGCAAAGGCCCGGCTGGTCCAACTGTGTTTTCTGGCGAGCCCCCCGCATCTGGAACAGACATGGATGGTGCCAAGGTGGGCACGTACGCAGCTCGCTGGCTCTGTGCCTGGCTGGCTGTGGGGCTGGTGGAGGGGCATGGATGGATGGATGGATGGTGGATGGGCATGGGCTGCTGGCATGCACTCTGATCTTTGTCTGCTGATGCCGTGCTCTTGGATTGCTTCACCTCGGTCTGTGTGGACGTGTATTAACAACTGTTACTTTCTCAGCAGTGTCTCTCTCCCTAAAGCTGGTCCTCCTGTCTCACACAAAGCCTTCTCCCTCCTCTCTCTCCTTTTACTCCTTTTAACACTTCGTCTTTTTGTATTAAGTCTTTGGCTGTAAGTTCATATTTAAGGAGGATGAATACAAACTGTAATGTGCCCAGTTTTAAATCTATAGCTTCTGGAATCTCTGCCTGTTAAACTTGTGGTGGCTGTCTTGCATACAACCTGGATAGGATTATAAAGTTTTATACCCATAGGCTGTATATAAAGTTTGACAACATGACAGCTCCCCAAAAGTGAAGCCTAAGTTTCTTGATTGCCCCCTGGTGGCTGGCTGCAATACAGGTCATAAACCCCATCTCCTCCATGTTAATTCATTGGACATGGACCAAACTAAAGATATATTTTTTGTTATTTTAGGTAGTTCTTATCACACTGATATGATCAGTGTTTATTTTTCAAGTTGTTTGATGCTGTAAACACAAGGTTAACGTCATGATTGACAGCTGAGACTAACTCACGATTGGTTGAGTGCATATATCAGCAGGGGCTTGATACAGCGGCATCATTCCCCGATCACCACTGCACAGACTCTGGCACTGCATGCACAAAATGTCAGCGTTTGTACCCAGAATATTTTGGCTTCATTTCTGTATAGTGGGAGGAAATGGGGATGCATCGTCTATCTTTATATACAGTGTATGTTTATACCCTAACCATCCTCTCCTGGTGAACCCTGTTCTGATGACTCAGTGGCACGGGTGGTTTGATGACAGCTTCTACATTTTTCTTCTCTTCTTCTTGGCTCCTCAGGCAGGAGGACCGCAGGGTGAGCAGGACGGCACAGGCAGCTGGAGGGGGATGCTGAAGAAAGGAGAGGAAGCCCCTGGCTCTGGACCTGGAAGCCCCTTTAAAGGAGCTGTCAACCTGTTGGATGTGGTAACGTTACTTCCGCCTGTTAGCATGCCCCGGTATGAGGATTACAGCCACTGACTGATGAAAAACACTTTTTTCTACTGTCTCCCTCCAGCCTGTGCCAGTCGCCAGGAAGCTGTCATCACGTGAGCAGCGGGACTGTGAGGTCATCGAACGCCTCATCAAGTCGTACTTCCTCATTGTCCGCAAGAACATTCAGGACAGGTAGGTCCTCCAACTCCCTTATAGATGATTTTATGAAGGACAACTCTGGTTTTCCTTTGTCACAATCATTCAGTCACTGTAGTTTATTTTGACCAAATCTTACTTACACCAATCTACTACTGTAGAAACTTGTGCCACAAATAAAATGTATTCATTAAAATAAATGAAAAGAAAAACAAATGTATCATTTACTCTTGTTTAAGTTGTAAAACAGCAGACATAAGCTGTTGTAGGATATTACTTTAAAAAAAGAAACTAACCCAAACATGGTCTAATCATCGAATTTGATTTCCCAAATAAATTATTGAATGTATTATTTATTTAGACCCTCACTCATTGAAATAAAACAATATAAGAACTTGTTTCTCTTTCTGATATATGTACAATTTTATTTTAACGAATGAAACATTAAAGCCTTTCCATATTGTTGGGGTGCAGCGTCCCCTGAGCTCAATTAGGCTACATATCTTGTATTTAGCTCCCCTCGATACCTTGACAGCCACATACACCTGCTGGGTCAAACTGAAGCCTTTCCATCTGGGGGACGACACAATCATCCGGCCGTCTTGCTGCCTTGTTCTCAACCATCTGTTCGATTTGTTTTCCCTCTCCCTCTCTCTGTGCTGCAGTGTGCCGAAGGCAGTGATGCACTTCCTGGTCAACCATGTGAAGGACAGCCTCCAGAGTGAGCTTGTTGGCCAGCTGTATAAATCTGGCCTCCTGAATGATCTGCTGACCGAGTCAGAGGATATGGCTCAGCGGCGCAAGGAGGCCGCGGACATGCTACAGGTAACACACTCCACCTTGATGGTGTGTAGTTTTCCTCGATTGAGCTAAAGCTCTCTACAGCAGCTTACAGACATGCACTGAACTCTTTATAATTGTCGGACATTCTCCAGAGAGGCTTTATGTGATAATGCAAATGTCCAAGCGACAGGCTGCAGATTCTCTCCGGCCAGCCCCCTGTTAATAACTCTGGAGAATGTCCGAATGAGCTGATGTGAGAAAACAGCAGGAGATCCTCCTAAAGGATTCACCGCAAGTGAGTGTTTATAACACGTGAGAGACGCAAAACTGAAAAGAATAAGCTGTGCCATATACATTGAAGACACCGACAAAGATATCAAGAGATCTTTAGGTGATAAGACCTGACGTAAACAAGAACGTGATCTCTGCAGAAGAATTAATTTGTGAAGTCCTGCCTCTACCTGCTGCTCCTCCCTTCACCTGAAGGCTCTGGAGAAATCTGTGTTGTTGTGAATGCATCTGAGCTGCGTTGTCCATGTTTTACAAGCAAACTCTGGACCTAATTGTGCAGGCCAGCCTGCGGAGTTCATGTCTGAAAAAGGGCTGATGTGTGTTTTTAATTTTCTTTTACACAGGCGTTGCAGAGAGCCAGTCAAGTGATTGCTGAGATCCGGGAAACTCATTTGTGGTGAAATGGAGCTGAACATGATCTGTTTTCTCCTCGTCGTGCCCAAAGGACTGACACTCCATGAACCTATCATCTCTGAACTTGAAGTTAAGGTTTTGCAACCATGAAAATGCACTGTTCTGCTCCCTGCTCAGACCTACAGTAGGTACCATTTAGGCTCACGGGCTACCTGAAAGAAATGTAAGTTGGCTTCATTTGTTATTTAAAAAGCTTGGTGTTATATTGAATACGTGAGAATGCACTGCCTCTCGTAGGCTAAGGTAGAAAGTGTAGTGGCCTCCAACTGCTCCTGGAGGAATCAAAAGGCAAAGTACTGTTTCGGTAGACAGCGGTTAACCAGTATGAAAATGAACTATTGTGTGATGAGGAAATTAAAGTTTAGATGCCATTATGGAAAATTTCTTTAGGGTTATAAAAATCAAAAAATATTGCTCAGCCTTATCATTTGGGAGTAGTTGTCGTGTGTCAGTAACTGAGGAAATCGTACAGTAATTGGTTCACTGAATTAAAATGCACTTTGCTCGTGACTCTCAGCAAACGTTAGTCCTTTCACTTGTGTACATAGTCCATTACTTTATTTTTTTGCACTGTTGGCACCACACTGTACTGTATAGAGAGGCCATCATGTTGACACTTTATCGCCAAAACTTGTATTTATTAATGTGTATTTAAGTGTGTGGATAAAGTTACAAGCACTATTGCTGCTGTAGGTTATTTCATTATGTTTACATATCTATCTACATGTGAAATTTATTGTGCACTGTGGTTCTCTGTAGATGGCTCACAAAAGAATAAATGTAAGTATTTTATTGCCACTTGAGGGGATTGGTGGAATTACTTATTAGCACCAACACATTTTGAAATTGTAAATAACACCAAAAGACACACACACAATATCAATTGTAAGGTGAATGGAGTCGCACAAGATCCACACCATAGAGTCCTGCACCCTGTGTCAGACCAGGAACCAGCAGTAACAGTTATTTGGACATCCAACAGTCTAAAGGTAAGAAACCAGCTCTCTGAATGCCTGACTTTGAAACACACAAAATATTTTGCAGGCAACCCTAGAGATGAAGACCAACACCCCCTGGATTTCATCCGCCATAAGCTGTTCCAGATGAAGGTTCACCAGTTGTTACAGAAATTATACCACTTGAGTGTCTTCGATACAGTTTTTTTAGATTTTGGATGCCCCGCTATACTGTTGTTTTCTGTTCTAGATTTTGGCTCCTGCACTTTACTGCTGTTTTCTTTTTGGCTGCTGCCAATTTTCTTATCTGGATTTTGCCTGAAACGCTTAACTGCTGTGTTTTCTTTTCTAGATGTTGACCACCGCACATCGCCACTGTGGTTACTTTTCTAGATATTGGCTGCAATGCTTCGGTGCTGTTTTCTTTTCTAGATTTGGGCTGTCACACTTTACTGCCAATTTCCGTATTTAGATTTTGACTGCTGCACACTACTACTGTGTTTTCTTTTCTAGATTTTGTACGTCAAGCTATACTGTTTATTCTTCTAGATTTTAAGCCATGATTTTGGGACACTGTCCTATATTGTCGTGCTTTTTTAAAGATTTTGGACACCACACTATGCTGTCAAGTTTTTCAGCTAGATTTTAGGAGCAGCACACGGCAGCTGTCCTTTTTCTGGATTTTTAGAAGCGTCGCAATACAGCTGTGTTGTTTTCTAGATTCCTGGGAGCACTTTTTGGAAGCGTCACACGCTTTTTCTAGCTTTTTGGAAGCGTCACACTGCAGTCGTGTCTTTTAGGGAGTGTCGCGCTACAGGCGTGTCGTTTTCTACATTCCTGGGAGTGTCACGCACTTTTTCTAGCTTTTTGGAAGCGTCACACTGCAGTCATGTCTTTTAGGGAGCGTCACACATCGTTTTCTAGATTCCTGGGAGCGTCACACGTTGTTTTCTAGCTTTTGGAAGCATTGCAATAAAGCCATGTTGTTTTCTAGATTCCCGGGAGCGTGACAAGCTGTTTTCTGGATTTTTGGAAGCGTCACACGCCATTTTCTAGATTCCTAGGTGCGTCGCAATGCAGTTGTATCTTTTAGGGAGCGTCACACGTCGTTTTCTAGATTCCCAGGAGCGTGACATGCTGTTTTCTGGATTTTTGGAAGCGTCACACTGCAGTTGTGTCTTTTAGTGAGCGTCACATGTTGTTTTCTAGATTCCTGGGTGCGTCACACGTCGTTTTTTGGAAGCGTCGCAATAAAGCTGTCGTTTTCTAGATTCCCGGGAGTGTCACACATCGTTTTGTAGCTTTTGGAAGTGTCACAATAAAGCTGTCGTTTTCTACATTCCTGGGAGCGTCACACGTTGTTTTCTAGCTTTTGGAAGCGTCGCAATAAAGCCGTGTTGTTTTCTGGATTTTTGGAAGCGTTGCAAAAAGCTATAAAACGACGTGTGACACTCCCTAAAAGCTAGAAAAACACACGCCTGTAGTGCGACACTCTAGAAACACGACGCGTGACACTCCCTAAAAGCTAGAAAAACACACGCCTGTAGCGCGACGCTTCCAAAAAGCTAGAAAAGGGTGTGTGACGAAACAAAAATCCAGAAAAAAGACACACGGCTGCAGTGTGACTCTTTCCAAAAATCGGGAGAAAGTGTGTGACGCTCCCAGGAATCTAGAAAAAAGTAAGTTTGTAACAGGACCCAAAATCTAGGAAAAAAGACACGACTGTGGTGCGACGCTTTCAGAAATCTAGAAAACAGCGTGTAATGCACCCAAAAATCCAGAAAAAGACATCTGTAATGCGAAGCTAGAAAAGGGTGTACGACGAAACAAAAATCTAGAAAAAAAGACACGGCTGCAGTGTGACCCTTACAAAAATGTGTGATGCTCCCAAAATCTACAAACAAGACAACATAGTACATGGTGTGTTTTCAAAAATCTAGAAAAAAAAACTAACAGAATAGTGCAGTAGCTTGAGAAAAAATAAACAAGGTGTGGCATCGAACATCTAGAAAACAGACAAAGTTTGTAGTACGGCTTCAAAACTCTAGAAGAAGACAACACAACAGTATGATACGGCTTGCAAAATCTCGAGAAAATGATATAGAATAGTATGGTTTGCACAATCTCATAAAAACCACCTAGTATAGTATGGCGTTTTCCTAATTCTCAGTTAAGGCCAGAGGCTGTCATACCTTGTTAAGCTCTATGAGCCAAAAGGTGAATTTGTGAATATGCTATAAAAAGCAGGTCGACGGATATTTCTCACACAGTACACAGCTGCAGTCTTACCTTTCAAACCTTGTGGCTGTCTTTTATGCTCCTTTGCCCTTAAGATCTAATACAACCACAGTTTATCCTTACGCTCATCTCCCCTTCCAAGTGTTTAGGAGAACTTATACTGATAAAGTAAAAACGCAAAAGACCCTCTCTATAGCCCATGCTTGGTTTGTCCATTCTTGGCTACTGTAGCTTACTGCTAAAAGAATTTGTCTAATAACATTATCATCTCGGGTGTTTATATTAAAAACATTGAGGAAAACATAATATGAATATCATATTCCATTTCTGCTGATGAATCCCACATACTGTACCTTTTAAGAATAAGCACTGATTTGAAACTGGTTGTAGTTTCCAAGTGGCTGCTACGTACCTCTGGTGATCCTGAATAAGAGCCTGGAGCACACCGATCTGTAGGAAACAAACATGGACGACTGGCTGAGGACATCAAGAACAGCAGACACAGGCGGAAACCGGCTAAGCCAAAGATCAGACCTTGTGGTCTTAAAGAGGGGCTCAGCAAAACAACACATGTTTACCTGACATCCAAAGAATTTCATCAGCAGATGGGGACTCACATCTAGTCGTCTATCAATCAACTAAATCCTAAGGGAAAGGCAGCAGAAGCTTAGAGCTGCAGTGATTATTGTGGCATTTTCGGTGTTCTTGCATCATGAGCAGTCAAAATGTCCCTTTCAGCTACAACTGAGGGATGTGACACTGACAGCAAATGGGGCTGAGATCAAATGTTTGCTGTCAAACAGATAGAATTATGTTGTGCAGACACTGGAGGGATCTTATTTTGGTTCAGATAGTGCAAAAATATATTTTTCATCTTTTTGTGGATTTAAGGTAAACAAAAACACGTCCAGATACTACATTTTATGAAAGATATTTTTTCATTTAATAAAATAATAAGATTGATACCACTCTGATCAGGCATTCAAATGTGAAGGTAAAACGAGCAGCAGGTTAGCTTAGCTTAACACAAAGACTGGAAATGGCTTGCCTGGTTGTGTCCAAAGATTATATTGTTAAATCCAGAATTACCTGCACCCAAATTAGAATTTAAAATTGGGGATGATAGTTATTTCTGGCAGCTACAAAAACACCCACT
Source organism: Verasper variegatus (assembly GCA_026259375.1). NCBI lineage: Eukaryota > Metazoa > Chordata > Actinopteri > Pleuronectiformes > Pleuronectidae > Verasper > Verasper variegatus. Next base: position 9,580,036 of record CM048058.1, on the reverse strand, counting down.
TGGTGAAATCATTTGTGAATAATGTGTGAATGCTTCTAAATGGAGGGAATGAATGAATGTCGCACAAAGCTTGACAAATCTCACTTCACACGTATTGGATTTACTGTGGAGTTTTTTTTAACTTTGGACAGAGTCTGGCCCAAGCTGTTAACTTTACACTTACCAGACAGATATAGAAATGGTATTGATCTGATTTCAAACATATATAATTATTGTCTTGTTTTTCTGGTTTCTTTAAATGGTGCCTACTTTAGTGGTAATACCGGCTGTAGCAACAGAATGTCAGACTTTTTGGACTTGAACCCCATTCCTCATCAGGAAAACAACAACCAGTTCCACCTACTGTTTGTGTAGCTCGGTTGATCCCCGCTGCCCAGGACTCGGTTGCTGACCCTCCAGCACACAAACAGAATAAACTATACAACCAGGAGCCAGAACACTCTTTAAATGAACTGTTACTCACAACTTCTGCTGCTCAGTGATTCGGGTCTGAAGAACATTGATCTGGAAGTCAGGCCACATTCATTTTAGATAGTTGCCCCGAGGACAGTCTTGCATTATTATTTCACATTATTTGGCTTTTCAGAGCATCAGTATATCCCATTGATATTAGCACATTAATCAAAGCTTAATTGTATAAAAAGTATGTTATTTTAGGCACATCATATTTCATTGATTTCTTGTAAAACAAAAAACAATCAGATTAAAAAATCTGCAAGCAAAGCTAAAATGTATCGTGAGTACCTTTTAGGAAATATGTTTGTAATAAATGTCCCATGAGTTAGGGGAGGGTATTGATGCCACTATCAGATCTGTATGGTGCTGAAGCCAGATGCTAGTTAACGTAGCTTAGCATAAAGACAGGAAAACGTTACCCCGGCTCTGTTAAAAAGCAACAAAATCAGCCCAGCACTTCTAAAGTTGACTAGATAGTAGCTGTGTCTCAATTCAGGAGCTGAACTCTTCTGAGGACGCTGTCAACCCCACTTTTCCACTGATAACATGGTTAGAAAAATGTAGTTTGGAGAAAATGATTTTCACTCGTGTAATTTCACAGAGTAATCAGCACATGGACATCCAGAGGCAAAGTACTTACATCATATTTCTGTCTCTTCAGTTTCTCGGTGAGCTCGTACTTCTCAGCCTCCAGTGTCATAAGCCACTGCCACAGCTCATCGGCTTTCTCCCTGTCGAGCAAAAACTAGTTAAGAAACAGAAAACTAAAAGACCATGTCAAAACTAATACAGGGAAGGGGAAGTTGATGGCAGTTTATACACAAACAAATCACATGGATCAGACTGGAAATGTGGCCGACTACAGAGCTGTGAACGATAACTGTTCATAGTAGAAACTCTCCTCACTCCAGTTTGTCCTCACTGAGGTGGTCGATGTTGAGCGGCTTCCTCCTGTCTGCCAGGATCTTCTTTTTCTTCTCTCGCTCTGTCTGCTTCCTAGCTCCCTTCCTGCCGTCCTGTTGAATGGAAGAATAAATACAGGAGGAAAGGATGAAAGAGGAAGCCAAATTTAATTACATTCATTTATTTAAAAAAACTCAAATACATGTTTGTGTGCCGTCTGACCCTTTGTTGGACGCCGGCATACTGGTGAGTAATGTTTGTCAGAGCTTTCCTCTTCTTGGCGTCCTCATCCTGCTTCTTGCGTGCGTCCTCCTGCTCCTTCCTCTCCTTTTCTTCCTGCAGCACAGATTGTACAACATGATCGGGGGAATAGAAACACCTGTTCACCGGCCAACGACTTAGGTAACCTTTAGAGTAGCTGCAAGAAAATCTGTTCATCATAACAACAAGTTTCATATTGATTTCTAACAACATGTTTTTGGCCTCTTGTGGGCAGCAGAAACAAGCTGTAAACACAACACTGACATATAATCACTAGGTTGATACCATACAGTTGTCCATTTAACAAGCTCATATGGAGCAACTAGAGCTGGGCAATAAAATGACATCCATAAACATTGCAAAATAAGTTTTTATCAGTAGCAATATAATAAAAGTTGAATATATGAAAATATATATATACTGTATATACTGCTTATGTATTGTGCAAACAGAGGTGTAACACATGATTGTTCTTCCTCAGATTTGTAAAATGTTTTACCGATTATCAAGTGTTTATCATTCCCTGCTCATAAAGAATTTAAAACCACAACTTTCATTCTGGAGCAAGAATCATTTTTTTAACTCAAAAGAAAGCAAACAAAATGCTGCATAGGTGAGAGGAACTGATAAATCTGTGTGGGTTTGTCACTATAAGCAACAACCATGTTATAATAAAAATATTTCTGCAGCTTTAAATTAAGGACAAACCTCCCCTTTGGAGACATTCATTTTAGCTTGATTCATATCTGTGTCATTGGAAAGCTGCATAAAAATAAAGGCCGCAAGGGACAATTCTGTAATGTGACATCAGTAAGCAGCACACTTATATTTCAAAGATTGGCCTTCCTCTGCTGCTTTACAGGATATCACAATAAAGAAATATAGGTGAAACATAATGGATTGGGTATTTCTTCACTGTTGATTAGGGACTTTTGCACCCAGTATCTGTCACTCCCTGCAGCCTGAGAAGATTGCTCACCAGGACACACACAGTCCCAACTCCCTAATCATATTTGGGACACTAGGTGGAGCTGCAGGGTGCCAGTCATTTATTTGTTGTATACAGCGTCATGTCCTGAAAAAGATGAGATGACTGCGATTACTCACAGCAACACGTGCCAGTCTCCCTTTCTCCTGCTCAGCACGGATCCTCTGCTGTTCAGCCCTCTCAGCACGGTGCTTCTCCTGCACACCCACACACAAACACATGGTGTGATTCAATGCATCACTCCAGTGATCTTGGCCAGTGTTCCTGGAAGACTTACGATCCTGTTAACGAGAGTGATGAGTTCCTGCTCGTCGTTCTTCCGCTGGATGAAGTGGGCCTCGATCAGAGAGTGCAGCTCAGCAAGATCCTTCTCCTGGCACTTCTTCTGGATGTCCTGCAGGCACACACACACGTTTGAAGTGCTGTTCTTAAGAGGACCTCCTTTTGTAACATTCTCTTCTCAAATTCTCAGTAAGACCAAGTACTAACCCTAGTTCACCCCCCTCTGTATGTTTGTTTGTTTGTCAGCAGAATTACACAAAACCTGATTGGATTTCCACAAAACTTGAGAAAAAAAAAAGAAAATAATCAGGCAATTTTAGGAAATTGATATTTGTTCTAAATTCACAACACTGTGTGTTTTATCTGTGATGCTTAAAGACATAGTTTGACTTTTGGGAATTACACTAATAGACCTTCTTTCTGTGCATATCTTTGCACTAAAAATAAATGTCAAGTCAGTTAGCATAGCTTAGAATGGCATAGCAGAGCGTGGAGACTGTAAACAGGGGTAAACAGCTAACCTGGCACTATCACAAATAAAAAAATTGTAATCATCCAAAGCAATCCAATATATCTTGATCGGTTCACCTGTACAAAAGCCGTTGGTGTAAGAACTGCTTCCTGTCTTTAGGATAAGCTACTGTAGCATCATATTACTGAATAAATTAATCATCTCATCAAATGCTCAGCAAGAAAATCCCCAAATGTCAAACTTTTCTTTTGAAACGGCATCAATCACTCACATCAAAGTCGACTTTTTCCTCCCTCTGGTATCTTTGGCACAGCCATCGCTGGAGCAAACGCTCTAAAATAAAACATTACTGGGTTAGAAGAACTTTTACCAGTTTTTTTTTACCAGTTCAGCAATTGGACGATATAAACACTGACAGAGGACTTACTTTGGTTTGGGTTTTGGGTCATCTACTGTCGTGAAAAGAAGGGACATAAGTTAAGATACCACCTTATGCTCATATACAGTTTATTTTATATTTGTTTATTGATTCAATCTATTTTGTTTTTAAGACTAAAATGTTAATACTTAAAAAAACAGTATATTTGTCTAAATTGTGCATCTCACATCACAGTGTTTGATCCTCGATAAATACAATGACAGAGCTCACTGAGCCTGACTTGCTCCCGTGGTCTGGGAACATCTGAGCAACAGATTATTAATCACAATACAAACACCCTCAACACACACTCTGACATATGTACTGTGTCGGTGAATAATCGCTTTCTAGATTCAGCACAATGGTTTTTGTATTTTTTGTTACATTCCTGTCTGTAGCCATTTTATGCATGATGTCCAGTGCAGCTGTCACATAATGAGCAGCATGTGTAACACAATGTACAAGTGAAATCCACTGCTCCTCCTCTGAAACAACGAGGGGATCTTCATAATATCCCAATATCCTGCTTTTGAAGTAACACACAGCTTTTACTCTGGCAAGTGTTTGTGAGCATGTGTTGCAGAGCACTTGTTTTGCAGCAGTTGTCAAACACACACATCAGCTAGACAACAACAATGATCACAAAATCCTCCTCAGCAGCGAACAGTACCTTCATCTGCAACTGGGGACTCAGAAGAAAAACTCAGCAGGCAGAACACAAATGGATGTACTTTATTATTTGCAAAAGCTATTTCCCTCCGTGCTGATATCTGCTTTGTATAATTTGATTTGGAAAAGTTTCCTGACTTCCAGGGGAAGAAATAGAAAGTCTAAACAACATCTGAATGCTTTTTCATACTGAGTTTACAGTGGAAGTATTATCTGGGTTTCAGGGCATGAAAGCTTTACCTTCAGATGGCGGAGGCAGTTATTTTATAAAAGTGTATTAGCCGAATAAATATAAAGGCATGAGGGGAAGAATAAAAAAGAAAAGCATTTACACCACATATGAGTTCACCCGCAACAGGGAATTGAAAACGCATTATTATCATTTCCAACAAATATATGGTGTTCTCTCCTGAACTCAGTGACTGTGAAACATGGTGGGGTACAGAAGCCAGAGTGATATGGTGTTATTTAGTCACACCATGCATTAAAGCTTAACAACGAATATATGCTCCCTTCTTCTGCAGGCTCTTTGTGGAGGTGATGTGAGCAGACAATTCAATGATCGGTGGAAGAAATGGAGAATATCCGATCAGTAAATATCCTGTGTTATTTCGCTACGATGAACATTATCTAAGGTGATGGTACAGAATGTGCAGTTGAGTTAGTTGAAAGCAGTTTGTTTTTATTCCATTTATAGTATTTTTCTATATTTTCTTACACTTAAAAGTACTTATTACTTTACTGATGGGACTTAAAAAGGTTGATCTTATCTTAGCAAAGATCAAATTACAAGGCTCCTTTTTTCCCAAATAAAAACAAGAATAGCTCAAGCTCAAGTCAAAGTCTATTGTTGATTACTTCACTAAAAAATATGAGAGCAGAACAAGTCATTACCATCAACGGTGGGAGGAGGTTCTGAGGTGGTGAGAAACAATAATTAAATAATTATGAGAACATGATTACATGCAATAAGAAATACAGTAGAATAAACAAGATGATGAAGAGGTTTACAAAATGTCCAAATTGAAAAGAACAGTTTCAGATGTTTAGAATCTGTTGATCTTCAATCAGCCAAATTGTATTTGTAAAGCCAATATTCAGAAATCACACAGGGCTTAACAACCTGCAACATCATCTGTCCTTAACACTCGACTACAGGGAAAATTACCAAAAAACCTTTTAGGGAGGAAGTAATCTTCTGCCAGTAAATAGATAAAACTCCAAAAATAATCTGAAGTGGTTTTTCCTTGGATCCCAGTTCTAATTATTTGTCTGAGTTGAGTGTAGACACACTTTTCACAGAGCAGATATCTAATTTTGGAATGAATTCATCAAATACTAACTGAGCAGGCGGCTCATTCGCAGCCAAACATCACAGTGATGAGTGAAAACTGAACATAACGTTGATGAAGGTAAATGAGCGGCAATTCATTTTTTACTGTTAAGTGCAGACAGAGGCTCTAATTGAAAATAATTAAAGTTTTTATATAGTTTGTACATAATGCAAAAGCATTGATATGAGCAGTATTACACACAAGTACTAAAATAACTACTGTAATATCAAGTTAACATTTAATGTTTTCTACCTATATATTATTCTATAGCAGAAGCAGTTGGGTTTATACTGACAAATAGAAAAATAAAGATTTACCTTCTACTTCAGGTTCAACTTCTTTGATGTGCCAAAAAACACACAACAAAGAATGATGAAGACAAAAGGGTTGTTGTTGGCAAAAAAACACGACAACAGGAGGCTGCCAGACACACACTCCACTACAATAACATCCCACAGTTTGTAAGTAAAAAAACATAAATAAAGGCATTATCTCCAGACAAAAACTATTCATACAAACCTTCCTTTTTCAGTGTCTCCATGACTGGGCAAGCAGACTATGGATTAGCGGATCAGTGAGATGCTGGCAAACAGCTCGCAGCTGGGATTTGGTCAAACTGAGAACTGTGATATTGTCTCTTGGGAGAAACTGAAAAAACCCAGTGCTGGTATCTGACATTCACTCTGAACAAAGCTAACACAGGGAATAATGTCGGATCACAAAGTGAGGCCGTGTGCTGTTTATAACATTTTACATATCAAAGCAGAATCTCAACATGTCACAGAACAACAGGAAAGAAACATGTATTTTTCTGTTTACTTTGTATAATTTCATCCAGTGAGAATAAGAAATACTCAGAACAGGGTTTCTGCAGGTTTCAACAAGTTCAACTTAGGACTTTCAGGACTCATGTCAAGTACGACAGATATGAAGGAAAAAACAACTATAACTTCTTTTAAAGCACAACGAAAGGAGAGTTAAATAAACATTAACATAAACGTAAACGTATTTAAGACCTGGCACATATTTCAACATATTAAAGACTTTTTAGGGCTGACAATTCATACGATTTTTGATAATTGTTACTAACTAAACCTGTCAAAAACATATAGTGGAATAATTAATGTAAATATAAAAAACAAAACATGATGATTGACAAAATAACAACATGGTTTAAAACACCAAACGTACTCTTACAAGTTAACTTAAGAAAATCTTCCTCGCAACCTCTGTCAGGAGATTTAAATATACAGATGTACGAATGCTAAAAATGGGATTGAGATCATTTTGATGCAAAGTGACAGTTACACATGAGCCGACGGCCCATTGTTGCCAAATGAAGTGTTAACATTCAAACAGAAAAGAGGGCTTTCATCGCTGACAGCAGATATGCAGGGAACAATACTGTACACACCCACACACACACACACACACAGTGCTGTGCAGAAGTCCTTACCTTCCTCTTGCTGCGTTTCTACCCCTGAAGAGACATAATCGGGTCAGCTACGTCTAGCGATGTACCTTGGTGGTGACATTCTGCTTGAAGAAAAAACACACTAAGCGCTCTGAAAGCCTTTACTTACCTTTGTCTCTGAGAAGAAAAGAAGTGAAGTTTTGAACTTTTACACCAAAAAGACAAAAATTTGTTCCGCACATGAAACACCGGAATTGCTCAGAGGAAGAAATAAAAGCACTCACTGCATCTCCTCAACTTCCTCTTCAGACATCTTGGATTCAAATGATCTGAATCAAAGAGGAAAGCACACAGTCAATCCAAATATCAAACATCAGCACTCCAATATACATTTTTAATGAATCCCCTTTTTTGGTGTGAAGGGTTTATTATGTAACTCAGCTGTTACAATGACACACACCTAGACGCTGAGTTCTCTGGGGTTCAATATTATTTGGGCTGTTCACATTTATTTTTCTATTTGAGTGACTTTCTTGTTCTGATTTGTTGTTTTACTTCATGATATTTTCCTCTTTATCTTATCGACTATAATGTTGTTATGGGCACTTGAGATTTCTTTCCCTTGGACAGATGGTTTCTCATCTTCTACTCTCCGCTTTTATCATTTGTGTAAACAGCAAAACGAAAACCTACAAAAAGAGAGACCCAAATCTTGGCTACGTGATGAGAGATTGGAACAATTGTGTTGAAATGATTCCACCATGGGCACTGCGAGCAGGGGCCCAGGGCTTTAAACAACTCCAGGCCTAATCCTCAGTCATTTCCTCTTGGCACTGATAAAGGCTGCAGGCGGCCGACTGGCGTCTGAGTTCTTCAGGGACGCTCTGACGCACCTGAAGCGACGCACGTCGTATCAGCTTCAATACAAACACTCAAAACTATTTTACAGGAGCTCAAAACACTTTGAAGACGCGCGCCGGAAGAGATGTCCGTCATCTCAAATGTGATTTGGTGTTCTAATGGAACATTTTTTATTCAAGTAAAAAAAGTTAAATTCTTTTCAGTGCAGTCTGTTTATTTTACTCATTAAAGGTGCATTCTTACAATTGTACACATGAAGCTCAGTTCACTTGAACCCTGTGAGAACAACTGTATATTGTCCTCTGTGTTTTTAGGAAGAATAACCCTGATGATGTCATGCTGACTTCACTGGGGTTACATCCAACTTAACATAACACACATAACAGACATAACAGCTCCACAGAAGTGAAGCCAAAGCGTCTTGAGCGCCACCTGGTGACCATGCTACAGTAGAGGTCCTAAACCCACCCTCCCCCATGTTTGTGGATCAAACTTGGACAAAATCAAAGTCTCAAATAAGTCGTATTGATCTTTTCATCTCTTATATTCATTAAATCCCAACTTCAGTATGCAATGCTAAATCATTAAAGATAATGCTGTGAGCTAATATGCATGGGAACAACTCCATTATATAAAGTATCTTTAAGTAAAGAAATGGAGCTATAGTCAATGTAGCCTCCAGAACAACACTAGGTTGATTGGGGTCAAGGTCACAGGGATGGATGCAATGAGGCTGCTGAACCACTGGGTTCCTTACATGTCAGAATATGACTGTGCACAACAGTCCCTCAGACCACGTACTTTCCACACGCTTATAAATCACCAGATCATAAAAACTGGTGTCAGTGGGGCTAAACGTTGGGGGGAGAGCAGGGGTCTATTTTTAAGAATAATAAAGCATTCTTCTGAACAGGTGTTGAGTAACTCCTCCAGACAATAGGTTGAGCTCACCTCAGCATTTACACAGTGAAGGGGGGGGGGGGGGACCCACATTCTCAGGCTATTTCTGTCATTGCGGTTTACATGGGGAACATGTTTTGTCTTTCAGGGGTTTGTCCTGTTTCTTAAACATCTCCCTCATCACAGAGACAAGTCCAGTGCTTCTTTATTTTTTTGGTAATAGCAGTAACATTTTTGATGCCCACATTTAAAGGGTGATGTTGGGATATGAAAAGCGGTTCCACATCCCCACATCCAACCCTTCTCCTCCTCCTGCCTGGCTGCAGTCCTGTCTTTCCAACCAGTTTCAAAGGCCCAGCTGCACATTCAATCTCTGCATGGCATATTAACACCTTCCCTGCATATGGTTTACAATACAAAAAAAATTTAAAAGTCATGCTTCTGTTAAAATTCTACGACATCTCTACTCCAGTTCAAACGATGTGGCGCTTGGCGTCCCAGCGTGGTTGTTACTTGTTTCATCAGATTGAGCAGCTGACGTTGAAAGACAAAGAATGAGAAATGTGAAGAGAAAGAGAGCGAGACTGGGGAGGACGGAGGAGGAGGAGGAGGAGGAGAAAGACAAATACCATCTGGCTGAGGGAAAGCACTGACTGGAAAACCCAGAAAGAATTCACAGTGTATGCGGGCTGTCATGGCCGGGGTATTAAGCGTGTATTTGCTTTAATGCATGTGGTCAGTCCCCATCTGGCTGAAACGATGGAATTACACACAGTCTGACAGTGGCAGGAATGTTGTGGGTGCTGGTTTCGGCATTAGGCATTAAAGTCAAACCCTGAAGCATGCTAGAAACACGACAGCCTCAGGGGCGAGCTTAGCACCTTCTTCACCAGCATATGCACCGCTTGGATCAGGATACATCACACAAAAAGCCATCATAAAATCTTAAAGAGGCTACTTAGGCAACGTCTAAGCCAATTTCATTCAGCATTCAAGGCTTTGTATGAGTAGCAGCAAGTTCTTAGTTCGTGCTGAGGGGTTTTACAGATTGACGTCAGCACAGCTCACTCAAGTGTCTGTCAAATTTCATCAGAAAATGCAAAATATCAACTTTACATCGATGCAAATTCAATGACATGCAATGAGTTGGAAGGGTTTTGCTGCGATGTGCCCAGGGGTCATGATCTTACCTCCTTGTGTATCCCAGGGGAAGAGATGGCATTACCAGCCTTGGCCGTCATGTGACCACATATTTCTTCTCTGACTGGTTGGGGTCGTCAGTTCTACTGTTGTGGTCAGAGAGATGAGTTATACCTGGAGGGGAACACGCTGCCTTCAAGTGCTCCACGTAATCTGCTTCACTCCGGGCCTGAAATTGGACACACAACTTGTTTCCACTTCAAATGACTTTTAGGCCAGGAAATAAAATTGATCTTGTGAAGTTTTGTTGTTTCCTTGTTTCTTTCAGTTTCTAAAAAAAATACATCAGCTCTGTGCTGCTGAAGAACAAAATGAGAAGTAGCAGAAAGCAGTGCGCCGGGTTGGAGATTGTAAATTTATGCCAGACCTTTTCCCATCAACCATCAAATATTCAGTGCTGCTGTACAGTCTGGTGATAAAACCCCAAAACAAAAACATATTACATTTACAACTCCACAGAGCCGTGGAGATTATCAGCCAATACAAGAAACAATGACAATGTTTTTGATTTGTTTCGACTATAAAAACGTCATGAGGAAAGTCAAACATATAAACAAGCAACTCAATGAATGGTATTGTTGTTGAATAATCAAGATATTGTCGAAAGAATTCTAAAGCTTTATACCTTACCTCCATTTGGTTGATAGCAGCAAAGTCACACTAGCTAACAAGCTAAAGATATAATGTTTGCATTACACGAGCTTCAGCTCATAAAGCAGCACAATGGGAAGAATTCCTTACTGTTATATTTGACTTTTTGTAGAAGTGTCCATTTATATATGTTCACCTCCATTTGGTTGATAGCAGCAAGGTAACACTAGCTAACAAGCTAATGCTACTTATATTATCTTCATATTACATGAGCTAGCAGGTCTTCAGGGAGCCGCAATGTAAATAACTCGTGAATTTAACTTAGCAGCTATGAGCTAACTCAGCTGGTGCTAGCGTCTCACCTGTCGTTAGCACGGTGACGCCATTGCCGCAACTTCCGGTTCCGAGAGCGGGAGCCAATGCGGAAGTGCAAAAACACGTGTAGTTCATTAATTGTCCACTAGAGGCTCGTTCCAAGAGTGACAATGACGTTGTCCTCACTCTATGTTAGTGAATGGGATATGAGCCAAATTAAAAGGCAAAATGCACATCAAATAGATTTAGCTTAAAGATGGTTTCATTCATTTTAAGTCGCATCAGACTGTTGTATGTTCAAGTGCTCATTTTTCCAGTGATTTTATGCTCTAAAAAAGGGGTTAAACATCATGATTGACAGCTGACACTTGTGATTGGACCTCGTCTCCATGCCTCCATCCCCCGATTGCTACTGCGCAGACTCTGGCTCCGAAAGACGTCATGGGTGCAAGAGGGCAGCGTTCGTATCCAGAATATTTTGGCTTTGTTTCTGGATAGTGGGAGGAAGTGGGTATGTGTCATCCATCTTTACACACAGTCTAAGGTAAACACAGTGTATAATGTGATTTGTGTGTAGAGAAGACAGATCTTGAAACAGAACAATGTGGAATACCTCAATGTCTTTATTGCTGTTGTTGAGTAAAAGGGTACAATGTTTAAAACATCCATCCAGTTGGAAACTGCCCACTTGTATGACATTGGGAGTGTTCAGAGAGACTACAGATAGTGTGTTTTGCATAGGCTTAGCGCTACACAAACAACAAAGTGTCTGGTTAAACATAGAAATAAAAGAATAAAAAACATAAAATGGACACAAGGTTGTAGAAAAAAAAAACAATACGGCATTATGAAACCACTGTACTAAAAAAAAAAAACATAAATGTCACATTAAATCACGCTTTAAAATATTTTGGTCAAGCTCCCCTGCTCTTTTTAGGAGCCATGGAATGTGATTGTCAGACTTTGAGCAGTAACATGGATCAATTTAATGCCCGGGCAAACCATTCATACGCTTGTCAAAGCTTCTGCCGCACAACAACTGAAAGGGAACACGCTGCTGTAAGACCACGTCAGTGAAAAATAAACACGAAATCCAGTCTTAGTTTCGTACTGAGTTGCTTGGAGTCTTTTATGTACTGTACCTCAGCTGTCACTGCAATCATAAGGCCAGAAGAGTAACATAGTGGTAAATATCCTTGTACTGTACTCGTGTCTTGCTAAATGCTTAGGCACCATAATTTTACTTTGCATGCCCTCAATTAGAAAATGGTTGCTGAGCATAAAAGTGTGCACAGAATAGAGGCAAAAAAGTATTAAAAAAAAAAAGTGGTTTGCCGATTTCCCACATTATAAAACCTGCATCTTTCAAGCAGCGACGGCACCTCGAGCACCTGCTTTTCAAGAGAGGAATGTCTGAAGATTTTTAAAGTGATCAAACAGGTACAAAAGCTACAAAAACAGCTAGAAATAGAAAAGAACAAAACACATTAAAACATAAATAAAATGACATAAAGGATAATAAGAGTCGTAAATGGCCTTCTGAATATTCAACACTCCTATCACCTCCAAAGTGAATTGCCCGTTGGTGAATAGTTTCTGGATACAAAAAAAAAGCAAACAATACCTTTTGTTTTTGAGTATAAAGATGTTATATACGATACAGTATGATAGGTCATATTCAAAACATCACATGTGCTAACATATATTACTCAGACCATTGCTGCACTATTGGTAAGACAAAATAAAAAGTGAAATCAGCTAAATTCTATAAGTGCTTATATTTCTATCCTGAACTGGTGAACGTTGAATAAAATAGCAATGTGAGAAGCTTTTGCTTTAAATATAAATAAAAAAAAGAGAGATGGAAAAGGATCTGTATGAGGGAGAGAACTGATTTCACCCATCTCTTCTGAATGTGGAAACGTTTATCTCATCTATTCTGTCTCTTATCAGAACTGTTGGCGTGGAGTACAAACAAGATCAATCTAAATTTAATTAGTTTTCCTTCTTCCTGGCTGGATTGTATAAAGTAATTAGTAACAGTAATTACAAATGTCCAAATTTCACAGCATTTTGTTTCTTTTAGAAAGCAAAAAAAAAATCATTGTGCAAAGGCACTATTTGTGGCAACCGTACAAAAATAAGATGTTGTTTCAGTACAGTGCTCGGACAGCATCTCTCCTGTCCCTCCGTTCTCTTGGGGTCCCCTCTTGGGCGTGTGGTCATTATTTGGTTCTTAAGACAAAGTCAAAGGAAGCGTCTTGGATTGTCGTGGTCCCCAGAGTTAGTGGCTTCTTCAAGACATTAGTGCCCCATCCCTGGTGAGAGACACAGATCAAATCTATCAGCAGCTGGACTGAGTCTGCAGACAGGTGTGGGCTAAGGACACGGACCCTCAGACACAAAGGGTCAAAACAAGAGGCAGATACCACAGTGAGTCATGCAGTTAACTGCAGTCAACATGCAGTTTACAGGATATTTGATGCCGGCTCCAGGGAAACATAGACTGTACGCAACCTGTTAGAAAAGACTCTAAACTCTTGTGAAATAGTATCTTTCCACAAGTCATATATAAAAAAATGTACCGCTCTAACATGTTTGTTGGTTGCAGTTCTCAAGAATTAATGAATGTATTTAAAAGTGGGGCTTTGAAGGTTTGTGCTTTGCAGGTTTTCAGGCTGCAGCAATGCTCCTCCAAGAGATTGACAAAATGGCAGCAGCATTTACCCATTTTCAGATATTTCTTCTAAGGACTATGATCTGTTTGATCTCCAAATACACAGTCTAAAAGCACGTCACACCATCTGGAGTAGTTTATCTTCTGAACCAGCGGACCTATTTTGCATGACCTCTTGACCTATCAGTAAAGTCAACCTGTAATTTTACATTATGTGATGTTTTGCTACGATAATGAAGGACGCTAGCAAGCAAAGCCGTCCTGAGTCGGCAGTCATGACACCAGAGTAGCGGTGTGTGGACGGGCTTGTTCCACTTTTCATGGTCTAAACCCAAATATCAAAACGAGCCTCATCACTGTTCATCGGTTTCCTGACGCAAACTTGGAGCAGATAGAATTGTGCTTTAATGATATAATATTGTGCACAGTAATACAACTCCACATCACTTGAAAGTTATTGTTCTAATTTTAGTGAGGGTTACATTTCTACCTACACCAATCGTGTGAACATTTGTGGCGGCTCTCTATCGCAGCCGAGCATGTGGAGAGTGTGTCTCTGCGAACTTGTATGTGGTCCAGGTTTGGTGTCAAATGTCTGTAAGGTCCTGCAGCCAACGACTGGCAAGAAACACAAAATCATTACAAAGCCTCTTGTCATCCTCTGAGTCAGACTGTGATGCTGTGCTAATCTCCAACATACCAGCTATTAATGTGACAAACTGGCCTGGCAGGGGCAGCGGCTCTGGAATGGAGAGAGGCAGGGCTGCGGTCTGAGCAGCACAAGAGAATGTGCACATGAGTGGAAGAGCTGCAAGGTTTGAGTGGCATCGAGATGGCTGTTGAGTGGGTTTACAGAGGTGAAATAGGTGTGTGTGTGTACGGTCCTGTGCGCTGAACAAGCAACACATGACGCAGACGTGTGCAGAATCACTCAAGGCCAAACCCGCTCTCTCTCACTCTCTCCTGCACTCAGATGTGATTTTTAAAATAGCAAGCAATGTTTAAGTGGTATCCTAAAATGGTGCGGAGCAAAAGGCTTTTAGAATTGAACCACTGAGTTTCTCTTTAGGTTTGCCTGTTTATCTTGACATATTTGAGTTCAGCGTTCCCGCACTTTGTTAAATCATGCGTGACCTCTGATCCTGCTTGACTTACAATTTCTCTCTTGGACGGATTTTTGTTTACTGAACTTTTGTATAAAGGAATTTTGAGCCTGACCCTGTCTTCATTCTGAGTCCTTTCCGCCAGACCAGTGTGATAATGTGAGCCTCTGTGTTGACACTGCGGAGCCTCAAGTTCACCCGACAACTGAGGCGTCCACGCTCACATGCCTGCCCACACATTTGTATCGTTGCTTGCACACAAATTTACAAGCTCCGCAGTTACGAGCCGATACTTTCGGGTTCCTTATAAAAACTCACCGTTGGCGACTGATTTGGTCTCCCCTCTGCCTGCCACCTGCAACACACAAAGACAGGAAGTCATAAAGCAGCAAAGATATATTTAGCCAGACAAACATACCTGCAAAGCTGCCAGTCAAAGCCGCGAGCGATCGAACATTTCCACCTATGCAGACTCTCGAACTTATCCAGATTCCAATCACAGATCGTCATCCTGCTCTCTTCCCTTCCCTGACATCACAGCATACCACGGTTAGCTAATGACAAGGTTGCTAACCGCTACCTTTCCTGTTCAGGGCCCTTTTTACGTCAGTGCAGACCACGGCCTGGTGCCCTCCAACCCTGCTACTCGCAGCAGCGGACCACAGCCTCGGGCCTGCTCAGCAGCTGTTGGCTGCAGAAACTATCAGAGTAGGGAGGAAAGTTTTTTATTTATTTTAAACGTGGGTAGGTAGGATTTCCTTGTCATGCTCTATTTCACAATGCGGACTTTCACTTCTATTGAGAGGCTCTTTCTTCTTTGTTTCTTCTATATACAGAAATTAAGATTTGGAATGTATTTACATCCGGTCAGACTTGTTTGAAAAGGCGAGGTGATGACAGTGATTCATAGCTGTCAAACTGCCTTTGCGAACTCAGCACGGAGCCCGACTTGTAAAGAGCGCTGTAAACATCAGGGCAATAAAAAGTCAAGTGAAGCTGGACAGAGAGCAGTGATTTGTGGTTGTCAGAGGAAGGAGCAGTGATGTGATACAGCCATTTGTGAGAAGCACTCAGCCCGCTGTGGGACATCAGGCGCACTGTTTAATATTATTACGGCAGAATTTATACTGAACTGTAATCTTCTGGATTTTGTTGAGTCTGCTATAACAAGTTATGGGTGTTAATGGAGCCAAGAACATAATCCTTCTCTCAAAATGGCTTCACTCTGGGTCTGTTGATCATTTCATTCTGTTCCTTTTATTTGACACTCAGAAGATGCTGTGACTTTAGTGTTTGAAGAGCTGTGACAGTGTTAACTTCAATAAAAACTGATTTGTTATATTTTGTCAAAAATTTGTCTAAAGAATTCTGGATACAGGCGCTGTAATCTTGTGCTGTTAATGTATCAGTGTCTGCATGGAAGTGATTTTGTCGATATCTCATTTAGGATTGAAATACTTAGACATCTATTATCATAGAGCTCAACAGTGTGGCTCTGTAAAAATCCCATTAATTATCTGAATACAGATTTTGATTATCAGCAATCATATTTTAACCATCTGAGGTAACTTACCACAAGCTATGAGATTATGAAACAATATAATACGCTCCTGTAGAAGCCACAAGTCTGTCTAATATCAACTGCCTTTTAAGAAAAAATATTATTTATTCCTGAAGTGAAAGAAAAGTACTACACTTCCCACAATTCTCAGGTGTAGTAGCGATGTCTCTGATTGGTGGAGATAACACTATTATAAACAAGGTTAAATCTAAGAAGAAGCGCAGTGGAAGTCATTTGAAAGGGATCATTTGCAATGGTTTCTGGGATGTGTAGTCCTTTCAGTCTTAAAAGGCTTAAAACACTAAAGCATCAATGGAGAAAAAGTGGGCGATTACTGTTGCGCTCTATTATGAGTATATATACTTTATTAGATAAGCAGTAGTGTCCAGCCACAGCAGAACAGAGCTCAGCCCTGCCGACGTCAGAGAGCATAAAGGTCGACAGTGTGACAGCAGAGTGTGAGGTCACTGCGTGATCAGCAACTCTGAAGAAACATAGATCAAATACGACTTTACCTCTTCAGGCTTATTCCAGATTTAATGCTGAGGTCAACTAGCTATGAGAGTTCTTTAAAACAAAAACAAACATTATTATTTCAATATTACACCATTTCTTTAGCAAAGTGTCGTCTTGTGAAAAACCATAAAAAATCCTTCCTAGACCACAAACGAATTAGAAACTACAGACATGTTATTCTAAATGAACTTTCCCACTTCATCATGACTGTTTAAAATGAATAGTAACTACCTTGGTTGGAGAGGCACCTTTATTTTCCCATAGACTCCTCTTGTTGGTGACATCCACAGGCTTCAGGTCCTGTGAGAGGGAGACAGAAAACCATCATATCAGTGAGATGAAACCTGAGATGTAGAGGGAAGGAATGACGGAGCTTGAGGCATGAGAGCAAATGTCGACAGACACTATCACTTGCTGGACTCTCTTTTGTAAATATTTGTATTCCTGATGTGCTGCATGGAAAGCTCTCTCATAAATATTTGGATGAATTACACTGAAGCACGTATATATGGAGCTTTATACAAGAGCATGAGAGAAATAAACTTATGGAAAACTTCAGATAAAATCCTTAAGCACCATTATTTGCCTAACTGATGCCTGACTTAAAACATCCAAATGCCCTTTATGCGGGTATTTTAAAAAATCTGCTGTTTTAATTAAGAGCCACCAGGTGGAGCCAGACATATAATATCTCACTAACATACACATGGACATTCTCACCAGCTTCCACTACATCATTTAAAAATGATTATAAATAATAATAATACTGTAGAGTTTCTCATGAGGGTGACCTGTGTTTGTTTGAATGAATGCAGCAGGATCACTGTTACAATGCAAATAATTAATCCTTAATACAAACATGCTTATAAGTGAGCATGTAAAATGTACATTAATGAATGTCTTCATTTAACTCAAACTCCACATCACATACAGCCACCAAAGCTTGTTAGAACCCCTTACTCCTCCATTTTATTGGATGGGACATGGAGCAAAATAAAAAGTCCACGTCAAATAAATCTTTCTGAAAGATGGTTTCTGTCAGTTTAGGTCGTTCTTATCACCATGATGTTTGTGATTGTGATCATTCAAAAATTATTTTGTCATTTGATGCTCATGAAAATTTGGCAAGCCATCGTGATTGACAGCAGAGACTTGTAATTGGTCAGCAGGGTGTATCCGCAGGATCTCAACTTCCACTTCCTAATCACTACTGTGCAGACACTGGTTCCACATGACGTCAACAGCACAAGATGGCAGCGCCTGTATCGAGAATTCTTTGGCCTCATTCTTTAACAGTGAGAGGAAGTGGAGTCGCGTTGACCAGTTTTACATACAGTCATTGTACAGTTCTTGTTAGCAGTAGCTGCAAGGGTTGCTACAGCGACGACCTACCGCTGGCCTTCCTCCTGATGTTTTGCCGCTCTCAGGGGTTTTATTCAGCCAGTCGTTGATGCGGCCCGCCACGCCTGTCTTCATCACAGCTGCTTCCTGTTTGAACAGAGTCAAAGGTCAGCTAGGCCTGGTCGTCATCTGCAACAGGGCCGAGCAGGAAGTGCCAATGAATTGGTCTCTTTCCTCTCTCTCTCTCTTCGCTCCAGTTACACACACAAAGTTTCATCAACTTTCCTCCACCCACCCTGACTTTTACCTTGAACGTGTTCCCGCCGCCCCCGGGTGAGCTGAACACGCTGCCTCTCTCCCACATGCTCTTGATGTTTCGTATGCTGTCAGTGACCATGGGCAGATCCACCGCTCCGGAGCGAGGGGATCGAGACTCCTTGTTCTCTCTCTGCAGAGACAAGGTGGTGGGTTAAAACTGGTGAACAGCAGGGAGAGAAACATGCTGGACACGACTGAGGAAGAAGGGAAGACAAAGTATCAGGGAGACACATGATGTGCCAGTTCTGAATGACTGTTCTGTAATCAGTTGAAATAGGACAGAGGCTGGGTACGTGTGGGCAAAGTTTAGGCCCAGAATGACTCCAAAAAGTTTTACTTTTCACATATCGACACTGGAATCCCACAGCATGAGGAAATTCCAGAATTATCTATCATATTCAGATGTTTAGACATGTGTGTGAGTCTTATTGCTCAAACCTGATTTCAAATCACTCTTAATGCTACTTGCTATGTGACACATGGTGCTGACATCATATGGTCTCTGGGTTTTACTTCCTGTTTGATGCCCATACCAGCAAAGTTTAAAAGTTATGGAAAATAAGAGATGATGATGAGGGATGAACTGGCCAAGCATAATTTAATCAAGAGTTTGAATATAAGTTTTTTATAAAATATAGTTCTATCAGATTTCTGTCAGGACTTCCCTGATTTATTTTACAATTATTCGTAAAAACATCATTAAAAAATAATTTAAGTCCAATTGGATCAGATGAATAGTTGGATGGATAGAGGAGTAAATTAACCAGTTAAAAAGGTAAAAAGAGTATACAGTCTGAAACAAGAGTACTGGGCATACTTGCTACAATCACACTCACAATTATTCCATAACTAACATCATGGAACAATACTTGAGACTATTGTAAATGAAATTTAAGAGTTTTAACGCCTTAGACAACAAGAGTTTGTTCTTCTTACTGATGTGTTTTCCTGGAAGATGTCTTTTTATATTGCTGAGGTTTGACACACAGTGGTGTTGTGTATGAACTCAGACAAACTATTTTTTTAAAGTGGAATCGAAGCGAACCTGAGCAGCTGAGGTGTACTGCTCCAGTCTGTTGTCTATCTTGGACACCACAGGAGAATGAGCTGCCTTCACTGTGCTGCTGGGCAAAAAGCAAACAGTTAGAATACAGTACATAAAAAAATGAGGCCACTTTGAATATTGTTTACCGACAAGTGTTTAGTTCCTTGACAGCTGACACTCAAGTGGGAATAAAACGTTCACTTCTGGGTTTCACGCTCAAATAAAAACTCACTGAGACACAACACGATGCTTCAGTTGTGGGGTTAGGGGTTTACCTTTTCTGTGCCGACTTGTTCAGGAACTCTGCCCTCTCTCCGATCTGCAGAGAAGGGTTAGAAAGCCGCTGGGTTATAAATATGGCAGTGATGTTCCACTTGTGCATACATCACTGCAACACAATATTATTCCTTCACTCTTCAGCAACCTCAAAACAGATGTTAAACCAAACCCTCCTTTTGATTTCTATGTCTCTATTGTTTCTTTATTGTTTGTATGAGGAGTTTCATTTGTGACTGAAGTTCATGGGTCGATATGAAGACACACACATGGTTCTGTTCTAAATAATTACAGGTCCTTTCAACATTCATAACTTACACTAAATAGTATTTAGCCCTCTTGTCAATAACCATTTAACTACGTCAGATTATATTAGTTTAATAGTGGATATATAATTTTGTTTCATTTCTTCATAAGCTCAATAAGTTGTATCAGGATCACACAGTGTAACTAATTGTTCCCTCTGTGCATGCACACCACACACACACAGCATGTTTTTCCCTGTCTTTGGACTGTGGGAATGTCAGAGGATTGTTTATGATAAACGACAAACAGGCTAAACGAGGGGCAACATATGCGCTCCTCAGACGCTTGCAAAAAAAAAGACTTTAAACAGACAAAAGAAGAAACGGCAGAAAAAGCTCTCTCTGAGAAAAAAAGACCTTGCGCTCCGCTGCTACAGACTGTGGGAGTTCCCAAAATACTCCCCGACAGGAAATTCCCCATTCTCCGATGCATTTTAAAGAGCTGTAGCCATCCAAATGCAGTTACAGTAATCCTGTTAACCATAATCACGTCTCTGCATCCCTGCAGCCTGTCCTTCATTCTGTCCCTCCGTCCTTCTCCAGCACAGAACACTGTACTTTATCTGTCGTGTGGAGCAGGGTTATGCTGGTTTACTGCTGATAACATGAAGGCGAGCTCCTGGGACTGTGTGTTCCTCCGGGCAGTGATTGCTGATAGCAAGGGCATAATTCTCCTTGTTTTAGTATAACAAGTGCCATAAGATGGCAGTTGTCAGGCAAAAAACGAAAGGCAATGAGGAAAACAAATATATGTTTGACGTGATATAAAATTGACTGGGCATGAAATTCTCTCAGCACATAAATCTGATTTATGTGACAAAAATGGAAAAGCAGATCTATCTGCAGCTCTGTAGTTTTTATATGGCCCTAGCAACATATATAAGATAGATATGAATCCCTCTCTGTGCATTATTTTTATATTATGAGTCTCAGGATTTTTAATATCGTGTGCTGTGAGAATAAAAACATATTATAAAGCTGCATGAACCAACAGTTATATATTAGTAATGGGTCAAATCACTATGTGCAGTTTGAAAGGTCTTACTCATAGTGATGAACCACCTAGAAACTTATAACCCAACTCTCCACTTCACCTCAGCACTATGGATCTTTTGTAGTGTCTTTCAGCTCATTGTTTTGGTTTTACAGGCTGTAACATCAATGTTCTGCCTTTGACAACTTCTGTTTGGAGAAGCAACAAGCCAACTGTTCATTACTAGCTTCATTTTAATCTCAACTATACATCTTCATTTGTGTTTCATGATGGTAATACAGTCATATTATCTGTCCAAAGGCAGACAGACACCTCTAATGTGGTAGTTCCTGCTACATTAGGCGCCTCAAGGACCACGTTATGTGATCACACACACACACACACACACACACACACGGTCGAAATTAATACCAGTGATGCTGTTGCAGCTGGTAATGAATTTGAAGTCGGAAGAAACAACACGTAGCCCAACTGTATTATGACATGGTAATACAGTCTGACACCACAAAACAAAAATGTATCACACTGCAAAGCCAATATTCATATGCACAGTAGTGTGCAGTGTATGAACTATGCAACAGACAGTTGCACACACACACACACACACACAGCTGTACCTACAGTGAACATGATGACAAAGTAAAGCTGCGTCTGGGAGGAAAATACAGTTGAACAACATTAATTTCAAATCTGGCCACAAACAAACAAAGCACTTGATTCTGGTACGGTCAGATCTCACACACCATTCGAGCTGAGCTCGGAAATCTGAAATCTCACCCCTAACTGTCACTAATTAGATTTTCTATCTAAATCCCCCTTGATTTTCAGTATGTGGGATTTGGCACTGGAAACATTTATCCACACTTGAGTTTATTAAATGTTCTTTGAAAAGCATTTATCTTTGGTCGAGCTTGGGAGGGGCATGCACTGGGTTGTTTCCGATGTATTTCTCATGACAAACAGGTTAACAAGTCAGCACAATTTTTAAGTAAACAGCCCAATTTGCCAGAAGCTGACTTACAAATAGTTCTCTCACAGTGCATTGGAGTTCTTTTCAAATACGAACACTCCTTCATCTCAGTCAGATAACACTTCATGCAAAGAGCTAAAAGAGGTGAGAGGGGCAGTTGCGGGTCATCTAGCACTTAATCTCTCCAAATATTTTTAATGTTTAGCTGGAGCTTTGCTGCACTGCCAGATGAGTGGGATTTGCAAGATCTGGAGAACTTTTATACTGACAACTGTGTTGGGAAGGCATGCTAATACAGCACAGGAAGATAAATACAAATACAGAAATACATTTTAAAATATTTTAGAATTACAATTGTAAGAATATCATAGGAATTATACTTTATATCTATAAAGTTTGAATGGTACAAAGCCAAAAACAACGCAAAAGTGTACAAAAATATTGTCTGCTGTAATGTAAGCTGCTAAAGTTAGCATGTGTAGCTACAGGCTCCTTTTTTTTCTTTACACTTTTTAACGTTAGCAGATCTTCCCTGATTCTTTAATGAGACCAAAGCTACATGCGATAGCCCTGTGCTCATGCTCACCCTTTAACACTTTCTCTTGAAACATTGAAAGTGAAACACACTGTGTGTAAGTATGTAAACAAAGCGGACACACAGGGTTATTTTAAAATGAAATATTAACAAGAACAATGCTGTTCTTCTGTTTACATGTGTTTAGAGGAATCACCAGGAGAGGAATTGGGGCCTGTTAGCTTTATCCTCAGTCTATTACCACTAAAGCCAGTCTATTGTCATCAAGAACATGTTAAAGACAACTTTTACAAGATTATCATTTCAAAAATATTTTTTTATACTCCAGAGCTAATGTTAGCCACATTAGAGCAGCTAGCTACAGCTGATACAGTCTCGAGCAACTGTTGTTTATTCAGGTGGCATAACTGACTTAACTGTGTGAAATCAAGAATTTCAAGTAGAAAATCTGCCGCCATGATCATCATAAACTGCACATGTGCTGTACAAGGGAAGGAAAATGGTTAGATGGCAAATTAAAACCGGTTGGACACTCGTTGGTGGAGGTCAGAGGTAAAAAAAAAAGGTGGACTGACCTTCAGTGAGGAGCCTCGGGGGCTGACACACTTAAAGGGTTTATCCTCGCCGTCCACAAAGTCCTCCACCTTCTGTCTCTTCTCGGCCGCCTCTGCTCTCCTCCTTTCAATCTCCTCCTTCATCTTCCTCTTCTCCTCCTGAAAGAGAAAGATGTGTTTACAGTCTGAGGTTGAGCAGATACTCTTCCGAGCACAACATTCAAATCAAGTTAGTAGCAATGCGTGATTTTTTTTTTTAAATGTTGCTGGATATATGTTGTTTCTTTCTGGTAATTTAATTGGAGCATGTGCAGGTGGCGTACTGTTTTTTGCGTTTGGAGCAAATAATGTATTTATACTGATATAAAAGTTATTCGACTTTCTTAGGGAATAAAATAATAAAATACATGTGTGTATATATATATATATATATTATCATAGGTCATCACGTAAAATATAGTGTCAGTCACCAATAGAAAACCAGAGTGCAGCTGGTCCAGACAATAGATACATGCCATCTTCTAATTCATTTACTTACTTTATCCAATAAAGCAGGTCAGAGACAAATTCAATTATCCCTGAGCTAATTCTTATTTATGGGGATTGCCTGTCTCAGGAGAAAAAAATAGCTTTTCGGAAACCTGGAGAAATGCACACTTTCAAGAGTCCCCCCGCAAACAATTAATGTATGAACCATTTGTACTGTATTAAGAGGAGGGCTGGTGGTTGGCAGTATATCAGCCCTTTCCAACAGCCTTGTCTTGGTTAATTAGTCTCTCTGTATCTCTGGGCCATCTTTTAATTACAAACCAAAAGGCCTCATTAACATCACACAAGAGGAGAAGAACAGCGGCTGATAGTGAGAGACGGGCTGCCACATTCAGAGCCAAGATCAACAAAGACGACCAGTCAGGCTAATAGTAAGAACGCTGGGCGGAAGCATGAGCAGCTGAAGGGGAATATGAACCACGTTGTGAGCGGAGGAGGTTATCATGTTTTAGATACATAGGGAAGAGGAGGAAGAAGGACTGACATGTGTGAGTTAGGAGAGGGGACCAAATAGGCTGAGTCCTGATAGCAGTGAAATATAGGGAGATAATGTCACTGAGGCTCTGGTTTGGGTGTAAAGCATAGGCTTCAGCTCAAATTGGTGTAAAGACTAAATCAACATGAAGGTAGCGCGGAAAATGTGTGAAAAAATTAGCATGTATGTGGGCTGTGGAATAAAGACTTAAACATGTAAATTTAGCTCCAAAAGCATGTAGATCCTTGGTGTTTGTTTTACTTATTACAGCAAAGCAGTAATCACCAAAAAGAAGAAAGCGCTGTTAGTTTTCCAGCTGTGATAGGGCTCTTTACATTTTTGGGATCTCTACTGGTAATCAAATTCATCTAATCAAAATATTGTTGGTCGTTTCTTGGCACAATCTGTGAACCCATCATCCTGTACATTACTCTGTATGTTAGTAACTGTACTCTGCATCGTGATGCTAATAACAGTGAGATGTACAGTGTTGAGATTACAGGACTTCTTGTCGCTCTGAGATTTGACCGTCTGTTTATGTGTCCTCTCCACATCTGGACCTGGCTCCAAATGATGTCATGGGTTTAACTCAGCAGTGTTCCTATACGGGCCATTTTGGCTTCATTTCTGGATAGTGGGAGGAAGTGGAGATGCTCAGTCCATCTTAATGTTCAGTCTAGGATCTGGACCCATGAAGGAGTGCCAGATAACACTAGCTATACCCCCTTCTTTCTAATGGAGGAGAAACACAGCACTATCATTAGCAAGCTAGACCATTAAGCTAGTGGAAGCTAGTTAGCCACCACTTTCAGAGTAAAAGACTTAACAGCAGGATGAAGTGTTAAATTGTTGAAATCAGATGTCGTAAATCACTTTGAGGACATAAACAGCACTATGTGGATTTGTATCAACATTTGCACCTAAACAGAATATCACATTATGTCCCATAGTCATTTTATTGTCAGTCACCCACTGTCATGGGAAACACACCCCAGAGGATTTAACTTTCATTTCAACTCCATCAAATGGTGAACATCAGCAGAACTGATGAAACAGAATCTATTAGTTGAATAAAATACCTCATCACAACATGCTTCTCTCTTTTTCCTACCTCCTCTCGGTTTTTTCTCTCTTCCTCCTCCTGCTTCTTCTGCTTCTCCTCCTCATCCAGCACCTTCCTCCTGTCCTCCCTCTTCCTCTTCAGCTCCTCCAGCTCAACTTCGGCCTCCTGCTGCTTCTGCCTCATCCTCTCGAACTCCTCGCTCTCTGCATCATCGCGGCGACGCTTCAGCTCCTCCAGCTTGCGCTCCGCTTCCAGGCGAGCGTTGTCGTTGTCCTGCTCGTCGTCAACCACAGACACCTCAGGGGAGCGTACACTTCCGCGACTGGGCCAGAAGCATTAAACCAAAGATTAGAGAACAGAGGCAGATCGCAACAGAGACAAAACCAGTGCAAGCGGGACACAAAGCTTGTTGACGGACAGGTCAACACCAGACATGTGATACAAACTGAATATTTAAACATGCACTGGAGGATTTGTCTCTTTCATGGACAAGCAAACACACAAAGACAATGCATACGCACACAAACCCCAGCAATAACCTTTGCAGAGTTAAGACAACAGCTCAGCTGAGGTTTAATTCAGTGTTTCAAATGGAGGATTTACTGTAGGTGACCCATGTCAAAAACACACTACTACTCTGCTACCACTCGGTGCTGAACAACAGCTCATTTGATTGAAAAACTGATTCAGAAATGATCTTCAGTTATTCTGCACGATGCCACAGGGAATACCTGAGCAACAAACAATAAGTGTCAGACTCCAATATCAAATAAGTTCAGCATATGCAGAACTGTGGAGTGCTGAGAAAAACATGTAGAATTCTCTACTTTAAAATGTTCTTTATTCTGTTTTAATGTTGTTATATTGATAGTTTTTTTTACGTGTCTTATTTTGGAAAGAAACAGTGATCTTTGTTTGGTAACTTGATCTTTTCAGCTGACCTTTGTGTCGACAATATTAAGTTACTGCAGAAGGCTCCCACAACTAGACAAGTGGTGAGAGGCCCTGTTCTATCAGGTTACTGCAGAAATTAGCCAAAATATGCTTATAAAGCAATATCACAAGTTCTCATTTTTACTGCCATTATCAGGGTGATAAAAAAAATTTGAAATGATTGCTTTTTTTAAAAACATAACTTTATTGAAACCAGTGCAAAAGTGACAGCTACAAACAATGAAAGTGTTTTTTTTTGGTCCAAACATGTATGAAAAGACCCCAAATGAACACTGTAAGCAGAATACTTGATCACGACAACCAAATTATTAAACAGCATTCGTATAGGACTGATTCTGTCCCTAGATTTTTGATCTATTTAAACGGTTGATCACTATATCCGCGATCACTATAAGCAGTTTCAACTGTAGTGACTTTGCATTATGTACCAGGACCATTGGAAAACCATTGGAAATGCTAGAGAATAAATACTGGGGGAAAAGTTTCTTGCATAATGAATAAAACTTGACAATGAGCCTCAGCGTGAGAAGCAGGTAGTGACTTTTCTCGTGTCGTTGTGTCTGTACCTCAGGGTCCTCTCGGGTTTCCTGTGTTGTTTGGGAGCCTCGTCCTCGTGCAGCCCTCCGTTCTGCTTCCTTTGCTCCTCCCTCTCCTCCTCCCTTGCCCCGCCCCTCTCATTCACCTGTACAGAAACAAAGACAGTGATCGAAGTTTTAACTGGTGGGTGGGCTGTGTGGGCGGGATCTAGCGTGTGACTTCACAGGATGTAAAAGAGAAAGAGCACATCCCCAAACAAAATAACACAGAACATCACATCAAACAGAGTCCACTCCAGAATTACTGCTGACAGCAGATTATCTAACTGGTGATCAACCTGGGAGTGTCTCCAGCAGTGTGTAAGCTCAATGTATACACTGCAGGCCAAGCATAAAAAGTGTAGCACTGAATATACTATTATCCCCCTGATGATGCCATCTAGCACAGTCCATGTATTTGTAACATTATATAGGCTGATTCTAGTGAACATTTTCAGTACATTTTTAATCAAAACATCTATTCATAACATGTAGGTTTGCAAATTATTATTTACTTACTTTCACTACTTGTTTTTTACAGGTCTTTGCAACTATCTGAGAGGACATTACATAGAAATTCCACTATTGAAATCACACGTTTTTGTTTATGGCACATTGACACAGCACCGGGCCTTATCGCCAGAAGCTCTTGGATCTCGTTGTCTTTTCGAGCGTATATCTTTGTCGGAATCGTCTACATTTATGGCAATAATAACTATAACAAGTATACACATAACATGACGTCTCCTTGCAGTATACACACTAGACTACGTTTCTCTGCTGCAGTCAGATCTCAGAGTGGACTCAGTGCAATGTGAAGTGTTTCTGCTCTCATAGCTGAGGTGGAAGACATGCAGGAGTGTGACCACTCTGTGGAGCAAAGCATTAACCTTATTAAAAAATCTGACCACACGGCTGCAACCACACCTCATAAAAACCAAAGGCTCAGTCACCACCAGTTTTCAAACGGTGCAGACCACACTGTGACGAAACAAGGTGTCTGGGTAATTTCAGCGTCTGGCTCTGGAATGAATCACATCAACAAGTCGACGATGTGGCCCTGTTAAGGGAATTCTTGTGTTTTAGTCCCCAAATTTTTTTTTTTAAATATCACGTCCCTAAATGATGCATCGAGACAGTGAAGTTACCCAGAGAGAGTTTCTGTGCTGTGCAGGACACCTCTACTGAAATTCTTACCACATTTCTGATACCTCATTATCCTCTGAGTGCAGTATCTCAGATACCTCATTGTCCTCTTCAGTATCATATATTGGTGTCAAAGGCTCATTCTCTGATGAATTATCTAAATTATCATCTTCTGGTACCTCTTCTTCCTCGCCTGAATCTACTGCATCCTCCTCAGCCTCTGAATTTGCTGACATGGCCTGATTTGAAGCCTCACTGACTAATGAATGCGTTTCTTCTTCAGTGTGTTCCTATGAAAAAAGGATTATAGCAGTTCTTTGAAAAAAAAGTCCAGTGATCAGCTCAACAATGCGAGTGGCAAAGTCATTAAATCCATGCTCATACCTTGTTTTGAGTTTTAGGCTCTTCAGCTGATTCCTACAGAAAAAAGCATCACATTCCCACGATTTGTGAGCTACAAAAAAAACAACAAATTTCTTAAGTACATGGAGAATGAGCAGATGACTCACCTGTTCCCTCAGGTAAGACCTTCTCAGTTTGTCATCCACCACTTCCACTTCCTGCTCTTCCTCTTCATCCACACCCTCATCTGCTTCCTCTCCGTCCCCAGGAGCAGCCTCCTCTTCCTCTCTTGGCTCCTCTCGCTGCTTCTCCTCTCTCCTGGAGCTGTACGTGAACGTCTTCTCCTCTTCCTCCTCATTGTTATCACGGTAACGACCCCTACGGCAGGATGAGGGCCTCTCCTCCTCATCATTGTTTTTCTCCATGGCGACGCTGCCGTTGTCCTCTGTCTCAGCGGGGTCCCCCTGCCTCTGTCTCTCCAGCGCCTCTTTCATGCGCCTCTGCCGTCTCTCCTCGCGTTTGGCCATGCGGTCCAGCAGGGCTTGGTCCTCGTCATCTCCACCGCCTCCATAAGAGCTGCTCACAGACACTGTCTCTGTCACACTAGGAGGAGGGAGAGGAGACAAACAATTGACTGTGTGGCAAGGAGGAGGAAGTGTTGAGGACAGAGCAAGAGATGCCAGCTGTGGAAGTGAATGCATTATCAGTTCTTCTGTTACCATGAAGATGAGAAAGACCCATGAATGTGAGAATCTAATGTGCAGCAGGGTGTTGATGGATGGGCATATGATTTGTGCTTTGACGAGAACAGGACAAAAAAGAAGAAAAACAACAGTTGTAAAGTAACTCATTCTTTTTTGGCTTTCCAACAATGGGATCTAACCTTAACATTGTTGGGATGTTATCAACTGATTAACAATAATATTCTGCATTTGAGTAGGCTGGTGTCCGTTTCTACTTTGACCAATCATGTTTGAGCAAGCTTTGGTGGCCTACAGGTAAAATCTATCTTTGTTTATCTAGTCTAATTTATCTGCTTTTATTAGCAAACTAGCTGCTGATAGAGATGAGCTAAAACTTCGTACGGATCTAAAACACTATTTAAAGTATTGCTGTGTTTGTGTGGAGGAACATTTTCGTGTGATAAAAGAAACAGTATACTGCAAACAGAAGATGAGAGTCTTGACCTAGATATATGCTGTTTATACTGGAAGCCCCAAAATACTGGTCTTTGCCCCGAGAGGCTGATTTATTGTCAAGCGATAGCTGATGGTCGCTGACACCTCAAAAAATAAATGGTCAAAAAACACGAAAGCCCTAGCCAACTTTCTTTGTGGTAAAATAAATACCTTAAAAGGAAATCAAAGTCTGCAGAGTGGCTGTAAAAATGGCAGCAGACATTTGGTCTAATTGACAAGGCTCCACCATATCTTTGAAATATAAACTAATGGTCAAGACTTAAAATAAATACTGACATTTTCACTCTTATTACAGTATACGAGTGCAAGTATCTGTCAACTAAGAAAATGTGGTTGACAGTCTGTCCGACCGACTGACTCAAACGCAAACTCCCAACTATTGTGACCTAAAAGTCTGGCAAACATTATCCTTACATCTACACAATCAACAATGGCTAGTCAGCACACGATCCTGCCTCAGCATCCTCCTGCACAATCCCCTTGTTGTTCGACCAGCCCAGGATGTACGTAGCTCATAGAGGGGAAACATTCACGACCACAAAGCATCGACTGTGTTGCAAGAGGTCAGAGCAACCCACCATCTCTTCCACTCTGGCCAAGATGATTGATCTCATAGCCTTAAAATTCATAGAAATTGATATTTTGCCCCTTTTGTTCCTATAGGAGTCTCTGATGGATGAACATGAGATCATGTGTTGGTTGTTATATTGACAGCTGGGACTGGGTAGGGAGTGGGGTTCAGCTCTTGAACTTGTTGACTTCAATATTATTTCAGGACGCAACGCCTCACAGTATTACAATATTTGGCCAGCTTAGCAACCATAACTGGGCTGATTCACTACATGTTAATGCTTTGTTCATGGGGCTGTGATAGAGCGATGTTCTTCTAGAAGGGTGTTTTTTTTATACCTGCTAAAACACACAAGCACCAGGATAAGTGTTTGTCTGCTTGAGCAATCACTAACATGGCTAAGTTGCATACTACATTTTCTCCCTTCAAACGATAAGTCTAGTAGCATTTCAACTAACTTAGGGAGCTAATAAAAATGGAGCTGAGCACTTGGCTGCTGACGACATGTTTATTTAAGACAGAGTTTGCGATGCTGTGTGTGTGTGTGTCACCTGTGGCTATTGGTCATGACCAGACTGTCTGGCTGTCCACTGGGCTCCTCGCCGTCCCTGGTCTTCAGCCTCTCCTGGCGTGCCCTGCGCCTCCTCTCACGAGCCGCCTCTTCTTCGTCATCATCATTCTTTGCCAACCTGAGGGGGACAAAACAAGAGAGAGACTGAATCAGGAAACAAAAGAGAGACATTTTCTATTTTTTCTCCCCCAAATTCCAACTTTTAACCTTTCATCTGTTTCTTCCCTTCCTCCCTTCAGCTTCTCAGTTGGAAACTTCAAAGTGAGCGATTCTTTAAATTGGACTATAATCATCACAGTGACCAAACCTGGTGGATTTGTCCGGAGCTTTTTTCCCTTCTCTCCTATCAAGCTGACCTGTCAGCTGTGCAACAACTAATACTTCTTATCGTGGCTGCAGTTTTCACGAGCTGATAAAAACTCAGTCTGGAGACACAGCTTGGCTGAGGATAAGAGAGAGACACAGAAACTGCTCCTGGCCCACAGTTTCGACTGGTCTGCTTAGTGCTGGAGCACATCAGACTGGGGTGAATAAGTGTGATTTTTGTCATGCAAAACAACCACTCGCATTAAAAGTTTATATTTCTACAAGGAATTTAATACCACATCAAATCTAATAATCACATTTTTCTTGTCAAAACTACTTTTCAGGATTTGGTGCTGATGCCCTAAAAGATCATACTTCTTGTTTAATAAAATAGCAGAGCTCCATTTTGCTGAGACACACATTTCAACACAAATATCACATTCCCAGTCTAAAGGAGTTATTCAACGTTGTGCAAAATACACTAATTTGCTCTATTGGCAAGAGTTAGATGGGAAAATTGACACAGCTCTTATATATGTGTGCTAAATATGAAGCTACAGCAGAAATGTTGAACTATTCCTTAAAGAGACTAAAGCAAATCTACTCAAGAGAGAACAAAGCTGCAGGGAGCCTGGTTTTAAAGATACTGCTTCTGGAATACTGCTAACATGACAGATATGCACAAATTGCACCAGCACTTTAAATATCCAATGACTGCCTGGTAAGTTTTAACACTTACCGTATTAGTTCTTGTTTCTCCACTAATATATCTTTCCTAAAAAAAAAAAAACTAAATCCAACCAGCCATGCAGTGGATTACATGTCTTTTTATAATTGTGTATTAAGTAAAGGGTGCGGCTGCATGTAATCATCAACACGACTCCATTGTTCACGATTTAGTTTGCTAAAGAGCTACTGTGTATTTATGTGCTTAAAATTGATTGAGAGCAACATGTTCAGACTGTTGTCTGGGGCCACTCCAAAGTCGTTCAAGAAGTATTAAGTGATGTAGAAGGAGACAGGTTGAGGGAAAGAGGCAACACCCAAAAAGAAAAGTATACTTGATACTATTCTACAAATTTAAGTGTAATGCAACCCGAGACAGAAATGTTCTTGTATTCCAAAGTGTTGAATCAGTTCACAAACTGCTTTCCTCGCCACCTGCCATCCATGAACTCGGCTCCATGCTTCATCTGTGTTCGCCCCAGCCGACCTTTACACCCACGGCTGACCACATGCCTTGCTACCTAACATCACAGCGCAGCCCTTTGAGGTCGGCCGGTGAAGCGTGCTATTGCATGTTAATTGCAACATGTGTGGTGAGCCGAGCTAAAGCTGCTTGGATTTATGTGAGGTTTTACAGCTTGTGAACAACAGTTTCCCCTCTTCCTCTCCCTTCCCCTCATGTCGTCCCCCCCATCAGCCTCCCGTTTCTTTTTTTCTTTCTCTCACATGAGGGATGTTGTCATAACAGAACGGATGAATCAGTAAACGCCCAGGCCGGACCTACGGGACGGTGACATCAGTGACGTAACGCAATAATGTACATGTGTGCATGAGTGCTTGGTTCAGATAAGATGGAATCTTTGAGAACATGTGACTTAGGATGAACACCGGCAACATTTAGATTTTAGAGTCATCTAGTCAGAAAAGTGATAATCTACAGTATCTGAAGTTTCTCAAATGCAGCCCCTCTTGATAATTCCAGGAGGATATCTAGAGTTAAGTGCTTGTCTGAAAGCAGCTTTATTCAAAAGATAAAAAGTAAGTTGTTTTTTCACCTAAAAGTACTGCAGTAGTTTTCTTCATAAATCCCATCTATATTCTATCAACTTCAAATGACTTCCCCTGCAGTAGAAACAACATTAACCCAAATTTAAAATGCCACAGTGATGTGTTGTTTCTGTT
Organism: Verasper variegatus; assembly: GCA_026259375.1. Taxonomy (NCBI): domain Eukaryota; kingdom Metazoa; phylum Chordata; class Actinopteri; order Pleuronectiformes; family Pleuronectidae; genus Verasper; species Verasper variegatus. Next base: position 9,547,118 of record CM048058.1, on the reverse strand, counting down.
GGGGGAAAAAAATTGAAAGTTGCGAAACAACTGCCTTAACTCCCAAAGGACCGCAGCGTCCCAGAAACAGCAGCAAATGTCATGAGAAAGAGAAAATGACAACAGCTAAATATGGAACCAAAAAAAACCCTTGGTAGCTGTGACGACGACAATCTCAGGGTTAAAGACTCCTCAGTAGGAGGGAAGAACAAACTCCTAAAAGCTGAATTAGCATTCCTGTCAATCACAGCTTTGGCTGGAGACGCAACCAAAGCCCCCGGTTTAATATCCCTCTCCTAAACCTAGGCCCCAAACTCTATCAGCATACTGACGCATAAATATGGGGAGAGGTGGGAGTGAGGAGAGGGAGGGAGAGGAACCGAAAGAGCGAATGAAATGGAAAGTGAGGATAAAGAGGACAAGTAAGAAATGAAAGACAGGGGAAGGAAAAGGAGTGCACAATAATGGAAAAAGGACTAATCTGCAGATTTTATCGCAGACAACACCTTTTCCTGTACAGAATGATGTGTAGCTACAGTTTGAAACAGCAGGTATTTTATTCTGCCTGTATAAAGTACTTAAAAAAAGACAAATTTTCCCCAGGTGGCCAAGTACAGTAACAGCTAAGATGAACCCTACACACTTAGTTTTGCATGTGCAGGCTGATACAGCTGCAGAGGAAATTAAAAGTTTTCTTACACATGCATAAATTCCTCATTCTCTTCAGTCTCCACATGCTGCATAGCACAGTAAAGCTGATTAAGGCAGTATTCTGCATTCACAAAGGGACCATCTGCATAGAAAGAACAGGCACACAAAACATCGCCATCATTGAGCCTATTATAGAGAAAATATGTCCAAATATTTTCTTTACAGCAAAATATCTCAGAAATGTCAGTGAAAACAATTTGGGAGAAGCCCATGAGAAAAGACTTCTTCACCCCTCCCCTGCAAGCGAAGAGACGAGAGAGAGGGGAGGAAAAAAGTTTAAAAAAAAAGATGAAGATTGAAGGAGAGAAAAGAAAAGCTGCTGTGAACAGGGGGAGGGGGGGGGAGAAAGAAGGGGAAAGAGGGTGGGGGCCTGCGCTGTCAGAAATGCTGACCCATTCCCACGCTGGTCTCTCTGGACTGTTTCCCTTCCTACCGCGGCCCGAAGAACCACATCGTACCCCGTCTGTCTCTCCCTCCCGCCCTGCTCTGTGCTGGGCTGCCTCCAAGAAAACACAATGTGAGCTGCTGAGAGAATTCCCCCAGACTGCATTTATTCTTACTCACAGATGAATGAAGCAGTAAGTAAACTACAGTAAGTAAAATCAGGCTTTCAAAATCTGCAAGAATAGCTTAAATCCTCTCCAAGCCCATGTGGTAAATGTAAAGTTGGCATACGTGGATAAACCTCTCCCTCCAGATCTCTATCTCTCTATCTGTATCTCCGTCTCCTGTCAAATCAAAAAGGTTTACGATGCACGACTGGGTCATGTTTGGAACGGTCCATTCACCCAGGGCGGGGGATTTGCTCGGCATGGCTCATTCACGGAGGATGGGTGTTATTTCCTCAGCCCTTCCTGGTCTGGAGAGAACGCAGAGGGAGAAATGGATAGAGAGAGGGAGAGGAGATGAGATCGAGAACAAGATGTGGGAAATGAGACAGATGTTGAAGGGGAAGAATATGACCTGTCAAAAGGAAGGAAAAGGGAGAGGATGAGAGAGGGGGAAGAGGTAAAAGTAAAAGATGAGGAAAGTTAAAGAATCAGGAGATTGGAAGTGGGGTGAAATCAAGAGAAGGATGTGGCAGCAGAAAAGCAGGTCTTTTAAACTCACTAAAAAAAGGGAGGTTGACTCCTTTGCCCCTGCCAGTAGAAGTTTACAGTTTTTTTCCACAGGTGAGTCAACTTCAAAAATGCAACGAGAACCTATGTGCAGTAGTTCAACTTTTTCAAACTTGTCGGCAATGGAACCATTTCAGATCTCTTGCACAATGCAAAGTAAAAAAAGATATCACTGTTGCACGTTGTTCCCGAGAAGTTAAAAACTATAAGTACAGAAACGTTCATGGCTATTTACGCATCAATGCCAGGAAGTTCAACGATCTTCACAACATGGTGTCGGAAAAGGTGCGTGTCAGCATCAAGACTGACAAAATAAGTTAGGCCATTTATAGATATATGAATAATGTGTAAGCATTCTGTTGCAGCCAAGTCTAGGACAAGCACAAGAGTTCTAGCTGCTTTTTACAGAGAGTACCAACAGCTTATTTCTTTTAAAGTAAATTATACGATCTATCCCTGTTACAGAAGACATTTTTTAGCTGACATAAATACCCTTTGGTCAGTGAATTGACTGGGAAAATTCCCCATCCATGTGCTCTGTTTGAAAAAAAAAAGATGGGAAAAAAAAAAGACATTCCCGTGTCAGTGAGTGTGTGTTTCACTGAACAGAAACATACTAAAGCACTGATGAGCAGCATGGGCTGGGTAATTGAAGAACATGAGTGTGAGAAACCTTAGTAGAGCAGGAAAACGTCTGTGTGTCTTTAAAAAATACAACTATCAGGGATATTGAGGCCAATTGCGCACCTCAATGTCAATGGTAATTTTCTTACAACAATAACTGACAGCGATGTGAGACAGAAAACCAGACACATGCACGAACACACACACTTGAAAAGTGAAGGGAGCTTGTCAAGCCATCATCACCTGATGCTGATCCAGACACACATGCACACTAATGTGAATATCTGCAAGCTTAACTGCATGCACGCGCTCATCCTAACCCCGATGCACATGCACAGCACACACAGGCATGAGCATAGTCTCGCAGACTGAGACAAAAACAACTCAGAAAAAAAAGACAGACACACAGACACAGGTTTGTGCAGCTATTCTTGTTAGGACTTAGCATTGACTTCCATTAATTGTGGATAGTGTAACCAAAACCGTATCCCTAACTTTCACCAGAACCTCAGAAACTTTATTTTGTTTCATTAGGACTTGTCAGGGCCAGTATACCTCATGGGGACCAAGGCTCGTCCCCATGAGGTATACTGGTCCTGACAAGGTCAGTGTTTATGCCCAGCTCCTGAAGAAGTAACAAAAATGAGACAGACACAGATGAATGCACGCACGCGCACACACACACACACACACACACACACACACACACACAGACAATCTCAGTGTCCCAGCATGTAGGAAACAGCTCATGGAGACCTGGCCAGTAAACACTTATAATAGCCAGGAATTTTGCATTCCTGCAGCAGTTATTATATGGGCCCACACTCTCCCTGCGCTCTCCGGCTTCTCACAGCCCGCTCAGTGATGGTTGAATGGAAGCCGGCCAATGAGACGGCATGTGGTTTTGACTAGTCTGACCAAGAGGGGCATGTAAATATTGATTGTTTCAATATATTGGCAGAAATGGAAACGATGTCGAGATGTAATCTTTTATCAATAGCATCCGCAGCATGTTGCCTGCCAGCTGACATTATTGCTGCTCTGACCAAATAAACAGAACATGAACAAACTCCTGCCAAGCTTAAAATGTGAACGTCGAAGATGCTCACAAGTCAAAACTCTTGTTTGTTCATTGGTCCATTTTGTCTATCAGTCCGTCAGGCCTCATCTCGTCTCTCTGCCGGCTCGTCTTAGTCTACGTCTTCTGCCTAATTCCATCTTCTCCATGTACATAAACATTCCAAAACGGCATAAATAATTCCAGCAACAGGGGGTTCATGAGGGTTGTATGAAGGAAATGTAACAACAGCATTACCCTCCACTTCAATCAGCTATTTAAAGTGTGTCTGGGATATAAGGCTGAAAAGTCTAAATAACTGGTATGGTAAATTTTAATTGACTGGTTCTTGCTTTTCAATGATTCTGGGAAGTTGTCTCATGGTGCAAATGCTTTAGCTCTAAGCTATGGTTACAGTTGACTGGTTGGTCATTGTGCACTTGAAATGAGATGTCAACACGATGCCTTTCCCCTTCTTACTCGCTCTGAGGTTACAGTAACTCAGTGCGGTGTCTTCTCCTGAACACAAGGTGTTGCTGCTAAGAAAAATGTAACAACACTGCCAGAAAAAGGTAAAGAAGAAGAAGAAGAAACACAAAGATAACAGTTTTGGCACAGGCCTTATTTCCTCCAGGAGCAACACTTTGGGCTTGAGTGTACTTCTTTGCATTTACCAGGTCATTGAACTTTGTTCCCATAGTTCCCTGCAGAATGCCTCGTCTTTACCAACAGTCTCAGCAATGTCCCTCCATGTTGCGTTAGACATACTATTTTTTATTAACCACACATCCAATAAGGATTAGTCAGACCAATACTCCACTACATACAGCCTCAGCTCGACACAACTATTTAGGACCTTTCAGGCTCATTGTTTTATTTTGTCAAAATGCTGTTATCATCAAGAACTTTTCCAGCCTTTACCCGGAAGCTGTTTTCAGCTACAAAGCTTTGTTAAACCCACTGTGCACTCCCTGCTTGGCATCCGAACGACAGACGGACAAAGTCAATGAACATCACAAAACATTTTGAAGCTGAAGAGCTAGATATTATCTCTAGAGTTTGTGGTGAACAAAAAGGAGAACAACTATTTGACAGGTTTCCTGCAACATGACACCAAGTTTATGATGCTGATGCTGCTGCTGCTGCTAGATGTGTAAATAAGCAACTGTTACAATGTGACATGAACAATGCGACCAAAATGTCATATTACATGTCGACAATGATTGAGCGTTAATATCAGAAATATGGACGTACTGGTCAGGCTCTGTTCTCTTTCTTTTTATCATTCTTACCAACGGTTTTCAGTAAGTTAAATTTGTCCGTAAAGAGAATGTTGTACATTTGCATTAATTCTATGAATAAATGAATGAATGAATGGGTTAACCTGAATCCTGAATCATTACCAAGCATATCTCCATTATTAGAGACAAATGTATATGAGAAATGCTATACAACTTTAGGGAAAGTGCTTTGTCTTTGTGTCCTTAAAAAATAATTATCGGAGAAACATCTAGGAATTCAGCAGTGATCAGACTTTTTTTTCATCAGCGATGAAGTAACTGTCTGTAATAGAACACTTCTCACAAGATACATAAAAAAGACGAGTGACCTTGGTCAGTATCTGACTCCACATCAACCTCATTCTTAATTGCAAGGGCTGCACCATGGATGAAGAGGCTTTTGTGAAAAGGCCCAATAAAAAAGCCTCCTTGGCACCATATGTATCAAGTTCCCACAATAAAAGCCCCTCCTTTTTTTGGTACTATTTTGGATTACCGTACTTGGCGTGTTACCGCTCAATTTACTGAAATGAACTTTAGTTTAATCAATTTCTTCCATTGAATCCAAAGGGGTTCACAAAGCCACGGTATCTGGGAGAGAAAATTGGAAAGAGGGAGGGAGGGCATGATTGAACATTCCCACTTAAAGGTCATCACATTGCTTATCAGATTTCTTATCAGGCCTTTTTTTTTTCTTCCAGTCAGAGTTTATTATTTGCTGAGCGATTTCTTTAAAGACCTAGAGGAGGGTGCAAGCTATTAAAGCTGGCTGCCTATTTTTCCACCTTGGCAAGAACTTCAGAGGAGGTACACTGCGCACTGACATCCAGAGCTTCATTACACAACACAGGCTGCTCCCACAGCTTCACACAACCTCGGCCGCACGATTATAAATGACAGTTACTTCGCCCCCTCTGGACAGCAGGACCTTTGTGGCTCCAGCTACAAATAAGGCCACTGTGGAGGGCTCACTGTTCAAACACTTTCTGCTTTGCAAGAAAATCCCGGAGTAGGCATCTGCAGACATAAGTGAAAGACAACTAAATGGGTCTTACCTTTCGGCCTCCAGGCGCATCTCCTCCCGCTTCTGCCTCCTCAGCTCCCGGCGCTGCTCAAAGTCCATTTCCTCCATGATTGTGCCCTGTGGGATGACATCATCGAACACAAACACATGTTAATTTACTCAATTTCAGGAGGGAGGACAGTTTTGAGAGGGCAGAAATACTGGTTTACCAGTCAAATGGTCTTGGTTTTTCTATATCTGGTTAACAGATATCTTTAACAATTTCAATAGATTGAAAATATTTATGGTCGGCATTTTCACAGCAATGTTGATTTAAAGTATATACATCAGGTAAATGCCTCTCTATATAGTAGTTGTATTGGTAGATTGGTCGGACTGCTTCAAATATACAAATTGTTCACAAAAAACGAGGAATACATGCAATCCAGCATTGTCAATTTTTACTTTGACCTCATCAAAATCATCTGTTTACTTCACTGTTTACTGATTATATTGTTTGCTGTCATATTAAACAGCAGTTTCCCTTATTTTTTACCACCTGAAACCACCAGTGTCACCAAACCAACCATGGTTGAAATCCAAAGGATAACCGACTACACATGGTACTGCCCAGAGGTGTGTAGGTATATCTTTTAATGTACAGTCCTTACTTAGGTGACAAGAACCTAGCTGGAATCAATGGCAATAAACTTTGTTGGAAAAAATGAAAGAAAGAAGAGAGGAGACAGACAAAAGAGAGGAAGGAGAAGCCAAGACAGGATGTTAACTCAATCAGTTAAGAACAGCTCTCACTAAAAATACCACGCTAGGGTACGTGACTGGCTACGCTGTGAGGACAGAGACCACCCAGGAGCTGCTGAGGCTCCCATCATACATCTACGATCACAGCTAAACCACCGGCAACATCCACTGTACACAGGAGCTGAGCAAACACACAGGCCACAAGCTGAGCAGTTGAAGGTAAAAGACAGAGGTGGGTGACACCTTGCTGAATAAAAGGACAGAACTGAACTACGTTTCAGTACTCAACACTTTGTTGTAATACACTAGAAGAAGAAAGCAGAGGCAGAACACAGGATGCTTAAAAGTGCTGTAGGACAAATGTGTAGAAACAAAGAAGTGAGAGTGGCTGCCATACCTTGAATTATCCTTCACACAATGACTTTTCCTTCACACCATACCAGCTGCCTACAATGTTTTCTCCAAGCTGAGACACAAAGCAACAACTTCTAGTAATCGTCTCCAACAGTCCAGCCTCAGCTGACAAAAAAAGGCAAATACTTGTTCCTTGCCCTCCCTGCTATTGTCCCTCCCTCCATCCCTCAGTGACCTCCTTCCTTTTTTTCCCCTCACTTCCTCCCCCCTCCGTCCCGTCTCTCTTTCTCCCCCTATCTCTGCCGCTAACTTTTCCTGTGTTGTTTATCGACATGTCAGAGCTTGGCTAAACTCTGCACCAGGACATGACTCGACTCCTGAGCCCAGTTTCCTGTGTGTTATAAGCATGTTTTCTGTCTGGATTTCCCCCCCCCCCTCATTGGCAGGAGGGGCCAAAGAGTTACTCTTTATGCAAAGACATGCATACGTGTGCATGCACACATGGTTGTAGGTACAGGGCTGTACACATGGGCAGGAAACACACACAGGAGGGAAATGCGACAAGAGAGCATGACTCCGAGGGATCCTGCTAACCCTCGCCCTCCCCACTGCATCTTCTCACCCAGTCTCCTCCCCCCATGCACCCACACAGAAAACACAGGCTTGCCTCCCCCTGCTATTACACAGTAAGACACAGCAAGAGCGGGGGAGAAGATATTTTAAATACCACAAAAATTCACTTTGTGTTTAGATGCGTGCTCAGCCTCATTGGTGAAACTGGCGAGCTTGGAGTGGTTGAGGGAGGAGGAGGGTGGCAACTGCCCCTTGGATCTGGGGCTTTTCATACAACCCTAATTAAGACAAAACGAGAGCAGTAACGACAACCGACGAGGCCTCCAAACATCACCAGTCTAATCACACACTTCCGAGAACCGGCGACGCCAAGGGAGACAAAGTTATTAGTAATGCAAGCACAGCAGCATATAAATGTAGAGTTATAGTTGCAGATAATGCATGATTTATGCGGCTGAGAGGGCTAAGCTTTCATTTGCTGTTTAACTTTACACAAAAATTAGTTATAGCTCACTTTAAAGACCCATTATTTACACTTACAGAATGATCACAAGGTAAATTTAAATAAAAGGTTTGTAAACAAAATAATCACAAAGTGGATCATATATATTCAAGGTTTTATGTGAATAATAACCCTAAAATAATTAAGTTTTCAAACTGATTTATGATGTTTGAAAAGGGCTGAATTGCCACATTGTCTCGTCTCTACACGGGGCAGCACCATACAGAGCAGCAGCAGAAAAGGCCCTCGGTAAGATGTAGTAATGTAACTGTACGTCAGTGACGGGACCACCCACACTTTGCAAAAGCGAACACAGGCAGAATGAAGAGAAAGACAGCATTCCATAAAGTTGAGCAACCTCGAGTCACAAGTTTGTAACATTTTCAGACTTTTTTACAGGGTCGGCCTGTCTTAGCCTGTCCACTGTAAAACCTCTTCTTCCTCTCTTTGCTTCATCTGCCCAGTCATTCCATCAGTTATCTCCATCCATCAAACATCTTTCTTACACAGTCTCGCTCTTATTTTCCTCCCCTCCCCCTGTTTCTCTTTCCCCGTCTGCCCAACCTTCCACAGCGGCTATAATGACACATTTACCAGTCAAATTACTACCTGTCGAGACTGCCAGACCCTGGCACCGAACCCAGTGTCTAAGTGCCTGCCACTAAAAAAGCCCTAAAAGCCAAGTTGATATTATCCTGGGATTACACCACCTTATAATGCCACTATCTTCCCACAGAGACTTGAATTAAAAGCAGCAAAACAAAAGGACATTATCATCCAAATGAGTCACAAAGTAGATTAAGCAGAAGTCTGGGAGTTGGGCTGAGGAGCAGGTATGAGCCAGCAGTGCATCTATTTTGGGCTTTGGTGAAATGTAAGCTACGATCGCCTCACAGCCTTTAGACAAACACATTAATCTCCACATTATGGCTATAGAGCTATGCAAGGAATGCTCCTATTTAACCTCTGATTTTAGCTGAGGCGACTTGAAAGGGCCTCCAAATGACTCATTCACAAGGCCAGTTAAAAGGAGCTCCTCCTCTGGATCTTGAGTGTGCAGTGACTCTTTGGTTTTTGAGTAAAATGCATTAATGCTAAGATAAAGTAAAAACTAGATTGTGTTTGCCAGCTGTTAGGCTGGTAAATATAGGAACAATGGTGACTTGTTACATCTGTACATGGCTGAATTACTCACAAGTCACACAAGCGGTTTTCAGACATGACCTGAGGGTAAAATCAGGAGAATTGGCAACAGTTTGCCTTTCACACATGCACGACACAGGTTCTCTGCACAGACATGTTCACAACGGCATCAAGTCCTCCACATTATTCAGGAGAGAGGTGGAGCCGCTGGGTGCAGCTGGCAGAGGCAGGAAGTGATGTATAAACTCTGCTGCAGAGATCACGTTATGAACACTGGTGTCGGCTCTTATCACCAGTAACTCTCTTGACATCTTTTTCTGTGTCTTCTATGTGTCGCTTTTTCACAGAGAGATTTTTATTTTATTTTAGATTTTTTCATTTTTGTGTCCGTCACGTTTTAGGAGCACCATCAACCCCCCCACTCGCCTGTGGTGAATCCAGCGAGGATCCCCTGCTGTGTTCTCACATTGACTTCTCCTGGATTTCTAAGGACTTTACACTAGGAGGACAGGCGGATGAAGTCAGCAGAAACTGCGGAGCCTCTCACTCGGACTGCGTTCACACGTGCACCTCCTCCGAAGAAAATACGGACAAACTAAGGACTTCAGAGCATGTCTGAAAGCACCTTTATTAACATTTAGCAGGGATAATGTTTCGCTTGCTCACTATCTTACATAAGAATGTTAGCATGCTAAAATTTGCCAATAGCACAAGAACATTTGAAGCTAATGTTAGCACTTTTTTTTATTATAACAAGAAGTATTGGAAATTAAGGTTCTGGTTAAAACACTGACAATTTGCACGTTTTAATTATTAACTCACCCAAGGAAATGATGTTGTTTGTTTGCATGTCAGCAGGGTTGCATACCTGTAACATTAGGAGGTGATATTGTTTTCTCTTAAATAGCGACCTATTTTGATATTTGTTACTTTTATTATATTCTCACCAATTTCCCAGGAAATAACGGGTTGATCCCAATGAAAAATAAATCAGGCATATTCAGAAGACTGATATCTACGATATTGTGGTGCGGCTAGAAATTATTTAGAGGAAATATAGGCCTTGGCAGAGGTATGTATTCGGCTGTGTGCCATTCTAGTTAGCAATGGGTTTACAGAGCAGGCAAATAAAAGCACACTGTCTGTTGCTCTCCTCTTGGTTTCCAGAGGAACACACTGTTAGTCTCGAGCTCAGATGAAAGGTTAAACATCCAGCAGCTATGTACTTGCAGCTGTGCAGGTGTCCAGGTGAAGAAAACTATCCCAGTAATCTGGAATGTGAAAGCAGCACTGGCACAAAGCCTGGATTTAAAAGTGTTTACATCAAGGGAAGGAAATATTTTGCCCACCTGTGGTTGGTATGTTGAAGACCTCATGAGCCACTTCCACTCTTACAGACAGTAATAGAAATTGAGTTGCTATAGTGAAATATGTTGTGACAGATAACGTACAAATATCTTTGAGATAATATAGAAATGGCTGTATTTTGTAGCTTAAAATAAGACTGTGGCGAAAAAGACAGTTTTAACAAGGTACATGATTTCAGTATTCTGCCATCAGCTCTATTCACCTCTTATATATGATATGTAACCCAGACTCAATGTAGGTCGGAAAATACAATTCCCCCTCTTGACACATTTGAGGCTTATATGGTGGCAGCAGGATTGCCTCTCTTCAAATGCTGTCAAAGGGTCAGTCATTCACACAGAAATAATTACCACAAAGCTCCTCTGTGTGAATCTGACATCTTTTTTTCAAGAAAATTCTTTTCTGAGAAACACCTTATGTTTACATTCTCAAACAATGCATTGTGTGTGTGTCCTAAGGGCTAAATACATTTCCTTCCTCCAAAACATTTGCAAGGCTAAATGTTTGTATTGGTTGCATCCATGTTTCTATATCTATATTTCTATATCCTCTCAATGTTAAATGTAGGAGACTGGAGACCAGGGAGAGAGACATTATTGTGAATTGTGCAGTGGACATGTGAGCAAATCTCCCTGGAGCTCAATCATCACAACATTCCTCCATAGGACAACCTTCAGCAAGTTGCCCATTTATGGGAGTGCGGGATGTTAACTTCACAGGAGATGAACACAGGTATTGTACACACCCACACTAAATGAGAGGTAAAGGAGACTCACTCCTGAGGGAAAAGAGATAGAGACTGAGGTCTATTTCTTCTATCTAAGTAGAGATAGATGGGCAATGAGTTTTGGCAAAGTAAGAACCATCATTTTATGATTATTTTATCACACAGATAAAGCTTGTGCAGTAAAGCAGGGAGGAAGAGAGGAATGAAGAGAGAGAGATACTGCATGCCTGTAGGTAGCACACAAAACAGCTGTTTTGGCAGAGGCTCTGGGGACAGTTTGAGTTGGGTAAACCTTACGTTTTCTGCAGGGGTAAAGAGTCTCCTGAGAGTAGGCTGACAGGGGGTTTCAATTTATATGTTCAGACTGTGTGTGGGGGTGTGCACATCATTAGAAATGCTATTCAACAAACAGGATTCACATTTGTAAATGTGTGTTTTTATGTAAACGTGCATTTGGATGTGTTAACGACTTTACTTGATTGCAAGCTTTTCTTTGTGTCAGAATGCAAGTGGTTTCACAACTCTAATACTGCAAATATGCGAGACCACCGCTCATACTAAATGTGTGTTTATGGTACGGTAAATGTGTGTACATGTGTGATATCCATCACCACCTGTGTTTGGAAAGCTGGCCTTGTGGTTGTGGGATTCTGTGCTATGTGTCTCCAGGCCTCGGCAGCATTAACACGTTTACAGGCCCAGGTTGCATAGCGGCCGTGGATGAGCATTCATAAATTCACTGGAGGTTTTTAGCACAACGTCAAGAGTTTCTCTCTTCCTTTCCATCTCTGCTTGTCCCTCGCTCAGCTTCATCTCTCATCTGTAGCTCACTTTCTCTGCCTGCCTTTCAGAGCCTGACTGATCATTATTATAATTGACCACAACCGTACATTTTGTAACTTGTTTCAAATTGAAAATCATTTATTCTGTTAATATCTTTCTGATCGCAAAATTCAACTCAAAGTTGCGGCTTCTAATCCAACAAAGGCCCTGTCAATCTGACCACTGCAAGAAACTAGGAAACTGTTAGTATTTTGCTAATGCTAAACAGAGGCAAGTCACATTACTTTTCCCTTAGCTTGTCGATCAAATGAAGCAGCAAATATTCTTTCCATGAATGGAGGCACAACTTTACAACCATATTTAGGTACAGGATTCATGGGTTATGATCAACTCTATTTGACCAAGTTGTGTTGAACATTAGAATACATTTTCTGAAAACGTACCAGAAATATCAAAAATAAGTTAAAGGAATTTTGGAGATAGTTACAATAAGAACATAAATTGTTCATTCATGTTTTTTTTAAAGATTTTATGTATATGATTTCTGTCGAAGGACTTATAAGCTACAATAATCTTATAATAATGTCACACTGAAATATAAACCCTTAATTTACATAATCCTTAACAATGTTTAAGTTTTAAAACGAGTAACTGCCACTATACCGTTGAACTCTCAGATATCCATAAAAGTATTAGAATTGAAAATCCTGAAGGGGTTGACTCTTCATCCAGTTTACTTCTCTTTCTCTTTCACCCTTTTCCTTCTTTGACCACAATGCAGCAGCGTAGCCAACAGCTGCACGCTATGTGTTCAGCTACAATCTAAAGAGAGACGGGATTGGTTGGCTATGACCAACACTTAGTGCTGGGTTTGAATTTTATAGGATTTAGCCGTATCCAAGCAGCCAAGCTTCTTTCTGCGTTTGTCTGAGTCTGCATCTGCATGCCGCAGGGTGAATATCAACCACAATGGCCTCTGTTGTCAAAGCCCCGGTCTTCAGCTGCAACTATATATTCTGGGCAAGATATGAGGAGGCCAACTGCATCAGAGCACGACTCAATCTCAATACCATCTGCTTTCCACTAACACTCCCCCCAAAACAAATTTCTAAAAGTGTGACTTCAGCTCGAATGAGGAAAATTTTCACTGAGCATGAGCAGACGGTATTCATAGGCAAACCTGAGATGCTAATACCACTGCGACAATTGATATGCAATGGGATAATGTGCCGACAGTTTTGAGGTTTAGGGAAATAACTGGGCTTGGGACCTTGAATGCCTCAGACGCATTGTCATTAGGGACTTATGATGTGCTGATCACACACACACACACACACACACACACACACACACACACACACACACACACACACACACACACACACACACACACACACACACACACACACACACACACACACACACACACACCTTAAATTGCCCTCAGACTCTATCAGATAAAAAAAAACACAAGCCAGGGGAAATTTCACATCAGTATAGGGAAAAGACCTGAAGGTTAAAGATGTTAAGTTTCCATTTGGTGGAGAAAAAGGAGACTCCTGCATTCCCAGACAATGGTTCACATTCCATAACATCTCTGTGTGCTGTGTGAATCATACACGGAGACAGACAGACTGAGTTTATCTGTTCACACACTCAAACGCAGCAAAGAAAATCTGAATGGAATACCTCAGAAGTATTGTTTTGTACAGGGTGCTAGCAGGCTAGAGTCTGCACTGCTGGGTTAACAAACCACTGAATTCATCACAGACACAGTGACTGAACCGATCACATGTACAATCAAACTAATAATTAATTCACCAGCAATTATCAGAATCAAAACTGTGCAACACTAAATGTTTTAAAAGTGTTTATTTGTCTTTAATGATTGAGAACTAAATGAACAACAGTCACAGTTACAGATGCCCCACCCTAGTTTTACTTTTGTAGTTAACGCTGAAATCTGGGAACGCAACATCACTAAAATACATCCAGCAGAGTGAGCATGTACACAGGTTGGCTAAAATAAAGGTACACCCCTTTAAGGGCATCGTATCCCTGGAGTCGTTGTACACCGGTGACAAACCTAACAAGCTAATTATGCAAGTGACTGAGCTGCAGTAAGTGTGGCTGCTAAAAGAAGCTAATGATGCAACAGTTAGGGCGGTGACACAAACACAAAATCCTCCATTAACCGAATCATTCCATTTCAGTTTGGCCTTTGCAGTCCACCAAAGGTTGCAGCACCTGAATTGGGAAAAGCTACAGCCTCACTTTAAAGACCACATTCCTGATTCAGCACTGACCCATTATACTACGCCGTAGTTTTGTGCAATGAGGGATTATTAGCAGCGTATTTAGTGTGCTCTCAAGTTAACCTTGAAATAAATTGGATTGTTAAAGACTTGTTTAGTCGTCTGAATCGTTGAGTTTCTTGTTGAGTTGGACTTTGTTGTAGCAATGTCAATTAGCCTTTTAATTTGATCTTTTTAAGAACTGTGTGCAGCTACAACCAATACATACTAATTACAAATATATTTTAAACTGACAAACCCACTTTTAGTAAGTAGGCTGTAGCTTAATACTTTCTAAACTCTTATGTTGCTCTGATAGAAACAAATGACTCACTATGATGCATATTTGAATCCTTTGTTTTATTTTCCACTGTCAGTGAGATAGCCTTACTATACTTTGAGCAAGCTGTCATCTGTTGTATATTTAGACTATGACTCACTTTTCTTTAAAAAAAAATTCTCCTCCCCTGGTCCCGCACATGGATGGGAACTTCAAAATTGAAGCTGCGCTACATCTGTGGGTATTATGACCTTTCCCTTCGGTGGAGCGAAAGCTGAAAACACCTGCGCTTCACCAGCAAGCGTCCCCCTTCAGTCTGAGCGTGTGTTTATGTGTCCTTAAACCTCACTGCCTGAAGTGAAGTCACACTTAAATTGCAAGAAAAACATTACCCGAACATGCCATATCCATCATCTGATGCTCACAGGTTTCTGACAGGCAGCTTTTTAGCACCATTTAAACTGCAAACATATCATCTTCATTTTCACTTTTGAGGAGATATGAATAAATCCAGCATCTGTGACTTTCAAAATCTCACTTAAGGCCTTTCACAGTTCACCACTGGGAGAAGAGGATACATTCTTATTTGTCAGCTGCTGATCCAATTTACAGAATTACAAAAGGAACCAGGAGGAGTTAATGCAGCAGTTGGCTGAAAAAGACGACAGCTATAAAACACTGTCTTACTTTTAAACATTGGGTTTAAGAGGGATATTTGCATTAGGGGTTGGATTCCTACCACATAATAATCATAAATAAAACTGTAAAAGGGCAACTGCTTTGTGAGAGAGCAGCAAGAGCCAGTACAATTCCTCTCTAGTCTTAAACTTTTAAAAGGCTTGTGTCCCTTTGTAAATGTTCAGATGCTATAGCCACAGTCAGGCAGAATTGGAGAAAAGGCATTCCAAAAAGTACAAATCCCACACAAAATAGGGATGTTTGTACGGCATCAAAAGGCTACTGCTCACTGGCGGTGCTCCATATGACCAAATATGGAAGGAAAAAATGCTGCCTTTTCCCGTAACCAAACTGGGAAAAAAGAGGAAAAAAAAAAGAGGAAGGTTTTCTTGCATGCTGTGTACACAGCGAGATAGAGCTCTCACACTCACTACACAGTGGCCACAGAGCTGGCTCCCTCTCAAAACAGCATGACTGATGGTGATGGTGGACCTGTCGTGACATCTCAGTGAACACCGTTGGACGAGCATACACATACACATACAATGCACACACCTACACGATCCACGAGCCGTGAAAGAGAGGCACATCGATCTTTGCGCTGCGCTGACATTTAATTTTTAAACACACAAAAGCTTTCTTCACTTTCGCATATGAGCTCTATACAAGAGTCTCGGCAGCGGACTCTGTATCGCAGCCCCCTGGAAGGGAACATTCCTCTTGGTGAAAAAGCAGCCGTCTCAAACACCACAGTCCTCTGCTTAAGTTAGAAACGGTTTGTTTATCCAGCCCCCTTCGCTATATGGAGCGGCTCTGACATTCTCCTGCCAGTGCAGCGCTGCAAAAAAAAAAATTCTGTGTGGGTATGTCATTTCACAGGAAACGTATCGAATAATCTCGGACACTTTTTGGAGTGTGTGTGTGTGTGTGAGAGCTGCCAGCAATGGACGAGAGCTGCTCGTAGAAGAAAAAAAACTGGAGTGAAAGAAAATATAGCACAAAAGCGATAAATAGAATGACTGTAAAACTGTCGAGCTGATCATGTCATTGAACTTTTGGAATCCATGTTAAAGTATCCGTTTTACTTTTTAAACATGCTTGCAAGCAGTTTTAAACATTTATGCTACACTTGGTAACGGAAACAAAGTACAACAATAAAACAGATTCTTATGTTTAGTGATAATGCAATGATATACACTATTTACTGAGAAATGATTCAAGTAATTACCTTAGCTTACCTTAAATACAGTAATCCTAGTTATGCTCAAAGGCAAAAAAACCCCCCACACAGCTTAATTTGTTTTCTTCAATGATGCAACAATAAAAAACAGCAACCTGTGGTTTAACGCGGGTTAGTACTTTGTTTACGCTAAATTAAGCTACTTAGCTATGAGAAGGTAAGTGAAGCAAAAGCTAGCCTAACTCTGCCTGAAGGTAAAAAGAAAAAAAATAACATATGGTTTTACAAAGTTCTTTGTCTCCTTGCTCCCAGTTTTTATTTATGCTAAATTAAGCTAATTACCAGTGTGTCGACAAGTGAAACAACCTGTTGATGGGTCGCCTCTAAAGAGCTCCCCTCAAAACACAGCATTGAGTTATGTTGAGTACACAAGGACAACATCACCCAGTCTCTGCGGTCGCATCTTTTAAGACTATTAAACAGGATTGTAAATAAGTAATAACAGACAGCTGCTGAGAAAAACAACTCATCTTCAAACCAGGTAATTCAATGATCTCTGAGATCTTTTGCAGCATTAGCAGAATTATTCTGTCATTCTAGGCTAAAACTACAATTTCTAGACTGAACACACGAACATGTGACAACCCCTCTTGCTTCATCCTTCTCTTGTTCCATTTCTAGGGGAAGAGCAGTTTCCTCTTGTTCCTTAAGGACAAACCCGTCTTGACACCTGCCTTCTGTCAGCGTAAATGAGGCCTGGGCAGGAGTCTGTGTCTCCTCAACAGGACATTAATCTGCTACTAGAGAGCTGACCAGGGAGACTAGTGGAACCAGAGTGCTGATATATGACGGGTTTTAGTCTAAGCACTGCTACTGCCGACACTGCAGTGAGGGAACACTTTATCCAGGTGATGGCAACGGAGCGGAATCGAATGGAAAAGGGTAAAAACAGGAGGGAGCAGGACGGAAATGACCTCTGAGATGCTTAAAAACATGCTTTCTTTCAATCTGTTGAGTTCTTATAACGTGTAGCTGAAAGATCACAGCAAAAAGCCAGTGTGTCCCCCCAGGGCACATCTTAAACTTGCACAATTTTCATACGAGTAAGTCACACAAGATATGCATCAAGGCTTGAACACAAAAAGTGTAAAAGTATACGTGATTAGCATGATTCAGACTCACAGCAGCCTCTGGTACACCGGCTGTAACATGACATACTGGGAACATTAGGTGGAACATAAAAATATATTTCTCATAAAGCTTGAGAGGTTCCTGATGTGTTTCTTTAAGGCAACAAAGAAAATGGTTCTGCTGAACGTTCGTGACATGCTTCCTGTAAAAGCCACGTTTTCGGTCAGGGTGGACGTGCGGCTCTTTGTGGCCGGAGAAAAATTACACTTTGGTGAAAGAAGGAGAGAAAATTGGAATACAAATGGCAGAGTGATTTATGTGGCTGGCTCAAACCACACTATGAGAGGACGTCTTCCCATCATACCTTACATGGAAACATGCATGAGGGTAGAGTGAGGCTAAAAAGCATGATGCAATGCCCCCACACACAGAGAGACTGCTGAAAACATGACAGCTATGTGCAAACCCTGACACGAGTTTGCCTTTTTTGCGCATTCACCAGAACCCAATCGGAAAACACAAAGAAAACCACTTTCACAGAGGACACATTTATTTAAATCTCTCCGAAATGCCATACATCTTTATCTTTCTCGCCTTGTTTTAACACACAAGTCGGTAAATCATGCAGCAGAAGGCCAATTTTTTGAAGTGCGCCGCAAGGCTTTTCACGGGTATTACATGACAAGGTATTTTTCAAAATAAGGGGCTGCATTCCTGGAGAGAGATAGGAGGAGATTAAGGGGTGGGTGTGGTGGGGGGTGGGCGAGCGATGCCCTGACTGAGAGGGTCTATTACTCACAGTGGATGTCCAGTTCCCTTGATGGTGCTTTCAGCTCAGTCTTACTGAGGGAGAATATGAGGGATTCTGCAGGGAACGCATAGACAAGATCCAAGCTGCATATACGCACTAGTGAGAAATAGGTATGATAATAGAGAGCCTTTTCACGAGAGACAGTCAGGGGTATTTGTTTTAATCCTCTCTCTCTCTCTGTATTCATGCAGCCCTGACATGCTCTCAGTGAATTGATGCAGGACCAGGAGTTTTAATGGAGGATGTGCTGGGACGCCTCAGCCGGGTGTAGAAACTAAAAACATTTCTCTAAGCTGTAGATATTTGATAAATGGGCTTCAGAGGTAATGATATTGACAAAGAAACAATTACCTGCATGAGGCAGTCAACGTGCTTAGCTTACACTGTCTGTCGCTGTTAGATCACCTTGAGGGTATCGTGTGGAATTTTCCTTTAAACTGTTAAATTGACATTCTATACTAAAAAGTATCCGTGTGAATAGATCACTGACATATTACCACCTTACAAAGTTGATAGGGCGCACATTAATACATGTTTCAGGCCCCCTGGCAAATGCAACAATACTATTCCCTCTCCTTTTACCTTTGTTTTGTTCTCATCAGTTCCTCTGCATAAATACAATAGTAATACGTTTTATTTAGAAGTGGCTTTCAAGGCGTCCAAGGCCACTTATGGATCTTATGCCTCTAAATGCTAACTGTTAGGACATTTAGCATTAAGTGTGTTTACATGGCACATTAAACCACAACAATTTAATTAAAGACTAAAAAGGACTGTAAAGTTAAGAGGAACTAAACTGTCCCCTTATCTGCATCAGTTTGCTATTCCCCTGCATTTAGTACATTACTACATTAAACCGTCAACTGTTGATTAGCTGCACAGTGTGAAACATTTGCATCTTCTCTTATTCTTTATGCCCTATGTCTTGCATGCACTACATACATCCAATAATCTATTGCCCTCTACAGGTCAGCAGGAATCTATACTGTACTGTCTCACTGGCAAACATTTCAACGCTACTTTTAGTGTGTTTCGTTGAGATTGAATTCAATATTGAACTTCAGGATGTTTACAGTGATGCTTCCCTCAAGTGAAAGCTGGTGCAAACAGAGGGAGCAAAGAGCACATGGAGGGTAATATTTACAGGAAGGAGCAGGATTGTAATAGAAAACGCTGGAGTGTAGCTCTCGACGAAGGAGCTCTGCAGAAGTCAGCACAAAAATTCAGTGGAATATACGAGTAGTAATCCCAGTCCACCTATACTGGTTGACAGATATGATGCCAGGAATTAGAAATATGACGCTCTTTCATCCAGGCAAAGATGAAATCCCAACAAACATCACACCCCTGTGGAAAATGTGACTTTTTTCTTTCATCTTTCACTGGTTTGCAGTATCAAATTCGAAGATATTAAAGCATTAGCATTGCTTTGGAATCAGCGGATGCACATTCCCTAAGTGACAGGCAGCTCACCTCTCCTTCCAAAAAATACATTCCACTCTCATACCGCAAATCCTTTCAGGGCTCTGCAGGGCTAAAGTTCACAAGCTTTACCAGATCTCATTTTCGTGCATGGCTGTGCTGGCTGTTATTATTAGTGTGGCAGCCAGCCAGCTTGGACGGGTACACGTCTTCTGTCCCCCTCAATCCCCCTCGAGGTGAAAGGCCCAGGCCAAGGTCTTTAATCTGTGGGTATATACTAGGTAATATATGCCACTTTATACTCTGCACTGTGCTGCACGTGTGTTTGTACTAAGTTCATTGTGTCCAGTCAGTCTCGAGTGACCACCGGAACAAACAGTAGAGATCTTCAAACCTGCACTTTACGGGGGCAGAGGAGCCATTTTCAGCCCTCAAGTGAGACCTGGAGAGTTATCCCATGTCTTCCTCTATTCTTTCTCTCTTTCTGTGGTTATGTGACTTTTGGATCCACTGCCAGACATTTCAGGAAACCTCAAGAGCTTCATGAGACATAACAAAGATCTCTCTCTTCTCCGTCTTTGTCTCTTTCACTGTAGATTACACTATGTTTCTCTGTCTGACGTGTGCAGGCCTGGAAGCTCCATGGCACGTTCTCCCAGGGAGCTGAAAGTAATTTTATTCAGTGGCCGATTGACTCGTATTATATCATTTTAAAAGCTGGTGTTTCTTACTTTTTAATGCCTGTGCTAATTCCGGACCACACACGTATGTAAACTATAGAAGACACAATCATTGTTGAATACCATTAGCATGATGTTAAATTTACTGCTAAATTAAGGATGAAATTCAGCTTTAGAGGATAATACATGTGCTGTATTTAAGCCCTCTAATTCCTAAATTTATTAGAATAACACATATCTCAGACAGCCATGAAATTGTAAATAATTGAGCAGTGCTCTTAGGAGGTTTCTCTGGTTGCTCTGCTTTTTTTTTTTTTAGCTGATGGCAAAACTGGAAATGAGATTTGATTCACAAAGCAGCGAAGCTAAATGGGAATAATTCCAAAACCACGGCCAACCTCCCCCCAGACACTAATCTGTCCATGGGGGTTTCACCCATCTCCTGTCCCTCCAAATTGTCTCGTCCACCTGCATCAACCCTGCTCTCTAACACACAGACAGGCACCTACAGACATACCTTTCCACCCACCCTTCACCACCACCCCTTGTGTTTATGTTCAGAGCTTGAGTGACTGGTATTTCATTTCGGCCTGCCTGGAGCCCTCTTGCACAGTTTGGCTTGGCCAGTGTACCATTACTGGTCATTAAGTCTAACCTGAACTAATAGGGGCCCATTTTCCAAGGTGGTCTCCCAGGTGGCTGTCACGGGGGTGAGTGGCACTGCAGGGCTCAGGCTTTGACTTAGGCACACAGGGTTTCATGAAAAATCTGCTGGGACACAAGCCAGGCTCCATCATACATTGGATACAGACTCTTTGATAACAAGAACCCATTGTTCTGGGGGGGGGGGGGGGGGGTCCGGGTGTTTTGTTTCTCATTAAGGCAGGTTTAATGAGGCCAGCCAGAATATGCACCCCAGCCCATCCCTCTTATACACCTGAACATTATTCAGGCCTACATCAACTTCTTATCAGTATTGGTAGATGTGTATATGAGGTAAATGCATTTATGATCCTCATCAACAATTCTCAGCGAAAATTACTGTCCACCAAAATATCATTACCTGACCCTGGACAGGTCACCAGTGTATCACAGAGCTGACATATAGAAGCAACCATTCACACTCATATTCAAACCTACAATTGGATTCACCAAACCCTAGTCTGCATGTCTTTGGACTGTGGGAGGAGGCTAGAGTACCCACAGAATACTGTAGACATAAGGAGAACATGCATCTCCACACAGAACCTGGATTCGAACCAAGAACCTTATTGGTCTGAGGTGACAGTACTAACCACTAAGTCACAAAACCGGTGCTGACGGAAATCAGAGCTTCTTGAAACACAAACTCAAGTTTATTAAACTGCTTGTTTTGTTTGACCAACAGTCAAAAACTACAACATCAAATATTTGGCATTTTTCCATTAAACATGACTGAAACGGTTCATTGATTGATGGTTGAGGATTAATTTTCTATCAGTGCAGCTCTAATACAAATGATCACACACCTTCTATTGATTCCTTCAACTAATATACTGTAACATGCATATGTACATGATAATTGGAAGGTGGTTACAGTTGCCTTCGCTATATGCAATGCTACTCTGTCATTAAAGGTCACTAAATATAATAACATGACTTAAATCATTTTCAGTACAAAGCCTTATCACATAAACAGACTGTCAGCATGAATACAATCCAATTCCAAGATATAAAACTACGCATGTTTTAGCTGTGCTCTCCTCCGTGTGACATGTGTCACCATTAATCAGAAGAGAAGGAGCCATTAGTCTAAATGTGGGGGTAATTAATCCACGCTCACACCCTATTAGACGTCATGCTCAATTTGTGCAGAGAGCTGTGTGCTGGGTAAATAAGCAGAGACGACGGGACCGGCAGTTATTATTCACGAATACCTCGGCATCTCAGTTGTTATGATACTGTTGAGGTGCTAACGTGCATCTCTGAGAAAGCTTTCATCTAAACCTGTGAGTTTAAGTGGATATTACAAATTAAATTAAAAGTAGAACAACATGTGCTGCTGTTTCTATTAAAAAAAAACTTGTTTTCATGTGTCTTTTTACATCGGAAATTTGTGAACTTTGCAGGCTGATCAGAGGATAATTGTTCACATATGTAACTCGGTCATAAAAAAAATGTGACTGGACTTCAGCATTACAGCCAAACCATATAAGCCTCCAACAAGGTTAAACTGCAGTAGGGGCATACAGTATGAATCAGCCCTTAGTTTAATAAGTACCATTTGGCTGTCACCTCTGCGGCCGTAGAGCTGCTCTATTACAGTAAAGCCCCTCCAGTACAGAGCAGGGGTTATTCAATAAAACCCTGACTGAGTGTTTCTCCCAATCACCACTGGCAGATCTCTGATGAGGTAAAGAGCTCTCCTGTGCCAGCACCCGTCCCTGCGGAGCACTGTCTGATTAAAATGGTTTTCTGAGACCATATTTTTGTTCTCCTTGTGCCCTTGCCAGACCTGAGTTTGAGTACAGAGAGAAAAATTGACAAATTACCTAATGCATACTGAATGAATCCACAAAAAAATGATTTAATCTATACATGTTTCCAGTAGGTAGATAGATGAGAGCATTGGATTTCTTGCTCTTTTTGAGAAATCGCTGGTATCCATGTCTCAAAGACACAGGAGGAGAATGCTGAAAGTGTGCCTTAACATACTCTACATTGTTTTACTGGTGTTGAGGGAAGAATGGCTTAGCATTAGCCATTCTGCTCTTTTGATCTTCAGCCTTAAGCTTAATCTTCAACCCCCCCACACACCACTTATCTTACTCGGCCATGACATGAAGTGGAAAGAAATGGCAACAGTGGAGTGGCGCACCAACTCCCCGCTTTTCTTACTCCCCCGTCTGCTCGGCTCGCTTGTAATACATTCCTGAGCCATCGTCGCAGGCTCATATGTACATGCATGAGTATGCTTCTGATTAGGAGGCACAAAGAGTACACTCTATAAATGCACTCTTAAACAATTACCACTGCTCCCGACTGCAGCCTTGACACAGACCTCTGACTGCGCTGCTGCCTCCCTTGCTTATTCAGGTGGGGAAGATGGATACAGACCATTTACGACAGTGTGCCTTGCTATAGGACACGTGCGGCATTCCTGACTTTACATACCAGACTATAAAAGGTTTGAGAAACATTAGTATTTTCCTTATATCCACTTATTTGTGGTGGCCCTGACTTCCACATATTGTCCTTTTTTGGAATGTTTGTCTCCATTTCATTGTAACCCAGCCCACACTAGGCAGGGATCCACATTCATCACCCTGACACTAGACAATTGATTAATGATTAGCTGACTGAAAGAAACAGTGTTTCACGCACTTTAATTGTCGAAGAACCGTTTAAAGCTGCTATAATCAATATTTTTACAGTTGCAATGCAATAGATAGCGGTGCCAGGCTCACAGTGACAAACTGTGTCAGCTATACAGAGAGATTTTGTGTCATTTTCGTGTCTTGTGGCTCATTGCTTTGCTTTCAAACCCATCATCTTTACTGTTGTTTCACTCTCTGCTCAAGACTCTGCTAAACCCGATGTCCACTACCTGGCCAGCACTAAAAGACAGATTGACAAAGTTAGAAGCTAACTACTAAACATAGTGTTGCATTAAAGAGCTACTGAGTCAGATATTTTCCTCAAGAGTATGTGGAAGTATAAATATTTGACTTACATCAGACAGGTGTCAGGAGATACTTCTCTAAATGAATGGTAATGTTGATAATGTCTGCTCGATGTGCAGCTAGTTGCAAACACTTCAACCACATAGACTGTATATAAAGACGGATGACATGGCTGCTCCCCAAAAAGTGAAGTATTTCAATTGCCCCCTGGTGGCTGGCTGCAGTACAGGGCAGAAATCATGCCTACTGAGAGTTATTTTAAGGGACAGGAACCAAACTAAATACATTTTTCTCTAAGATTGGATATTCTTAGGTGTGTTGAAGTGTTTTTTTCCACTAAGTTTGTTTCAACTAGTTATTGGATGCTATAAAAATGGTGTTAAACATTATGATTGACAGCTGAGACTGACTCACAATTGGTCAAGTGCATGCATCGACAGCGGGTCGCCCTATCTCGGCTCTATCCTCCCACCACTATTGCACAGACTCTAGCTCCAAATAAGCAAGACGGCAGCATTTGTTTATCAGATATTTTAGCTTTATTTATGAATAGTGGAAGGACGTGGAGACATGTCATCCATCTTTATATAAAGTCCATGATCACTCAGACACGACAACTTAAAAGAGGATAACATATCAGTGTATTGTTGAAAAAGTATTAATGTCCTCTCCAGGGCAAAAACAGTTGATAACGTTCTGCTTGTCTCAGTTATATAATATTATTAATCAAATAACTGTGCCTTTAACAATGCTGGTCACACAAAACAACCAATTAGAAGATGTAACCTTCAACTCTTGGAACTGAAAGATAATAATAATTAAGTGACTAATCCAGAAAATAATCAGCACATTTGATGTTAAAAAATAATCGTGAGTCACTGCTCTAATAAAATAATATTAATTAATATATTAATAAGTTGTGTATAATGAATTTTCATTAGATTTTGCACCAGGACTCTGGTTGGAATAAAAAACTACTTTGAAGCTTCTCCAAAGAAATAAACAGAAATCTGACTCATGTGAATACCCATGTAAGGACACAGTGATTGTTTTATGTGTATGAGGTAAGTCCTCACTTCCATCATTACCACATACAAGCCTGATCTCGCCCACGCCAAGTCTCACTCCCATGATGGCGGGCGTCCAACACGGACTCTCCGAGCTGGCCTTCACGTTCGCTGTACACACTACAATGCACACAGCAGCACCTCTCTAGCCTCAAGCATAAATCCAGCAGGCTTATAACTGACTTGCACGCTGCCCTGTTGCACCCCCGCCCCCATTCGATTCATAGAGCAGTTAACCTTGTGAACTGTGTAAACATATGACCTCAACATTCATGTGCTTACACTCAGTGGTATTTTTCACACATGCCGCTGGGATTTACGTCACCATATTACCTCCATGTTCCCTTAATTCCCCATTACCCTAAAATATGGGATTTTTAAAAGGTGATATGACAGGCTCTTGATTAGCACTGTTTGTTTAGTTTTGGGGGTCGCTGTGGGAGGAAGGCGATAGGCTGAGAAGAGAAGGGGGGAGGAGGTGAAGAGAGGACAGAGGGGGGAGAATGGAAAGCTGGAAGAGGGAAGAAATAGGGTGAAGTGAGAACAAACGTTATAGTAATCATTTCTTTTTGGGAGAAAAGGGCTGAGGCAGACTAGATTGTGTCAGAGAAAAAGGAGAGAGGCGAAGGGAAAGTTAATTTGGCTGTTACGCGAGAGACGAGTAAGGTGGTTTCTCTGCCACAGGGACACACTGTGCACGTCTGAGGTCCCAGCGGGAGGACGCTGAAAGGAAAACACAAGGCCAATCAGCTAACAGAGACATTTCCTGTGCTTGTTTTATCAGATGAGAAGAAGCCCAAAGGCTAAATGTCCCTCTCAAAGAGTGTTGTACACCTCTCAGAATAACCCGCTTTGGGGAATGAAGGGGAGAACATGCATCTTTGTGGGATGACATCAGGAGCAATGCTTCGGAGCACTGACCTCACTCTCGCACAATCAATCATCCACAAAAAACCCAAGAAATGCAGACCACGTGAGCAAGAGAGGAGGTTTTACCTTTTACGATAGAAAGCAAGGCTGCCTCGTGAATTAAATCATCACCCACTTAAAAAAAAAGATTTAGTTCGGGGAAAGGAATACAATAGCGTTTTTTTATAGCCATGAAACTTCTGGTGCAACTTGGCATCTGGTAACTAGCAGATGGTGAACCAATATACCAATTACCAACACTGACATGCCATGCTGCCTATTAGGCAATCTGGCCTTGAGTGATAGCACTTTTAAGTCTGAAAACGCCACGAGCGAGAGGCTGATCTAACAAACCCTCTTCATCAGAGTGTGACTAAAGCCCAGTGGAATTCACACACAGGTCTTTCATGCCCCACATGACTGCTTCAGTCAGGAGAATCAAAGTTTGGGAAATAGTTTGGAAAGAAAGGAAGTGAAGATATGGGTCCTAGGAGGAAGGATCAATGTGAGATTCCTTTTGCATGTGCAGTGCATTCAATCTTCAAAATAGCCAAGACTTCATTTGGTGGTGAATATATTATAGGCCAGGGAATAGGTCGACTAAAGGATGAGGGGAAAAAAAGGATTCTTAATCACCCAAGAGACAACCAGAGTGCAACGAACAAACAGCAGAACATCCAAGAGCCACGTGGATATTCCCATACAGAACTGTTCCATGTCATCTTGGCTTCATAATGAGTAACAACAAACAGAATATAAAGCTAAATTACACAGAGGAAATCTTTTTTCAATGGCATATAACAGGAATTTTGAATTTATATCGCAAACATCTGCAAAACTCGTACTGCATATTTTCCAGGGCCTAAATAAACATCATCTAAGGTTTCCTGCCCTTGTGTGACTTCACAAGCAATTAAGCAGCACTACCAGCTTTTGTCTACCACTTGTTGACTGTCATTACTTGGTGAAAGAGTTAAGGATTCTTTTCCAACCCGGGATCAGCCCGCCCGTCCAAGCTCACCATATTATACAACTTAGTGTGCGGTTCTGGATGCAGCACATTCAAATTACATGCTATCGAATTCAAAGGCGAGGGGGGGAACAGCACAAGTACGCTGTGGGGCTCGAGTCCAGGGCCAGAGTCCCATGAGCGCTAGCTGCACGTCAATCACACTCGCTTCAAATGAGCTGAACCCTGTCCTACTCCTGCTGTTGTCCAGAAGACACAAACCTAAAACCTTTGTTTCTTTTCCAAGGAAGCAGTGGACCCGACCCTAATGACAAGGACACCGTTGACGAAACAGAAAGCAATGATTTTGCTTGTGGTTCTCCAGGCATTGGGAGGCTGCATCTCTATCTCAAACCACATTCTTAGGACAAAAAAAGTCTGCATAAAATTAAGCCAAAGGCCAAAATGTCTAGAACACAGGAAACGTGCTTGACATAGTTTCACTGGTCCTTTATGAGGAGAAACCAGAAAAAAAAAAGTTCTGGCACCTGCTGTGCAGAAACAATGTATGTTTGGACTGACGTGTCAGAGTGTGATCACTGGAAACTGAACCACATTTGAAAAACCTTAACACGGAACACCGTATAGGTAAACATCTATTTAAACAAAAAAAAGAGAACAGAACGCTCTGATCATTTGTGTTAGAAAATTACCTTTGCCAGTTTTCCACTCCATTCAAATTCATTTTGCCACTTGGTTGGCTGCCTTTGCTCAGTGGTGGTAAGAAACTATTGCCTTGCAGGGAAACTCTGGATTCTTGCTTTGGAATTTGATACTGTGCTGGATTATGAGTATCTAGGATCAAACTATAACAAAGCATCCACACATGATGCACGCATGTAAACACATAATTGTATATGGACAGAGTAATGAATGCTCCATGCTTTAGCAGATGTTGATTATGATAACAGTAAGGCACAATAATAACCTGATCCAACATTTAAATTTGATCAAGTGTATGAGGAAAGGGAGGGAGGAAAAGAGGGAGCCAGCATACAGTAACTAGAAGCCTTCACCGCACTGTGCAGTCCAGAGCCAGACTCCGGAAATGCATGGCAGTGTTCCCTACATCCTGCCCGCCCGCCCAGCCCTAACCCTGGCCCTGGCTCTAGCCCTACACTGCCAAACCCCTGTTATCACTCTGTGCAATTACCTCCAGATTCCTCTGCACCCATATCATATCATGCCAATTATAAAATCCCCCTCTAAGTACACTACAAAGCACGACATGCATTTGACTGTAAAGCCTGCTGTTTTCTGTGTGTTTCAGCCCAGAAATAGCTGTGTGTGTGAACGTACAGTATTCATGTGGGCTGAAAATAAAAAAGTTATACATAAATCCTACAGCTGTGATTCCAAACCTGGGGTATTTGTGCGGCTGCCAAGAGTACTCGCAAAGGTGGAGTGGGTCAGCTATGATCTGATGAAAACTATATATCCACATACTAACTGTTACTAACTGTAACAAATGAACATGTGTTGATTGATAGGGTGTGAAGACTGGTTAGTGAGTAAGCTTGCAGCTAACAGTAAATCAATCCTTGAGAGATACTTCAACTTATCCTACAAGCTTCCACACTTTTGTTGATGACTTACAACAACACTGTCTGTACAAAAGCAGTGTTGGAAAAAAATGTTACAACCCTGAACTCCTACTGTAATACAGGAAGTGGTACTGTATATTGTTATGAGAGACAAGTACCAAAAGAGGACTGACTGGTTTGCTCAGGGTTGATCCTAGAGTGAGATAATGACCCAAAACACTAAGAGAACAGAACCAGACGGAGGTTTCACATGATTAAGAGCAGCTCAGTCTCCAGACGTAAACGTCATGGAGCTGGTTTGAGATGAACTGAATAGATGAAAGAAAAGAAAGTGTGGAAACTTGCAGTTTTGGGACAAACATTCTGAGCAGTATTGGATTACCACTGCAAAAAGAAGACCACAGTGATAAAAAAAAGTCTAATTGTTAATTTTCTCTATGCCTCTGTTCCAGAAACACTATTATGTCTATGCATTTCAATAAATGGAAAAAGTAGGTTTTCCAAACCCTTTGACACATAGACTAGTGTAATACCTACTTGAAATAGCAAAAAGTTATGATAAATGGTTAACAACTTAGAATAAATGAATGTGGTTCAATTAGTTAGCTGAATATGACACAAATTATTGAAACACAATGCATACATATTTGAAATATATGGCTAAAAATTATTCATAGTAAAGAAATAGAAATGCACCTAAAAGTATAAGGTAGTTGGTGAAAGAAAATAAATTGTGAAGAAATGGATGAAAGACCTAAAGGTAGTGGATAAATGCCTGAAATGTTAAGCTTCTGTTTCTCCAAATATTAGACCTACTGAACTTGAGTAAAACTGACCCAAACTGACAGTTAAACTGTGGGAAGAAACTATCACAGCAACATGTTTATATACAGTTATACAACATCCAGTTTAAATGAACATATGAACATTTGTGGAATGAGACAATGTTGACATTAATTAAAGGAAACTTAGGGCATTTGACAGGACTGTGGGGCCCATCAGACTAAAAACATTGGGAACCACTGTACTAGAGGATTGTTATGCGCTGCATTCCAGAGGCTATTCCAATCATATGTCACCAGGTTGGGCCTGTGCCTTATAAGGAGTGGATGGCATTCTCCGTGTGTTTTCCAAACACTGCACAACTTATCAGATACAGTTTCATGGACAATTACTATGCTGTCTCTAGCCCGAAAGCATTAACACAAAATAAACTACAGATATACCCACTGCAGCTCCCTCCCGCCGCCCGCTCCCATTTTCCATGCTTCCATTTCACAGATACTAGTATGTAATAAAGCACAAGATCAAACGACTTGCTGCCCAACGCACGTACAATGAGAGCAGTGGAGTCTCATTAGCCTCGGGGGTGGTGGGATAGTAAGAAAGTGATACTTTGAAACGATGAGAGGTGGATTCACCCGTGGATGAGTGGGCCTAGCCTTCTGCAAGGCTGCCTGTGGCTTTGTCTGCAGGAGATGCTGGATGTCTTCACACCAAAGGACATTTGCCATGTGCAAACCTTAGGGTCACATTTGATCTTCACGGAGCCACGCTTGCCATGAAACCAACTTTGAACACGTTCTACATGTCAGATTTCAGCTAGTTTATCCACATCCTGCTGTTATGGCTACCTTTCTTTAGGGTTTAGGGGGATGCAATTAAAAAACGTGAATTGTAATTTGGCCTGAGAAAGTGCAGTGCCGATATTGGTGCGATTTGGACACTCTGTTCCAGCCACATGATTGGTTCAGTGCGGTGCTAATCTCATTATAATTGTCTGTTCATGTCATCTGTCAAAACATGGATGGTATGAGTTCTATCGACGTTGTATTATGCGTGTCTCTATCAAAGGAAAAGTTATTTCGTGATAATTATCTTTATCGTTTTATCGCCCAGTCGACCTTCAATATCAATTAAAACCTGAATGGTGGACTATAAAATCTTCACTGCAGAGAAACTGGGTAGGATGATTACAAAGTTTTCTAACTACAATAGCAAGGACAACATGCAGCGCACAAAGAATACGAACGCATATTGTAGAACTGTTGGACAATGACAAGAAGTAAAGACTGTAACTGTAGGAGCATTAACACAGGCCAGGCAAACAGGCAGGTTTCGAACGGGCACTGCACGAGTCTTGTCCCTAAAAAGTAGTTCCAGGCTGAGGTTGGTCCCCCCCCCCCCCCCCCCCCTCCTCCCGTCATACTTTATCTCGATAAGAATCTGAAGCGGTGAACACGGTACAGGGTTGGACCTCCGCTTTTGTCCTCGAGTGTCTCGCTTCAGACCAGCGTCACAGAAAAGTTACACGAGTCGCAACTTCACTTCGACGCGAGTTCGCGGTAAACGAGGCGGTTAGCGCACAAAGAGGAGGGAGCGGAGGAGACGAACCAGGGGGAACAGTGCACGGACACAATGTGATGACCCCCCCCGCCGGCCCATCCGCGTTGCTAAATACCGCGTGTAAAGCGACACGGGGTCGTGAACTCTGCTGGTTATACAGCGACAGAGGTCGGACGGGCGGCTGTGCGCTTACCTGTGGATCCTAACGGGACAGATTAGAGCTGTAGAGTCGAGTGAGAGCAGCGGAGAGGAGAAGGGGCCAGTCTGCAGTCAGTCCTCCACAAACCCTCCGTGATAGAACCAGAGTCTAGCCCCTCAACAAGCCCCTCCCTCCCAGTCAGAGCAGCTCCCACATCCCCTCTCCTCAGCTCCGGTCTACGACACAGCTCAGCCTCACAGCATCCACAGAGGCCAAGACATTAGAAATCAAACGTGTCAACAGGCTGCACTCCTCTGCAGCTGCCGTGGCTTCAGGCAGAAAGTCCTTTTGTGGTGATCCTTCAGAAAACCAAATTAAATGTTGGACAAAAGGCAGGGCGGGTTGTTCACAGGCACAACATTAGAGCTGAGGGGTTTCATATTAACAGGGAGCTTGACAAACGAGTGGGTGACCTCAACTACCCACCTTCATAGTCAATACCATAATATAATATTACTTCAAGTACATTTGGTGACAATGCTAAATCAATAACATGTAGTTGAAGTGTTTTCCTCTCTTATATAGTATTAGCGTCCATAGACTGTCTATGAAGATGGATGAACACTTCCTCCCATTATTCAGAAATTAAGCTGAAATATCAAGCGCTGCCATCTTGCACATTTGAAGTAGCAGCAGTCACCGGGGGTTCCGACAATACACACACGTGTCATTCTCAGCTGTCAAACCCTATTCATATTTTATTTATATTTTTTGTTTATTTAATTTCCACCAGTTTGCTTACAATCTTTAGCCGACAAATTTATATGCTGGTACTATATGATGAAAAGCTAAGAAAGCTATGAAAACACCATACATAGGACACAAAATATAAAACTCCTACATTCAAAACCCATACGTTCAACCACCCTCGCCCGACACTATCCACTGCTAACCACCCTCTCACCCCCACCTCGCAGGTTTAAGACCTGATAAATATATTTCCATATCTCATTGTTATGTTTTAATGTTATCTTTTCTATGTTTACCAGACATTTCACCTGGTTTTAATAACAACAAATAACATATAAAACCAAACTTACTAAGAACTGAACACTTGAATCAACATCAGTGTGATTCACTTCACTTTTGCGCAGTAATTTCATCCATCTTTTTGTACAGTCTGTTCTAGTCACAGAGCTCAGTGGCTTCTCATCTTGGAAATAAAACACGTGGCGATACTGGAAAATTCCAGGTCTTTTAACAACTCTTACCGCTGTAGTGAAGTTTAGCATGTTAGCATACTAACAATTGTTCATAAACAACAGAACATAGACCTCAGTCTTCCAGCACATGAAAAGTCAAGGATCACCAAAGTGATTACAATGAATCCTATCCTACCTAGAAAAAAATCATACTATCCAGTTTCTATGTGTTAATTTACTCCAAATATTAAACACATAGGTCAACTGAATTGTGCCTCAGCCTATAGCAGCTGTATTATACTTCACTTTGTTAAAATGTGCTCAGGGTCTTGCCAGGATTATAGAGAACTGAAGTCTAAGCCAACCAGAACCCTACTCTGATCCACATATATTTTTGCCTAGGAAACAAAAGAAATGCTCTTAACTAATTTATCCAGTTTCCCCACAGAACCCAAAACTAACAACATTTTGTGAAAAGCTATCAGACAAGTTAAAACTATAAAAAAATTATTAATAATATTGTTAAAATTGAGTGTAAAAAAAATAAATATCAAACTCTTAATTGCCTTAGGGAATAACTGTACTATTTTATTTTTAAGGATTAATTAACTAATGTGAACTAAATTCATTAATGTATTGTAAAATAATTCAATTACCTCAGTGGTACGCTTATTTTTACAGAAAATATA
The DNA here is from genome assembly GCA_026259375.1 of Verasper variegatus. NCBI lineage: Eukaryota > Metazoa > Chordata > Actinopteri > Pleuronectiformes > Pleuronectidae > Verasper > Verasper variegatus. Next base: position 9,514,091 of record CM048058.1, on the reverse strand, counting down.
TAGAGGACATGACCTCAGCATCCTCAATACAATATCTGACTTCACGTTGAACAGCATTTCTTTGACATGATGATCCTGCATCAAGAACCAGTTTCTGTCTGTACTGCATGTACAGTATTTTAGAGTAGTAAAGAATAATAATAAAAGTGCAGTGTCATGTTTAATTCCCTCCTCCCAATGCAGCCCTGCTATTTGTGACCTTTTCTCTGTCAGCAGTTTTGCAAAGGATGCAGGGAGTTAGGAGGTGACGAACACAATAGCCACAGTGTTCTACTTTCTACTATGAAACAGCAGCATGTGGACACTGCCCCGCATTGTCTTCCCCGTTTAAAACAATGATGCTCAAAACAAAGAATTAACTTAAGAGCATTAGGCCACTGGTGCAGAAATGAGCAGCATATGCGCCAGTGGTCGTTTTGCACATGTTTTTTTAAAGATAAAATAAATGTGTGTGTGCATGTGCAAATTCAGTAGTGTGTGTGTGTGTGTGTGGCGTGCATGTGGCTGTGTGTATGCAACAAAAGGAGACGGAGAATGAGCAGGGAGGGGGGGGGGTTGAAGCACCACCCAACTCAACAAATTTTAAAATTCATTTATTTACATTCCTTTTGAAAAGTGATGTATTTCAAGATAAACCTGTCATCATTCGATTTGCAGGTTTTTTTCCCCCAGACCTTATCTCCCGATCCAGTCTGCACACAACATCTTGGCCCCAGAAACCCTCATTATCCTGATCCAAAATAACTTCATGGCAGAAATTTCATTGCCAGAATGATGCCATACCTGGGGCATGTTCATACTTAGTAAAATGCCTCATACGTGATGATCAGTTGCTATATTTGCATCATAAGCTCAGGTTTTTACCTCCACAGCATTTGAGTTGAATAGAAAAGAGGAGCCTTACTACATCTGAAAGCCATATTAGTGCCAGCAGAAGTAGCTGCGGACATATGGACACTGGTTCGTGTTTATCTGGGCACAAACCAAAGAGGAAACATTATGGCTCTTGGCTGTTGTGCTTTCTGTAAGCTGTTCGCAGCTGCTGTCGCACATCTTTGGAGCCCCGAGCCAGAGAGATTTGTACTGCCACCTGACATACATGCCTTCAGAATGTTACATCAGATGAAACACAGCCAATTATAAATGTTTTAACACCACATTGCTTTTAACAAACCTTTGACGTTTTCTCTATTACATCATATTTTTCTCTTCAATCAAATGAAAAGGAATATTTTGCCATCTTGAGTGAAACTGACATTATTGGAGAGGATTTGCCCTCAGTGAGTTGTATTCAGCTTTATAAAAGTTATATTGTCAATGATGAAAGTTGCATGTGGTATTCTGCAACTGCATTATAACAGCAGTTTCCATGACAACAATATAAAATTCATCATGGGGTCATTGCAGTTTTAAATCTAATCAGGATCTCTCGATTTAAGAATAAAGTTAAAGTTATTAATGTCACACACGAACTTGAAATGGATTATCACACCGCAGCCTCACTCAGACTGAGTATGTATGATGGATGATTGGTATCTGAGATGTCTCGGTGGTTCAGCCGGTCGATGTGCATACCAAATACCTGCAGCATCCTGGGTAAAATCCAGGACTTTTATCATTCTGATCCATCCCCTGATCCTTTCTATGTCTCTCTGCTTTGTAACTGTCAAACACAAGAATGTCAACAAAGGACAGGCACCTGCAGCAGTAAACATCTGGATTATTTCCCTGGGATATGGTTCTTGTTTGGCTTAATACTGACAAGTGACCTGTCACATTCCTTGGACAAACAATAAGATTATCATAAGGACGTCAAATTCTCTGTCACTACCCCTCCACTGTTGAGTATTTTTAACAGATGGAACACTACAGATAAATACAATACAATACAATACAATATACTGAAAAAGTATATAGTGTCTTGAAATTTATATATATATCTACGAGGCAAAGTGGTGATTTAAGCTAAACGCTACCATCAGCATGCTAACTAATTGTGATGTATTTAGTCATAAACCACAGTATTAGACAGATCTATTTAAGTTAAGTTAAGTTTAAGTTTTGACTTAGCAGTGGTACTGAAGGAACAATAAAGAGATCACCAGATCACCAATAATTTATTCTGAGGAGAATATGAATGTCTGCAGCAAAAATGTCAAAGCAATTCATCCATTGGTACTAGAGCAAAAGTTGGGGGCCACAAAAATATCTGATTCATCATCTGGGAACCACAAATGTTTTGCCCCAAAGTTTGCCCCAATCCATTTTGTAGATGATGAGATATTTAACTTGATAAGTGACAAATTTGTGCAGTTGGTAAGGGTACATGAAAAGACAAGGGATCTACCAATTAATTATGGTTCATCCCCTGAGGATCCTGAGTATCTGCACAACAATTCATGTAAATGCACCCAATGGTTGTTTAGATTTTTCTAAAAATACCAAAACATCATCAAAGTTAGTCGGCTTCATCATCTGCTTATCAAGAATGTCTGCACCAAATCCACGATAATTCATCTGGATATATTTGAGATATTCCAGACAAACAGCTCCACTCCTTTAGCCAACCCTGCATCACTGTGTAATGTTCATCAGTTTAACATATGACAACATTAGAGCTGGAACGACAGTAACTACAGGAGTAACTGTTACATGTAATGCAAGCCTCTTTTGTTAATGTGCATGATGGAAGTGGCTTTGAATCCTCTCCCTCAGCCCTCTGACCCCTTCCATGGCTAATTTCCATTATATAAAATGATTTATAATGATCAATTACGCATAGCGTGCAGGAGGCTCAGGGAGGAATTAAAAGCCTGTGCGGTGACCCACCTGGCTCGAGTTGTAACTCTTTCACATGTTCAAGGGCCCCAAAATATGTCCCTGGGGGACTCCGTCACACTGGCTGCATGTCAAAGCAAAGCAAACACAGAATCCCCTGTTTGTTGACTTTTTATGAAACGTTGAATCTAGTTAGGAAAATATGAGCATTTGTCTAAAAAAATTGGCTCGGTGCAGTTATGTGAAGAATGTGATTTAAAGGTAAAAACTCTTTCATCATTTGTGCTTCATGATATCAAAAGTAGTTCCAAGCTGAATTACCAATAACTGAAGCTACACATATGAAGAGATATGTTTGACATTATTTTGTCATTACATTTTTAAGGATGCATCGATGGAAAATACATTTCCAAAAGGGAAAAAAAAAAAAACATTTGCTCTCTCTCTTCATGTCCATCTGTTAGCTGCGGTCACCACTGCCAAGATCTCTAATGACCAAAAAAAAAAAAAAATCCTTCACTAGTATCCATCTAACGGATAGATGCAGCGTAAGTTGGTACTTTCCTGCAGCATTTATTGTAAAACATCATAAAAGTATCGCAGCCTTTAGTATCGCATGAGAAAAAGTGTGTTTGTAAGAAAGAGGGGAGAGTAAGAGAGAGAGGATGTCACAGAGGTTGTTCAGGGGGCACCTCCCATCACAGATGTTTAACTAAATCATTCCCATGACACCTCTGCGAGGCTCCTCTGAATCTCAGCACCGCCACATCAACAAACAAAAAGATAAATATCTGACACTGGACGGATCTCACAGCCGCGTTACATGAGAGGTAAATTTACAGACATTTTGCGTTGACTGTTCAGTGACATTCAAAATGTATGGTAAAATTTATGATTCTTGTTGCGCGCACACGCACACACACACACACACACACACACACACACACACACACACACACACACACACACACACACACACACGAGGCAGCAGGAGATGATAAAGCTTTGAAATAATTTCTCCGGAGTCAAAGCTGGGGCAAATATTCTTTAACACTGTGTGGGATGTTCGATATTACCAAGGAAACCCCATCTGTGTCCAATCAGGAGGCCATTTATTCAACATTAAAAAAAATATAGGAGACAAAGACACAAAGACTTTGAAGCACCAGGATTGCTTTTCTTATGTATTTTACAGATATTGTTCATATACTGCAAACGTGAACATGTAGTTGGTCCACATGCAGTCATGTTTTCAACAATGCAATGCTCTCTATGCTCACTTAAGTTTGTCTTATTAACAATACACATACACTGTGTAGTGTCTTTACACCAGTTAACTGTGATCCTGCAGTGGGGGTGAAGTATGATCTTCTTGTGCTCTCAACTCTTCATGCATGTGTTAAGGATGAACGGATGAATGGAGGGTGATGCTTGGACAGCCCCTGGTGGAGATTATGATAAAGTGAACATTGAAAGTATGACTCAGACCCCTTTATTTGTTATAGTGTCAGCGTCCTGACTTATACTGCCACCAGCAGTTCAGAATGTAAAGTAGATAGAAAACACTGTTGTTTTTTATGGCAGTGTACCACAGTAAAGATCGTTAAAGGTTTTTCTGAGATAACGGATAAACGTGCAGCAGTGTAATATAAAAAAGCAACAACACATGTTCTGTGAGCTGCTACCTGAATGGACCAGGCCTCGAGGGCCTGTAATGTAACTGAGGTATCTGACCACCTTCAATATTGTTTTCTTGAGGTTCTTGACTGTACGCCAAGAAGCTCTATACGGTGAAATTCCCTCTCAGTGTGATAGATGTGTCCCCAGTGTAAGTGTGTGGGAAGTCCAAGGGTCACCAAAACATATAGACATCCAAAGTGGAACATCCCAGCCGAGCATCTTTTATAGCCAACAACAGTATGACACTCATGGGTTTTGAGGGCAGTTTCATAAAAGACAAATCAACACAAGGCTGTATCAAAAAGAAAATCCCCAAAAGTAGAAAAAATATTTACTCACAATTTATTCCATATGCAAAACATGTGTATCCGGTTAGGGTCATTGCAATTACAGTGAAGAAGCTACATTCAGGCTACATCACAAGCATTTGAGCTTGATATCAGGGGGGCGCTGAGTTACAGAGATACAATTTGTGCCAAATTGTTTTTTTCTTCACAGAGTCGTAACTCAGTCAGAGCTGAACACACATATTTTTTGACACAATGTGACTTACACTTCCCAAGGATGTTATATCTCCAATATCCACCGTGAATCAACTGCCACAAATCCACTTAGAAATCATAACAGAAAATATGATCCTTATAACTCAACTTTTCTTCAGTGTCAAAGTCGTTCAGTTAAGGTTGTTTGTGCGTCCATGGGCAAACTGACGGGAAGTCTAAAGGCATATTTGGCGTACATGACTCCATGGCAACATTATATTTCCTAGTTCAGCTCCTCATATTAAGAGAGGGTGTCAAACTATGAAAAACAACAGCCAGAGGGGAGAAGAGATGCAAGAGGCAAATAGTGTTTTTTAATGAGTCATAAGATAAGTGAGTATATTCATATAGAGATATATCAGAATTAATATATAAACAAATATAGTTTCATGCATACATGCATAATATCAAATCCCCCATTATCTATACTGCTTATTCTAATCAGGGCCATCAGGGGAGTTTGAGCCAACCCCAGCTGACATTTTGCGACATGTCCAGGGTTACACCCTGGACATGTCGCCACATCCCAGGGGCGACATACAGAGACTCGATTTCACATATGGTCAAAGTAGAGTCTCCATTTAACCCATCTGCATGTTTTCAGACTGTGGAAGGAAGCCAGAGAAAACCCACGCTGACACCAGAGGACATGCAAACTCCACACAGAAAGACTGTGTCTGATCCTTCTTGTTGTGAGGCGAGATTGCTAACCACTGTACCACCGCACCGTCCACACATACAATCATGCCATTACTTAATCAATGTCTTTATAGGACACGTTTGTGCTCAAAACTACTCACCATTTTTTAAACCTATATTTTTTCTTATTATCTTATTTAATACATCTACTATCAGTTTTATTGGAAGTTCTCTACTGCACATCATTTTTAATGAAAGGTTAGGGATCATTAAATTTACATAACCACTGGTATTGCTGAGGTTTTTATAGGATCTCTGCTTTTATTAACAAAAATCTACACCAACTGTGAAATTAACAATATTCTTAAAGTTCTACCTGTTCAAACTATGCTAACGTCTCCATAAGGGTCTACCTGCTCTTTGCCTTCAAATAACACTGTGTTTGTTTCACTGAAAATTACAATATGTCTTGACTTCCTGTGAATAGGTGATGCATGGTTGACATACCTGTGAAGAATATGACATTCTTATTAAATATGACAGACAATGAGTGAATAGGTGGGAATTCTTTTCTACACATTACCACACACTTCAAACTGAGAAAGAAACGTGTCCTTTAATTTCCTTTTTTCCAAGAAAGCTGCACTTTAGGATAATGCACTTATCTGCAGCTTTTAAATGCCAACCAATGAACCTCCTGCTCAAATATAAGAATCACAAAGAAGAAAAAAAAAAAATTTAAACTAAACTGCTGCCTCCAGCTTTACTTCCCTCTCTCCTCACATTGTTCACCGGTTTGGCCTCTCATGAACCTCCTGTACCAACGTCTTCTAAAATAACGAACTGGATCTGTAGGTCAGCAGCAGTAAAAGCAGGAGTCGGGGTGTTTCTCTATTTCTCTGCAGCCTGGATGTGGATACGTTGCAGCGTGAATACAGATTATCTTTTATTCCTTATCCTTTGTGGATTAGAGCATATCACAAAGTCTGCAGAATCCCATCTGACGCTTGGCTTTCATACCGATCTCTGCAATTCCCTGTGAATTCAGACGCTGCGTAGGAGATCATAATTTCACTTTGGTGTGGTTAGAGATGTAAATAGATATAATCTTGGAAGGAGGATTGCGATGAGAGTGTAACATTTGATCTTCAAAGGGCTGCAGGTTATCTCAGGTACAATTGTGGTTGGCTGCCGTAAAAAAAAAAAGAAGAAATTCTGACGCAGAGTTAAACTTCTGCTTCATTTCCATTACAAAGACGAGTATCTCTCTCTCTCATTCTTGGCCACCTTCAACTCAATATCGTAGCGTTCATCATCCAGTGTCGATGTCTGCGTGCAAATCCTATCCTTACAGAGCTCCCGTGAAGCGAACAGACTCAGGCTTCTTTAAAGCCACAGCGAAAGAAAATGCAAATAAAGAGAATGAAAGCAACGATTCATCTTCAAATGGCATGTAAAAGCCACGGCTTTATAAATTTCACTCAGCCGTCAAGTAGACATGTGGCACGATGTCTTTTAAAGTGGATTTTTGGGGGGAAACTAGAGTTTACAAGGCGAGTGAGAGACGCTGTTTATTTGAGAAACACTCTGCATTCTGCACACGGCAAAAAGAAAAGGCCTGTTCGATATTACAGACAAAGTTTATCCATCTGTACAAGTCTAGCGCACACATCCAGGAACCTGTGTGTGTCTGTCAATGGCTTGTGGTAGCGTGAAATAATATGTGAAAGCTGAGTGACAGTGATGATAAATCACAAGAGCAAGTGCACTATTGTCCAGAGAACAATGCAAAGACCACAACTGGCCAACAGAGACACAACAGACACTGCGACGACAACCTGAGTCCGATTTCCTAAGAGGACACAGCTGTAAAGCTTAACCTTTACCCACCATGCATAGTAGCGGTTTGAGTAGATCAAAGCAGTAAAGCAGTTGCCAAGCAAAACAAGGACTTGAAGCGCTGACGAGAACTGCACAGTCAGGTCATACAGGGATTCTCTGAGGATTTGTCACTGAAGGCGACACCTTCACCTCATCATCCACCCATCCCTCCATCTATCAACTATACCATTTATTCTTTGAGGGTCATGGGGGGGCTGGAGCCAATCCCAGCTGACATTGGGCTAGAGGCGGGGTTAACCCTGGACAGGTCGCCAGCACATCACAGGGGCAACAAACAACCAATCACATTCACACCTACTGTCACTTCAGAGTCTCTAATTAACCAAGGATGCTGGAGGGACTGCAGAAAACCCACGCAGACACAGGGAGAACATCCAAACACGGCATTACAACAGACAACCTTCTTGCTGTGAGCTAAGACACAGCCTAACGTCCTAAGCCACACACCAAATTAAAACCAGACATACCATAAAAACAAACACTTGAAACTGTCAAACAGACAAAACTACATACAAGGGAGCATAAACACATTCACATAAGCCGTTTTCCTGCGGAGGATGTCTGCAGTTTGCCTTTCACACATGCACAACGCAGCGGGGGTCCTCTGCTCAGACTCATTAACAATAGCAACAAATCCCTCGCAGGATTCAGGTGTGGGGCGATGCAGCAGACAGAGGCAGATCATATCGTATTAATTCTGCTGCAGAGATGACATGTTTTCGTTTTCATCCTATCGACACCCGCGTCGGCTCTTTCCCCCAAAATTTGATATCTTCTTCTGTCTTCTACAAGCGTAACAGTGCTATTACATCCGGAGATATTCATATTATTTTGGTTTTTAATTTTTAAATCTGTAGCGTGTTCAAAGTGTTCAACTCACTCACTTGCGGTGAATTCAGCGGGGGATCCCCTCCTGTGTTCTCACATCGGATTCTGTGGACTTTCTGCTGATTTTACACCAGGAGACCAGGCGTGGAGAAAGAAACTGTGGAGGCTCTCACTCGGACATCTGTGGAGAAAATGCGGAGGATCTCCAGAGTTCAGTCTGAAAGCAGCTAAAAACATTAATTTAGCATGCAGCCAAAATAAAGAACAATTTAATATAGAAATGTTATAAAAAGGCAACTCTATTAATATGTGAGTCATATGCGAATGAGGACAGATGATTTAATCAAAAACATGATATATGTGTATGTTCTAAGCAGCAGACTTTAGCAAGTATTTCCTTGATCTCTTTTTTTTTGCAGTCGTGACTCTCTGCCCCTCAACCAGGCGAGGCCCCGGCTCTCCTCAGCAGCTTGCCACGTCGATTAGCCATGTATTAAGTTTATGGTGCATAGTGGAGACAGTGAATACTAGTCAGCGCACAGAGTGTGGCACTTTGATTCCAACGCACAAGCCTCCATTAGACTCATGACACCAGAGGCTGCAGAGTGGATTACCCTTCAGTGATAGCCTGCAGGGATGCAGCCCAGTGCAGATAGGTTATTTAGATATGAACAGCTAATGTGCCGCAAAAGGAGCATCTGAATTGAAGCGGTACTATTTCTCTTTATTTTCCTCGCAGCATGGAAATGTCACACCATTGTGGATAATTGCAGGCAAGAACCCCCCTGGACTTAAGATGCTGGAAGGACCTTTTTATCCCACAAACCTCCTTAAACAGTCGGCAGTGTGTCAGAGTCTATTGTCAGACCCGCTGGCACAGGGGACGCACATACACACAAACGCACACAAAAAGCAGCTCCACAAACTTCCATTGTTGCTGACTTTCCTCCTGGTTATGCTCTGGTACCCCACACAAATGGTTCAAAGGGGTCAAGTGCAGACAAAACATTGTTTTATCAGTGGTGTGTGTCAGCTGCTGTGATCTCTTCACAGGCTGTCATTATTCTGCTGTTATGAAGGTCACATTCTACTGTATGTGTCAAAAATGCTGGAGCTCTCAACTGCATTCAGGCTGTGGAAAATGCTTCTAAATGTTAGTTAAAATTCATTTTTGTTCAATGTGGATACGTATACAGATGGAACCTTTCTGTCCGTACTATGTGCTTATAAAATGGAGCAGTACCTCCAACTCCTCGTCGAGAGCGGTTTACAACCTGACCGCTTTTGCGTCTCCTCCGACCTTCGCTATGTTTGATGCTGCCCTCTAGTGGATGCATTGCTCGAAAACTACGCCAACGTAAAGGACACATGGAAGTACGTGGGCTGTGACAGTTACATTGTTTGAATTATCTCTTTTGCACATAAAGGCAGCATAAACAATGGGATACAATTATTTTGTAAAGCCTCTGTTTTCTGAGTCGCTTTGGATAAAAGCATCTGCCACATGAGTAGATGTAGCTGTCAACTATCAACTTATATTTAAAGATGAGACACTAGTTAAAAAGAAAGAAAAAAATCTTGTAGTAAGACTTTTATGATTCTTTAAATAATATTTTGGTGAAAACAACAGTGTTGACTGTCATATCTGTCAGTGTTACTGTCAAGCTTTTCAGCAGAGGATAATTAACAGCAATGAAGCTACTCGTCCCAAAGAACAATGAGATAATGAAATGAAAAGTTTTGACTAAGGACTAGAATAGATAACCTTTCACTTTTTATAACTAATAGAGGTTATTTTTAGCATCGGGCTGTAAGGAAATTATGACAAAAAAAGACATAAAATAAAAAGTATAGAGAGACACAAACACTTTTGAAGTCTCTCAATTGAAAATGCTTTTGGATTAAATGGACCAGGATGACATGAGAGACACAAATAAAGAAAAATCACATATCAAGACCAATAATTGTTCTTGAGGTGGTGACCAACAAACAAACACATCAGAAGTTATTTCCCAACTGTGATCAATAACAAGGACATTATTAAGGAGACGACTGATTGAAATTCAGTGGGACAGGCAGACAACGATACAACGTCAGGTCGTCCTTGTTTAGATTTCCGAGATCGCCAACGTAGTGTGATAAGCAATTGACTGGCCCACATTCACAGCTGTGGCATGTCGTACCAAGCACCATATGGCGTGTATTATAAGATCATTAAATCTGATTATGTGCTATTAGATTACATGTTGTAAGATATTTGCATCGTGATTAATAGGAATAGTCCTGGACCGTGATTTATGTAACAAAGGCTTGATACATATTAATGTTATTAATATGATATGAAGAATCCAATATGTGAACACACTGTTAACATGCACTGCACTGACCTTGTTTTTCACACAGCATTGATCCTCGCACACGCTCAGAGAAAGCAGCAAATATCGATACATGCTACGCAAATGGCCGTGAGCGGCTCTAATTTAACATCACATTGATTGAAGGAGCCGTAGGCTGATTATAAGGATGTAACCATATAGTGATCCTCTCCTTCTACATAGGTTCTGTGATTTGTACTGAAAATGCTATTACAGCCGTCTCTCCGGGAACCGGATCGACGAAGGTCCTCACGGTTTCCAGCTGTGGATAAAAACAGCCGACCCCGTCCCCCTCATCACACGCAGAGATGAGGACACCTGAGAGGGGGACGAAAGTTCATCCTGCGGGTTAATGGTTTCCTTGGATGAAATCAAGTGGATGATACCAGAAAAAAAAAAGAGGGGTAGAAGTTTGAAAAGAGATCCCTCGATTTCTCCGCTCTTCCTATTGTGTGGCCGATTGCCCTTCAGATGTTTTGAAGGAGAGCATTAACTTGTAGGAGATAAGATTTCATGCTGTAATTGAGGCTTAGGGAACATAATAGTGTTATAGCCACGGTGTCTGCAGAACCAAAAGACCGGCACAAGGTTGCTGAGTTAAAGACACCGCCCGCCTTAATGTCACCAGTGTGACATTACATGCAGGGATTGAACTTGTGACCTTCATTGTGACACATCATTCTGTTGGTTCTGGTGGTCTTATTAGCTCCCCTGAGCTAGGACACACACACACACACACACATTAGTTCTGTACTGTATGTCACAATGTCACCAACCGGGATGCAGCCATCTTGTTAGAAGGTTACAATACATTAAACAGAGCTTCTCGACAGGAGCTCATTTCTCTCTCTCTCTCTCTCGCTCTCCACACACACACACACACACACACACACACACACACACAGGTATCTCAGGTTACAAATGAATACAAATCGGAAGGACGGGGGGGGGATTGAAGTCAATGCACCATTTTACAAGCAAACGATCTGACACCAATAAAACGCGGCTTTATTGGGAGAATTTCATGCTTAAAATATGAAGGAGGATATGAGCTGTGACCCGCAGGACGGCTCAGAGAGGCGTCTCCTCCAGCAGCCACATGCTCGCATTAAATACAAAATCAATCAGCTGAGTATTTACGAAGAGGACTTGACCTATTTGTATTCATCATCATTACTCATTCATCTCGTTGTGAGAGAGACTCACAGCGTTAACCCGGAAAATGTCAGCCAATGTATATTCAGCTTGGATTCTTATGAAACCACTTGAAACACGAAAACAAAACTCTCATTTATTTTAGCACACTTCATTACCACACAACTTATTTTAGAGAGGCAGTGTGAAGTGTTTAACTCTGAAATCAACTGCAGAGAAAAGGAGAAGTATACATTTGTTTTTTTTTAAATACAGAATTGGTTTAGGTTCAGATTGTGTTGTATAAGCAATTTGGGAACAACATTTTTGTGTGTAGTCTTTTGCTAATTTTTGATAGCTATGTTTCAAATTAGTAACTGCCTTCTCCTACTAATCTAAGCTGTCATAGAGTTTAATATGATCTAAATTGGCCATAACATCACATTAACTACTATCTATTACTTGGGTTCATGCAGTTTTCGAAAAAGTCCATCGTCACCCATCACTCCACAGCCTTCAGCCACCGGCAAGGCTCACAGAGGTCAACAACACAGGGGTTTAACACTGCATCTTCCTGTGCCTTGTGGCTCCACACACCAAACTGTGTACTTCGGCTTGAGACGATTGCCAGAGCAGAAAAAACACAAACATAATATCAAGGGACACTGATTTCAACTGGTCTCTCATGCAGTTTAGCTTGTTCGTTTTAAATATCTGCACAGAGTTTTGACTCATTACAACATGTACTACTTCTTGTGTGCAAGCTGTTCTTATTTGGACAATATCCAACTCCTTCAGTGTCTCACTGTTACCACATAAAAACAGGCCGGGGAACCAGGGAGATGGAGGGTCAGTGATTTTGGCAGGATAACCAGCCCCCGCCCACGTCCCCTACGAAACCTTCCCTTCTTTTTGGCCACCTCCAAAGACAACACTGGCTGTGAGTGTGCCCACGGTCAGGTGGTGCAGTCGTAAAGCATCATAATTGTTTAATGTTGCGTTTTATGAGGCTACACTATGAGTCAGTGCAGCCCAAAGGCTCTGAATTCCAGACGATAACACGTTGGGTTCGGTAATACGAGGTTAATCACAGGTGGATATTAGTTCACTGTGGGCTGTGAGCAGCTGTTGAAGGTGTGTGCAGCCTTTGGGGGAGGAAGAGGTGTTTCCAGAGCTTTCTGCCCGTCTGTCTGAGTCAGGCTGACCTTGCTGTCTGAGCCCAGCCACACATCAGAGGGGACAGGGACATGCTGTTCTCATTGCAGATGAGCCAGAGAAGACGCTAATACCTATACTCGGAAACACACACATGCACGCACACACATATCTATATTGACTCTGTGTGAACACAGTGACACACTAAAGATTTGCTGAGGTAGGAATCCACACAATTTTAGATAAAAGATTAAAAATAACATTCAGCAATTGACTGTGTGCAGTGATGCAAGGTTCTGCATGAGCTGAACCAGCCCCCGTAGACACACACACACACACACACACACACACACACACACACACACACACACACACACACACACACACACACACACACACACACACACACACCAATACAGTCATAAAAATAATTAATATTTGTATCTACACACACTCATATAAATACATAAACAAAAAATACATTGACTCATACGCTGATTGTATTTTTCCATGATTTGCAGGTGTGTCTATTGTTGATATTAATATCGTCTGGGTTGTGCATCATTGCAATATGTGCTAGCAGAAGTAGAAGCCAGTAAGACATACAAAACCGCACAATAACCCAACAGGCTCTCATTTTAGTTGGTTTCTTATTATTTTCTGCAGTGAAAATGAAAAATACAAGTGAAACTTTGCTTAAATTGGCAGCAACTTTAGAGACAGAACTAAAAAAAGTTTTTTCCTGCTTAAGAGTAAGATCGACTTCTTCCTATTTTATTTTGCTCAATCACTACAATTTAATTTCTTCCTTTTTAAAGACTATCTTATATCATTTAGCAATCATAGCGTGTTTGCTTATTATTCCCGACCTTGGACCCTCATTACATGTCATCAATCTTCTTCCAGTCAAGTCCAATCGAGGTGAAAATGCCAAACAAATGTTTAATTAGAAAGGAGAAATTATTATAATTAGAAATTAATTTACATTTCCAGTACAAACTGAGAGATAATGTGTGCATGAATCTGGTAATCTCATGTGGGCCGTAGATGCATGGATGCATGACATTGAAATAGATTAAATTAAAAGAGTCCCCCCCCTCTCTCATCTCCGCACATACATACAGTATATATACAGTACATTACACCCACGCAGGCTCAACGTTGTATCAGAGCGAAGGAGTTAAGCCTCCAAATCAGATGACAGACTGTAATCGCAGCGTTAAAGCTAGCGGCCTGCAGCTCGGCTCTTGCGCGTACACGCTATTAAGATAATCCTGCGAGGTGAATTTGAGAGGGAATTTGACATATAGTTGAGCGTGATGCCGTTTACTAATGCCTCCTTCATGTCGTTCCTGCTGCTTGAAAACAAGAGTGAGTGTACTTTTGAAAGGACAAACTAAACTCCAGCTTATTACCCAACTGCCATACCTGAGCCTAATAACACCGCTCCGCTATTTGTTTGAATTCATTCCGAGATGCAACCAGATATGAGTGCGAAGAGAAATGCAGCATGACTGTGAATTAGGTTATGCAAATGAGGCACAATAATAATGTGATTTAACATCCCGTCTTTCCATCCATACCTTGGACTTGACTAGTGTGGTTATAATTTTAATTAGATTGGATTTACATAACGTTTTCCCATTAGCTGGTTCCCGGGTGACCCCCGCACTGATGGCGCCAACTGGTTCCTCTATGCGCACACACACACACACACACACACACACACACACACACACACACACACACACACACACACACACACACACACACACACACACACACGCACACAGTCCCTCGCCGTTACTTTGAAGTCTGTGGGTGGTGTAACTATTTAGTGATGCCAGGCGTGTACTATTAATACCAAGACCAAGTCTGATAATATCGCTGTGTAAAAAACGAGAAGCGCCAAGTCATTAAGTTTAAATTGTTTTGAGCAAATGCTGTGAACGTATTAGTCACCTCATAACATTTTCTTAGAATGTGCCCTGTGTGGAATCATCGATTCGGGGCTGTTGCAACAGGGTAGTTCTCCCCACACCGAGCCCCCCCACACCGAGAGTGGCTGATTACGTTTGACCACAGCAACAACAATTTTGTGACAACGACCTGAAGATGACAGGATATGAACAGGAGACTGCAACAAGCCTTGTCTACACACCCGAGGAAATTTTTTGAACAGATATTCCCTGTGCCTTTAAAAACCTAATGTCCTGCTTTAAACATCTTATCCTTTGCAGTTTACACCATGAGCAAACAAGGACCAGGAGTGGGAGAACTGGGAGAATGAGGAGAAGGAGGAGACGGAGGAGAAGAGTGGTCTTATAGCTGACCTAAAAACAACTCCTCATGGACAATCTCCATGTCTCAAAGATAAAAAGCCACACTATCAAATATTTACTGAAAAACTGTACTTGATCACTATGGATAGAGGGGCTTGTTTGGTAGGGGGAGGAAATGAGTGTGAAACATCTGCGCAACATTACACTGGAGTGCTCTCTCTCTCTCTCTCTCTCTCTCTCTGTCTCTGTCTCTCTGTCTGTCTCTCTCTCTCTCTCTCTCTCTCTCTCTCTCTCTCTCTCTCTCTCTCTGTCTCTCTGTCTGTCTCTCTCTCTGTCTCTCTCTCTCGTCTTTGGATGCTGATGCAAAAAAATCCCTCTTTCTTTTCTTTCTTCCCACTCAATTCAGCTGAGTGATTATATGGGCCAGTATAGGGACTTTGCAGTGTGACGGATGCTTGCTGTAATTCTTTCAATGCTCTGGGATCATGAGAGAGCATTTGCATATGTATGATCGAGCTACACAATAAGTAATCTTGCCAACACACGTATGGATTCACTACACACCAGTGACTTAAGCCCTCAAACCCAATTTCACATATACTCTTTGCAATTAAGGTGCTTTTTGGGCTGTTTGGCTTTTTTCGGATTACCATTACTCAGCATGTGTTGGATAAAGCTGAAAAGGGAACTCCGGAAACCTTATTATTCATATGAATATGAGTCAAAACACTCAGATGTGTGCAACCAAGCTTCTTTTTTTTTTCTGCCTCTGAGGCAACACTGTTAACTAACCTCTCAGTTGCACTACCTGTCCTGGCCACTGGGAGGTAGAGGTCCTCTGCACTGAGATGTTGCAGGGACAAGAGAAAAACTGATGCTGTGATTTCAAAGAGTCAGGCTTGTAAACATGCCACAGACAGTTGTTAAAGATGCTAATGAAAACGAGGGGGGAACCAGAGTGCACGGCACGATGAATCCATTTCCCAGTGTGCATTAAAGGCAGGGGAGAGGAGGCCAAGGGAGTTGTAGTAACTGCTGTCGAGGGGAAATTTTTGATTTTACATCGTCCAGTAGGTGTGTTTACAATGCCGCCGTCTTAAATCCTTAACCACTCCCACACCCCTGACAGCATAAAAGCCTCACTCACTTCTTGTAAGCAATTATCGTAGCTTTTAATTGCATTGTTGTGGAGAACGGCGTCTCAGTGTATGCTGCTATCACTCAGACCTGCCAGGGGTTCGTTTGGGAGGATGGGTGTGTCTGCTTTGTTGTACATGAGGGTGTGTATGTGTGTGTGAGTGTGAGAGAGAGAGAGAGAGAGAGAGAGAGAGAGAGAGAGAGAGAGAGAGAGAGAGAGAGAGGTAGTGACACATTTGATCAACTTGTGTGTGGGGGTGAAAGTGTCTAGGAGGTGAGAACTGAGTGGTGATAGAGGCTAATTCACCTTTCTACAGGTGACACAATATATGTAATATCTTTTGAAACATACCCAATGTGTAAGTTGAAATTCAAAATGATGATTGATACCAATTTCACATCAGACGGACAGCTGGTTAGTTTAGCGCGATCCAAAGGTTTTAAATAAATCTGTCTACCTGAACCTCTAAAGATTTAAAGTGTAAAAACCTTAACTCTGACTCTTCTGCGCCGGTTGCCTGGCAACTGGTCCCACCAGCATTTAAAACACATTATTTTTCATTAGCCGATTTCCTCTCAAGGGCAAAGTGAATCTGAATTTTTTATGTTTAGTTCAACTCTGGTGAACTATGACCCGCTAATTCTTGCCGATGACAATAGCAAGCCGTTTTGAGAGCAGGGACCTTTGATGGGACGGAGAGACAGAGAGTCCACAATTGATGCTATTATAGCTTATTATCTGTGCTGCACCATTGTGTTTTCAGACACTTCAGGACAGCAGTTGATGGGACAAATACATCTTTGGAATTACTGTGAGAATTGATTGTGTCATTGCTAACTGACTGTTAGCGAGCCTGTTAGCTTGGAGAGATTTAGTTCTCCTCTTTAACAACTTCTCTATGGAACAAAACTGAGCACAATGGTAATAAAAATGCCAGGGAAGAGGTAAAGAGAACACTGGAGAAAAATAACCATAGTCTTCAGCTACTTTGAGTGACTAGTGCTGAACTGACTGGCTAATGTGTTAGCTCTTTACCTGTTAGATACATCATTACAAAAAGTAGCCCAACAACTAAGATAAGATAATATAAGATAGAGATTATTGACCCGAAGGAAATTTATCTTGGACACATTCAATAGCTGCTTTTAAAGAACATACATAATGTACATAGATAAATAATTATTTAAAAGCAACTTTTTCAAAAGACACTATGAGAAATGACTTCTAACCTGATTTCTAACGCCAGTAAATGTTTTCAGATGGAATTCATGGTCTCATTCATTTTGTAAATAAAAGTCCCATTTAGAGTCAAATAGACGATAAAACACGGAATGCATTAGGGTGTGAATTCTGTGAGATTGACAGATAGCACCATCCAATGGGTGCAGGTCGCAGGTGTGCATGTGTGTGTGTGTGTGTGTATGCAATTGTGGTTACTTCTGGTTTCAAAAAAACAAGATGGCGCTGGCCAAAATACAACTCGAGGCTTCAAAATGGCAATGGGTGATGTCACGGTGGCGCAGATGGAGGAGTGGGGCCAAACTCAAATCGGATTTGACCCCTGAAGTGACCCGGTTGAGTTCATTGTCTTTTTTGGGAAAATAACTTCTGCAAAGTCTTTCTATAGTCTTTTTATATTAAAATAGTCACTTACAAATAATACACACAATACTTTTGAGCAATTGTTAAGAATCTTTCTTTCTTAAGCTTTTTTGAAGTACACAATGTACAATGAACAATTTTTGTGATAGGTGATGGGTGTGGTTTTGCTCAAAGCGTAGTTAACAGTAAACAAGGAACTTCAATGTGCACCTTAATGAATCAAGCATTGTGTATGAATGTTGGACATATAATTGGCCCCTAGATCCGCCTCTAAAGTTCAGTTGTTGTACATATTAAACATATGTTAATTTGCTATCTGTACAGGTGCTGGTGATACAATGCAGACAACAGAGGTGTCATTATCGTTTCATTTAACTCATGGTGAAATTGCAAACAAGTGATGTCCATGTAGGTGGGGCTAGAGCCGCAAAATCTACCCGCAAATGGAAAGCAAGATACATATTTGAAAAAACCCACAAAGTTTCATTCGGGAACAAAGCACAGGGGGCAAGCTTATTAACTTATAACCCTGAACTGATTGCTTTCTGTCTGCTCCAGATCCTACAGATTAAAAATTCAGCTTTTGTTGAAATATAATGGTGATTGAGGTATAAGAGCATCAACAACCACGATGAGCCTTATCAATCCAAGCACACATAGTCCATTAGTAGGAGCAAAGACTTTGAGCTGATTAATTGATTTTTAATTGGCAGCGGTGACGTGGCGGCCACAGGCACAGCGTGATGGCTTTATGGAGGGAGGTGGGGGGTGGGGGGCTGACTCTGCTAACCCGTGGCCTTGGTTATTTCTTGCACACACACACCAGTGTTATGTACTTGGTTGTGATGATGTTAATTGAGAGGTAAAGACTCCATGCTCATCATGCTACGTAGCTTGCTGGGAACAGGATAATGATTGGGACTGTGCACAGACTCCTGCTCCTCCGGCCCACAATCCTTTGCTGCCAGGAGTGCTCAGGGGCTTAGTTGATGTCAGGAACCCTTTTCATCCCTCGGCACGACTGTGGTGGGGCAGCCACCACATTAAACTTGCCTTTATTATATAGGGTCCCAATACGCCCCATAATAAAGTCTGGGAAGACTATCACAGATGCTGTTGGTTTTATTTCCACATTTATTATGTGCAGCCACCACTGCACGACAACCCGAGAGCTGTATATTGTAAACTGTTACCATTCTAACATCATTATCGGAAAGTCACACTTCTCCAAGCTCACATATACACACACACATGCAAAATCCACAATGTAACTAAACATTTATTTCCCGGCGCTGCAGCTTCCGTCAAGTCAAACTTGGATATGTAAAACCTCCATGAATGCGAGGTGCTGAGTTTTGGAAGGGGAAGGCACAGAAAAAGAAATGTGATTAGACACAGCTCACTATCTCATACCCCCAAGCGTCCTCACAGAGAGGAGCAGTCGTATAACTTTGAGGAGGGGCTCCCGTGTTTTTGATGCAATCTCCGCGGTAAACAGGAGACGTGCCGGGGAAGGCGATGATTCATCGTGGAGATGTGGGACATCTTGTTAAGGCAGGATGTTGATACAGGTGTGGTGTACTTTGCAGAGGGGAGTTTATTAGCATTTGTCATTGCACCTAAAGCGACAGCAAAAAGAGGTCTGCTCATGAACATATAAAGGAAATTGTCTTGTTATGGAGACAAAAAACATTTTTGTTGTCAAGGAAGCTTTTCAAGAAGCTGTTTTCATTTCTACAACCGTAGCATTGATGTCAGAGGACTTTATATTGCTATGGAACATCATATTCTGGTGCCACATTACAGTTTGATATATTGTGCCATATATACACTGTACTGCTACATCCATACTACTACACTAACTAAAACAATCTGTCACCACAAGCATTTTGGTTCAGTTTTAATCCTCACCCATACTGCTGGACATGGGAATTGTCGCAGATGCTTAAATAATAGCTTGTCTCTCACACATTGAAGCCATTGTATCATTGTAAAATACAGAATTTAACTGCACAACAGCTGGTAGCAAAGACAACAAGGTCAGCAATGCTTGTAATTCATTATCCATGCTGTATTCTACATTAGCAGCCGAGGTTAGTGCCTGTTGTTGTCTTACGGAAGGGGGGTCATGTGATAGGAGCCTGATGAATCAGTAAGGACGTCATGACTGAAAAGACCCAATCAGCGAGCTCTGGTGAGTCTCTACATCATCATCTCCGCCAGAAATATCTGTGGCAGAGTTGTTGCATCTCCAAACGTAGTGATGTGGACGTAGCCTACATCTAATACAAAGAACTGGCAGAAGTCATTCACGGCTCCTTGTATCTATTTTGACATTTCTGTGAGATTGGGAATTTTGCCTGAATAATAATTACACTTCCACTCAGCTGCTTAGGCGAACGGCTGCTGTGAAGCAGCAGCAGAGTGAGACAGGCTGGATGCATCTCAGCATTAACTACCTTCTGCAAATGAAGAGGATTTCTGGGTTGCCAGAAACGGTTTGAGGTAAATCGGCCCAAAACTCTGACCTAATGCCGTGAGTAAACTCCTCTGACACACCTGTCCACCCTGTGGTTTTATCTCTGATGCCAGCTCCTGTAGATTCAGCTTCAGATCCTATTTGGTTTAAGAAATTGAAATTCTTTCAGGTGTATATCATATTTGCAGAAACAAATTTTTCATTTTTTCCCCATCAGGAGTCTTTTTCCCTCTCCAGATTGTAGCAGCAACTGTTTTCTAAATCCCCAGGGAGAAATGAATTTAGGACACATTCTAATTTGCTGCATTTCTCACATCACAACTGGAATTTTAATGTGAAAGTTGCACTGAAGCATAACGCAGCTGATCGGGAATACCAATAAAGTTTTTTATCTCCAGCTCCTTGTGTTTCTTTGTCCATGTAATTGTTGTCAGCATCCAGCTCATGACACAACTGAGGAATTACACCAGTCGAAGGCGTTCGAAAAGCCTCAGTTTCAACCTCCTTACTGTCTTTTTTCCCAACACTCTGCAATCAGTATCTTTAGAACTGCCCTGATTTCCATCTCCTCTCCCTGAGTGGGTTCAACATTAATTTTGTTTTTGGTGGTGAATATGTATTGGCATTAATCACAGATGATAGAAATTTGCAAGTTTAATTCTGCCCTCTGAAATCTCAGCTGCACACTTGCAGCTTATGAATAGAGTTTTCTCCCCCAGCAAACATTTGCAATAAAAAATAATTGCAACCAGATAAAAAGCCTTGATGATAACTCAGCGATTTCAAGTGCACTTAATGGTCTATTGTCTAAATTTGTCAAACTCTAAGAGTTGTGTTGTTGTCTTTTAAAGCGGTAATTAGCCAAGTGCAGTCTGTCCTCAAAAACCATATCTGCATGACTCAGCCATTTCAGCCAATTTATCTGGAGATTGTCACAACAATGGGAGCTGATGAGGAAAATGGACAACTCAAACATCCTCCTTTCAAAACTCCACAATGCTGCACTGCTTGTTACAGCCGAACTCTACATTATGTTACTTTAAAAGACATTTCATTTCAGTAAGTTGTATACTACTAAAAAGTCGACCCTAATGTCATGCACTTCAAAATAAAACCCATTAACATTTCAAAATATATGTACATGTAGTATGATACTGCACATGCAAGTCCATGGAGTTTTTTTTTCTTAAAATATCATCTTCAGCAGAAAACAAGTTTAATAGATATACATTTTTTTTTTTTTTAAAGAGTAAAGAGATTTTAGGTCAACATTTTTCAGTACAAAACATAACACAAACAAGTGAAACCATCTGACCAGCTGGCAGTCCACCTCCATGTTTTTAGTGTTTTTTTGTCGGAGATAATTTGTTTAAACGGCAAGTGTGTGGTCCTGCGTCCTGACTAGTGTGTGTGTACTCATGATTAAAAGATAAAAAATCACATCTGTCGTTACGTCTGTGGTCTCCCAATAGTTTTGCGTTTGAAAAAAAATTCTCTAGTGTGCAGCAGGCATGGGCTGTTGTGCTCTTAAAGACAAGATTCAAATAAAGTTTCTTTATTAAAATTTAAAACAAACTGTTAAATTAAATGTGGATCTGATGAAACCCACAGCGGAAATGGAAGAAATAATAAGGGCACCTGTACAGTGGCCTACATAAATAAAGGAAATGACTTTAGTTCTTATAATTGGATGTTACAGGCAGATGTGAGTATTTACATCCCCTGCTATTTGCTGGATGACTAATGGATGTGTTTCATGAAGTAAAACTAAAAACACAAATCATATCACCTCTGATGTAAACAGGACACACAGGTCGTATTTGTTCCTGCTACACAGTCTCTTCACAGTGTAGCAGCTCACAC
This sequence comes from Verasper variegatus, assembly GCA_026259375.1. Classification (NCBI taxonomy): domain Eukaryota; kingdom Metazoa; phylum Chordata; class Actinopteri; order Pleuronectiformes; family Pleuronectidae; genus Verasper; species Verasper variegatus. Next base: position 9,491,694 of record CM048058.1, on the reverse strand, counting down.
ATGCCGTCACTTCTACACTAAACAGCTCACAGCATAATACTGTAAAAATAATGAGCTGCTTTCCCTTGCCATCTTAAGATGAACACCAGACTCCTTAACACTATGAATAATGGAAACAAAAGTTTTAAGGGTTTTTTGATTTCAAATACATAATAAATACTTTTTATTGTAAATAATGTAACTGAATTTTGTTGGTTTGTCTAAGATGTGGATGACAACTGAGTTCAGTAAAATAAATAAAGCTTAAGTACAGTATTTAGAAGTTAGCAATAATTATATATAACCTCTTATTTGCTTGAGCCAAATAAAAAGAAAGAAATACATGTTTCCCCATCTCTCCTGCTGTCTTCATTTGTCTTGTTTGGTGATTTTCCTCTTGTTCACTGATATGTGCCACAGAACGATAATAGAGTCCCATCATTGTAAGAAGATTGTGTCCAGAAACAGGACGCAGTGGCAGCACACTCCTTTGGATCATCTCCCCACAGATTAAAAGCTTATTCAAATTATATTCCTCCCTCTCTTCTAAACAAGGCGAGTGTTGCCGTCCCTGCAGAGAAGTGCTGGTAAGTAGCTTTGCAAACATTTGGGTCCAGAAGCGGACAAATTGAAGCTTGAATGAGCTACTTCTTGTTTGTGAAATGAATGCCCAAAAACGTAAATGGATTATAAGTAATTTAACAATATTGTGGGAAACAAATGTGGCAATTGTTTTTTGTAATCTGATATTGACTTAAGATAATTGTCCCTTCATCGCTGGAGAAAGGAAAGACAAACTCGTCCTGTATCTGTGCTGCAACAGAAAATTAATTCCGTAAACAAATTTCGCCTTGAGCTTTCTAAACATAGTTAAAAAAATATTTGTTTTAAGCGATTCCCCCATAAAAATAAATATGATCTTTCAAAATAGGACACAGTGGAGCAATATTACTGAATGGGTTCATGATAAGGTAGAAAAATAGGTAATACAGTGAGAAGCAGGATTTATTTTATCACTTCATTTATAGGCAGCTAGAATTGTTTATATAAAAATAATTCTCTACAATCTCCACAATAACCATGGTCTGTGCTGTACCTTCCTGTTACACTCCAGCCTTTGTCAGCTCGGCGGTCTAGTCTGCATATTAATGCGAAATGACGCCTGACGACAACAACTGCAAAGCCCTGACACCTTGTTGCAAACACACTTGATAGTGGTAAGACACTGGTCCTCAGTATGAGAGTGCAGATATTTATACTGTCAGGTGCATGGTCTGCGTCTCGCTGCCGCATTTCCTCCACTCTGAATCATTTTACAGTGGGGGGGGGAACTGCGGGCCCCCTCATGCGTGAGGGATGACTGCTGATGACTGAAACAACACGTCAGGAAATGTTTTTAATGAGGTCGTCCTCTCTCTCTCCTTGTCTTTTAAACCAATTCATAGAATATTGATATCGCAGAGAAGTCACAACACAATCACTGCTCAACTGAAGATGAACTTGTACGCATAAATTATTACTGTCTCACAAGATATGAAAGTCCACACTAAGGCACACTGTTTCAGAGGACTGTCTGTATTCTTGGCCGCTCGTCACTTATTATATACATTATGTCATCTTCATAGAATAAATACATTTAGTCAGATGATGGCTCACTCAAGGCAAAAACACATGGGTGTTGTTTTCTGGCAGCGTCAGAAGCTATGAGCACATCTACACTGATAAAATGGTGCTAAACTTCCAGTAAGCGTTCACATTATACAGTCAGGCCGTATTCAGATCCATCTAAATAAATGATGTGCAATTAACGTCCCTGCTACCCTCCTAACCCCCGCGCTATGAGCGTCGCTACGGCACGCTGCCTCCACAATTCAAGCAGCGATGTCATATCGCATTATGAAGAATGACCTTTGCCTTTGCTGTATCACAAGCCCCGAGTCTGTACTTAATCAAAGATGATTAGTTCAATTTACTAAGTCTGCTCGCTAATGGCTGCACACAGGACCGTTGGCACTCTGGAGAGGTCAAACTGAGTGGGATTTGCCCCCTCTGTCATCTGAATGATGCCTGTGGGTAAACATTCATGGTGGCTCAGCGGGTGAGGATGCATGCCATCTGCAGCATTCTAGGTTTACACATTTGATTTAATTATCTCCTTTTGTTATGTTTTACATGCATTATGTATATTTCTGCACATATGGTTCCTACAATTCCTATTAAATAATCAACAGCACCCACATAGTGTCATCTGTCCTGTTTGTTCTGTTCAAGAGTCAATCAATTTGTCAAGTGTAGTTTCAAAAGTCATTGCATATTATTCCCTCCTTGTAAATGCACAATTGCAAAATGCATAAGAAATGCATTTGACATTCTTCAAACAGTTGGGTATGTTAAGTTTTGGAATGGAAGAAAAGGAACCAGAATAGCACTTTGTAGAGCACACACCTTCGCCAAGGCCGGTCTCCTTAAATTCAATCAAGCTGCAACAAATTTCACAGCACACTCCTTGTTCCCTAAATGTGCCGGATTTTGTCATCAAGATCTATGAATTATTGCCTTGGAAATTGGTGAAAACGTAACGTCAGGCGTCCCTGACCCATATCTCACACTTCGAAGCCAATGGTAATTCAGTAGTTTTTGTGTAATGCTGCTAACTAACAAACAAACAAATGCAGATGAGAACATAACCTCCTTGGCGGCGGTAATAATGTGTCAGTAGCAATAAAGAAATAATTTAAACAGCTAGTGTTTAAACAAGCTACAATGCAGTCGCCCAAATGTCTGAGTAAATATATAAAATGGGGAATTGTCCATTAGATCATTTTATTAAATCTCAAATAGTGTTGTTAAGGATGGGACTTAAGAGGATTTGTGTGTGCAGTATATTCAGAGGGAGACTGCATATGTGTGCACCCTTTAATATTCAACAGGGATATGCGATGTCGTGCTCCTCTCAGACATGTAGGTCTTGCATTTGCCTTTTGAGGGGCCCTCCCCTGTCACACCTTGGGTGCTCTCTCCTTGTGAGATGTGACTGCATGCAGATAAACTGTACCATATGTCAGATGTGACAGCCGCAGATAAAATCCTCACAAATTACAAATGTCAGGAGTGAAAATCTACCTTCTGCTTCCCCTGCTTTCCCCCCAGTGTTGGACATGCACCTGGTAAATTAACTTTTCTGTTTTTTTATATATCTAAAATGAAAAAAAAGTGACAGCATCTGCTCTTCCCTTTTTACAATAGAGGCTTGTTTCAGTCAGTTCTTGACGTGCGGAATGTAAAATGGCCTTCATCAGAGCTACGCCTCAGTCTAATTTGTTAACTGATAGAAAGTTGTTCGACTCTTGGATGCAAGAGCCTTGCCCAGGGCATTGGCTCCCTCTACCAATTAAATGAAAGCTAATTAAAGCCATTTAAGCTAAATGAAACAATTCAAAACAGGTTTGCTCGCCACAGGTTATAAAATTCACAGTTAAGACATGCATATCCAATAGGGAGCGTGCTATGGCTATGTGGAAACAACATTAGAGACACAAGACATCAATGTGTTGAGTGACAGATCCCAAGTATTTGGACAGCTAAAATGTTCAGTTCTACAGCCTCTGTGCTTTGTCACATTCAATTTGAAACATCAAAATGGGCCGAGCATTAAAATGCCATGTCTCAGTTTTAATTTTGAGTGGGTTGACATCAGTATTGAAAGAACAGTGTGGGAGTTATTGCCATTTTATATACAACACATGAGGGTTATGACAAGGTATCGCCCTCTCTTCTTTATGTCTCTGTTGTGTGTGTGTGTGTTTGTGTATTCTTCCAATTCCGTCTTTTGCCAGTTTTATTTGCCACCTTTACAAATGCAGCTGATCATATCACGTACTCACTAAGCTCCTGCAGTATTTATGGGTTATATGCAGCCAATCACTGTCTTCTGTGCAAAGATATAGTGAAGAATTGCATCAGAGAATAAAGTCACACTCCTTCTGTGTATGTTCTGATCCAAACCTCTCTGTTCGTTGTCATGGTAGCTGGTCCATGTTCATTATCACCACACGTTCATGAAGAAACATGGCCTCTGATCGGCAGTGATGTGTAACACCCAGGTGAACACGTTCATTTTCACTTCTTAACAGAGTTGTGACATCTTTCAGACACAAACACTGTAAACACACCTGTCAACTGCCCGTCACAGTACAGTTAAACCATAAACACAGTTTGTGTGCCTCCTTTTCATGGGTGTGTCTGGGCTACAAACAGCACAGGAACACAAGAAACACAGAACTATGCTAATGATGCTATGCAATGAAAATATATTTTTCTCGCCAAAATCCACAGTTGGAAAAATTCTTTTTTAAAAAGATGTCTCACTCGGGAAGACTAGAAAATGTGAAATGAGCTGGTAGACTGAGGATCACAGGTCTAGTTGATGAGCAGAACATCACCGCTTTATAGTGCACAGCAAGTCAGGAATGTTTCTCCAGGATGTAGGCGGTAAAGAGAAGACTATATCCTCAAAAGATTCAGCACAAGATGCAAACTGCTGGCAGACCTTGATTCCTGAAACAAAGTTCTATAGACTGATCAAACAAAAATAAACCTTTGTTAAAATGATGGGAGGAGTAAAGTGCAGAGAATAGCAGCAAGAGCTCATGACTCACAGGCACCGAGCTACAAGATGAATGCAGAGGTCTACAGGAGCATTCTGTGCTCAGCTTCAGTGAAATGCATCAAAACGCACTGGATGACATTTCATCAGTCAGCAGGACAAACATACAGCCAAAGCAACCAAAGAGTTTTATCAAGGTGAGGAGGTGGAATATTTTTGATGGATCGAGTAACTCGCCTAATCTCAGTCTGACTGAGCAGTGGCCCACATGTTAAAGGCAGAGAGAGTCCACAACATGTATGTGTTGATGGAGGCAGCAGTGAAGGTTGTGTGTGTGTGTGGGGGGGGGGGGGATTTTAAATACATACTATTGTAGTAATCTACTGCTTGCAGCCTTGCACTTGCAGTATATAGGTGTGCGTGAGTAAAAGTTAAAATATCCCAGTTGCTTTGGTGTTGGTCGTGAAATGTATGGGATTCTAGAGCTTGTACGTAAACCTACATGAACCTGTTCACCTGGAGTGAGACACTTTCAGACATCTGGTTATTTGGTGCCACCCAGTTGGAAATAGCATTATTCACATCTGACCAAACACATCAACCTGAGTGAGTAAATGCACCAGTTTGGGAAAAACGGCTCCAAATACACTTGGGGTCTCTCTGACCTAACACGTTTTTACACACTAGTTCAGGCAGTCTATACTTGTGACCCTTATACAACACTGGCTGGTGGAAGACATAATTACGGTGTAGTTATGGATTTGATACACTGTATCTTAGCATGTAGATTATGGTATTAATATAGCATCCACCAGGAGCAACACTGATCTCCAGCACTGCACTGACTCAATTATGCATCTCCTCTCTGTCAATGTGTGCTAAATATACATGCTGCATATGTTGATTTTGATAGCATGCATTTGCCAAATGACTGTTGGCCCTTCGATGCATCATCTAACTATAGATAGACTATGAAATATCGGGCATCAGGCTTGTATCTTCCCTTTTATGTCCATGATGTTCTAATGCTTGCTAAAGGTGATACTGTATTTCACCTTAGTTTCCACTTATTCAATTATTCAGAACTGTGAATAGGATGTAAACCAGGTGACGTTAACCTCAACCTTTATTTTACCAAGAGTAAATGTGAAAGTAAGTTGGTTCCTTATGGGCAAGGATTAGTATGGGCACCATGTGAACTGGGGCTGTTTCAAAAAGAGGGTAGAGCAAATGATGGAGGGTACGAGGAGAAGAAAGATAGAGGCAGAGACAGTGTGCTGGTTCCAGCACAGTGGATGTACCAGCCGGCTATCAAACCTGAGCGGTATGAGAGACTGCAGAACACATTTATGCCTATTGAAAATATCCTCGCTGCCTGATGGAATCCCATATGGGGTAGATACGAACAGTGTTACTTCAATATCAGCTGCGGATCTAATTTGACAAATGGATATCTATTATACAATTTCCTATGATGGGTGCGCTAGGCAGGGGAGTGCGGGCTGCTGCCACTTTGAATTTAGAAGAAGAACATCCACATCTAGCCCCCCTCCTGTACCTGGTAATCTCCATCTGCCTGGTTTTGCATGTTCTCTTTGGGCTGTATTCTGATTGAATTCACAGGATTGCTGGCTGTGCTAAAAAAAACAAAAAAAAAACACTTTAACTTCACCTTCGATACATCTTGTTCAAGCTGTGCTGCAGAGGCTAAATGAAAGTTTGTGTTTGACATGCGGTTCACTTCCACTTTTAAAACGGTGTCTGACCTTTTTCTGTACGTAATTAGCATTGTGCAAACATATAACTCATACAGCGTGTGACTCACATTAATCATGTGTATCGCCATAGTCACCGTGCACCACCACCAACCAAACATACACCCGGGATGTTTTCACTCATGTCCTCACACATATTCTGCGAACTCTGCAACATGAAATAATTAACTCAGAGTCTGGAGTTTTGTCATGTGTGTGACAGGATCTCACCACAGAGTTTATTTTCTTTTTCTCTCTGTAGAGGTGCATCTACCTGCAGATATTAAATCTGCAGCTCTCGGATGTTTAATTAGACCGACCCTCTGAGGGAAATGTGACATTACAGGCGAGTCTTACCTGCATACGTGGTGAGTGATTTTATTATATATCCTCATGCTAATGAGCTTATTTCCTACAACCTAAAATAACTTCACTGATACTTAATTTGTCAGAGGCAGCTTTTGCTTATGGGGTTATTTTTGTAGAGATGAGACATTAAATGAAACCTGGTGTCAGATGTGTAGCCGTGTAGCTTGTTTCAAAAATATTACATTAAAGTGTCACTATGAACTTTTGCTGAGCAGCGGCCACACAAGTGGCAATTACAAGATAATGGTACACTGAAATATTTATGTTTCCCAAGACTCTCTTGACTAAATGGCTCTGAAATGGCTATAATCTTTACACAGAATGAACAATGAATCACATAACTACTTGTATGTGAAGGGTGTGGAAAATTCACACAGAATAATCTCATGATTCTGCAGTTCCATTTAGCTCTAGTTGAGCTATATAGTGTTTAACAGCTAGCAAGTTTATTATTTTGGTTCACTCTCAGTCTTTTCATCAGTCACAGCAGGTGTTTGTTTTCAATGAAAACACTGAGCTCTACTTAAATAATCTAAAGCACATGGTGCGAATCTACCATTGCTAGTTTAACAGCAGCAAAATAAAGGTTACTGGCAGGGGCTTGGTTGAAAAGCGATGTGTTTTATCTGTTAATTAATCATGGGTGTGATTTGGGAGTAACAGGCAATAAAACAATCATCATCTGCCATTCCCTTTAAAAGCCAGGTGCAACTTGCTGAGAGAGCAGATTGGCCAGTTTGCTTACATCAGAATTAGCAGTTATACACTTGTTTTTTAAATTTGAGTGAACTCTGTAAAAGAGGCCATTAACTCTTGTCATTGCCAGTAGAGGAGTTTGTCCCTTTGTTTTTTCCCGGTGAGTCATTTTCGACGTCACAAATGCACCAGAAACTGAGGAGCTCTCTCACCTCGCTCTCTTGCCAGTGTTGCTGTTGCACGTTGTTCCCAAATGTAGGAAAACAATAAGTTCACCAACATTCATCGCTATTTACACGACAATGCCTGGAAATTGAATGCGCATCATAACATTGAAAAGGTGTAGCATCAGCGCCTAGACTGCCAAAGTAAAAAAGAAGAAATAATGAGCCGATCACCTGGTTGTCATGTTTCCATCTCTGCCGTTCTGAGCTTAAGCCGATATAAATGTTTCTTCTGCATTATCACTTGACCTGGGAGTGAATACTAATTATATCCATTCCCATTGCGGACATAAGACAGATGTTATTGGGTTTTTGACAAGTGGGGAAGAGGATTAAGGGAAAATGCTTCTCTGCAAAAGAAAGGTTTGAATGTGAACCAAGGCAGACAATGTTGATGCATGTTATAATTTTGATAATATTCCCCTAAAATAAGAGTAATATACTGAAAGTGCCTGAAGTATAGAGGCAAAAAATAAAAAGGACTCAGATGCTCTACTTGTCTCCATAAGACACTGACATTTGTTCTGTTCTTATTTGCTCTTCCCTGTAATATTCAAATGTTGATGTAGTTCATATGCTATTCTAACCATGGAATAAAGTCTCATGATTAAATAATCCAATCAATATCTTGTCATCACCTATGATTCTTGTTTGACAATGTTTTCCTTTCCGAGACATTGAGTCTTTCCTGTCACAACAAGGTTTTGTATATGAATGACTTTATCTCAATGTGGATTCTCTGCTTTACCGCAGAGGCTCTTAACTTTTAAAGTAAAAAAAAAATACCTGCCTGAAAAAACAGGTATTTATATATGGCTTGTGCAGCTTTAACAATCACATAAAAGTGAATATTATAAAGAATATATAGTGAAATAAAACTCAACGTTAAAGCACATACTGTACCAAAATCTGTCTTAAAGAAGTGATAAAATCATCCTGAGCCTGCTCTAATGACGCAGGTGGTTTTAAAGCTTTTGCTGCCATATGGCAAGAGCCTGTAAATCCAGATTTTGGAAAATCCAGATGAGAGGTCAGACTGCAGCTTTTAGTCAGAAAGTTTGCAATTAAGCTTTGGGTCAGACCCAATCATGCTTTAAAGTCTCATTATATTAAAATTATATTTAACCGATGAAAACCTATATTTGAGTTATTTTGTGTCAGCACTACTTAATTCATAGTTGCTGCATAAGAGAAAATACTATCAACCAGTTTATACATTTAACGATAAGAGCGTGAAATAGTTCCTCCGGTTTACAAAATGGAAGAAATGGCCACACTGCTCTTTGATAATGTCAAATTCTTCGTCTTTCTAATCAGACCGGTCCACACTGATAAATGCCTTGTGCGTGGCCCACTCATCATGAGCGAGTTAAGGGATTAGATGAGAGAAGAGTCCGGCTGATGGATTTACACTGTTTATAACCATTCTGAAGACGGCCTCTCTCTTACAGCTAGCACTACATCCTGCAGCGTGCCTGCTTGCCAAAAGCTCTGACTAATGCAGGAGTTGTCAGAAAGCTTATCACTGCTTTAATGTAAGGAGGTGGGCCAGCACTAAATCTTGATCACAGTGGCAGGCAAATAAAACTTCAATTTCTGCCCTTCCTCTGTTGTCGATGGTGACGTTTCACACAGAGTAGAGAAATTGTGTTTATTTTTTTTTTCCTTTTACATTTAAAAATGCCTCCATCCTCTGGTCACTCATAACTTCACACCTTATCAATGGAGATGAAGTGAGCTGTTTATTTGCTTAGCACTCATGGTCTTTTAATTTTTAATCTGGATTACAGAGGAAATTGCCAGTGCTAATGAGCGGCAGAGAATTATTCAGTTAGCCTCTCAGCCCAAATAAATAGTGTTGCATTTCTCCGATAAATTAATGCTGTCTGCTGCTTCATCTTTTCTGGGGTAAATGACTTGTGACCTCTGGAAGGTGATGGCGTGGAACTACAGAATAAGGTCAATGATAAATTAGCTTGCCAAGTGAACATATACTTAATTGGGAAAAGAGACTGTCACGTGCACGACTACAGGTTTAGTGAGCAATGTCCAATCCACTGCAGTGATCTGTCCCATGTTACATTCCAGTGACCACGTGCATTGAAGACACTGAATGTCAAAGTACAGGAAGTACATGAGGCTTTGACAAAATGCATAAAAATTACTACAGCCTATTAACTTTTATTAGAATAATTATATGAAAACCTGATTTAAACATATATCTCAATATTAGTATGTAATAATGATGCAACCTCTGTATGTCATATAAGACAGCTCTATGGGATTTATTATCATGGACATTTTCTTTCACTATCTAGAAATGAAGCCATAATATACTGGATACGAACGCTGCCATATTGTGCCAACGATGCGATTTGGAGCGAGAGTCTGCGCAGTAGCAATGAGGGGACGGACCTGGGATATCAAGGTCCCTCCGATACACACATTTGACCAATCGCGAGTCAATCTCAGCTGTCAACCATGACATTTCACCCCGTTTTTAATATATCAAATCATTAAAACCAAACTTGCTGGAAAAATGTAGCATAAACTCCAGCCAGACATCAGGGGGCTATTCAGACACTTTGTCTTCACTTTTGGGAAGGTGGCATCTCATCCATCTATTTACACTGTCTAGGATAAACACAGTTAAATGTAGCAGAAATATATACACACATATATATATATACACACACACACAAACATATATATATATATATATATATCTTTAGCAGTTTCCCTCAGCTCCAGGGAACGTTTTAGTCTCTTCTAGCCAATTGTTTTGGTTGTAATTGCGACCTCTTCTTTCACTCAGCTCTCAGAGACTCTAATTCTCAAGTGGTTTTTAACAAGAATGGCAACTCGGTCATTTGTGTGATGTAGCATTTCAGAAAACATTGTTTTGGAAAACAGTGACAACCGGCCTATTTTGTCTTTTGGGCTGAAGTGAAAGCTTTTCACCTCTCCATCTGCCTCCTCGAGGAATATGTAGATTTGTCGGTAGGATAAATTGGTGTTATGTCAACAGCCTTCAGGGACAGAAGTGGTTATTCGCCCTCCATTCAGATACTGCATCACAATGAGATGCATGGTCCTCGTTTCCCTCGACTGCTTCGCACAGTGAAGAGATGACAGTTGGCAGGCGGCGAAGCGCGACGCAATGAAACTCATTTCTCACTTCAAACCGGGCTAATCAGTAAATTAGCTTTCAATATAGATGTTAGCAATTCCACAGGGTGTTGTGATGATCGGCTCGATGGCATTTTCAACAGATCTCTCCAGAAAGAGCTGCTTTGCGGCTCTTGCATGAACAGCACTGGACTCCCTCTGATGCACACTGATACTAAGACACATTTCTTGCTATACTCTAGCCTGTGATACTGAAGAGACAATATGGCCACTAAGAAACTTTCTCCAAATTTGGCAGCACATTTACAACACATTAACCCAAAGTCTTAGACTCTTCAAGTATCGTCAGATATTTCCCTAAGTACTTGGTAGTTTAAAAATAGAACCCCCCCCCCTAAAAACTTAAGCTTAATCTACCCCTGGGTGCCTCCTTCTGTGGAGATGTCACTGCCAAGGTTTTAAATATTTATCAGAGGTATTGGTTAATTAAAACAGAGAGGGCCTTTAGATATCCTGCACTCTAATCCGTTTCAACCAACATCTGCCAGCCATGTATATGAGTTAAATTTTGCTGTAAGAAATATGGCACTTTTAAAACATCCTCCCATCCGAAAACAGAGAATCTCTCTGAATTATTGAATTAATTACAACAAACATGCGCTTTAAAGAAAATCTACTGAATAAACTTTGCCCACGGCTTCAAATCATTTTGCACTAATCAACTAAGTAAGTGTTTTCCAGAGCACACACCATGGTGCAGAGTGTTATCCTAAAGTTAGGTTGTGCTAAAAGAGCAATTATATTTTCTAGCAGGACACTGAAAAAGCAGAGAATCCACCTATAAAGCCCACAAATATAAATTGGTTAGAATGTCCACATTTCAACAGTAAATACAGTGGGTTTTTTTTTACTTTCTCTGTTGACTTGATAATACAGTATCGAGCCAAGTAACTGTAAGATTTACCAGCCTAACCTTTCCCCACACAATTCATGAAAAGAAGCAATTACAAATTGGGACAATACATGAAAAAGAGCCATCACCACATTGCAAGACCCCCTTCTGTCTCCATAATGGAGGAGATAATCCTATCAAAAGTGAAATGCACTAACATTTCTGAGGTCAAGCCCCCCTGTACTGGCAACAAGCGAAAAAAGGGCAGTTTCTTGCCTGCATTATAAAATGATAGGAGACATGTTGGAGCAAGTACCAGCAGTGCATTTTCATTATTTCAAGACAAATTCAGGAAAAATCTTTCAGTGGTGTGAAGAGTTTTGGGGATTTTTGAGAAATGTTTCACGTTTCATTCTTTCCAACAACCTTTCAGACGTGCGCTGAACTCTGGACATTCATCTGAAATGTCCCGGGGCAGTTGTGTGTGCGAATGCAAATGCTTGAATCAGTTGCTATGAACATTTTGCATGTTCTGAAAATGTCTGGGGACATTTTTAGCAAGGGAGTGGGCAAATTGATGATATTTATAACATGCGACGGATGTGAAACTGGAAGAATACAAATAGCTTAGGGTGAGAGAGGTACCGTACACCTGCAAAACACCAACCAAGATGACAACTTGGAAAGACAAGGAGATTCGAGAGCTTTAGGTAATAAGGGTCGAGGCAGACTGGATATTTTCCTGCTGCTTTCTTCAAAATGTCTCGATACTCAATTTTCCGGCTCAAGTAAGATTCAACACAAATCTTTAGAATCACAATTCATTTTCAGTACTGAATCACCTACTGTGTAATACCAAAACAATAAAATACCAGCTGAATGTGCAATATGTGAGCGCTGCGTGTTTCTCACATGAAATACGGGGCTGTGGGACGTGCTGGCCCAGCTGACGACAAGAGAAGCGAGGTTTAACAAACGAGAGGCAGAGAGGAAGATAGAAGAGAAGAAGGAAACCCCCAAAAAAATCATCCAACTTTGATTTACAACTGGAATGGAGAGCAAAACGAGTGTGAGGCCGTGAAGCTGAGACCTCCCATCTGCTGTGCTGCAGGACAGAGGCAGATCGGCCATCTGCGCCTGGGTCCGCTTAAACATTCACATTTGGGACGGAGGAATAGGCGATCTAGATATCAGCCCCCGAGATTATACAATCTTCTGTCACTATATCTTAATATACAATGTACAGTACACTACATCTTAACTGTGTGTGGGAAGAGCAGCCAGCGGCTAAGAGGTAATTTCACTATTCATTTTCACTGCTCAACTAATAACTCCATGTGACATTATTTCACAATAATTGTAGCACAGGCTATTTCATGATATTGGCCTTGACCATGAACCCGGCCCATTTATTTCATATAATAGCATTGTTAGCAGATCTAGACCTTTTGCTAGAACTAATGCTATTTCAGATTGAAATAATCATTTCCTTGCAATCAAATGTCAGGACGCTACGTTAAAAATCACATCACATCGTTTCTGGCTCCTGGACCTTGGACTTTGAACAAACGTCTCGTATTTGAACAGAGCTGCCAGACGTCACCCTCAGATCAGATCAAAGAGAGGATGGATAGAACTTTAAACAACGTTACATTTTCTCACTTTAACTGATCTTCGAGACTTTTTTTTTTTTTCACCTTTGAATCTTTATATCTGTTAACCCTGTACATGTGATATAAAGACATTAAAAAAAAGATTGAATTTTGTTTTGAAGTTCCTTAATATAAGCAAATGCTCAAACAAGAAGAGAATCATTACAGATAACAACATACAGCAGTTTGCTACATGGCTCGTTATCAACATGATGATCTAAAAAAAAGATCACATGGACGGATGGATGGATATTATTTTCAGGAATAGGAGGTTAAACAAAAAAGGACTCAAAATGGATGGATCGACGGATGAATAGGTGAGTATATATTATTTTTAGTAATAGGTTAAACAAACAAGGACTTCCAAATGGATATAAGGATGGATAGGTGGATGAGTGGATGGATGGATGGATGGATGGATGGATGGATGGATAGATGGATGAATGGATATTATATTCACCAGTAGGAGGTTAGACAAAGAATGACTTCAAAGCGGAGACTAAAGAAAACAGTCCAAAAAATGATGGAATGAAAGAGAAGCTCTGAGGCTTCAGTGCCACACGTCCGCTCGACCCTGGATTCAGCCGGAGCCGTCCTGTGCGGATGATTCACACTATGAGACGCAATTACCAGCGTGACATTTCCTTTTAATTGGGTTACCAATGACTCCTTTCTGAGGCAAAGGTCATTTTCTGGCACAACTCAAAGTCTTATCCCACCTATATTTCAATGGAGGACTGATAAATTATGGGTTTTGTGAATGGCAAAGAAAGAAAAAAAAAATCCTCCCAGTGCTGAAAGTGATATTTACATGTAATTTACATGCTCTTCAGTAAGTGGAGCTGTAAAGGCCATGAGGCACATTATATATCAATCCCTATGGAAGCAACTGTGTGTGTTAGGCTAAAATCAAACTGAATGTGACAGGTTATTATTTGACATTGTACATTACCATATCAACTCTTAATTATCTCTTAAACGTACGCCATTAATAGGCACATATAAGACAAATGAAAACGTAAATTTTTAAAAGAATAGTTTGACATTTTGGGACACAAATTCAATCTAGGGTTTATCAATGTGAATTTCAGCTCTTTGAAGGGAGCTGGATCTTATGGCTCCATTCCTTCCTGAGAGCTGTGGAGGGGGTTGTGGAGGGGGCTACTAGGTTTATGTGTGAAATAATCACAAGGATAATGATATGATCGATCAAACATCCCACCAATACCTTTTACGTGCGTGGACTAGGTTTAAGATCACTAAATTACTTTTACTGCTGGACCTAATGGTAATTATCTGGATTGTAAACATTACAAATTGGGATGCCATAGCAATGTAATGAATGAGGGGGGTGGTCAGTCCCCTGACTGAAAGCTTGTGTCCTCACTGTCCATGTGAAAGGAAGTGGAGCAGGAACACCTCTCCTTCTCCTGAGCTGTATTGATTGTCTCATTTAATTCTTGCCAAAAAAGTAAATACGAGTCCTGCCCATACTGCTCAACTATTCCTTTAATGGATTCAGACTGCTCATTCACTTCAACATGACTGCTGCCAATTTGGTGCACTCAGGCATAATATTAGAGCGTATTGAGCTACAGCCCATCATTTTCTACCCTGGGTCTTAATGTCTTACAACATGTTAAGTGACTACTATCGGAGAGCTGGAACCTCAGCCAGTCGGTGACAGTTAGCGCAATTTTGCCACTTGCTCACTTTTTTTTCCCGCAATTAACTAATCAGGTCAGATACTTAGGGAGCTGGCCCCAAGGTGTTTCCTAGCAACCATGGCGCCGCGGTCGGCCCGCAGTGTTGGTGTGTGTGTTTCCGTGGAGAGGGGAGAGTTACTGCCGCAGTAAAAATGTCTCTCGGCCGTAAGTGATTTGCGACTTCCCTTTCTTAGCTATGCCAGTGGAGTGGAAGGCACGTACCGTCTTTTGTTTGAGCAAGCACACTTTTATTACGAGGAGGAGATTGGCAGGTGGTGCAGGATCTTTCTTACAATGTAATCATGCTTCATCCAAAGGGCTGTGCAGCGCTGTCTCACTGTGAAATATGGAAGTTTGATGTATTGGAACCAGCTCTGCAAAATATACTGTTCTCTTATTGTCTTTTCCAATGAATATATGTGGCTCACACGTTGTCGGATTACAGTATCTCAGCAGATCGGAGCAGAAAGCTGGTAAACAAAAACAACAGATGTGCATATTCAGATAAAATGATCTTGTTCTCAAAGATCCAAATCTGGGTTTTAATGAATATGTTTTAAGCTCAGCTGTCACACACTGTGGAATCATGTGCAGAGCCCACATGAGTAGGTTAGGGTATCATTTAGGGTAATTTTCCAATACTGGTGCTAAATTGATATTTTTAAAAGTATTACGGTGTCTAAATGGTGCAAGAACCAATACTTTCTTCTTTAAAAAAAATCACAAAATGACGGTCAACGATAAGAACCGCTTTTTTATTGATAAGGCAAATTGTAAGATGAAATTTAACATTAATTATAAATAGTTTAAAGTATACTAACTTGAATATAAGAATATACAAATATAAATATGTGCTAAACTCTTAAATTAACATACAAAATCACACCATATGACACTAGATAACAGTTTAATTGTTTAATACAGTAAAATAAGTCCAGCTCCAAACTCGTCATGAATCGTCTCCCCACCGCCGGGGCCAGGGACGCCCACACTGCCAGCAGATGTGCTCGGCATGGGGTCACACAAGGAGTCAAACAGGGATCATCCCACTGCTTGCAAATGTTTCCGTGCATCACCAGGTGCTTCACTAAGTTTTTCCTGTTCCTCCTTTTACACAAATTTCAAACATTTGCTGCACATCCCAGTGTTGAAATGAATGCACGTGAAATACAGCCACACTTTAACCATTTTACATTAGTCATTTTGTGACCTCGAGTTTGAGGTAGTTACTAGTTAACTGTAGGCTAATGTTACAATACAGTAATGTTAACTACACACGCGCAGTGATGATTTTGGAACCCAACTCTAAACAGAGCCACACGATGCAGACATTCCTGTTACCCTCAGGATGAACTGTAATAACTTTAGGGATCCCTTAATTTCCCGTCTATCCTTTAATACCCTAGCCAACAGAAAATAATCTGACTTCAATTTACAAATGCGCTGCACACAGGCATTATGGGATATTCATTTTCAGGCCTAACGTTTACGGCACGAGTAATCAAAGCCACAAAATTGAACGGTTAATATTAAACTGGATTTCATATCATTATTGAAATATGTGACAGCTTAATCACACGTCGCATGTTTTCACCTCATCTTGAAGCTAATTTTATGTACAGACCGGATCATTCACTCTCTTTCTGAACAAGCATCACAGCAGTATTATAAATGTCGCCTTCTTGTAAACTAAGCCATCCAGCGGCTGTGTAAAATTATGCAATACGACGCATCCAGTGTTTCAATAGCCTGCGTGTATGAGCCCTAATGAATGTTTATCAACCTTAGATTAATGGATGATTCCAGTTGTACTTCACTGCACATCAACATTATGGCCAAGTGGATGAGGGTGGCAGCTCCGAGGCCGAGCTACAGTACGTACCAAGTGAGAGAGAGATTTTCTCGACACTTCTATGCTCGTGACCGATCGGCTATGGGAGGAATTAAATGATCCAAAAATATGTGAACATAGATTATCCACGACGTGCTTGTTCTCGTGGCGGGACGGGAGATAGACTGTGAAATAATTCCCCTCTTTTTTTCACTTCTGGCTGCTGTTCGGCTTTTTGTTAGACGATGCTGTAACAATGTTATTCTTACAGTGAGCTGTGAACAACAAAAAAACACTGTCAACTTCATTAGCCGCTGACGACTTCATTAGCTGGCATAAACTGTTCATTAGCTTAAGAAGTTGAAAAGTGATAGTGACTTGGAACAAAGCTTTGCTTTGATCAAATTCAGTCATCCCAAGGGGAGGCTGGGTCTTTGTCTCTATGATATCTTGACAACAAACCCCACAAGTAGGTCCTCTGTACTTTGCCTGTGTATGTGTGTGTGTGTGTGTGTGTGTGTGTGAATGTGAAGGCACACATTTTTGTCTGAAAGTGAATGTGTCTTCAGGGGTGTGCGTGTCTTCCTGTTAGTGTGTGTCTTAGGAGAGCTGGGAGAGTAGAAGTGTGTGCTGTCTGTTTGTGTGTGTGAACTGACAAATCTGAAGTTGCTTTGGATCTCCCCTCGGCGCTGGCTCCCACCAGCAACTCTCTGTCTCTGTTGTGTTTGTAGATTATAGGGGCTGTTGATTTTGGAATGTTTCTTTTCCCGACTTCAATGTGCGACTGATCTTGCTTGCAGTGAGGGACTGAGCCACTTAAAACTTTCATTATTACTTTCCGTGTCTTACTTTTACCTCTGTCCACACACACATACTCACACGTGCATGTGCGCGATGTGTATTTTCCCACAACTGCTGTCTCTTTCCAGGATAGCAGCAGGGCCTGACATACAGCTGCATCTACCGTACCATTACCTACGCTCTGTGAGATGTTAAAGACACTGCAGCGAGATGGACAGCTCAATCAGATTGGTAACAGCTTCAGCAAACGTTAATGCAAGGCTGCGAGGACTAAGCTGCCACTGGAAAGGAGGCACATTAAAAAATCCTACTGAAATCAACTAGAACACATTCAGAGCCCTTTACAGAGAGTTGAGTGTTAGAGTGCATTACAGTGTGTGCATTAGTAAGTAAGGGTGGTTAGTAGTAAATGGCATTGATCATGCAGTGCCTTGCTGTGGAAATGTTGCTGAGAGACCTGGAAGTGAAGTGAATAATGGCTCATGTCAATCACAGACTCTGTGATATCTTTATTCAGCTTCAAGTATTTTCTATTATACTGGCAATATAGTCTTTAAATGTTCAGGCATTGGATATTTTCTTATTTGTTGATGCTTTTTCCATTCAAAGTTAGAAATTAATTAATTTTAAATTAGATCAGTTTGTACACATGCATTATGTGACTATGAAAGTGCTGCATGTCCTTGATTTCATCCTCCTTGTGTTGTTAATGTTGTGTCCTTATGTTCATTAATGATGCAGGCGTAAGAGTTGTTATGTCGCTGTGGTGTTAATTAAGTTGTGGGAAACAAGAAAAATGAATTACAGATGTGGGTAAAGCTACCAATTTAGCATACATTTGCATTGTAAGATAACTTACATTTGTTATTCTAAGCCTTAACTTAAGGTAAATGTGTCAGGTTTTACATGTAGTGATTGAATTAGCAAATTCAGCCTAGTGTTGTTGTGTAATCCCTCATTGGCGCTCATTATTTAAGTAATCCTATTGGACCTCAAGATTAGAATCATGTTTCTCTGATCAGTCAGAGATTCAAAGTGGGATTACTCCGGCCGTATCACAAATACTAAAACGATTAAAGGCTGAAACCCTCATTATAATCTAAGAATAAACGATACTCTTAGATTATAATATTTCCCTGATTGATTGTTGATACAGATGGAATTATTTTTTCTGGGTAAAAGAAATGTCGAGGAGTCAAGAGTCAGAGCAATTATGCGAGATCAAACCAAGCGGCTGTCTTTGGATTTGATTTATGTAACTGGAGCTCTTCATACCAGCAGTGTCCATAGCAACAAAACCCTGCGTGTGATGTACTTGAAATCTGACAGTTGATTGGTGTGAGCGTCCTGATTTCACAGTCTGAGTATGTCTGTCTATTATCGTTCTCTGGAGGACGATCAGCATCGAGATAATCAGATTTAGAGCTATCATGTCAATTTGTCGAGAGGGAGGTAGAAAGGAGGGAAGAGAAGCAAGCACAGGGAGATATGAACAAAGCAGATCTGTGTTTGCATCTATCTTGTACTACATGTGCACGTCTCATTTCCTCCACCCTGGGTACAAGGCTTCCTGCGTGTTTTTTTTTTTATCTCAAGAAATCAGCGGCTGATATCCTACAGAACTTGTAAAACATGCTTCCCAACCAACTTCGGCTGTGTAATTAATCATGTGGAAATTAAAGTAAAAGGAGAGGGTTTGACCTTGTCCTCAGAGAGCTAACCCATGTCCGCAGCACAGGACTATTTTTACATTATTTTCAATTATGGTCTGAAACAGACAGGGACCCTTGAGGAAGGTAGCCTCATTTTTGCCAAGTCCCTGTCATTGAGTCACATTACCACATTCTTTATATAGCTGAGCTGTGGAAACACGGTCAGCCGCTGCTCGGAATGTCCCTCACTTCAATCCCCCTTTAGATTAGAGGCCTGATTTGACAGAAATGTTGGATTTCACTACTTTCCAGCGTGGTCTCGTCTGCTAATTTTTAATACAGCAGACAAAGGCACTGTTAAAGTGATGAATTAGCTGTAGAAAAATTCTGCTCTTTCATTGCATTGCAGCACATTGCATCCACAGCAGCAGAAAGACGAGTGTTGACAGTGCATTACTTCATAAAACCACCTTGCCTGCATAAAAATGACAGTGAAGAATATTGTAAAAAAAATGTCACTTGAGTAATAACATAAAACCATTCTGCTGCCCGTGTAGTGTCCAGGATAATGACTAGAGACCGTGTCTTGTTATGCACCGAATACTTTGTTTAGTCTGACAGCCTCTTAATTAATACACACTCTGGGGGAGCATGAGTGGACTGGGTGCCCGTGGTGATTGGCAGATAGATTAATATTGTCAGACCCTGGAGATTCGTGTCACATTCCACTTGAAGCCATTGTTACTTGTTTCAAGGACAATTTCCCCACCTCGACTCCGCCCCTCCTTCTCCTACATTCCACCACTGCCGCACTGAGAAGGAGACGTCGAGGGTCGGAGTCAGTGCCATTTAAATCAAAGTCTTTAAAGACAAGTGCAAGGGCCCATGGGAGACGGACTTCTTTGTGCAAAAAATACCGACACCTCTGCTTGTCATTGTGAATATTGCTTCCAAGTAAAAAATAATAATAATAAGGCAATAAAATGCAGGACTGACCCTCAGCAGCTGATTTGCTAACTACCTTCCCCAAGAGGCTTCATTAATATTAGTGAAGATTTTTGTTTGCTAAAAAACTCCATCTAACTGTGATTGTCCAATTAGAGCTTAGAAATTGTAACTAGGCACTGCAGGCCTGTCAAAATGTGGCCTTCTCTGCTTGTGGCTTTTGTAAGAGAGACACTTGGTGAATGAATTAGAATTTCTTTTCATTTTTATTATATACTTTTAGAAAATCCGGAGAGGTAAGAGCAACATTGTAAGGAATGGGTTAGAACAGGGTATTTGTCTGCTCCAATGTGAACACACATTAGCACGTACGGGTAACCAGCTTAGGACCTGCAGTTTCATGGGGACTGCTTCCCCCAGAGGCTACATATGAAGACAGATTGCATCACAGAGGCGCAACTTGTCTGTCCCATTTCGAAGGCTCCTTCAAATGGAGCTGACAAACGCGTCCGTTTTTCCCCACAAGCAAAGAAGGCTGGGTGGATCCTTCTCAGGCCAACCTATCCCATGATTCATTGTGCTCTGTTACCAACTGTTTATCACAGAGATAATGATGTGGCAAGCAACACGTCCAATGCTTATACATTTACATAATTCAGTAAGTAGGTATCAAGCCTCAACCAAACATCAGTAGACATCTTCACAAACCAAGGAGCAGCGGTAAGGTCGAGGACAGGCTGGTAACGCAAATTATGGAAATCCTCTGTAGACCACTCCTTTCGGTTCGGCCTTCTTGGGCCATGTACACCACGTACTACGGAGGAAGGGGCCCCTGAATTGGGTCACTGCATACATTGTTAGCGTAAGCATGTAATTAGCTGGGTTTCCAGGTTCAAAAGAAGCCTCACTCATGTCTAACAGATGTGGATGTCACAAACGAATATCAGCGTTGGCAGAACTGACTCGCTCTTAATTGAATTTCACTCCAGTAAACACAACCAATCTCATTACCTCAGATATGACCTGAGTGTTAAATTAGCCAAAGACAGTTTGTTCATCCACATTCTCATACCCTAATTTCTTGGAAGGTTAAAAGTGAAACATAATGTTGGATGAACAAAGCGCGGGTCTAACAAGATTCAAAAAATCTGATTTGCCTGCTGCTTTCTGTAATCATGAAGTCAATATTTTAAATATGACTTTTACAGAGAACTTGTGGGTGGTAAATCTAAGACCATTATTGCTGTTCAAAGCCAGGCTAATAAAGATTAATAAGCTAGGCAACAGTAACTAAGTGGAGCAATTCATAGCCAATGAGTTATTAGAATTGGAGATCACTTCTTTAGTATTAAAGATATAATGCTATAGTGTGTGTGGAAAAAAAAATATTTCAAGGTTGTATATTGTCACATTTTTATCACGCTGCAGTGGTGACACCTCAGTGATGAAGTCGTTTTGTCATTCTTGGGACATCCTTCACGTTTTCATTGGTTCCTCTTGTGTTTTTAAGGTCATCGTATAAATCAAATCAAAGACATGTCTGAAAGCCAGAGGTATTTTACGCACAGTTTTAACTCGACCAGGGACTATCTTTCACTTCCCACACTCCACATTTTTTTCATTTTTCCCCTCCCTTCACCTCGTTCCTCTCCCATATGGGTTCCCCTTCGTTTGTACTATGCTTCAACTCTGCCTTGGGCTCAACTTTGGAATGAGTCTGTCTCTGTCTCAGATTGGCGATTAGGTTGCAGCCAGGGACAGCTGGTCTCTCAGAAACCGTCCCGGTGTTTGGAATGCATTAGTGGCCACAGCACTCAAGGTGCCTTGATGTAGCTGAAGAAGTCGTGCTGCCTTTGACACTCCATCCTTCTTTCAATATCTTGTCTGACATTTGGGATGTAGATTTATTTCTTTCAGCGCTTCCTGAAAATTAATTTATTCTATCTGGTTATTTTTTTTCTGCACCTATGTGGTGCATTAGGATCATATTAACACATGGCTCTGTCACTCACAGGCAGTGGTATTTCTCTTGTTGAAATTGCCTGCTTATGCTTTCATTGAAAGCAAAGTTACTAAACATCCCCCAGAGTCATTCTAAACATTTTATTTATCAGGGACTGACATAATGTGCCCCTGAGTTTTAATGCCGCATTTGTTATCATTGCTTAATTGCAGACTACATGTTTAACACTCCACTGGGCCATGGACGATTCAAAATTGCTTAATTTAAAATGACTGCCAGTCAGTAAGGGAAGCTACATGCTCATACAAAGCTGCTCTGTCAGGAGCAAGAAAGTGTGAAGGGAGGATGTCATTTGCAAATACTTCCTTTGTGAATATCACAGAGTAACGAGTAGGAAAGTATTTACAATAAAATAAAACAGCTTAAGAGCTACAGCTTGCTCAGATAGATGTTACTAAAACATGAGCTAAGATGGATACATATAAAAGCATAATATAACTATTTTCATATATGTTTTAAAAAATATATAAAGTGACCTTCATCCTACCTACAGGTGGTCGATAAATTCAAGGAATAACCAACATCAAGTTTTTTTTTAAGGTGTGGAGGAATGTACCATTCTGCACCATTCTTGGTGTATGCCACACGTGCACTCACCCATTGGTTGAGAATAATCAAGACCCATATAGTTATTGTTGAACCTTGACAAACAGACTTCATATATGTCCTAAAGCAAAACAAAACTTGTGATAATGTGTAATCAGTGGACTTTATTTTATGTATTTTGTTAACATGTGTGTGCGTGTAGGGATATGTGTGTGGGTGGCTTTGTATTGTATTGTGTCATATCTGTATTATAATGTAATAATGTACAATGTATGCAACTGTGCAAATGATGGACACAGCTAACACAGTCTGATCACATCTTGCATTGACACTAACAGTCACCTGATAGAGCTACCCCCCCCCCCCCCCCATACATTTGACATGATTCAGATGATGTCAGACATCTTTTATTTTTCTTCCATAAGATCTAGACCATCATGTAGGATTGTTCTGCCTTGGCGGTGGTATGTGTTCTACTGAGTGTGATTCATTGATACTCATTGGTATCGTCACTAGATTCCAATGATATCAAGTTATGAAGGATAGATCTAGGTAAATGTGTTAGAGTGGCGGTCAGCTGGCATTTCACCCTGACTATGTAAGATGCCTCTGCTTGATTTCACCTTGTGAGCTTGATTTGGAAAGGGCAGTGTTTTATTATGTGAGGCTCTTCCAGTGTGAATTGCATGTCACAACTGGAGCCTGAGTTTAAGGTCTGTCTGTTGTGATGATGACATTGCTGAATGCGCCGCAGCCAAGGACGACCCTCCTATTGCTTTTTGTAGCCGCGTGTTGTCCAGCTATTGAAGTTGCCTTTGCTGCTTGGCAGGTGAGAGCGTATGTGTGGCCAAATCCCACTGTGAACGACCTCCACATCCTTGACCTGGCCAAAGCTGCCATCTCTGTAATGGCTACCATATCTCAGCACCGCTGTTCATGCTTTCCAACCGTGCCACACTCTTTCTCCCTGTGCCTCTCTTTTTTCACTCACTCTCTTCCTCAAATTACTGCAGGAATGGTGTTATTTAACGTCAGGCTGATAACTGATCACAGATAATTTGCTCGTTTATCATGGTACACACTGTGCAGCATGTTGCTTAAAAAGAAGACTCACTTAGAGAAATGTGATAGTAAATAATAGACAAAATAACCAGTGGTCTTTTTTCCTCCTTAAAATAACCAGGGAGAATTGCTGCAGTGATCATGGAGTTATTGTACTGAAAGATACAGTAGCGGCAGCCCGGCCAAATGGCGAAGGTACACAGTCGCCCAAGGCAGTCTCATCAAGTCAAATAATACATTTACGAAACATTTTGTTCTCTACAGTACATTAGGCAATTCGCTTTTCCTACCCGCTATGTGAACTTCCCAAAACAATATCTGTCACAGCAACCAACTGGAGCAAGAGCAAATGCACGCTTCTGTAGTAAATAACTGACATTAATGCAAATGAAGTTAAGTGACCACTGAAAGAAACTGAGCCGTAACAGCGGCTGGAGTCGGGTATTTTGCAGAGCAATATTCCCCTTAGGAAAATAATGTCTTCTCATAGGTCGTGACTGTATAAAATAATCCTACCTCTCTGTGAGGTTTCAAGGAGCCTCCCATTTGATTTATCGAGGTACTGAGCATAACTCATGTCACTCAAACCTACAAACAGGTCACTCCGCAGGCTTATCTTGCGTTAATATGGGTAAAAGCAATAATATGTAACTGAACCATACACGTATTTATTTAGTTTTAATAAGAATCCCTCAAGTTCCTTTATGCATACACAATATAGTCTTATAATGACTTACTGTTAAACCAAATGCACAGAAAAGGACCAAAAGTGTGCAGATACATTTCCTGTAACAGATGTTTGCAGCAGCCTTCCTTTGCCTTTGTACACACAAGAGCATTTAAATGCAGATTTTGCTCCTTTCTCATGAAAAAAAAATGGGGGGAGGTGCTTTAGCTATTATTTGTGGTTGACCTCTTGAAACAACATATTCAATTTACTGTTTGTGTCAGCGTTTTGACTGATTCAGCTCTACATGTGTGGACATGACCAGATGGTATTAGTTTGCTGGCTCAAATCATTTCAGAATCCATGCTGGCATTGTTCGACGCCTGCAGTGCACTATACATGAGATCGTGAATAATGGTCGCACAGTGGTAGATTAAACTGTCATCAGGTTTGAATGTTATTAATAAATTAGTACTAGGATCTAAGAAAAATAGGTTCCAGTTGGCTACAGCACACAGCAGTAGCTGGGGACGGCAGTGGGTGTAAAGGATTATAACTCCATTACTTGGAGACAGACATTACTCAGTTTTCTCTATTTGAAGTGTTCATCTGGACTGGACAACCAGAGCATTCATAAAAATCTATAAGAGGTCTCTCCACTGTGCCCGTTCAGCATCCGCAACCTCTGACCGGTCAAGGCTTTCAAGTGCATCAGGGCCCAACATACTCTAGAGTGCACAAATTGCTCCCTCTTCCTAAAAGGGTCTAAATGATGTGCTTTTAAGAATTATAATTATTCTCAACGGCACCCAGATGAAGAGAGGCAGAGTGCCTGTGTGTCTCGACCTTAGCTGCGATTTGCATAATAGAATTTGAAACAATCAGGCGAGTATTGAGGAAAATGGAAGCCATCGAAAGTGTGTAAATGGTCCACAGTCGGCAAACCTCAGTAATATCATAACAGAGAGTGAGGATGCGGTTGACTGGAGGGTTAATGTGTCAGGCTAAATAAGTGAAGACGTTAGAGGGTCAAAGGGTCATGTAGGTATTCTCTGTGAACCACTGTCTGATCCAAACATTGTCTGATCCAAACATAGACTGCGTTTCATGTTATTAAAACGGGTTGAAACATCATGATTGACAGGTGAGACTGGCTCGCGATTGGTTGAGGAAGTGTTCCTGCATGATGTTTTACTGCAGCTCCATCCCTCAATCGCTAAAGAGCATCTGGATCCAAATGCGCAAGATGGTAGCCTTCGTATCCAGGATATATTGGTTTAATCATGGTGCGGCATCCAATTTTATATACGTTCAGAGAATGTCTTCTTTTTAAGTTAGTTATTTTCCCTTCAACATCCGGTTCCTGATCACTTCCCCTTTGTTGTAGTTGGAAATTCTTTTGCAAACAAAAGTTACCAAGCAACAGAGGCTGATGGTAAAATGTATTCTTCACTAGTGAATAATGTTTCACACGTTCCACCGCGTGAGACAGATGAGAAAAAAACGTGTCTGTCCTTCTCAACAGTCTCGTGCAAAAAAACTGAGGGTTCCACCTCAGTTCCAGCTTCCTGCAACAGGTTCCTGAGCATCCTCTGTTCGATCTCCATGCACACTGCCACACCTGCATATGTGCATCTTCTAAGTGTGGGTGAACAACAGTTATAACAATCTCTGTGATGCTCTTTTATAGTCTGCCGACCTTTTTAGAAGCTGCACAGCAGCAGTCGCTGGTGACCAATATAAGAGCTAGTCAATGCCAATGAATCATGCATTTGAAGCAGTTACAATCTGTGTTTTTTTTGGGAGCATCTGCTATAAAGACTCAAGGTTAAATTTGCCTCCAGGGTAACCATAATTGTTGCGAGCATATGTTGTTTATGAGCTGTGCTGGAGCTTTAAACAGGCAAGCTTCTCTCCTTTATTCTGCAAAATAATGACTGTCCAGGATTACGTAATGGTTAACTGGTAGGACTGATTGCCTATTTGTATTCATGAGGCACATTGCTGTTTAACAGACAACGGAAAATTCAAAAAGCGTTAAACTGAATGCTTTTGGCAAAAATTCTGATTTCAATTGTCTCACCTGTAGTTTGACTTGTCTCTCCCCTGATGAGTGTCATGTGATTCATTTGTTCTGCATTGTGAGGTAGACAGCAGCTGTTTTGAGAGCCAAGATTATATTTTGTTTCCGATGAGGCAGAAATCAAATCCTATCAGACAGCTCTTACGCAGCCTCTGAATTCCGACTAGTGACAGATAACTAAAAACAGTCTGTCCCCAGGGACGCCTCCCATCATTCTAATGTATGCCAATTTGACTTGTTCCTCTGCCAAGGACAGAATACCACCTGCTGAGCGATCTGATTTTATGTGCATGTTTATGGATGTCTCGGCTCCAGGACCCTGGTTGAGCGATAGCTCACTGCTCTGCAAGGAGAGACCTGCCCTACCCACTGCCACACCTCTCCACTCATTCATCAGAATGACAAGGAGAGGGGAGAATATCTCCATATCCATCCTCTCTTCTAACATGGAGGGGATAGATGTCTGCAGAACAATGACAGGCGAGAGGAATTAAATACAGTGTTGGGTATTTGAATGTCGAAGGGGAAAATAACCAGCCAGTGAAGGAAGAAGAGATGATATTTGAAGTTCTTGCACAAGCAAGTACTACGAATTAAGAGACAAAATATGTCACTCAACCTGCCTTCATAGCATAAAGGTATTTTCTGCCATGATACTCCATCATTTCATTATCATTTCTCTATGCCTCCCAAAATTGATTCAAATCAATGTGGAAATAAATCAGAGTCTAAACAATAATGTTTTACAAATATATAGACTGTAAAGATGGTCGACATGACATCTCCCAAACAGTGTATTGTATAATATTATTTCAGACTATTTTAACAGGGTTAAAGTTCAGGATTGACAGCTGAGATTGGTCAAACCTATCTACAGCAATTCTGCAGCTACATCCCCTTTTCACTACTGCACAGACTCTGGCTCCAAATGTGCATCACAGCAGCGTTCCCAGCAGAATATTAAGGCTTCATTTCTGGATAGTGGGAGGAAGCTGAGAACCAGTCTTCATATCTATATAAAGTCCATGGTCTGTACACAAGGAAGTGATAATTGACAACAGGAAAGCAAAAATCTAACTATTGCCCACTCTTCATAAAAGTTTTTGAGAGTGAATATGACAGAGGAGCTCAGCTGGACCACCCACACCTCTGTGATAATGGGAAAGGCTCAGTGGTGTCTCTACAACCTGAGGCTACTAAAGAGAAACAGTCTATCCCCCAAAAAACTACTTGTTCAACTTCTACAGCAGAGCTATTGAGAGCAAACTATCCCACTGCATGTGAATCCCCTGAGTGAAATGCTGACAGTACACTTCAATCAGGCTGACAGGGAAGCACTCCAGTGGATACTGAGCACAGCACAGGATATCATCCGGACCCATCTACTGGATTTGGACCTGCGGCTTGCTCACAAGATTGTTAAAGTTCCTTCCCACCCAAGCTGCCACCTGTTCCACCCCTTACTGCCTGGAAGGAGGTACAGAAACATTGCAGCTTGAACATCCAGGATGAAAAATCAGCTTCTTTCCCAGGGTGCTGGTCCTATTAAACAAAACTGTTTTTACCCCCAAACCCTCATCCTCCAGTGTGCAGTAACTGTAGCAGGCCCAGTACGGTTTTACATTTGTCAATGCACAACATGTACATGGGAAATAACTGAAGCTCAAGTGCAGTACATTATGTGCCTCTCACTTTATGTAACAATCTTATTTTCTAAATCAATGTTACTTCTTTTATTATAGAACATTATTTCTATAATTTGAAAAATGTGATGGGCATTATATGGCTCTGTAATTATGTTTTCTTGAACAATAACAGTGTAGTTATATCGATTAATCTACATTAATTTAATCTTGCATGCTCCATTTGTTAGAATTTGCTGTATGTTTTACATATTAACAGAAAAATGTAATATCAATGAATCTATCCAATGTGTTAACTGCATTTAATTCTACTGTTTCCTTAGGCATGGTGGTCCTGTTGACAATGTCCACAAGATATCAAGATCTCAAGGACTTGTAAGGATGTGATGTCATATTGGTAGGAGAGACAGCATCATCCGTGCTGTAGAGCATCAGTGTTGGATTGATACTCTGACAGGTTCATACTGGATATTCTTGGAAAGCAGCTGAGCCCAATTCCAGAGTCCCCGTGAAAAACAGGTTATTTGATTTTTGCTTGCAGCCAAACGGTGAATGTTGAGACTTGAGATACTAAACTGATCAGAAAGCAGTGACAGTCCAACCCAACCTTCTCGCTAAGATAGACACACATACACTCATAACAGGCAGTTGACAGGCAGGTGCAGACACACACACACAGGTACCTGTCCATCCATCTGTCAACACGTAGACTCACTCACACAAAAAGCCTCTCTTTTGCCACAGGCTTTCCACAATGGCTCAGATTATGCCTTCACGTGTGATCCACCCTGTGCAACTTCAGCTAATAAGAAAATGTTATTGGAGCAGAGCTTTCGGTTCTCCTCATGCAGCAGTTCCACACCGAGCCACCATTTCTCTCACAGTATGACACATTTCAGCCTCAGGAATTATACATTGAGCTACTTTATGCCTCACTTGATACCATTTCTGGTCTACTGCATGCTAGCTGAACATTGTGTGTATGTGTCATATCTGAACAGCTTGTGGTCTGCAGGGTTATGTATGTCTGATTATGTCCCGCTGCACTGTATATTTTGGACTTGCGTTTTATACTTGCAACTGGCAAACTAAAGTGTAAAACTTCCTCTAAGTAATGGTCACCATTGTAGTTTAGAGTGTTAGCATAAACAAAAAGTACAGCTAAGTTTCATCGGAATGCGATTGGCATCAAAGGTTCACTAATAATTGTCGAGAAATTCGTAAATATATAAACATGTCAACCTCATGGTGGCGCTTGATGAACAGTTAGCGGATCAACATAGTCAGACACCTTGATGCCTCCTGTCTTTGGTCATCAAAAGCAAGTCCTTATTATAAGTACGTCTCACCACACGGCAGCCATTTCTGCCACATGCTGGGACCATTAATACAGACTAACACGATCAAGATCCAATATCAATGAATGAGGAGATAGCCATAACTGCACATTCAGTGGTTACCAGTGCATAAAAGACTACATGTATAGAGTTTCCAGTCAATTTGATAAAACTGGTTGATGAGTTTGGTCAAAATAAGGCTTAAAATGCTGTTTCTATACGTTATACTTCTACTGATTTTCACCATCCTCTAGGTGGCGTTTGTCCTTCTTTAGAACATCTCCGGTTAGCCTCTGGCCGAGTGTTTTCACGTTGTGTGATAGTTACACTATGTGCATCTTGAGTTAGTGTTTCTTAAAATACAAGATGGTGACTATATCCCCTTATGCAGAAGGAATCCCATTATTGCTGCTGACACGTCCACAGTTGTGTTTCCCATCTCATGATCAAATCAAACAACTCCTAGATGGGAACTGTGCTTTTGTAATCACTGTGTACGCTGTAACATGATTACCCATGCGTAAGTAAAGAGTTCCCTGCTCCTCTATGTTCCAAGTACAGTTTGATGGATGTCAGCTGGTTTGAACTCCGCCGCACCACAATGCCAAATTGCAGCTATCTGCTGATGTGCTTGAGAAATAACATTCTCCATCTCGCCCCGTCGAGATGCCAGGCTGCTTGGCCTGGCGGCGATGTATTAAATGGTATATTGATAATTGCAATCTTCGCGGCCCTCGCTTTGCCTTTTTGCTGACTGTGATCTTTTAGGCAGATGGTTTCTATTACTCATGTGCAATTGGAGAACAGAGAGGAGGGGTGGAATCAGATACGCCTTCTGAAAAGAAATCTGATTTTATTATACGACCATTTGTTGAGGTTTTACAAGACATACGAAATACATCAACAACGAATTGTAAAAAACGCACCAGCAAATATGACAGCAGATTATCTTTACGAATACAATATGTTGTATCCTTGTATTTCACTCCCCCCATTTGGTACAGCACTTAATATACCAAACGTACTTAACAACTGATAAATGTGGACCTCACAGGTTCCCTCTGACTATGTGCATCAGAGCAATAACCAGATCACTGCAGCACAAATGAGAACTCTTTTCATTTCCATCGCCTCAGAAATATCACATTGAAGGGTAATAGCCCATCTCGTTTCGATTCCAATGGACCTCATGAGTGCATTTTCACCCATGGCGCTCTGCTAAAATAGAAATAGAGCAGACTGTTGACAGTAACCAATGTCACATAATCTCCCCCTGAAGGACAAGCATCAAAGATCAATTTATTTTCCTAAATGCTATTCATATATCCATCTCTGCCGAGTGCCCAGGGACATTGCATATCAGAGTTTAAATCTAATGTTGCATGAATGGATTCTACAGAGGGGCAAAAGACAATAGAGTGACACAGAGGGTGGACACGAGAGAGAGATGGAGAGAGAGGTGACAAACAAGCTCATAGAAAACAATGGAATGAATTGAATAGCCTGATGGAAAGTGACGTGGAAAATGGTGAAAATGTTTTTCCTCAGGAAAGCTATTTACGCTGCGCCTGGAGAGGACGTTGCCCCTGAGAGAGATAACTGATCCACCTTATCAAGGATGTGTATTGATAAAGATCCAAAACAAATCAAAACGTGCTCATTAGATATAACTACAGAGCATTATTAAAGATAATCGTAAGTGTGTTTCTTTGCTAACACCTTTGTTGTTCCAACTGTTTTAAGTCTTTTTATAGTTCATGCAAAACCTGCTACTTCTTGCACTTCATAATTGCTCAGCACACATGGGACAGGGAGGCTTTGTTTACTGTACCGCAAGCCGGCAGATCAATTCCTCTCCCTCTCTGCCCCCTTTGGTAATTGCTGAGCAGAAAATGTGTGTTAACAGTTACAATTCTGCCAGCTCTGAAACACTTTGGACAGGAATAAAAGCGAAAAGGGCTGCGAGGTGAATTGGAGCAGCAGAGAATAAAAAGCCGGCAGCATCTTTGTGAAAATGCAAGGCCTGATATGATCGGTGAAAAATCAATACTATTAAAAATGAGGGATGGGCCAACAGAAAGCCCTTCAAAGTGTCAGATTCAATAAAAGATGGTGCTGCGATAATTAGCCAGCGTGGAGAAGACACGGATCTCCTGTGTGACCTTGCGGAGAATTAGCATTCAAACGTTATGCTGACCGAGTGAAAGGGATGGACAGATCTGCACTCAGTCTTGGTGAGTCACATAGTTTCTGGTAACCATAGCGGTAGTAGTAAATAGTTCAATCGAGCTGAGCATGGATTTTGTGTGCAGCCTGAGAACTTATTTACCATCACTGTCTCTACAAAGAAACACTGCACTGAACAGTCCACCTTCAACACATAATGTAAAACCCACCTCTTAAAACCCAACAGCTTAAATGTGTGATCATGGTATCCATTTTATATTTTTAGATATTTGGTTTTCTTTCCTTTTCTTCAATAAGAAGTGTCTTCAATAATCGAGGTAAGATTTTTTTAGTTCTTGCATTTTTTGTTTAAAGCAGCACGTTAAGTGAAATAAAACTTGAATCAGTGCACTGCAGTCTTATGCCTTTGCTGGTGCTGTCTACAAATCTTATTTTTTCATGACTTACAGTATATGAGGTCACCGTGACTTTTGACCAAAGTTGCGAGCAGTTCCAGCCAAACCTAATCAGTTAAATCTAGAGTCTAAGTGAACATTTGTGCCCAAATTCCCTGGAGGAGTTCCTGAGATGGGATGTTATTTGTGAGGTCACAGCGACCTTGACGTTTGACCACACAAAATCAGTTCATCCTTGGGTCCATGTGAGTGTTTGTATTTGAAGAACTCCCCAGACGGGTCGCTTGAGATATTGTGATTACAAGAATGGGACGGACAGACGTGGCTCTTGTCATTGGCTGTGGTCAAAATCATATTTTAGTAACACAGGTCAAAATTAATTAAGAGGTCTAAAGCCTAGAAAGTTGGAAACCACTGCATTAAATGTTTGACATCTTCATCACACTAAATGTGTTCCATTGAACCTGAACTAAGATCACATTTTACAGCTCAACACTAAATGGAAGTTTAGTGTTTTGCTGTAATAGCTGTAAAATTTGATCTTAGTTAGTTACATGGCTTTTTGTCCGTTGGATATAGCGTTATCCGTCTTGTTCCAATTACAAAATCTTCATTGTAATACAAAATTATTCCCAGAACTACAGTTTCCCTCACACCATGACTGGCCAGACTGCTTTGGCTGGAAAGTTTGTACTTCCCATTTCATTATACCGCATGCAATATGAAAACAAGTCAAAGTTATTGCCCGACTGCAGAAATGCTGGCAGACGGTCAAAATTCTCCCATATACATTCAATGTTTACAGAATGGTAGTTTAAGTAGCACTCAGCTTTCATGTTGTCACTTAAGGTCAAAATTCTCCCATATACATTCAATGTTTACAGAATGGTAGTTTAAGTAGCACTCAGCTTTCATGTTGCCACATTTCCCCCCCACCGTGACAAGCAGAAAAAGGTCTGGGTAAGGAAAATAATATTACCCTTTATATCTCTTGGGAGGCAGGCGTCCAGTGCAGGCACCTACCATTGAGATATCGGAGTGGCTGGTTGTTTATGCCCCCCTCCTGTCCCCCAAGTGTCACCACCAAAGTGACAGTGCAAAGGGATCTGCGGGCATGACAATGAAGCGTGTACTTCTCCAGAGACAGGGTAAAGAGAGGCAATTTCTGAAATGATGGGTGCTGGAGATGATGCCCAATATGCTTCAGAATTTACAGCCTCTGCAGCGCTGTGTGTAAACAGCTGGGGAGCAAAACAGGGTGCTATGCATTTCCCCAACAACCCCCCCCCCCATCATTTGTTTTCTTTCTTTTTTATGCTCGCTCGGCAATGTCCTTCAGAGAACATAATTTTAGATTTCTCTGGAGAAATACTTCACTGCAGTGCCGAGCCTATTGTTTCGATGCCAATATAGCAGTTTTTTACCTGAGCATCTATCAGCGGTGACAGAGTGGATTTCTTGTGTTAAATGTTTACAAGAGGGCACTGTTGCCTGTATAAGCACGCAGGTGTTAAGAACACCATTATGAGCAGGTGTTTTATGAAGAGTTAGAGATATGACAACAGGAATTCACTGCTTTTTTGATGGAAGGCAATTATTGTGAATCTTTTTTACGATGTGTGTTGGAAGACAGAGTTCTTTTAAAGATAGAGACTGATTCCCAGAAAATATAGTACTTCAAATATTTTAAATATTTGGACCGACCTATGTATAAGCTGTACAATCCATGTAGAATCTGCTATTTCTTCCTATTTAACACAGTATTTTACTATAATTCACTGGAAATCCCTGAGGGAACATGGGGCAAAGTATTTTCAAATGAAGTGGAATCATTTTCCCCCCCCCGGTATTACGCACAAAACATCTGTGCTCTCTTGTAAAAGACTGAGCACTTACGCCCCCAGGCAGAATGACCAGGACGCGAAGTGAACTTTGTGTTTTAACTTCTATTGCATTTTTACAAGCAATGTCTCACTTTCACCGGCTGTGGCCTCAATTTTTTGTCCCAACCTATCAGAGTCAGACAGAAAACGAACCAAGCCTGACCCATATCTGTGAGGCACTGTGTTTGTTGTGTCTTAACCCGACCCAAGCTCAATGTTTCCCCCAATTACAGGCACGTCAAATGTAAAAAGAAAAGAGTAGATAGTAGAAGTAGAAAGCCCAGCCAACATGATAAAACCTAACTGAGCTCTGGTTGAGTATCCACACTCTAATACAAACAAAGAACCACTTTAGATTTGTTCTAAAGTGCACTGAAAAAATTAATTTGTCTAGCAACTAAGAAAAGCTGTTACCACACAAAGGTTATATAAGCACAATTGATTACTTTATTTGGAAAATACTTAATTAATTTGTGCTTTACCCATTGAAGTCATTTTCATTATTTGGATTAATAATTTTCTCTGAGGCACAATCCAACTTCACTTGAGGTCTGGACCACAAGTGAAGTTGGACTGTGAGTCACACTTTCAATACTATTTTCTACTGGTACTTTTCCAAATTGGACACATTCTGTGTTTGCACTGGCACCCTCCTTCAAATGAAAGGTCTGACCGGACAAAAGCTTCCATTTCTGCTTTCATACGTTACCAAACTAAAGGTCATACAAATTGATGCATTATGACTGTTAACCAGCGTTATACACATTCATTTAATTATTGTGTGGAAGCTCACTGCCGAAACTGTTCAATAATACATGTACAAACCTATACACGCAAATTGTCACACTTGCTACTGACACATCGTACAAACTCACTGCTCTCAACACTTCCCATACATAACGATCTGAAACCAGGATGCAGGGAAAAAAAACTAAGTGCATTTCTTGTCATTGCCAGATTTGTTCATGTACTACACTCAGTAGACTCCATGCCTGCAGCAGTGAGTGGTTCATAGTTACACAACTACTACTGAACTCTTGTGGCCTCAAAGAACATAATATCAAATTCTCAATCACTCCGCAACACATGTAGAGAACCAGACTAAACCATATAACACTGTACTCAAAACTCCCAGTGTGACTCCAGAAGGGAAAACAGCCATTTATAAATCGTAAATAGACATGATTTCCCATGTCATAGCGACCTCTCCAAGCTCTTTACAGTACAAGTCACATTTACCCATTCACGCACATATGTTTTTTTCTATCACACACTATTCATACACTGCCTGGGAAGCCACCAGGGGCATATTTGGTTATCTTGCCCAAGGACACTTATGACCCTCAATTTAAAATAATTACATATGTGACCATATCTAAATGTAAATATAACTAACAGAGTTAATGGAAAATAATATAGTGCTCACCATTAACATCATGATTCCTGAAGAATTTGGTGAATCCAACTGGAAACACTCATGAGTGAAAAAGAGGTTTATGATTAGAGGGCCAAATGTTCTTGCAGGAAGTGCAAAATCTATTTGTATAGCCACCAGCTATACCGCTCTGAGAACTTTAAATTGGAGGCCATCTTGAAATATTTATAAACCTTTCCTTGGAAAAGTAATTTAAAACTACTTTATTTAAATCAACTGTACATACCAATGCACAGGAGAAAGTTCTACTTCTGTGAGCAACTATTTCCTTTTCCAAGTTGTAAGTAACGTGGGTATTACTTTCTTTGGGGGTTTGCACACACGTCAGAGGTCAAAATAGTTCAAGCCATCTGAAGTCTTGGAGGTCAATTTCCTGCTGGCAACAGAAGGAGAGCCAGTGCCAAACATCTTGAGCTTTGACCTTGCGAGAAATCTATCGCTTGCTCTGGCCTGCTCGTCAAGCTGGAATCTTTTTCAGACCTCAGTGCTGATCTTTAGCTGTAGCTGCAGGAGTCCTTGAATGCCGGTGCTGGCTCTCAGGCCTTGGGGCCAAACAAGTCCACACACACTCTGAAAGCAGACTGGGAGAGCGAGCTGTGGGTTTGCTCTGAAGTAGCCCCGTTGTTGCTGCAAGCTTGCGACTGCTTGTGCACTGCCTGTACCCTACGCAGTGCATGCAGGCGTTATGCAAGGTAGCGTGGATAAGGAAGTGCTTCTGTCCACCCACAGGATTGGATCTCAGGAGTGTGTGCATGCGAGCGAGTTGTGTGTGAGCGGGGAGAGGAAGGAATGAGGGTGGTATATCTTGATGTTTTTTTCCCCCCGCTGCTGTAAAGGCTCCCGCAAGTTTCTGCCCCTGTGCACAGCAAACGTCCACTCGGTGACCCCGACCTTTCATGTAATGCACAATAAAATGTGTAAGTGGCATACCGGCACCAGTGAACTCTGGATAAATTGCCTCATATTTTCTGTGGCGCTCCACATCTTTTAAGATAACATTGAAGACTGCAGCACAACCGGGAAGCCGCAAGATTAAAAAAGTACATGTAGAAGTAAACATTGCTTTATTTTATAGCTCGAAATGCTGACTGAGTATTTTGCATTTCGTCTCCTGATTTCCCAGTGTCGAATCACTTTTTGGAAATTAATCCTTCACAGATAAATGTCTATATTACACCCTTGTTTCTTCACTGCACTGTTTGCTAACGTCAAGCATTCTTACACGGAGGAGGGAGTAAGTGAAAAAAAACAAAAAAACTAATGGAAAACATAATACATATTTCAGCCTGAGAAGCCAATGTGATGGAAATGCACAATGATGATGATTTATGCATATAATGGATCTGGCACTCCAAACAAATGAGTCCGTTGCGCAACCCTTCAAATCCATGTTCAGATACAGTGTCAAACTGTCAGCCATGGCTTTTAATTTCACATATAGCCCCGAGCCATGTCAGGAGATTGTTTGCATCCAGTACACCTAGAAAAAAAACCCATGAACCAGTTTTCCTCCTGCCTTACTTTATTCTGTTGTACTACATGAAAGTGCCGGGTACAAGCTATCTTTAGCAGACTTTAGCTTTGTAAGAGACATGCATAAATTGACATGCTGTTGGGTTTGCAAATGTGCTACAGGGCTAAGAATGTTATTAAGAATGTTTTTTAAAGTGCCGTTAGGAAGATATTTTTTTAATTAGTGCTTTGAAAATACTTATTCATTATTTACCTAGGCTGAATAAATCTGAGCGAACACTGAACCAAACTGCCCATAATCCTTTGTGTTTGTTCGACGTTGGCGTAGAGGAATGAAACCCAGGCCGAATCGTACGGGGGAAGGGAGCGTGGCGAGGTTAGGACAGTGCACCGCTCCTCAAAATAAAACCATAAATCACTGTGTGACATAAACAAGGCATGGATCAAGTTGTTGCCATGTGGGCTGCATGCATCTGTGTACATCTCGGATTTGGGAATCCCTTCAGGGGAACACTGAATGCCTTCGAACACACACATTCAGTCTGCTCACAGAAAAATCGCCATGAAAACGTGACTCCTGGGGAAGGTTAGGCAACACAGTAAGATGGACACAAAGCTTTGGATGCTTCCCAGGTTTGCAGGGCATGTGCTTCAGTATCATTTCATATTCACATCACACACGGCGGCACTGTGCTTCTCAA
Source organism: Verasper variegatus (assembly GCA_026259375.1). Classification (NCBI taxonomy): domain Eukaryota; kingdom Metazoa; phylum Chordata; class Actinopteri; order Pleuronectiformes; family Pleuronectidae; genus Verasper; species Verasper variegatus. The sequence goes on along the minus strand of CM048058.1, from coordinate 9,454,023 downwards.
CTTTGATTCAATTTGAAAATAAGTATAGAGATATTTTCACAAAGAGGAGATGTTTAAGTAGAAATGGGTACATTTGTCTGAAAGAAATTCAAATATGAAAGTATATAATGAAGTATCCACACACGTATTTTACATCCTAACTTAGGGTGAAATAAACATCTTGAATTATTGAAAACAGTTGCAGGAGGAAAAGTGTGATTACTCTGACACACCGGGAGAAAGGGAGACTATTTTTATGAGCTGTTTATGTATTTACAAGGCCAGTTGTGGCTACATTTGGCAGAATCGCCAGGGTAAATGATGCACAAGTGAAAGTGCAAGATTAATAAGCAGTTTATTCCAGAAGGGGTAACGTCCCCTGCATCTTAATGTCCTCACAATTTTCCTTTTGTGGAAATATATGCACGCACACACACACAGAAACCACAAAACAAAAGCATGTTAACAAAAAAAATGAATTAAAGATTAATGTTCTTATCTTTGATGATTGCATTTTGATGTGTGCATACATATAATGAGGTGTAATTATGCATTTAACACCAATTTGCACAGAAAAACTAAATCTGTGAATCGTTTAAAACTAATTGTAGCATAGATGTGATGCCCATGTTGTATTGCAAAGGGAAGACACGTCCTTTAAAAGTAGCACATCGCAGGAGATGCTTCTGGTAAGAGAAAGTGCAAGACATTGCAAGAAGATGCATACTGAGCTGCTGATTATTCAGCCCCTCAATATAATTGAAAAGAAGGGAAAGAAAACAGTAATTACCAGAAACAATGTCCTGGTTACTCAGGATAATCCACAGACCTCAACATCAACAGTTTTCATATAGGGGCTATTTTGTCAGTGAAGAGGAAGCTCCTGTGGAAACTGGAGGTCTGTGGATTAACTGAGACCTTTATTTTCTCTGGAAAGATAGATTAGTGTTTCAAATGTCATTTTTCAGTGTTTGAAGCTGCACAAACTTTATATTCACCTCACTGTGTTCTGGAGGCACATATGAAAAGCAGAGCAGATACATACCAGGACTATGTGAATGGCTGGATAGCAGTATTGCCAAGAAAGAAAAACCAAGAGAGAATTATTTTGATTTTTCTAATTTGCAAGATAGAAACCAAAATGTATGAGCCCTGCACCGCATCAAGGTCCTGGTTTTAAGAAAAAACTCGTATTCACAATCAAAGTCCCTAAATACTATTACTGATCTCTGCAGAGCGCAGTTAAAAGATCTGCACTAATACTAAAACAAAACAGGACTTAATCTCACACTTGTTCACATTCAGCAGGCTGCAGATTCTCCCAGAGTGAGAGGTTTTCATTAGCAGACAGGCTCCAGGTAATTGCAGTAGTTAGAAGTTGTAGACCTATCAAAAATATAGTAGTTAGCTAAATAAGATTTGAGCATGTTTAGGCAGGTCACAAAGTCAAGCTCAGCACATAGACTCAGAACAACAGCTGAGAGCAGAGATTCCAGCCCACATCATTCCAGCTGCTCCCTTTGCAGACTGCAAATCTGAGGGTGGGCGGCTTTGCTGCTACTCTACCTCTCAGGTCCCAGAGAAAAACCTGACAAAACCTTACCACCCAAATATCATTCATAAATTATTGGAGGTTAAACTTTTCTGTGAATAAAATGGTCCTTTTTCATTCCTCATTAACATTGATGATTTAGTGATATTTGATTTTCAGCAGAGCAGGGGGACCTTCTTCCGAGCCCCTCACAACATTCTTCACATGCCATACTAAATAACTGAACACAACAACACTAACCTTTTTGATGCTATGACTGGCACTGCTTCTCCATGGTGATGTCAGGTCTGATGTCAGATGGCAGTGATGATGATGACTATGGCTGCAGAGAGAAAAATTTGCAATTTATTTTTGTGTAATTTAGTGAATTTTAATATCTTATGCCATGTCAGTGATTTGTTCTGCAAAGGTTCTTCAAGACCAACTGACACTGAGGGTTCAGCTTTTCAACTATTATGGAAAAGCTTGCCTATACACAACATTGTGTCTGTCATAAAGCATAAAACAATTCTGTAAGCAGCTGTTATTCTGCTGGAGGTTGGAGGTTATCCACCCCTGGTTAAAAGGATTAAGTTCTTACATTACAAAAGCCTTATATTTTTCCATTCACTGCTTGTGGTATGTAGCAATACAGAAACTTTTCATTTAACTTAGGTAGTATTCCACACAACAAATAACATGGTTTTCTTTTATTCTTTAATTATTTGCTTTCTGCCACCACCTCATACTGTATGTATGTATGTATATATATATACATATATATAAAATGACACCTGCACATTTTGCTCTGCAGTTCTAAATATCTGCTGTGACTTCTCTCGACAATAGGCGGCTCATGTCCAATTGCAACCGCAGGTCAGATACTGCTGCCACTTCTTCCTCTGCAATTCAATGACACTGGCTGGGTCAGTTTGTGGGAGGTTTGCATCAGTGGCAGTTTGTGTCGTCTTTATTCTGTGTTTACGCTGAATGTTCTAGGGGCCTTCCTCCATCTAATTTGTATTTTTAGCATTTAAAATTATCCTCAGCGATTGCTTGGATTTCTGTAATCTTTGTCCAAGAAAGCTGTTTGATGTTGAGACTGAAATTTCTTCATTCGCAACAGGGTCTGAATTAATATTTCCGCCATATTTTGGAAGGGGGGGGGGGGGGGGGGGGTGATGCTGCGTGGCAGTGCCAACCGCCACCAACTGTGCCCTCTTTGAAAATGTCCTGGAAAATACGGCCCTTAGTGGCATCTTTTTCCCCCGAAAGAGGAAAAGGAGCAAAGACTGAATTCTGGTCTGTGCTATTTCCAAGCCATAAAATATCAAACTTCCAATGTGACTCACACCCCACATGGTGAGCTCACCCAGCGGCATGTGTGTGTGTCACTGAATTGTTCATCACCCAGTGACTATTCCTGTTTGAAAGTAATTCAACATGCTTCCACGACTCATTCTGCCTCAACACTGAAATCAATTTTCCCTTCACTCTCCACTGTAGATCCCACTCCAAGCTGCAGATCCCCTGCTGCCAGACCGCTCAGCTGTCCGTCATGTGGCAGCCGTTAGCATCTCAGACAGTAATTGGATGGGGTTGCTACACACAGGCAGCCTCCTTCATTTACATTAGGCCGTGAATATATAAACTGATGATAAGCAGAAGTTGTGTGATCGAGTTATATGGCTGTATTAACATATCCAGCACCATAGGGGGGATTTTCTAAGTAAATGCTCATATGGATACCTCTCAACAGGAAGACCTGTCTGTGCAGAGGGATGAGTCGTGGAAAAGGAAGAGAAGGAAAGAAATAGAGGAGAAAAAAAAAATAGTGATGTCCTTGTTTACCCCTACTTACCAACTCAATTCAGAAGCTCACATGAAATGGGAAGAAATACAGGGAGAGTGAATCATGCTTTAATTCAGATTTGGTTGTTGGCCCAGAGCCTGTTTTCAAGTTGTCAGGTGGTGCACAGGTCCAAAAAAACTTGGGTGTCGCTTCCATCGGAGATGGGGCTGAGACAAACGCAGCGACATGAGTCGTTTTTATGCCCACGCTTAAATGCATCAAATGTCCCATTTATTTCCCACATCTGTTGTTTATGCTTCACACGACAGCCCGCGCTGGAGCGGGACATCGATTGGCATGCTGAACAAATTCCATTTACAGCATGCAACAATATTGTCCTTGATACCAAAATACCTCCTGTCTCTGTTTGACTTAATGCTCAAACGCAGCCTTTTGACAGTAACAATAAAGAATGCACTGCCCTTCTTCCAGAGGGAGATATTATTATTTATCTATTAGTTATGAAACTGACACAAGATTTGAGGATCGTTAAAATTACTCTATCATGAAATATTTACCACCTCCTAATTATTTGAGGCTTGGCAGCCATTTTGAAAACCAACTCAGTGGTCGAGCCAATTTTGAAATGAAAAAATTCCTGTGAAGTTAGATGTGACCCCTATTAATATTCTGCTATGCAAATGGCAGATGATCTTCCCTATATCTAACAGTTGGGCTTTCTGCAGTTCAATGAATGACTCAGAATGACGTGTCTATCGAAGGCTGAACATAAGTTCAAGAACTTCTTCTGAGTCTTTCCAATTAAGAAGAGGAGAGCTGAGGCATGGGAAGTTTATAGAGTTAGACATATTAGCAATAACTGAAGGCTGTATAGACTTTCTTCATATTTAATAGTCCGATTTTAACTATAAAGAATGATTTTTAAGTGAAGCCTCAATTGGAATTGGAATCTCAGTTGCTGTATAGTTCTGAATTAATGCTGATGTCAAAAATCACAGAGCTCTAATCAAAGCACTTAAGATCAAAATAAGAGCGCCCATCGACTTATCTTGTAATTCCACATTCTCTGTTTAGAGGCATTTGATCAGATGCAAATTCAAACACTTGATTTGATCAAGAGCAACAAGCAGCTAATCTTAATAAGAAGGCTTCTTAGACATTAAGTAGAATAAAAAACAAATCAAACTTCTACAGGTCCATGATTACTGAGCAAGTGGCGACCAAACAAGACGTCACCCATTGGTTTATCAACAGTTGTTGTTGCTGTCAATCCCATCTTATGCAAATTCCCCCATGTATACCATGTTTCATCATCTATTATACTCTAAGTGGGATCATAATTTACAAAATGAAAATCACGCTGTTTCAAAGAAGACTTAAAACTAGAGATTTAAACCATTAACTGGGGATGAAAATATTTACTTGCGCAATAAATCATGTGAGAAGTAGAGTCATTTTCAAATAGACTTTTGCAACCAGTGTAGTTACTGTCAGGGAATTAATTAATTATGCACATTTTTGTACTTTTAATATTGTAATATCATGCCTGACCAAAATGATGTTTCACAGATGGTCGACACAAGGGGTCTGAAGTGTGTATAAGTGATTGACCTCTGCTGGACATTTGAGAAAATGTGCATTTCAGGCACTTCCACAGTGGCTTCACTTTCTGGAGCCGGCCATTTCCATTTTTATATACAGAACACCAGACTAAATACATATTGGAACATACAGTAACATGGTTATGGTTGAGCACTGATGTCATGCCTCAATTGGCTGATTAACATATTTCACTAAATCATTCACACCGTGGTATAGGACAGATCTGCAATTGTAACCTAAAACTTACGCTTGAATTCTTTGTTATTTGCATCAAAGAAGCATGTCAACAAAAGGAGATTGAACTGTTTGATCAAATAACACATGTTTGCTATTTCATTATACCAAAATAGTAGAATTAGTCATTAAAATGTGCACCATTACTTTTTGATGCACCAAGTGCAGCATAAAAATCCTGTCCAGGTTCAAGCCCACAGTGAGCTGTCTACCTTGAGATAGTATTTTGCCTGAGGCTGAAGAAACTGGCATTCACGAAGCTACCACAGACATCAAAGAAAGCAGATGGCATGCTCAGGCAATCTGCCATTAAAAAGGCAATACTGACGCATGACTCTTTTTTTTTTTCAAACATTGTGTCTGTACATTTAGCTTGACTGCTCATTTATCAAGTCCGCCAAGGAGGTTATGTTTTTACCACGTTTATTTGTCAAAGGATTACATAAAAACTTTTGAACCCACTTGTACCAAACTTCGAGGAGGGATGGGTGTGGGACAAGGCAGAACTCATTCAATTTTAGTGTGCGTCTGGTTAAAGAGGCAGATAACTTTTAGTGTCACTTTCTTTGGGCATTTTTCAACATTTTATCAATTTCTCTGACATATTTATAGTGTCTATCGTAAATCTACCACTTGGTGCAGATTATAAGACTACTTCTTTTTCCCTATGATTGTTCTATTTCAGACAGTGGTTTTGCCCATTTGGTTTGTATTCCCTTTGCTTCAAAAATATCTTAGTTAGAAAATCAAAGAACATGCAACATATTATCTGACTGACCTTGAGCAACATAATCATCATCCAAACACCAAATCTAAATCTTAACCAATGATCCAGTGTTGACCTGACTTTGATGAACTAACAACTGTACTAAATACTAGATGCAGCCTACTGGAAAATAGTGTTAGCTTCTAGCTTAAATCAACACTGTGCCAGTACAAGTGCGGTGAATACAGCCTCACAGAGCTTCTAGCGTGACTTGCCAAGTCTTGTTTAGTTTGTTTGTTTTCATGGCTGTTTGTTCTTTTGAACAGACTGAATCAAAGTGGCTTGACAAGAACAATGGGAGGTACAACTCTTTCCCACACTTGCCCACATATTCTCTCTGTAAATGCTGATTGGGGCAATGGCGCTGACTTAAAATGCAAAACAAATCCAATGGTAAGCAACCAAAGTTTCATGTAGAAAAAACACATCTCTTTGGTTTATCCTCCTCTGCCATGAGTCTCCTGAGAGCCTGTAAGGCCTGGTTCCCGTGACAAGAGTGCTTGGCAGCCAGCTCCGGAGTCATGCCTTTGATACAACACTGGGGGTCATTTGCCAGCCAATCATAGCTGGGTTCCACATTGTTCTGTACTTTGTGATGTCTCGCTCCACAGCTCAGGGAGGGGATGGAGGTCTCCTGGCAACTGGACAGATGTTGTGCAGGAAACATTACTGTTCGGCTCCTCAGAAACACCCAGAGCGCACACACACAATATTATTTGTGATGTTCACCATTCACTTTAACCCTGGGGAAGACCAGTGAACCAAGGAGGCTTCTGTGTTTCATGCACTGTTAGGTTAGCCAGTCGCTCCTTATAGCTGAGTCCTGCCAGTCCTGCACAGAGTCCACGATTGAATAACCCTGCTGATCCAAGGAGATCCACAGCTTCCCATGGGACCGGATGGAAAACAATGTCCAAACCAACTGATGCATTATCAGCAAAGAGAGCTGGCTTGTCGTTGTCAATGCAGATATCACATGACTGCATATAAAAGGAAAAAATAAGCAGTTGTGTAAATTCTCTGCCGCACTCTTTATATTGGACATACCTCAGTGGGAGACGAGTTGATGGAGCAGAAAACAAAACAAGCATTTTTTTTTTTGCATTCTGAACACTTGTGCGTCACCGCGCTGCCAGCTTGCTTCGCAGCCCCAGTGAGCGAAAAAGGGTTTTTGGAAATGAACAGGTCCAGATTGAGATTTTCCATTATCTCATGCTTGATCACCTCACAAATTGCAATATTTCACCGAGACAAATCTGTTCCTTCATGCTTTGCAAGTTTTAGGTTGGATTGTTTCATTCGGTGCCTAACCATAAAGTCATTTTATGGGTTGTTTTACTAAATCATGTTGTGCGGAAACGAGCCATTACTTACACTAATATGACACAAAGCTCATTCTGACCAAAGGCCCCATATTTCCCAGCCTCATTGAAGCAAGTCATATTTACATGATAAAGACTTATTCATCTACCAGACCTACTGCAGTCGCCTTCAAGCCTTTTATCAGTTAGAATGTAATATTGTGCCTCTGTGCCCCCGCTTCACAATGTTCCTCAGATCCAGGACTGGCAGGGCACGATCATCTCATTACGCCAAATACTGAATTTTTAATGGGTCATTACAGTCAGGCCTTTTTCCAGCAGCGGTTCCTGTCAGTGCAAACAGGTGGAATAGTGTTTTGTCAGGTCACCGTCTGCACAGGCAGAATATCTCTGCTGATTCCCCGTCTATATCCTGTCTGCCAAATGAAAAAAAGACAGGGAATAAATGCTCGCCGCTGCCATATCAGAGCCAGATCTTGACCCCAAATGTCCTTGCAGTGTGGCTGCGAGACGGACGGTACCTTTCAAAAGCCATCAATTCATTTCAGGGTGAGGCCAAAGCTAATTTCAACAGCCCTCAAAGGATTTGCTGATATAATAGATTAGGCAGAGCAGTGTTATAGCCCCACTGTGCTTCTATATGCCATTAGCCTTGTTTGTACTGCATTACTGATTCAATCTTATTCAAATGTACTCTGGTAATTAGGCCCTACAGTAATTATAGGGAATGATTGTATTAATGCAAACCTGAAAATTGAGAATTGATAAATGCAGGGTTAACAGCCGACTTCAAAATTCATGTCATATTTATTCATTGTGCTTCGCTGTACATCAGAGAGACAAGCAGCAGCGCTACAGACCGAGCGCCAAGTGCAAGAGACCATTAAGACTTAAGAGCCTCGGTACAGAGAGAGAGAGAGAGAGAGAGAGAGAGAGAGAGAGAGATGGGTAGGTGAAAGAGAGGCTGCAGTGTTCGATCAATATTCAAACTGCAAAATGAATTTGACTGGAGCGAGAACTTCTCATCAAATGGGAAAAGAAATTGGATATGAAAGATGACCTGCCATAAAATCCGATATCCCACAATGCCATCTGTCAGACAGCGGCCAGGGAATAATGACAACGGCTAATGAAAGTTGAGCCTAGGTTCTGGAGTGGTTTAAATCAGCTCCTCGCAGCGGTCGCCTGGTTGTGCTGACTCAGTGCTCTATCTTCTCGTCTATCCCAGCTTGATGCCACATAACATGCGAGAGGGAGACACCTGACATTTTCCCAAACAGTTTCAAATGGAAACAGGTGAGGGATCGGGCGGAATGTGGTGTCACTCGCCTCCTGAAAGAGGACGCTTACTAACGGGGATCTCAAAGGTCAGGTCAGCTACAGGACAGCCATTGTGGAGGTGGTGGAAATGAAGGATGCTTCAGCAGTGTGGAGGCTTGTTGACACGGTGGCTTTAGCATTGGTCTTGCAGTTGATGGACAGTCTAAGTGCTCACTCTGCCACTCCGCCGCCTAAAAAGGACAAAGTACTTGATGTGTCAGATGAAATATGGTTTCTGATTGATGTCAGGTGCATTTTTTTTTCATGTGGGCAGTTTTTCAAAGTCTCTAAACTCACATTGTGAGCTGTTGCTCTGTAATTACAGTCCTAGTTCTGATAATGGAAAGTTCTACACAATATAAGCATGCTATTTTGGACAAATAGGATCTTGTGCCAGATGGAAAAAAATTGCATTTCTCCAAATTGAAGGATAAAGCTGATTATATTCTATATTTTATATCTGATGGCCAGGATGTAATTGATACTATCAAGTATTACCTTTGTTTCTAAGTAAGACCTGACAGATTGTATCCCCATCTCCATTTTTGGGCAAAAGCTGGTGTTGCTGTGCTCTGTTGGCTAAATGGTTACATCACATGGCCACATAACCGCCAGTGGTTTATGTGGTTTGTTATTTCATCTCATGAAGGCAAATCTGCCCAAAAATGATATATCTAAGAAAAACTAAACACTGATGAGCCACATTGTGCATCACAGCCCATTCTTCCTAAGTTGATCTCATATAAGCCATCGAGCTGAGTATTCACTCGCAGCTAAAAATAGCAAAGCACTCTTTAGTCCCATTTGATGTTTGCTTAACACTACATTGCCAAGCTGTTTTAGGAAATTAAACTTCAAGCAACACTGTGCTAATTAATTCTGTTGGGCTCCAGTTATCAATCGCTTGAGTGGCGCACAAAATGAGCTGTCCCACTCATGACAATGAAACACGGGCAAACGCTGTATATTCCTGATGATCCCATGCTTCCAATATTCAGAGGTACTGTTTCTGTAACAAACATGCTTAACGCAGTTCGACCTGGATATTTTCAAAGTTTCATGCTTACAATCGATGACTTAATGACTTAAGTCTTCTCAATGGTCTACAGTTAAGCATTTCATCAGGTTAAGTCGCTGACTTACATACTACTTGTGGGACATTGGCAAAACAGAGACAGTCTGGGCACACAGTGGGCATGGACGAGACACCATTATCTCTCCGTTAAAAGTCAGTGTACATTCAAAATTCAATTTGAAGCCGTTAGTTTCAATTGAAAAATACATAGTTGTGACCCATTTTTAAAGATTTACATGCTCAGTATGAAAATAGGCTTCGGGCTTTATGCCACAAGGGAAGGAAGTTGTAAAATACTGACAAAAAGATTAGCACACTCGTGTTTTTATGGAATTTATTCAATGTAAGAAACATATAGAGTAACAGCAGCCTCACACTTTAACCTGATCCTTGCATTTGCTTTGAAAAATAGGATCTATGTGATTCAGCCATCAAAATATAACCCTTACCCTTAACAGACAGTTTAAATGAAGAAAAAAGTGTTCTATTCGTAAAAATATATATATTTTCCAATATTAGAATTGTTTCCCTTAAAGATGAACTGCAGCAAAAAGGGTAAATGTTTGTAAGGGTTGCCAGTTTCTACAAATATGTTATCTGACTCTAGCTCCTGATGTCAGAAAGGGGTACAATTATAAGGATTTGAACTGCATGAGAGAAATAAATGTCAAACTGGGGTTATCTCTGACACACACACACACATATATATATATATATATATATGTGAATAGGGAATAAGGAATTTGTGAAAAGGAAAAGGGCAACTATATATATATATATATATATATATATATATATATATATATATATATATATATATATATATATATATATATATATATATATATATACATACTTTTCACAAATTCCTTTTCTGAGCACAAATATATTGAAAAAAATCCCCATCCAAGTAAACAAAGGCAAATGGCTGAGAAGTTTAGACAATCTTTAAATTGTCCTTTAGCTTGGTCCCTCCACTTTGTCTTCATCAAATGTTCCAACCTTCAAAGTTGACATCCCATCTTACAAAACAATTCACCAAATATGATTATGATTAATGTGCAATTTCTTTGTAATTTACCGAAAGAAGTGCCCCCATAAGACTGACATGAAATTTGAAAAGGTCAAGCTGTCAGTTTCTCAGAATTTCTTCAGTCTCTATTAGCAGAACTACTTCAGATGTAACCGGCATCAGGAAGCTACCACTTCACAAATGATCTGCCAATTAATGTTTTCATTAGAGAAGTGTTTGTCTGGTATCTCTTCAACATTGTGGATGCTAAGAAAGCCTGAGCCTTGGGGGGACACGCATGTGTATGCATTTCCAGCAGCGTATGTAAAAGTAATGGCCTCTTAAATAAACTGTCAACCATGCCACTGCCTGCCTTGTTTTCCACCCAGCTGAATGCACATATCTTCCGTTTTTTTCTCCTCAGCCATGAAAGATATTCTCCCACACATTTAAAGCCCCCCACCACCTTCTTCCTCTACCCACCAGCCTCCACTCCACCCTCTGTCAAACAGCAGATTTAATAACTGATCCCATTTGATCCTGACAATTTCCATTTCAATCTACACCTACAACGCCCAGATGGAGGTGGGGACGAGCAGTTGTGACTGGGAAATCTCAGGAAGCAAAGAAGCTGTATTAGATGGATTGTAAGGGTGCAAGGTGACTAATGTCAGGAGAGGGGGGCCTTATATAGTAGTGTCCGATTCAAATATATACTCTGCTGTTGGGCTGTCAGCCTAAATCACGGCCCGCTGTTTTCTCTGGGCCAAAAATGGAATTAACCATATTGAATCTGCAGTTCAATATTGAACTGCTGTTTTTTCAGAGCTAACGGCATCTTTGGAACAGCAATTAAAGCCAGCACAAAATAAAGTGTGGTAAAGAGAAGAACATAATTTGTTTAGCCTGGAGTATGAGGAATGTGTTTTAGATTCATTCCTGGACATTTCTGTAAAATAGGCAAACCTTGGTGACATCATACTCTGTCTGCTTCTGAGGCTAAACTTTCAAGTGAAGACTGCCTAGTAATCCATTAAATGTCATATTATACTATTATAAATATTATATTATTTGTTCAGCCAGGGCCAACAGATGTCTAAAATACAGCTTATAAGCATCTATAATGTGCTGGATGCTTGTTCTTTGCCTCAGTCTTATCAGGTAAAGACATTTGGACTAGCTATCCCCATTTCTTTTTGCCAGCAAGTATCTAAAAGTAGTTTCCTTGTTAAATATTCATGCTGCCCTTCACTTTCAGGCAGGCTGAGATTTTTTTCATAGTGTGTAAGTGCTGTATTGGTGTTTTGATGCCGGTGCGTAAATGGAGCTTGAGGACTTTGGCAGATGTGCAGCCCAGGATTCAGCTGATAACAGCCGTGTCCGTTACATGAAGGGGAAACATGGAAGCACGCATCTTCAACCACAGTAATGACATGTCTACTTTTGTTTGTGTGGAGGAGAGCATGAGAGACAGGGAGAGGGAGGTGGAGAGGGATAGGAGGGAAACAAGGTGGTGGGATTCCTCAGCGATCAGCCATCAATAGAGGAGTTTTGTTAAATCTTGCTCATGTTTGTGAGTTTTACCTTCTGTGTCCTTGCTCTCACCCGCCCAGCAGCCCTTTACTTGAAATCTCGAACTTGCATGTCCTTGAGAATAACCTGCTTGTAATGAGTGCTATGTAATCTTCTGTTAGACTTACTTTTAATTGACAAAAGAACCATCAAAGGCAACTTCATAGCTGGGACTAAGCGTAAACCATGTTTTAATTAAGGAGGATATAAGGATTCCTTTCTTCCCGTAGCGAGAAAAGTCTTTCCCAACGGACTGCCTTCAAATTCTGCAGTAACATTCTCCCAAATAGCTTAACTAGATGCTAATTGGAGGCTGTTCTAGCCAAGAGGAGGCCATATATTTATTTATTTTTTTCAATAAATCTTTTAGGCAAAGGGGATTGAGTGGTGTTTTTTACATTTTTTTTTTTTTTTTTCTTTTAAAGAGAAACAAGTCTACTAGCCCCAAAACAGCACTTATTTTTAGGCGAGGGATTTTGCAAACATGACAAAACAGAAGGTTAATAAAATCCTGTCAGTACATTGCTCATGGTCTTGTCCTTTGATTCCTCTGTCAGAAATTTCAATTGAATAACAGCTAGAAAAATAAATTAAATTTGCTGAAAACTGTTAATAAAATGTAAGGCACACGAAGTTGCTTCAACAAGAAAAGCTACAATATGGACATATATATATGATATATATATGGACATCGATAATCATGAACAATACCATAGCCTTAAGAAAAAACTGTCTATACCACTTATCCTTTAAGGGTCACAGGGAGGTGGAGCCATTCCTTGCTAACATTGGGCAAGCCGGGGGGTGCACCCTAGAGAGATCACCAGTGTATTGCAGGCCTAAGATACAGAGACAAACAACCATTCACTCTCACGTTCACCCCTATGGTCACGTTAGAGTCTCTAATTAGCATAGCCCTTATCTGTATGTCTCTGCACTGTGGGAGGAAACTGGGGTATCGGGTACAAACCCAAGCAGAGATATGGAGAAAACACTAAGGCCCAGGCAGAACCAGGGTTTTAACAAAGAAGCTCCTTTCTGTGAGGTGACAATGCTAAACCCTAAACCCCAAAAAATTAACAAAACTAAATTCTACTATTTTTTAAGACAATGTAAAATAACTTATTGCATTGTGTTATCGGAACATGCGGTCGAAAGTATGATTCAATAACCTTGAGGTATAAATGGCCCAAACAAATCAGCACCCACGGGAGCTATTATCCGTTTCCAAGTCATTAACAATATCATTTATGTATATTGGGGTGTGAGGGTGACAATAGGCCATCAGAGGACCAGGTGGAGGAATTAAACTCGCAAATCACTTAGCGTCTGCCATTTCTATTGGCAACGTGTTAGCAATAAACACAAACTCATTATTGCGGTGCCACTCCTTGGCCTATAAATGTCTCCAGTGCTGAGACAGGTAATAGTGATGACTAAAGCTTGACATCACTGTTTGGCCTGATAGGCCAGAAGGGAACACACCCAGCATCTGTGTGTATTCCACTGAAATGGCTGAAATGGCAGCTGCAATGGCCTGCAAATTATTTGATTAGGTCTCCCTGTGGACCAATCAGGCTGCTACAGAGAGGAGGAGAGGGGAGTGTGCCGTAGATGTGCATGAACTACCAATAGCAAGTAATACAAATTAAAGAGTTTGACAATAATGTATTTGTGTTCAGTACAGGGTTAGGGGTAATGAGATGTTTAGCTCAGTTAAGCATAAAAACTGGAGGGATGTAAAAAGATAACAATAGGTAACAAAATCAGCCTAAAATAAATGAACATTTATGAACAGTTCTGTCTCGTTATATTAATAAATACAAAAACTGAAGTGTAAACATTACAATTTGTGGTAAATATTTCCTAATGTATACAATTCCTAATGTTAATTCATACTTTTCACTGTCATATGTATGAGATATTCCTCTGGCAGTGTTTCACAACACAGCCCACTATAGTAATCATTTTGAAGAGGATAAAAAGTTAACAGATTTTTTCCTCCCTGGCTACAAATGCTAAGTGTCCCATCAGTTGGCAAACAACCTCATCTTGCTGGGGCCTTTAACCTTGAAAGCTGGCATCAAATGCAAAGGCAAGTTTTATGATTCAAGACCAGGCAATGGAAAGAAAAACTGTGACTCACTGTTCATTTACATCTGTAGCAGCCTGCCCCCCGTGACCTGAAAAGCAAAGGACTGTCCCCAACTCTTGACTCACACATTTGTTAAGTCAACACAGAGGCCGATCAACAGACCTACACTCTGACTGACTGACCTCACTGGCTCTCCATATCAGACCAACCCTCACATTTCGCCAGCCCACCCAAGCCCACATCAAACGTGGTCACTAATGAATGGCAGCGCTAATTAGCCTCCTTTCTTTCTCCAGCCTCCCACTCCCTTAACACAGGATCACAGAGTGCTGGTCTGTCGTTCTCAGTGTGGAGGGCAGACTATTCACTAGAGAGCCCTTTACTGCCGAAACCACCAAGATGCCGGTGAGCAGCTTGTCTGATTAGCACTGATTACTCTCTAATTGGAGTTCTCCAAAACACGATGACCTCTGCTTTGTTTACTGATGGGATTAATCAGAGTATGGCAGAATTAGAAATCCCAACTGAATTCCTTCCTTCCTCATTATTTGGGGGCTGCATAGCTCAGCCCCCTGTTCTCGCCACCCTGCCTCCTTTCTTGTTGGATTGGGAGCGACCAGGCAAATTATTCCAGAAACTGCGTTTTCAGTGCGAGCGGTGTGTGTTCGAGCCCCAGGTGAACCACTGCCATGGCGCTCTCCACCTTCTTGGACAGGTTAACCCTGAGTCAGAGAGGTTGACTTGAGGCTTTACACAGCCTTTGTGATAAAGCAGTTTGATTAAGACAATTACTCACAACACAGCTATAATGATCCGTCAATGCTGCTGTCAATTGATTTCTTGCCTGTTCCTTTAGCATAAATGTTGTAGATGGTGAAAAGGTTAATTAGAAATCTTTGGGGTGAAACAGACTCTTTCCTACTTTTGCCCATCCCAGGCTTGCACCATCAGGATGAGCCTTTTACAATATCCACATAATGTATAGACAAAAAGAGGTTGAACATAGACATGTAAAGGACAGATTAACAGGAACGTTTTGAAAGGTATCAGCAAGGTAGCTGTTGACCAACACATATTGTGCAGGCAAAGGGATGACAGAGTGTTGAAGCCAACAACCTTTTAAGTGTGAGTGACCCGACAAGGCAACCAACTGATCACACAAACCGAGAGAGACACCAACAGAGAACACTAAGGAGCGGAACAGTTACACATGTAGACAGGTACAAAGACAGAAACACAGATGCTTGTAGAAAGCCTCTGATGTGACAGGAAGAAACCAGCCAGCACGTAAGAGGACGGAACAGATGCTCGGGGATGGGACTGGGCTCGCTGCCGTCCCAACCACACAGTGTGTTGTCAGAGCAGAGAGGTTGATAGCAACATCACAGATCCCTCTCAAAAGCCCACTCAGGAGCGGCGGCCGAAACCCAGACAGGCAGCCGGCACTGTTGTGTAGCTGGCACATGCAGAAAAAGACCAGGTTTCTCATGATCTTGCTGACATCTGTCACCCTCTGGATTTGATAGAGAGTACAACTCAGCCTACTATGTGAACTATTTCCACCCTACAAAAGTGGCAAATTACTATTTTCTCCAAGGGGGTTATGTTTTCAATCCTGTCAGTTTGTTTGTTGGTTGGTTCTTTGGACTTTGCAAAAACTACTGAACAGATGTAGGTTCTATGAAGGTTTAACATTTTTTGACATTTTCATACATTTTCAGGGAATAATTCATGGATGTTGATTTTAAAAAATCAGGCACGTTCAGGGAACTGAGATCTAAGTGTGTGCAGTTCATTCAAGCTTTATTGAATTTAAGGGGACTGTCGGAAGAGGAATGCTTTCAGACTTGTAGTTGAAAATTTTTTTAAGAGTTAAGACAGTAAATGTGAAGCAAGAGCCAGGAGATTAGCACATTAGCATAAAGACTGACAAAACTAGCCTGGATCACATTTCTAAGTTTAAAACAACATCTACCTCTAACAGACAATTTCCCCCCTGAGATCAATAATGTATTTCTGAGTCTGATTCTGAAGGTTGTGATTTTAAGAACCATAAGTATTTGTTGACAAACTGATGGCCGTGCCAGTACAGTGTGTAACTGTCCTTACGTCTTCTGGCTGTGACACACAGGCATGACAGTAGTATGGATCCTCATATCCAATCCTCAGCAAGATAGAGCGAATGTGTGTATTACATCACAATACATCCCTTTTAGGACATTCCTTGTATGATATCCCTGCATCTTGAGCATAAGATACATTAAGCTACTTGGGTTTTAGTATTTTTTTTTTTTTGCAGTATGATTAGTCAGAAGTAAATATATCAACATCGGTACCCATCATACACCATTGAGAGGGACACATTTTAACATGACAGCTTAAATACCACAACCAGCTGTTATAAACACATTTTGGATGTTAAATGTTCCTCCTGCAGCCTAATCTGAGGACATCAAATAGAAAATTCCTTGAAATAGTTCATGAAACTTGAGTCCTTGAAATTCTTGTGTAAACCCCCCAAAAAACCCACAGGTTCAACCAAAAACAAAAATGTGGAGCTCTAACATTTACTCATCTAGATTCAGTGGAGGAAATACTTCAAAATACACGAATACGGAGCTGAACTGAGTGATACTCAGCATGGGAGATCTTTTTAAAGACCATCCCCGGGTTGAAAAGATCTCCAAAACTGAGCCTGACACTTTCTGATGAGCGAACGGTGCGCCGTCATTTGTGCGCTATCAAAGCTGCATCCGCTCCGACTGGTTAAAGAAAGAACGTCTCCGTCACATCGCATGAGCCCCTGCTGAACACACTTTCAGCTCCTTGTAGCCTGAACCAAATTGCCTTATCTCATGTGGCAAACGACAGAGGCGCCATTACAGACAAGGACACTAAAACATTTAACTGACAGCTTCCAATTACACACCTATTGATTCCAGCAGATTTCTCCATCCTTCCCTTACTTATCATATGTTGCTGTCTAAACCCTCTCTCAGATGACAAGATGGTGAGACTGAAGTGACTCACAGACCAAAATTTCATGTCCTGTTTTTCAGAGAGTAAAAAAAAAACGTGTGGACAAGAACACTGTGGCAGTAGCAAAAGAGTCTGGCTGACAATAATTGCAACAAAGACTGGTAATGGCTCACAATTGCATTTGCACACTTTGTACCCTGTGATCAAAAAAGCTCTGGAGGCTGTGGACATTTTTGCAGTAGCGTTTAACTGCAGAATATCAGACACACACACACTAAAGACTTTTTCTCGTTTTGAAGGTTGCAGAGTTACATAAGGCTGCATGTCAATGTCTCTTTTTTTTGTTCATCTTGCTTTTGTAACCCTGCTTTTGATGAACCAGCCTCATTCTCATAACAACATTTTTTTAAACGAAAGTAAAACTAGGGTCACACCGAAATAATTATTCACTCTGGCCCTGGTATTTCACTACCACAGCCGACTGGGCTGCCTCTGACAGAACTGTGCTTACAAGCGGAATGCAACATAATTGGCTATGTAAAACTCTTGCTTCAATTAGATGAAGGGACCATGGTGCCTGATAGCCTTCATCACCACTAAAGCTCTTCATTAATCTCCATCCACAAGGTCAAGGAGTTGCCCTGTACAAGACAAATGAATTAGAGCTCAGCCATAAGGAATGAACCTGGTGCAATCAAACGACTAGGGTGTTTCGCAGATTTGGTGAACTTGTTATCTTCGTAAGCTGCAATGAAAATCTTTTTTCTGGCTAAAAAGGAGACTATTCTTTTGTTGGAAAAGTGGTCGTCATGAACTCAGTGTTTTGTTTTCTTGAGAAATACTTCAAATTAAAGTACATGAAATATCACCATTAACTAATTTTTATAATACCTCCCTTTAGAATGGGTAACATATTCCATCCATCGTAACAGAGGAAACCGCTTAACTATTTTGCTCCGGACGTCCCTCTTTCTAGTCACACATTACAGCTCCTCCTGTGGGATCGCAAGTTTTCCAACGTTAGATTGAATGTGCGGTCCCTGCAGCAAGTTCTGGGTCCACCCCTGGGTCTCCTCCCAGCTGGGCATGCCCGGTAAACCGTCCAATGGAAGGTGCCCAGGAGGCGTCCTGCTAACACGGTCGAACAACCTCAACTGGCCCCTTTCGACGTGAAGGAGCAGCGGCTTTACTCTGGGTTCCCTATGGATGTCTGACCTCCTCGACCGATCTCTTAGGCTGAGCCACTTGAGTTGAGACTACTCATTTCTTTTGGTTACTACTCAGAACTCATGACCATAGCGGAGGGTCAGAACATAGATGGACTGGTACATCAAAGTGAAGGAGCTTAAGTATTCTGGACAAGAAAGGCTTTTAATGCAGACGTATTATCATGCCTTGAAAGCCCTTAAAAATCCCCACAACAAAACAAGCTTCACTGCCGCTTCCCAACGCAGTCAAAAACTCAGGGCATTACCTGTTCTGTTATTTGCCCGGCATCTGACCCTGACATAATTCTCCCTCTCCACCAAACCAAGCTTCCCCTCAGAGGTAAAGGTTAGCCTCCAAGCCAGCATGTAATTTAGAGGAAAAATATTGCGAGCTACACGAATAAATCAAATTGCATTTAGGACCGTCCTGAACTCAGTCATACCCCCTGAAGCACACTGCAAACACACACATGCACTATCTTCCTCCCTGCATCAGTAGTGTAGGTGGTAAACACAAAGGCGGCATTGATCATACTAGAAATGAGTGCTTTCATCACCTATCCTCAGAGGTCCTCTTTAATCCTGGGTGCATGTGGGTGTGAGGCTGCAGGTGTGTGCCCTTTACCTACCAGCTTTTAATTAAGGTTCGCTAATGGCAGATGAAATGATCACATTCCCGTGGCCGGCTCTTCTAGTTTATCAATAGGTCTGGGTCAGCTGCAGGGCACCCAACCTTCACAAAAACACTCGCTTATTAATGCCTGCAATCAAAAGTGCATTGGCTGATAAAACGAGGTTATATTCATGAAATACGCCCATTTCATAAATCCACTTCAAATGTGCCTAAATCAATGTTTTTGAGCTATTACATCTTTATGTCAGGGGACAAGGGGAAACAGAATCTTAATGGAGCTGGATTATGTCAGGCGGTTTTAATGACGGACATTTTGCCGGAGAAAAAACAGTTGAGACTTGACTGGAGGACAAGGCTGAGAAGCAAGTGCTCTGACCTCAATTACACGTGGGCCCCTTGGGCAACGGCTTTGCTCGGGTTGGTGTTGCACCTGCAGATATGCATTTGCAAAGGTCCATGTTCACACACAAAACACAGGACACCCGCTCCATGCGTGTGTGTTTTTGCACATGCACATGCACGCAGTTGCAGAATGAACAGAAATACATTCAATTTTACATTATCAGAGAAGCTTTATCAACTTCTCTGTAAGTTCACTTTTTTATTTTTAATTCCTTAGATTTATCTTAAATTAGATTTTTTAAGTTGTGCCTGAGGAGAATATACTTCATTATGTGATTCGAGGTGGATTGGAAGAAGTTCTCCTTTTGATTTATGAGTCATTATAAGATGATTTAAAAGTTGCCAAGTGCAGTTCACTTACAGTTCTGGTAGCAATCATTTATTACTTACTTTATGCAACATTGAGGTAAATGTGTTGAGTGCCTTTTCTTGCGACGTTTTTTTTCCAATATAAACAGCACTGTGCATCAGACATTAAAAGCATTAGCTCAGATGCAAGTACATTAATTGTGGGAACATGGACAGATGAAGAGGACAGAAGAAACTGAGTCAGACTGAACCCAAAGAAGAAACTTTAATACTTGGAACAACCTACCTGCCAATTACCTTGAAAAACCGCATGAAAGTGTACTGAGAAAATCTGGTGCTGTTTTAAAGGTAAAGAGTGTTAAAAATATATAAATGAGTTCATGATGGGTTGATTCCTTAAAAAATTCAAAATAAACTATTAATATTAAAAAGCATCCCCACTTTGCTTTTTAGTGACTAAAATATTTGCATTGCAACGTATATATATTTAAATTGTGCCGTGTTGATATCAATGTTTGCCAGCGAGCACGCTCGTGTGCTTGTGTATGATGCCGATGGCAGGGAATCATTTAGCGGTTAAACCTTGAAATCAAACGGTGCCTCTGTTTGAAATAATTATACAAGTTATGTTTTTTTCTTTAAATAGCTTCATATGATTGAATATGTATAAAGCTATGTTCTAAGAAGAACAATGTTCCAGCACTGTATTGACTCTTATGTTGAAGACAAAATAACTAGGGTGCACAATGTCTTTATGAGTTTGAGCAAATGACATTGAAGAGAAAAGCTTAAACTTGTTTATAATGCAGGGAAGATACAGTAATATAATGAGACAAGTAGGTCCTGGCGTGTTTGGAAGTTTGGTCTTTGTGGCTTCAAATTTAACAAGTCGTTTTCTAATCTGTGCCCCAACTTTATCAAAATAAAATACAAAACCTCAAGTGCTCATTTAAGAGCCTTGCCTGAATAACTAAGATAAAAAAGGATGTAAACACAAGTGTAAAGGTTCTTGTCCGGGTGGGGCCGAGGTCTTTGAGGCAAGAAAAAGTTCTGCTACGCTGGCAGCCGCTCCATCTTACATGCACACTCATTCCCGCTCACACACGTTCCAACATATACTACAAATCGTGGTCATTCATGCTCACATACATAAAACCCGGGAGGCATAATGGAGGTGAAATACTGGTCAAGGTCAGCGGGCGAAACTTCTCTCCCCCTCACACACACACACACACACACACACACACACGGAGGGGCTGCTCACACACAGTCACACATGTACAACAGTCGCCCAGCACTTATACATACTCCTTATGATAATAACTCAAAGCTCGCACACATTAATGAGTGACATAATTTGTTCTTGTGCAACCGCTCGTGGCGTGTGTGAAGCTCGGTGCCCCACTGCTAAAGATCATTACAAGTCTGTATGTGTGTGTTACTGCCCAGTGGGAGGGACAGAGAGGCATGTTGGCCCCGAGCACTTGGAAGACTGGTGGCTGTACATGCTCACATCAGAGAGGGAAAATATCTTTTGTTAATCCTGTATATTTAATAATAATAATATGTTTATATATGTGTACATACTGCTTGCTTGGTGTCACTTATTGTTTAACATAGTATTAATATTTGTATTACCTACTGCTGTATATACTGCTATTGCAAGTGCTACTCCACATTTAAAAGGGTTTTTAAGCTGTCATACAACTTATAGGACTGTTTTAATACATTATAATGCATTAATGATGGTTTTAATATCGCATGTATGAACGCTCATATCGCCACCAGGTGTTAGCCCCGCCTCCCAGCCCTGCACTCTCAAGGCATTTTTGGAATTTCCAGGGAGAGACGCTTTAAATCTTACACACTGTGATGAGCTACAGATTATTAACTCCCTTACACATTATCGGCGACGCTGAGGAATTATCTTCTTGAAAATTCATCATTTTGATTAAAATGACTGCAAAGTTGCTAAATATTGACTGAGCTGAACTGAATCATTCTCTACCTCTGGTTTTATTACCTTTTATATTACAGCACTGTCTCTTGGCTGCTGCTGTGATGCGAGATGCGAAGCTTGGCTGCATCCAAGCATGACTTAACAGCTGCAGCCCCCCCTCCCAAAAAAAAAAGAAGACATTTCAAATATCTGGAGCTCAGTGGGAGGAAGCTCCCCCTGCAGAGCACCTGGAAATTCGTTTTTTTGTCCCAACAATCGGCAGTAATGTCACACCTCACCGTGTAGCCCTGATGCCTCACACGCTGGCTCGATGCCCTGCAGTGGTTAAATAACACCACTGGGCCTAGTTACTATGTCCGGGTGAATGACGCTAATGAGCAAGGTGGCTCAGCACTCGCCCTGCTGTAAATGGCACTGCACCACCTCAGGTTGATAGTAGAGAGGTTTCTGTATTACTGACCTGTAACAGGCACTGTCTTTCATGCTCCCTCTGGTTAATTGGATAAATGAGATGGATGACAGGAAGGAAGGCAGTGACAGAAATCAGACATCGGGCCTTGTATTTGCAGCCCGTCAGAGCATTCACGGCTTCAGTGAGGTCAATAACGTGGGAGAGCTAAAGTAAACGCTGCTTCCTCAAGTACAAAAAGGGGCTATGTTGATTTGTGTGACTCGTAAGGAGGAAGAGCAGCTCAGCCAATTATCATGTCATGTTTAATTCAAAAATGACTCCTACAAATACAATGCAAATGCATGGGGAGCTTTCACTCGGCTGTATTGACATTAGTGAAGCAAAGACAAAAAGTCACCTCAAGTCTATCGCTTCATTCACATGGCGTAGTCCTCTCAGCCGCAGCTTTTTAATCCCAGCCGATCACCGACACATCAGGGCTCTGCTCACTCTATTGCTGTCTTGCCTCCTGCCGGGCAGCTCGCCTGTAGTTCTGTTACCCTATGATACTCACGGTTGGAACATTATAATTGTCGCAGGCTGAATAAGGTGTTTCCTCCACACATTATCTCCACTTTTCGCACTGGAAGATGCCAAATGTAAAGCCAATCAGATGAATGGTTCTCGAGATAAGAATTCCACGTACAGATTTTCGAGAATTAGCAGAGAGATGAGAATTTGCAGTCGCCTCTTAATCATTATGTTCATCAGAGGCTTTTGACAGCAGCTCTGGTCTTCACTCCCTCCATTGGCACAGTTTAACACCTACTGCCATAATATACATTGATTACAGTGAAGTGTCTCTTCTCTAATTCCTGCAATAACCATGGGAATGTGTTACTTTTAAGTTGCGGTAGAAGCAAATACTTGATACAATTCTAACAAATGTTCATATTGTTTTTGTTTTTTTTTACATTCTCTATGAACACACACAAGGTGAATTCAGATGCACATATTTGTATTTATATTTACTATGGGATGAAACATGATTTAACTGGTGTGTACTTGGATATGATGAGGTACAATCTACTAATCAACGTAGAACACTCTTTGTCTTTCTTGTTGTTTGTCTGTCAGCTCGTCCATCTTTTGATCATCCCCAGACTTAGAGGGAAACAAAAGGGTTTCATAATCATCCAAATTACTTTTTTAAATCTGTCAGTAAAATCTTTTGTTTTACCTCCCCCTTGTTTGCTGTTTCTTTTTCGAAGATGTAATGTTGCATGCCTCTGTTTGTGCTCGTCTACAAACCAGTCAAGGCTTCAGCAGCAATCAAATTTTAATCGGTTTAATACATTTTAATTAATGTTCTCATACATTTTTCTCTTGCAAGGACAGAACGAAATAAGTGATAAATAAGTACAAATAATGAAACTGTAAATGCAGTCATGCCTTACAGACAGACAGACACACACACACACACACACACACACACACACACACACACACACACACACACAGAGAAAAGCACACAGCCTTTATCTGGTAGATAAAAACAGCTTCATTTGGGCATTGGCTCCGAGCACTAGAAGATAACACTGGAAATTAGAGCGTATAAAAGCTTCCACAGTGGGAGCGCTATCAATGTGTTTACTGGCAAATTTCGCACAGTGTGTGTTTGTGCGTGTGTGTGTGTGTGTGCTCATGTGTGATTATATTGTATGTGTTGTGAATACAGTATGTGCTTGTGTGTGCACTCGAACAGGTGCATATGACGTGATGAGGGAGCGAGCGTGTGTGGCTTGTGTCTAAGTGGGAGACTGGAAGCATCTGGAGAATTATCCTGAAACCGCCCCCTGCCGCCGCCGCCACCGCCGCCACCGCCGCCACCACCTTACCCAACCTCCCCCCTCTCTCTCTCTACTCCGCTTCCCGTTCACGCCGTCGCTCTTTCTCATGGTTTGATTGGAGGCAGAACTCAATTCCTCAATTCCACACCCTGAGTGCTGTTGATAAGGGCCCCACGTCGGCTGCTGTGTGGGGGCCCCAGAGAGGGACGCAGTGTGCCCACAGAATGGCAGAAAATCGAATTCCTCAAGACAATGAGGTCCATTTGTGGAGTTAAGCCGGATGAAAGGCCCATATTTAGACGGCCGCTGTTTCCGCCGCCGTCTGCCCGTTTCCCATTGTCGCGGTAGTGGAAAAATAAAAGCGCGTTTAAGAGAAAGGGAAGTTGTGTCAAAACTGCATTGGCCCCATTAATTAGCACAGTGCCAGATGATGTTTTCACAAATTTGTATGAATTGTATGGATGATTGACAGATACGTTTTTTTTTTTTTTTTTTTTTATAAATGAAACAAAAAATAAACCAGAAACTAATTAATATATTACAGAGCGAATAAAAATCACATTTCTGTCTGTATGAAGCTGAATGCATTGGTTGAATGGGACATAAATTTGTAAAAATGAATGAGAAATTATGCTTTTCTATTTATTTCTTGTACTGGAATAGTTTCCTTCATTAGTGTAAATCAACATAGATTATTTATTTAAAGTTATTTCAACAAACTTTATTATCTATAGCAACAATCTAATGATGTGAAAATATAATATGTGTCCCACAATAAAATTTCCCGTTTGTTATTATAACCTCGCTAACATGGTCAAACTCTGCAGAATGTGCTGGACCTACATTAAAAGTGCAATGTTGCTAATTGATAACATGAGCAGTTTAATGCAGGATAATAAGCGTAAATGGGATGTTACAGTGTGTGTGCGCTCAGTGAAGCAAACAACCATTAGTTCCGGTTATTCCTCATTAACTAAGTGTCCCATTGATTCCTCCATTGGTGCGGTAAATAGAACAGACCTCAGTCAATGACCTGCCTGCAAACAATCTCTGTGACTGGGAAGTGACATCATCCACAGCACCAGGCCGTGTCTCAAATTAAACTCTTTTTTTTTTTACGCAGTCTTTTGAGCTGAATTGTGCATTTGTGTGTCCGTGGTGTGTGATACAGTGCGGCAGAGGGCTCCTATAGCGCTGTAGTGTCACTGTGCACCAGATGCACATCCTCTTCAGTGGGGTTTCTTCCACGAGGCCAGATGGTTGCATGACATTCAGTGTGCCATCCAGAGTTTGAGAACAGCCACTGGATTAAGAGAGATTTTTCTAGCATCCCTAAATTCTATGATCAGCAACATAGGAATAGGAGACTGCACGGACACCACAGTTGGAAAACCCCATAATGAGGCCCGGTCCCACAAGATAAACATTTTTTTCCCACATAATAAATGTGCTATTATTTTAAATCTAAAAATATGTCGCTAACTACAATAGATGCCCACATGACGGAGATAACTCAGCCAATCAAGTTTTACTTTTACCTTGTTTCAAGATTAAATGATTGCTTCTTTTGTATGGACACACACAATTGTTAATCAATCATTTGCTGCTCATATAAACTTGTGCCCACAAGGTAATTATCCTGATCAAACAAGTTAGTCAACCTCGTGCACTCATAATTATCATGTGAGAACAGGTTCACATCTTAGGTGCACAAGATAAACAACTTTCTCTCTGAACTTTATTGGCTCGGTATTTGTCTGTTGTTTAAAAAGCTGGTTAAAACATGAACACGTTTCAAGCAAGTTCACAGCAATGCAGAAGAAAACATGTAGGAGGAGTGTGAGGTAAAGCAAGCAGCTCTTATGTTTAGAGCATACGAAGTTTGTGAGGGGTGGGCGTTACTGACCTGTGAGATAAACAACAACAGGGACAACTTTCTACTGAACGGAATAGAATACTTAAAATTAGAGAAGTGGTTGAAATGTATGTCTAATGTGTCCAGACAAAGTTATTGGTGCTGTGTTGTGTTTGCATGTGAATGAGATGCAGAAAGGGAAGCAAAAAACAAAGATGCAAACTGACGCAGGCTGACAGAGAGAGAGAAACAACAACCCCTCATTTCCTTATCAATGTGTAAAAAGGTTTCCTACAGTGTAAGGCGCCAACCAGATGAATACCAAATGTCTGACACTTCACTTCCTTCCTGTCAGCTCCTCCTTCTCATCCTCCTCCTCCTTCAGCCATTTCCTCCCCAAAGAAGCGCAGCTGAGGCAGCCCTATAATGATGTGCTTTAATGGCCCTTAGACCTGCTGCGATCTACACAGGCCTCTACAAGCACTGCTGCCGCCTCTGTTTCCTGCACGCCTTTCTGACAGTGTCCCGCAGAGCGATGGGAGGGAAGACGTGGACGGAAAGACAGTCTTCACACGAGAGAGATACTCAGAGGCAGAGACAATCAAGAAACACTCTTGTGAATCACTGCGTCCTCTCTCCTCATCCCTACCTCTGTCGTTTATCTGGTGCTTTGTTGGAGGAAGGTGATGACTTGTGGGTTTTAGGTGGGGCCAATAAGGCGGAAGGGGTGCCATTTTATTGGCATTGATTGGAGCATTATACTGTGCATCGCTGCAGGATTATTACATTAACTGGGCCGACTTAATCACATTAGGAATGCGAGAGAAAAGAAGGGAGTATGTCATATCCTGGCAGATACATATCCTTGGCCTTTGTGCTCAGTTAGTTTATTTGGCGACGGGCCAGGCGGCTGTGAGAACTGTGGGAAGTTGCTGACCTCACCGACGAGTGGACTCTTATTTTTTGGAAACGCAGAAGGCAACTTTTGCTGGGTGATGATTTATGTTGTGTTTCTCTCCTTGATGACTGCGGGGATCGACCCCACAGGAGTCCCGTGGATTTTAGTTCCAACCTATTGTTCGGATCACAGAGAAATGACGTGCCTTTGTTCTCTAAAACAATGAACGTGGATCAGGCGAAAATGCAATATCTGCGGTAAACTACTGACTTTTCTTTCTTTGCTGCCGGTGAAGTTTCTTCAAAAAGGTCTCACAGTACCTGACCTCCGCTGCAGGAAATGTTGCTGAGAGAAGGCGACATGCCAGGCCAAAGTGAGGGCCGTTTGTAGTTGATATGCTTTCTACGCCTCATCGCCCCATTATCTGCTTTATGCAAGCACCATCACAGCTGGAGAAAAAAACCTCTGCCTCGTCAGTAGCTATAAAAACAGTGTTCTTCATGGCCCAGTTCAGGCTGCTCCACAGGTTAATTGACCCCATGCAGGCAGTCTATGGCCCCTCACCCCTGTGAGGGGGCCACTCAGTGCGGTTCCTGAAACTCTCAAAGCTGGCCTCTCTGTGGGAGTCAGTGCCTTTCCTATTTCCCCCTGAACCACAGGCTTTTAAATGTGCTGTCTCTTTTCTCCTTTACCTTTTTCCCCTCCAACTCTATTTGTCTCAATCTAAGTCTGTATCCCTCTCAATTTATCTGCGTATGCCTTTGTACAGGCATGATGAGACACCTCACCTCTCAGAGAGACCTGCCGAGTTCGGCTGCCAGGACCCCACCTGTTCACCAGGGGCCACTGCACCTCCGAGCTGCCCTCATTAGGGCCTGAGTTAATGCTGATGTGCTGCGTGTCTGTCTCTGTGTTGATTGTAACTAGGGTACACGGTGTGTCAATGGCAGGTGCGTACAGGTAATAAAAATCAGATTCAACCTGTTAGTAGATAAATGATGGCGAGACCCGGCAACAAGCTCCATCACATCTGAGAAAAGAAAGCAGCTGGATCAAAATGGGTTTTGCGGGATAACAGAAATTACTTTGTAGCATAATAGCGAAGGCTTTAAAATTGACAAAACTTACAAATTCAACTTCCTCTGCACATGGAGTAATTCTGCGGAGGACAAACAACAATGCATAAACCTCACGAAATCCTCTGCAGGTTTGGAAAGTATCACCATGGCCACTATCGCAAAGCCCCGAGGGTTTTCCAAACTGATAAATATACACACACACTGAAGACCCATGGTTTCCTCCTCAGCAGCCAGAGAATTTCAGAAAGCCTCATTCTCAGCTGTGATAATTACCCATGCTGCTCTCCGATGGCACATTTGCATAATCATCATCAGCCATTCACAGAGGACACACAAAGGATTATAATGAGGCAACAGAGAAACAAGAAGCATTTCAGGGAGCCATTGAAGACTTGCACTGAGAGGGCAGTCACTGTCGCCTGATTCCGCACATAGAGAGCCACCAAACAGGACGAGAAAGATGTAACGATCATCTGTTTAGTGGGGAACAGGGTGGAAAAAAAACACACAAATGTTTTGGCTGATGTGTCCCCAAGTAATCCGGTTGCATAACTTGGAGCACTTAGGTTGCTGAGATGCTGCATTTGTGGAGAGGTGAGCCAGAGTGGGAAGTGGGAAAAAAAAAATCTTATCCTTTATAAAGTAGTAGGTGGAAGCGCAGGAGCTTTGAGATATGCCTGCCTTTAAATTAACAGTTACATCTCCAAACTTTGTGGTGCTCGCTGAAGCATGAGTGCTTGCACGTAGCAGATGGCAGGTCGACTTTGTCTTACTGCACAGTGTAAATTCGCACAAATCTGTCTGTACATTTTTACAGACTAAATACTGCATTCTATATAATGCGTATAAAATGCAACTTTTGGCCACTAGGGGTCTCTAAATTTACCACGATTTTAGATAAAAATGTGACATGACTCGAATCATATTCCACAACGAGGTAACGTATTGATATTCTATTCACGTTATGCAGCAAATGGGAATGAACGATCAAGTGACCAATACAGACAGTGGAAGGAAACTAGCTAACTGGCTAAAAAGCACCGTGTCATACATTGTTTGCTCCAGACGTTATAGCAGAGACGGACAAAGCCACGAAAAAAACAAAAACACATTATGCAATTAAAAGGCGACTGCTGCCTTGAATAAAATATTGGATTATTCTGGACATTTTGGATATTGTGAGTAGACAAGTTAACAACATATATAACACAGGTCTACATATTTTAAGACATTTTAAAGAAGAATGGTTGCATATCATATCCTTAAGAATTTTGACACTACTGTTCTTTTCTGTTGCATAACCAATGCCATGAAATAAACAAATCACTATAATAGTGAGATCTGAGACTGTAGGATAAGCTGTGTGCACTGATCTGGTAATGGACTAGCTCCAGCAGGGATGTGAGCAGTTTGTTAAAGGAGATGTTTTTCCACCTTCAGCTGTGTGTGCTGGGGCTCAGGTGTGCTCTGACCTCTTGAGGCTACTGGATCTTATGCAGCCTTTTCTTGAAAGACTAAACACTACAGCCTCGTAATCCACTCAGTTTAATGATAAGAAATGTGGAAGGCACTGCAGCATGTGACAGAATAACATTATCCATATTCCAAATTCTGTGTAGAATGTTTTTTTTTTCAGATCAGGCTGTATGAATGGAAGGTTTCATGAGAACCAGTGAAGGGAACAACATGTGCCTGGATGTTTTCCAGACCCCGCTCTCGCTGCATCAACACTTTTGATGCCAGGGTTAGACTATTCAATACTTTTTTTTTTTTTGTAGATGTACACTGTGTTTGATTAGAGTCCATTTTGAACCCTTGCCATTTTTAGAGAAATGTGTGAGGTACATATGTTATTAGGGAAGGGAATGCTGGAAGGGGATGCTAGAAAATATCACATCCCTCCGTGCTGCTTTGCAGTTTTGACAGCTGTAACGTGTACTGTTTATAAAGAAGGACGATGCATATTTGATTCCCCCAACTATCGAGAAATGAAGCAAAAAAAATTCTAGATCACCATCTTGGGCATTTGGAGCCAGAGTCTGTGCAGTAGCGATCGGGGGATGGGATGCACATGTTCAACCAATCGCTAGTCACTATCACCTGTCAATCGAGATGTCGTCCCTGTTTTTATAGCATCAAATAACCAAACTTGGCTGAAAAATGTACAATAGAACAAACATTATTTGACTTGTTCATGTCCAATGTATACTTAAGAGGTGGGGTTCATAATTTATACTGTAGCCAGCCACCAGGGGGAATCATTTTGGCTTCTTTTTCAGGGAGCTGTCATTTCGTCCATCTGTTTATATTTCTAGTATCAAAATCATTTGCTACTATGACACACACTGTGATAAAATGAGCAGTCACTGCACCCATCACCTATGTCTGTTGGGTCGGGCCATTGCTGGTCTGATACTGTGACATTTGACTTAACCTTTGACCAGATACAAATATGTTGACTCACTGTAAAACCTGGATTAAATTCATTTGTATTCTTTTCTCTCCTATTCTCACTGTTGCAACATCTGTGCATGCCAACTATAGCATGGCTATAGACAGATAGGGAGGAAGTCATTCTTGGGGTCAGGCCACTAAAACACAACAGGGAAAGATCCCGATTACAATTATTTAAACGGAAATGTCAACTTGTGACTTCTGCAATAAAAGTCCGTACTTTCTTTACTTTAGTCCTTGGCACCAAACAGTGCAATTGTACGTAAACCACGAGGTGTTGAATTCCTACAGCTACTGATCGAGCTGACAAACATTATTTCTCTTTCACTCCACTGGCGCTTCCGTGGATCAATGTCATGGAAACCGTCATAGCAGTCGTCAAAATAAGAGAGAAGGAAAACAAAAGACACAATAGTATGTTGCAACTTTGTTTGGTTTCCTATGCTGCATTGATTTCCTTCTCCTATGACACACAACACAGGAAAAGAAATAAACAATAGTAGCTCCTCACGACTCCTTTTACAATGACCTTTTTTTGGGTTGTTTTTTCCTGCCAGTGGGTCGTCATAACTTCAGTTAGAGAAGCATCAATGTTGCTGCGGGTCAAATTGTCTCATCAAAAGGGTGCTGGTAAAAGTATTTTTGTCTCCATGGAGGGAAAAAAACTAATTGATCATTCTGTGCGCTGTCTTGGGGACAAACACAAATCTTCTGTTGAGCTTTCTTTTCCACAGCGAGGGATTACTCAACTAGAAAATGTATGTGTGCTCATCAAAGAGAATAGCATGGGCACTGATCAACAGGCCTTACAACCTTCCACCAGGAATTGTTCAAAATAAATGCAACACTACTTTGAAGTGAAAGTGCTTTATTTATTGGATTCTTTACTTTTTTTCCACAATCCCAGGTGGAAGAACACCAGCTCCTGCCTTGTCTCTGATTGTTTTGGCATGAAGACTGACGGTTGGTTATGGTGAGGAAAAATATCAGGGTGAGCCAATCAGATGCAGTGTATCGGGGTCTGTAACCTCTGCCATCAAGGTTATGTTTTCATTGCTATTTGTCTGCAGGATTACGCAAAACTACAGAACCGATTTGATTGAAACTTGGTCGAAGGGAGGGGTACGGGCCAAGGAAGAAATCATTAACTTTTGGTTCGACTGAATGGGCGGATCCAGGATTTTTCTGTTCACTTTCCTGCCTGTCTAGTTGGATATTGGGACAGGGATGTGTAACAAGTGGAATAAAAAGATAAGGAGGAACATGGAAGGCGAAATGATGATTTCATCCAATCTCGTCAAGTCTACATAGTGTGGCGACTTAAACATTAATCTAAAACTAACGACGAAAATGTTGTGAATCAATAATTCAGGTAAAGATGATCATGTATGCCTGCTGAGGCTGATGTACGCAAACATTAGCCATACATGTATGTACTGCCGACACAAACCTCGCCCATGAACAAAGTATGTTAAATTGCGAGTTACGGGTGAATGCACACGCGTCTGTAAAAGCTACTCGTGTCTCCCTGACTTGATAAATCCATGTTGCATAAGGCAGCGTGTCCCTCAACTTTGGTTCATGTAAACAACCAGCACATTATGCATTCAGCCGTCGAGCCGGATGTGGGCAACATCACCCACTGCGCTGTGCAGTGGGGCTACGCTCATTTGAGGAGCGCTTGCAGATCAGCCAACCTGGTGCAGGAGTTCCATGCCTGAGTTGCTTCTCCTCAAAAACACGCGTGGCTGATGGTGCCACCCCCCTTCCCCTCGACTCCCCATCTCCCACTTTCTGCCTCTCCGCAGCTCCTTCACTTCACACAAACTCCCCAATGAAGGGACTTGTCATCTGTACACCTCCTCCATGTCATGTTTTTTCCTTCCCCCCCTCCTCCAACCGCCGCCCCCTCCCCGCTCTCTGTAACTTTCACTTGCGCTGCCTCGTCTTCCCCAGAGCCTGTCCATCGTGACAGTGCTGCCTCCTCCACTGGATGCTGTTGGGTTGACAGGGAGAGGGGAGGCCCAGGAAGCACAGAGAGACCTGCTTGCACTCTTGCCAAGAAAGGTAAGAGGGGGGAGAAAAGAAAAAAAAAAAACACAGAAAAAGAGATCTGACAGTAAAGGAGAAGGCGAGAGAAAGTCGGAAGTTAAAAGATTTAGAGGTGGGGATGGAAAAAAATGCAGCAAAGGGAAAAAAAGTCAGGTAAGTCCCAAAGAGACAAAGTGGGAGAGAAAAGGGAGAGATATAGTAAGATGGAGTGATTAAGAAAAGGAGATAAAGGAAGGAGAAGAGAGCAGAGAGTGCGCAGGGCTGTGGGGATATAAAAAACATCCTCAGGCAATATTCCTCACCCTCAGCTCTCTCACGGTGAACAGACAAAAACTCAGCTTTTATGCTGTAAACTTTGCTGCATTGTAGACAGGGCTTATAGGAGTAAGTGCGGCACGGTGAGGATGAGGAATACAAATGTTAACTCTCCTTTGACTGCCAAACATGAGGATTATGGTTGGGCATTAAGTTGCTACTCGTGAGGTTGGATCTTTCTGACGAGGGCATGGGATCCACCGGAGAGGCTGAGTGGAATTTACCCGTGGTCGAGTTGACCTGCTGACACAGACTAGCATCGTTAATTACAGTGCACCCATACAGCTCCTGTATGTTTCCCTTTCTTCCCATTAAAAAACGGCCCACAGTTTGGTTTTAATGGGTGAGATTAATTTGCATTTAGATAAATCCCTCCCCTGAACCGCAGCTGTCAAATCACCGCTTAGCAACAGTAACTTGGGTGACCTCCAAGGCGTTAGCATGTCATTAACCAATTAAGTCTGCATCATTCTGTGGAGTTAAAGACAAACTCAGCAGAGGCCCATCCATTTAATATCCCCCTAATGTAAGGGAGGTGGTCCAGGGCAACGTTGCCACTTTATCAAATAGCTGATATTTAAACTGCCGAGCTAATGTGAACTTTTGCCCTACACATGCTAAACACAGACTTTGTATAAAAGGTATATAAATAAAATAAATACATTTTGAGGTAGTGCTCATGCATGTTCAAGTTTATTTTCCTGGTAAGATTGGTTTTAATTGGCCTTTTGATGCTATAAAAATAGGTGTCAATAGCTGTCAATCATAACGTTTCACATTATGATTGACAGCAGAGACTGACCAGCAATTGGGCAAACATATAACGGCGGGACTTTGCGAAATGATGTTAAAAAGACAAGATATCGGCACACGTATCAGGGCTCAGTTTCTATACCTGTGGAAGTGGAGACACGACTTCCATCTTGATTTACAGTCTAGTGTACCAAACCTGTTGATTAGCCCTCATGCTAAAAGTTTTTTTTTTATTTTTTTTTTATCATGTAACGTGAGCATATATAAGCTAACAAACTAGTACTTACTGTACTGTGCAAAACAAGATGCAATGCTGATTCTATGTCTTCTAGCAAAACAAATCATCGTCTGATGAGACCTTTTGCCTGGAACATTAAGCTTTACTAAGTCTTCATGCACAATGTTACACATGCAATCGGTGCATATTTGAGACTACTTAAGAGTCTGGTTAAAAAACGAGTCAGCTGGAAACATTAAAAGGTTGTGTGAGACCCTGTGAGGAGGAAAAGCTCGACAGGAAGAGCGGCGGTAAGTGAGGGGGCGGGGCTTAGGCCAATTAGCAGGGAAATGGACTTCACAGAGGAGTTTTTCAAGAGGCTGCCTCACTTCCATTTTAAAATCCTCCTGCATATTGATTACCACCTGGGGTACTCCGGGCTTTTTTTGACCACATTTTGAGATTTGCGCTTCAGGCTGTGAAGTGTGTGTGTGTGTAGGTAGTTCAGAGAGGTGTGTGGGTGCAACTGAAGCATTTTGACTGCTTTAGAAGAACAAGGTCTGTAGAGATAACATGACACGTCTCTCACTCCCTCATTCTTTTGCTCTCTCCCCCCTCCGTCATCATTATGAAGTAAATTGGCCTGCCACACAACAGCCAGATAGTCTTTTAATGTGAAGTAGGTCATCACATACTGTGGCGTAATGACTCACTCAGGATCCTGCAGGCCGACTCTGAGCATTTGTCCATTTTACCATTAGAGATGTCTATTTGCATGTAATTTGAATGCAAGGCAAATTGCTAAAGTACATGTGATGTTGTTCCATTTCATCGCAACAGGAGATAAAGTAAATAAGTCTATTTTCTAACCTATACATCTCGGTGTGTATTGATTTTTGTTTACTTTTAATTTACAACATGAAACAGATTATGCGTAATATCATGGATGGCGTGCTGTTTCTGAACTCCTGCATGGTTGTTGTGGGGATATTCTTACATCATCCATCACACACCACCCAGTATAATTATCAGGAGGAGAATACAATTTCCTCTCACATGTTCCTAAAGGGCACTCGGTTTAATTCAATCACGCACACAGCGTGATACAGAAAGGAGGAAAAAGAACAACAAAAAATGCAAGATGCATTATATATTTATTTTTAACCTTTTATTCTTGGCACATAAGCAAATAGAGCATAATGAGAATTTGGAGACCTATGCTTTGAAAAATCTCCTGACGTCCAGGTTGGTCATTTCTCTGGGACTTTAACCAAAGCAAACAGACAGGAGCTGTGAGTCCGTACATGCACTGTGAGTCTTTACTATTATTCAAAGAATCACCCCTTGAGGGCTGTCGTCTGACGTCACCGTGATAGTGAGAAATAGATCGTTATCAGAGCCAAGAATGGCATCGTCAAAGGAACACAACTGGTTTGATCTTAAAAGGCCTCCAGTGCTGACAACATTTACAAATTACAACTGACTATTGCAATAGTTTTTATTTAGATTTAAATAACCTTCTAGTGCTGATTGAAATAACAACAGACAGGGGTGACTCAGTGGTTTTCACTGTTCACTGTAAATAACTGATGTCTGGCAGGTTTTTCACTCTGCTGGTGTTTGGAGTATTATAAATAGGTTTGCTTGAAAAAGAAAAGCTGAGTGTGGTCAGCAACCGCCACAGTGGATTCTTGTTTTCATAATGATGAAAAGTGAAACTGACCAATAACAGTAGTTGATCAGAATTGACTTTTTTTATTTTAAGATACATTATACTTTTACTCCAGAAAACTGATGAGAACCTTTTGGTATAAATAATATCAATTGCAGTTTAGTTTACAAGAGAAGCTCTGGGGAAATGTTCATACTTCATCAATACTGTAAACCTGCATAAGAAAATAATATGTGCTGGACATTTAAATTGAATCCATCTCACTTTGTGTGTTAGTTTAGTTCAGTATCCCTCTAGGGCAAATTCAGGTTGCAGCTGGACACAGATCTAAGGGGACAGATGAAGTTTACCTTTTTCCCAGTCTCTATTTCATTGTACCATTATACTCTCAAGCTGAGCTGATGATAGCCCACTTGCATAATGATTCAATAATTATATTTGCATTTCTGGAATCACTTTAGTCTTTATCAAAGCAGATAATGCTTTTTTAGAAGTTCAAAATTACACTTAAGACATAATTGTATTGTTTCAAGACGTATGCTTCATTTCTTCTATTCAAATTAACATACAGTGGGAGTGAGTGGGCTCCTGTGTCTTTGGTTGCACCACAGGGATTTATTTTTCTCTTTCCCAGTTTGCTGTTTGTGCTTCACTTGATGGACTAACCGACATGATGATTCTGTCATTTTGTTTTTTCTGTGCTGGAGGCTTTTTGGTTCCTGCTTTTTTACTGTTATTTCTATCTGCCTATTTATTTTAATTTCTCTAGAAATGAAAAGCCAATAAAAAGATAACAACAAGAATAAACCAGTGCAGTTCCTGAACATTTTGACCTTTTGACCCCTTTTAAAAATATATATTTTCTTGGGTCCCCATGTCAGGTTTAAATATGAAGTTAAAAATGTTTAGGATAAATAGATAATAAATGAATGCATTAATACATACAAAAAATAAAAAAAAAAAAATGAACTACAGATTGTAATGAAAATGGATATTTGCAACTCTGGCTACAGGCAAAGCTCGCCGGCCAACTCAAGACAGTAACAGTGGATCCAATCATCACACTGATATAATCAATCAGGATTTAGACCACACACTTACTAACACAAAATACAGAGTAAATAAATAAAGCTGCAACCAGTGTTGATACGGGCCGAGCAAACAGGCCATTCCAAACAGGCAGGTTTAGAACAGACACTGCACAGTCACAGACGTCTTGCTTGAACTCGTACTTTAACGTTCCATTCGATTATAAACACAAGATTTTGACTGATTATGAAGTATTTTCACAGCGTGGTATATTTAGCTCATTACTCAACTAAAGGATCTGAGTTGAGATCCTTGACCTGTCATTCCACTGAGCTCACACAAGATTCCGTATCTTGTGTGAGCAGCAACCAGCTCCATGGATTCTCTTCAATCACCGACTTCGCTTTGAAGAGAAAGAAGAAAGAGGTTTGATGTGTCTGATGCACAGACAGACGTTGTCCCTTCACACTGTCTCACCTCACCAGAGCATTGTTTACTTGGAAAAATAAGTTTCCCAAGTTTGCAGACAAAAGTAGAAAAAAACAAACAACAAAATCACTTCACACTTCATCCACGTCGAGATTGCTTGATTTCTAAACAGTCAACTCTCGCTGTGTGCAATACAGCTGTATTTTTCATAACGCTGCAGTGTGAGGAAAGACATTAAAGCCTTGGGGTGGCTTTGTGAGGGATATGTATTGTTTGAGCAACACTGCGCGGCGTAGACAGTGGCCTCTTTGTGCAGGGCTTTTTCTCCAGAGATGATTATTCTTCTGGTGATCTCCCTATAGACCGTCTTCAGCGCCTCAACAGAAGTCTAAGGTTTTTTACAAAACATATAAGGCAGAGAGTGAACAGAGCTCAAACTATACACATAAATGTAAATGCAGGTTGTTCACACGGTGCCTGAGGAGGACAAATATATTGCTCGGAGACAATGTATGTGGCGCCTGAGGTCTTCACTGTTCACATGCCTTTAAATACTTTGCCTTCATCGACGATTCCGTGCACAATATTTATCAAAAAACAAAGCTGTAGTCTATTGAATGAAACCTTATTCAATGCGAGTGCCGTGACTGCTGGCAATACACAGAACAAGTTTACAGATCTCCGCCGCCTCGGTAGAGAACAGATCATTTTCTTTATGTCACTTGTAAAAGACCCATTTATAACTGTGAAATTCAGTCAATAAATTCTACTGCCCTCTGCGGCCTTTTCTCCCTCTGCGGAACACATCGCAAAATGTCACCATGAAACGTCGTCGGAATATTCCCCCAAACCCAGCAATAAACAACAATGAGCGGGAGCATAACTCACACTGTAAACACCTCGGGCCTTTTTTAAAGGAAGCTCCAGTCTCCAAAATAATGTTTCACAGAATTAAATTTGATGCATATTTTTCATGGCAGGGTGATATTTTTTTTGGGGGGTTGAGGAAAATTTCCGAGCTCCTCCTTGACACTGCCAAGCTGGGGTTTTATGACACGGTGAGTGCACCCTTCACTGGCTCCATGAGGTGTGAAGACACCACGTTGGAATTATACAGTCAAAGGTTCAAGGGGGAAAGGTGCGGAGGAGAGAAATGCAGAATCAGGTCTGAGGAGCCACCAGTGCCATTCATCCTGAACATCTTAGAGCTTAAATATGATAGTTACACAACTGTTCCTGGTCCCTCTTTCCATTATACATTGCAAATACAACAACATCTCTCAGTAGAGCTCATTAAATTCAATCAACACTCATAAACCTCAGTCCCCTCAACATGTGTGATCAGTTTCATCGAGATCGATGAACTATTATTCCTCAGGAAAATGGTGACAATGTTGTAAACAATGTTAAAGAAAGTGAAAAGATCTGCACCAACATTTTAAAGTTTGTTAGGTTGTTTTTGTGTAATCTTGCTTCCAAACAAATCGGCTTTTATTCTTTCTTTCTTAGACAATTGTATTTATTGATGGCCATTGTGAAGAGGATGTAGTGGGCCATGCTATTAGAGAAGCTGTCACACAGTCGCTACAATAAATGCTTAACAACATAGAAATGTCAGCTTTTCTACGCACTTCTTTTCAAACATTAGTCGATCGCTTCATAATCGTGCAGCAAAATAACAGAGTTGTGTTCCTCTACATTCGCCATTTGCACACATACATAATATCAACTGAGAATATACAGACTGTAGCTTCTCTCACTGCTGCTGTCACACACACAATTGTGTACCTGTTCAGAATTAAAGCAGCCTGCTGGTTTTGTAACCATTATTACACAAAGCTGGGGTCTCTTGAAAGGCCATTTGTCCCATTATCACAGTCTAAACCAGCATTATGAAAAAATGCTGAATAAGCAATGGAGGAGCAGAAAAAAATATGGAAAGTATTTGAAAAAATGCATAAATATTGTGGTGTGAGTGAGCAGCCCGTGGGGCATGGCGGAATCATCTGCATCCAATTAAAATGAAACTGTCTAAATTGTCTCATGGAAGTATATTATTCACAAAGGTTGTCCGTTGATGAGCAAAAGTTATTAATATATTATTTTGAGGCTATTATTCATTTACATGAAATTAGAATGTTTTACTTGAGTTTAAAAAAAGGGAACTTGTGGTGATAATGACCCAGCAAAAACCCCTGAACATCCCTGAGGCTTCACAGAAAAGTGATTGACACCTCACAGATAAAAGAACATCGTAATGTTCAGTAAGGTTGTGTATATTAAGACTTAGACCTGGGGAAATCAGTGCAGTGCAGCCTTTGGATCGGAACCCTTTGGGCTGACAGATGAGTTATGTCTCTCTCTCGCGGAGGCTGCGGATAACCCTGCTCGACCTCCAGGACCATCAGTTTGTAGAACATTGTGTTAGAAAATCCTCCTGGGATCTGAGTCGGGGAGCTCTGGAGCTAATAGGTACAGATATCCATTTTCTCGCCTGCCTACCGCCTCCTTCCTCATACCCCTTGTGCACTGCAAGAAATGTCCAAATGTGATCGCACACCAAGAGGTGGCAGCATGCTGGCAGGGGCTGCCACGGTTTGAGATGATTTTCAAACAGACAGCTGCAGAAAGAACCACAGCGGCGGTGCACTTGTGGTGTGATTCTGAAGAGGGAACAAATCAACATAAAATCACATACTTTATGTAACACTTGTGGTTAAATAAGATGTCAAACTGCAGAACAGTAATTGGATGAAATGCTGTGACTTCAAATCAGAAGAAATATGAATGCATTTGGTAGTATACAGTAGAAAGGAAGCACATATGTGGAGTTCAGTACAGCATTTAAATACTGTGTATCATGCATATAGAGCGTAACAGTGACCGCCCAGTTTAAGAACGGCTCTGATTCTGAGAGGAAATCCCCCATTGCTTTTCTCCATCTGCGTTTAAGAAAATCTTTGTGAAAGAAAAGAAGTCAGGAACCAGGTTGAGTTGAATCGTAACCTTGAAACATTGCAAAACTGAAAAAAGATAAAGGTGCAAGTGCTGTAAATAATTATACTACGAGGGAAGGAACTACTCATCCCATAAATCATTGCAAATTATCCCTTTTTTCAATTAATTCCAGTGCACTTCATCTTGAATTCAACCCGTTGCTAATATAGTGTGGCAATATATAGTTTGTTTCAAACATTACTCTGCCTCAGTTTGATCTCGAACGAGTAGTTTGTGTCTTTGTGGAGCTGTCTCTTTTGTTTTGTATGATGCTGCCAGTGACTTCTGTATGTATAATAATTCATTCTGTCTGATTTATTTATTAGGTTGCAATTTTAAGTGATAGAAGTGCAGCATTGATGACTGGTCCACCAAAAAATTATGTATATCAAGTTAGATCATAGTAATAATAATTACTGCAATATAATTTTCATACAGAGTAATAAAACAAAAGTCCCATATATACTGATATTAAGTGATTGCTCCACCTCAGATTTGTAAAATATCCACAAAGGAGAGTTTAAAAGAAGCTTTTAAACCACAACCTTAAATCAAGAGTAAAACAATCTTTGTTTCAATAGAAAATTTATAATAATTGGATTTTTATCTTGCGATATTGACTGATAAATTAACAATTGAAATGTTGAAATGTCTTGATAACATTATTGGCCAAATCGCAGACCTATAGTGCCGACTATGTTACAGGACAGTTGAGTTGGCCACATTACAACACATTATTATGGAGCCCCTCTGTCACTGTCTGCTATCAGAAGGTTTGTTTTCCTGACCTCAGGGTGTGATAATCACTGTGAAACATGTTTCATATTTCTGTGAGTTGTCTGTGAAACTGTACAATTGAACAATTGAACAATTCCAGGAGACATGCTATGCTGGTACCATAGTGAGCACCAGGTCTTGTAAGTGGAAGAGCTTCACAATGAAGATAAACTGGTTCCAAGCATTTCCTTCAGTTGTTTCTGATCACAGAACCATCATCTATTTTTTATTTCCTACTTCTAACGTGAAAAACATATTGTAGTAGTGCCTATCTCATCTCCTTTTAACACCCACTGACTTGTTCCTGTGGACATTTTTTGCAGCGTGCCTCACCTCCAACTGAGGAGGACATGGATGAGAACAGGCTTCTGGGATATGACTGACGGTTGCTCCCAGCCAACCAGAGCGGGGATGCTGCGAGCAGCTCGCCCGCTTCTCTCACGCCATTGGCTGTTGTCCGGAGAGTCGGGCTTTGCTCTGATATTAATGACTGCTGAGGAGACGGCGGTGCATCTATGTGGTCCGCCTGACACTTGATCGAGGGGGAGAGAGATGCTCCGAGAACAGCCGCTGTGAAGACGGGAACAGAGAAGGGCACAGGGAACACATGCGTCTTCTCTGCGCGCTCTCGCCACGCTGATTTTTGGGGGGACTTTTGGGGGCCGTGTGTGTTTGTGTACGGAGAAGAGTCCAGAACCGGTTCCTCCTCGGCTGCGTGAGGAGAAGAGGACCACACATTGTTGACTGGCTTTACGTTGCGCGCTGTGGCTCTCTCGTCATTGGAGCGGCTCACTTGATGGGAATATAGACGCACTGATCCGAGGACTATGACGGTTAAATCGGGTAAGTTTACTCTGTTAACTCCTCCGATAGGTTTCAGTCATTTCAAACAGATCGCCTGTTATATCGAGGATTGCGTCTGCGCCGCGCATTTGGCAAGTTAATGAAAATCGCCAGGTTTCGGCGATTTTTGCATGTTGTTACCGCACATGCTGTCTTTCACTTGAAGGCATACATCACCGTGCTTCACTAATACCAATCACTTGTGAGCGATTACAGAATTTGAGGAAAAAGATTGAAGATTCATTATACGGATGATTAGCCTCGAACCTCTCGCTTGAGGTGCAGACGCGCTTTTGCGCAACTATGCAGGATGCGCCTCAAAGAGACCGGATCCATGATGGAGTGCGTTCAGGGCAAAAAAGCCAAATTAATTAAGATAATTCCGTGTGTGTGTGTGTGTGTGTGTGTGTGTGTGTGGTGATGGACTGGCAGTTTCGTGTCCCCGGGTCCTGCTGTGAGCGCACACCAGACACGTCTCGAACAAATCCACCACCCTCCCTCTCCCCTCAAACCTTCCTGTTGCAAACACACAACTCCTCACCTACACACATGCCAATTAAGTGTGTTGACACGTCCTCGGCCTGGAACACACAATCACCCTCACTAATAAACGGTGAACGGAGGAGAGTCGGATTCCTAAAACCATGTCGGCACGTTGCATCCAGCCTCTGCGTAATTATGAAGGCTACAGAGGCTGAGGCATTTTCGAGCGCATTCACCTCCATCACACCACCTGCCTGTACACCCACACATCCAGGGATCATGTAATGTGTGTATTTATTTATATATTAAGACAGACAGAGAGAGAGAGAGAGAGAGAGAGAAGAGAGAAGAGAGAGAGAGGGAGAGAGAGAGATATTCATAATCCCATAACTGCAGTGGGGCGTCTCTCAACCCTCTCTCTCTCTCCCTTCCATTTTATCTCCCTCACCCTCTCTGTCCAAAATGTCCAGCAAATGTATTAATCATGAATATTTCAAAAGGAAGATATGCAGATGATGGCAGATAATGACAAATATGATTTTCACCAAGGGGGCTATTGAACCTGACTGCTGTAATCTCCTGTGTTTGCATGTGTGTGAGAGTGTGTGTGTGTCCACTCGCTTGTTCCCCGATGATGGATACAATAGATTTTGGCCTCCACGGTGTGCGAATGACTCACCCACAGCAGCTGCTCAATATGAAACACACAGTCAAATGCCACACGAGAGCAATCATGCTCTTCCTCCCATCCATCAGTCGCCAATGCGGCCACGCTGAGAGAAGCCCGGCCTCCACACCGTGGCGTGTTCCCACTTTGAATTATTTGACTACCTGCTGATTGAGCCAAGGACATTTGCAGCTTATTCTATAGTACTCAGCCACCAGCGCCTCAAAAGGGAACCTGCAGTTGTGGCTCCATGTGACTGCTCCAAACAGTTTGAGAAGCGCAGACCTAAGTACATGCCGTCATAACACTGTCCCCAGGCTGCCACCACCACCCCCATGCTGACAGGAAGAATCAAAACAAAGCACAAATGGCTTTCTTCATTAATTTGGGCACATTTGTTCAAAACAAATCAATATTACATGTCCACAACAAGTCACACGCTTAAAGTGAGTGGCTTTGCGAATTGCCTATTGATCTGCGTGTGAAACGGTACAAAGCGGAGTGCTGGTGAGGTGGGGGTGAGGGGGTTATTGTGCCTGCAGTGGCCTTGTGGAGGGTCGGAGAACATGACCGACAGCACAGCGTGGGTGTTCCATATTAATTTCTCTATAGGCAGAGGGCAGCAGGTTCCTGGGAGGTGAAGGGATGTGTGGGTGGCAAACACTGCTGCCGTTGGTTCAAAGCAGGTGTTGGAGAAGGTAACGATTGCGCCATCAAAATCAAATTAATCTCAAGATTTTTTTTTTCCTCTCCCATACTAGTGGTAACAAGATGCCCAAGGATCTATCGGGACTCCTGAGTGAAATGCATGTAAACATATTCACAAGACGGCTGCAGGGGATCAGCCTGTGCAGCCAAGCATGGGCTCTCTGATAGCATCCTGCTCCCAAACAAACACAGGCATCCATTAAAATGGAATAAGCACAGACAGGGGGTAAAGGGATTGGGGAGTGGGGGGGTGCATGTTTGTTTTTGGATCGAGTCGCTGGACTGTAGCTGAGCCCGAATTACATCAAAAGACACAGAGACGGAAAGAAGGGACACACAAAAAGTGAGGATGATGGCAGCATCCATGACATTTTGGTGTTTCCAATTTTCCAAAATGGGAAATGACACTTGTTTGACACACAATCCTAAAATCTTTCAAGCCAGAGAACCACTAGAACAAAAAGCTATACTAAAACTGACTAGATAAATGTGAGGTATGAATAAGTAAAAATAAAAAGCTATTAATTGCTAATAAGTCTCATTTTCTGCAGATGCATATCAGGGATGGACGTGATGAGCATATTTGCCCATATTGCAGTTTCAAACATGAGCAGAGAAGAAGGACAGGGCATCTAAGGGCCACTGCTGTGCCGCCCATCTGCTCTGCATTCAGACTGATACATATAGGCCCTCTGAGCACTAATGAAAAGCTTGGTGAATGAGTGATGCTGCATCACGAGGCCAGACCAAAAAGTGCACGCACTGATGAAACTGCAGTGACTCATGCATGGCAATATATACACACACATACTATAAATACATGCATTCTTATACACATGTATGGAAATATGCATAAAAGCGCACATACAGAGCAATAGCTGCCCCCAAATCAACACATCATTGTAGTGTTGAGCCTCTGAAAATGTGTGGCGCCATCGTGCCTTTTGGAAAAGAGCAAATTCTTTCATGTGTTTCAACTGAGG
Organism: Verasper variegatus; assembly: GCA_026259375.1. Taxonomy (NCBI): domain Eukaryota; kingdom Metazoa; phylum Chordata; class Actinopteri; order Pleuronectiformes; family Pleuronectidae; genus Verasper; species Verasper variegatus. The sequence continues at coordinate 9,409,758 of CM048058.1, read as the reverse complement.
AAGAGGAGCAGAGAATGAAAAAGAGAAAAGAGAAAGCCCATATCAAACCCCATGAAATCATTATAAAGAGGTCCGGGCCGGCGATAAATGCATTTCAGTGGCATATAATGATTGATTCCGTCTACCGTAGGAGCTTATTCCCCGCAGGCTTGTGGCCCCTTGACCAGCCATATATTATTCATATAAATATAGATAGCTGCGCATCTTAGAGGCAGCACACATGCCACATTTGCACCTGCAGATTCAATTTGGCTCTGACTTTGAGGGATATGCCGCTGGCTTCGTTCCCCCTGCCTGCACCCCCACCGCCCTCCTCCTCACACCTCCCCTCTTTCATTTTGGCTAGCAGCTATACATGGAACATTATGCAGATTTTTTTTGTCAAGAGTGAGTGTGATTACGTTGAGGGAGAAATGAGTGTCGGAATGTTCTCTACGCCTTTGACCTTATCAGCAGCAGCCTTAAGCTGGATACCTTGTCTTAATTTTAATAGATGCAGCACTATGCGAATTAGACAGGGGGACCTAGCTGCGCTCTCTGTCTCTGTGTGGCGCGTCATGCATGCATTATGCCAACGAGTGGCTGCATGTTTGCTTTTTCAAGTTCTCTGTGAGATCACTGTACGCTAAATTACATGGGCAAGCCTGTGTATGCAAATGCAGAATCTCGCTGTGTGTGTGTGTGTGTGTGTGTGTGTGTGTGTGTGTGTGTGTGTGTGTGTGTGTGTGTGTGTGTGTGTGTGTGTGTGTGTGTGTGTATGTGCACACGGGTGCAGGTGCAGCACCGTTCGATATAGTGCAGCATGTATGTTTCCCCTCACTCAGCACAAGAACACATCTTGTCCCGAAAAGAGCTGAAAAACCAGAGTTGAGGGTCCTGTGGTTAATTTGGAGCATTGATTTTACATTAACAGTTGACTCTCCATTGATTCATGGCCATACAAGTGCAGATGTAAGGGGGAAAGGTTTCCATCCGCCCCCACACGCATGTGCACAGACGCGGATGCACATACGTACTGGAAGCTTCATTATGCATACATGCTGCGTAAAAGGGTCCCTTTAATGGACTCTCCCTTACCTTGGAGAAAGTATAATAGTAAATCAATGAGGTGAAGGGCAGAGGGAGGGACAGTAAAGGCTTCCAGAGGCACCCACCCATGAAGGGGCCTACCCAGAATGTCTGACAGGAGCTGCTTGGTTATGTTACGGTGGTGTTACATGTCAACAGGAAATGTTTCTGTGGTGTTGACTTCAGTTGGTTTCACATCATGAGCAGTAATTTACCCTGAAAGAAAAAGTGAGCGTAGCTACATTTTTACATATAAACCCATGTATTCTTACCAATTTGTGTATATTAAGAAATAGGAACATTTTCTGAACCCATAACATATTTTATATTTAAGAAAATAGGAGATACGCATTTTCCACTTACGCACATCTTCACACATCTGGTCTGTTTCCATTTGGAAAAATAAGACATCGCATTTTCCACTTAAAATTTTTGCAATGTTGCGAAGCAACTGAAGAAATCAAGTAAAACATGCAATGTCTTATTTTTCCGAATGGAAACAGACCAGATGTGTGAAGGTGGTAACTGTAAATTACATGTGGTGGAGAGAGGGGTGTTAAAAAACTAAACAAAACATGGGCCAGTTGTTTGTTCAACTTAAAGTTAGCAAGTTATATGAACACAATTGCAAATTTTATTATTTGTTTGTTATTTATTATTATTATTTTATTTTAAATACTTTTTTTAAGGTGGTAAAACTATTTTATTTTTTCAGTGCAGGCATGGATGTTGGTAATTAGACAATTGGCGCTGCAGTAAGACAGACATGTAGATAGACAGGTTTGGCACAGCGGGGGTGACAGGTATTGAGAAGGCAATTAGGCTGACATCAAATGAGCGACAGGACAGTAAGATGCCCAGAAAGAAAGACTGGGACCTGAATATGCAGGGAGACAAAATTAAATCCCTCTCCTCTATTGTCCACCGCTCGGTCGGATTGCGTCGCTAATAGAGAACATAAGGATAAATGTTCGCCATAAGGGTTTGAAGAGCGGAGAAAAATGTGAGAGGACAGGATGAAAAGAACAAGATTTATAAAGAGAGATATGGGTGCTGCAATATCACGAGCAAAAGGAACGAGCACGGGGGGAGAGCTGGAGAGGGAGGGGGGAGGGGGGGTGACTTGTAGAAGAGAGCCTTGGGAGGCTTATTACCAGTGGATCAAAATTCCCACTGAACCATTTTTTCAATACACAGGCTATTCTCCTGAAAGACGAGGCAATCCGGCTGTGCCCTACTTTCCACTTACGTCTGACCTTTATGTCTTCCGCCCAGTTTTACCACAGCGAGTGTAATGTCTACCTCTTAGCAGATGCAATACTGCCTTGTTACCGCTTAAACCGCGCAGTCCTCATAATCATCTCCCCGAGGGCCAATATGCTCCCAACAAAATCCTATATCTTGACTTATTCCACAGCATATATCTCACAAACTTCCCCTTTTTATGCCCGCCATAACCCCAACAGAACATATGCTTTGTATAATAGATAGTATAATCATCTCCAGGTCCCCGCTTTGCAAAAAAAAAACCTGTCTGAGCCCTGTGAAGTGAGGTGGAGGATTTATACCTCATTTCAATAAACAGCATAAAACAAACAGTGCTGCCCGGCCGTTTGGCTGCCCGGCCGATTTGACTCAGGCCTGCCTGAATTAGCAGCGCCAGGACCATCGCTCTGTGCCCCTACTGTGCACACTCATTAATTTAAAGTGGTCATATCTCACTGGTCTCTAATCAAACTGTATTTGTGCCATTACTGTCCGGAACAGCCACCGTGTTAGTATAATGGAGGGGGGGTCCGGCGGGAAAGTGAGCGTGAGGTGTTGCCAAGAACAGAATGGAAAAGCTTTTCACCTTGACAGTGACTGAACATCTTAAATATATCCTCATACCTCCTCAGGTATATTATGATTAGTGCGGGCACGTTTCCTAAGAGCAAACTATCTCTATATTCCACATTTCGGGCATACAAGTATGTGTAAAATGAAGATTACGGAAAACAAATAGAGAAAGTTATTCAGGTTTTTACGTGGCGGAAAAACTGTGTAAATGAGCAGATTTTAATGAGGAGAGATTCCAAGGTATCCAGTGAAGTCAAAAGTCGTATTAATTAAAAGTGAAATACGTGAATTATGTGGACTAAAGATATCCCGGTTTGTAATGATGATGCAATGACACTGTCATTTCTGCGCTGCTTGTAAGGCGAGTAAGTCAACAAATATACATAACTTAGTTGCTCCCATGTGATGGTGATGCAACGCTATATATATCTTGATATATAACTCCAGCTTGAAGACATGAATGAGAATTTGCATGACATTGGCCCGGGGTACAGATAAGTGGCTATAATAGCTTTCTGCAGAGACACAGTGCGTAGATTACCAAGCAGAGATCACTGACAAGTTGATTATTCATTGATTATTGATTATTCAACTGTAACATGTTTTGCTTAATATGTGACAAATCACATAAATATAAAGGGATATTTAGCTAGATTGTACAATGTTATGCATTTGTTTTTTTTGTTTTTTAAATGGAAAGAAAGATCAAATTATACTTTTTATACCCACAAATCCAGTATCAGTGATTACCCTGAATCTGTACTTTTATTGCAAAAGGGTACAGACAGCTAGCTGGTGAACATCGTGGAGCATTTAGCCGCTTGTGTACCTGTAAGTTGGTTGAGACCAAAACAGATGTAAAAGGGTGAATATTGGAATTCCTCAGGAGGACAATAAGACAAATCTAAGTAAAGGCTAATGTTTCTTCATATCTCCTGCATGTGTAAATACGCAATTGGTTGTTCTACCAATTGATTTAAAGTGTCAGAGACACAGTTTGTTTCTGTAGCCCCAGTGTGGCAGGAAAACCCCTCCCCAAAACATTACAGGTTTCACTAAACAAATCGAGTTGTATTTCACACACTTGAAACAAGCCAGATACCAGGAGCTTGTTTGTTGTAATGTTCAAAGCCCATGGGTTAGACTGTCAGCCTGCTACTGCAATGGTGGTGCTTTGGAGGCTGTGGCTTGAATGACTTCCACAACCTCCCTTCTTTCCTCTGACACCTGGGAACTTGTGTTAGCTCCATGAGTGAACACCTTAGCCTGACCTATAAAAGACTTCCATTGGCTCCCCGAGCAAATGTCAAAGCTTTGGCTTAATGTGTTAGTGCAGGTAGACATTAAGGTAAGGGCGATCCCATGTCAAGCCCCCTAGGTTATATTACCAGCTGCTGATTATGTATCTCCCTAGTCAAGATTTCCAATGGGTTTTTGCCCAAGCAGAGATCATAAGCATCCATCTTTGAATTGTTTTTGCCCCTGCCATATTAACCGCATTTCTCTTTGTCCAACAGCCACATAGCCACTTAACCACTTATAGACATAATTTTGGAGGTCCCTGTAATCTCCCAATTGTTACTGGGGATTTGGCTTATTTTCCAGCATCACAGCCTCACTATGGTTAATATTTCCTGCAAAGACAAAATTATTGGGGTCACCAGAGGTTAATGCACCACCACTGATACCATGACAAGTTCAAGTTCTTCCTCTGGCAAGTCATTTTGTCCTCCGGATCTCTATTCTCCCTTCTCATACCACCAATTACTGGCCACGGAGCAACGGATGTGGGAAATTAGCTCTACAACGAAGCAGTGTGTGTGTGTGTGTGTGTGTGTGTGTGTGTGTGTGTGTGTGTGTGTGTGTGTGTTTTGCTCCACTGGACCTCTTACTAATAGGTTAGTACAAGTATAGTGTGGACTACCATAGCCACAGCAGTCACGGTGCAAGGCCTCTTCACTGGGCATCACATAATGCAAGCATACAATACCAATTTACCTGCTCAACTGCCTGTAGATGATTAGGATAGTTCACTTAAAATGATGCTGTTAGGTGGGGAAGTATATTTCACTCTATCAACCTTTAGTTCAATGAAAGAAGCCAAATTTCTCCCGTCAAACAAGCATCCTAAATGGAGACTGAATGAGTGCATTGTACAAAACATCTTCTTAGTTGCTGTCTCGCTATGTCTCAATTGTATATATTACAAATTGCGTTCTTGCGTAACCAAGTCATTGACTCAACACGATTCCACTCAGGCGGCAACAGGTGCCTGAAGACTCGGTACATTTGCCACATGAGACATGATGCCACACAGGGTGTCACCTCTGATTCAGTCAGCCTCTTCTTACAAATGACTCTTAATGTTTTCCTTCAACAGCCCTTCAACGGGACCTTAGCTGACATTCAGGAGATTGAAAATTAAACCTGATTTACATAGATCTGTCTGCAACGTTTATACATTTATTCATTACTTTAAAACATATGCAATATTTAACCTGCCCTGGCTCTTAGTGTCAGATATATGAAGCGATAAATGGCAGCAGAAGTTTGAAAGCAGCATTAATAATAATTCGACAACAAATCTCTATTTAAAATCTATCGGGGCTAGAGCTAATGTTTAAAGTATCTAACCGCAATATAGGCTACAACGGAGGAAAAACAGACAATTCATCATGAGTCATTTTAGAAAGTGGTCTGAAAATGAATTAGCATTACATACTGTCATTTTGCTACTAAAGCACAGTGTGATGCTTTAGAAATATTGCATTTACTATGGCCACAATCAGATCTAAAATCTCGATTTCTACGAACTAAGTGTTTGATTATTAACACAATTTAATCCTCATTATTTAGCTGGGAAATCTTCTGTGCTCGCTGGCCACACCATCCTCTGCTAATCTCTGGCATAGCGTCACTAATCCTGTCCTAGATTTTCATCAATGTGGGACGACAAACATTCACATTAAACTCAAATGATTTCTCACAGACGGCCTCTTCTACCTTCTTACCAGCCGTGATGTCCTCCTCACATCCATCATTACGCCCTGCCAAAATTTGATTAGGTAATACCTGATTCAATGTGTGGCAACACTATTTCTTATTCTGCGACAACAGTGCCAACACAGATGCTTTGTCTCTGACTGCTGCAAAGTCTCAAACAGAAAATATTGATCGCGAAAATGGTCAGTCTAATATGCCTAAATATGTCCCCACTGACACAATTAACATCGCTGGTAAAACAACAGCCCGTTAGAGCCTCTAGCAGCAATTGCACAATAAAGCTCTGCATTTAACAGTTAACCCGACCGCATTACACCACTGGTAATTGTGATTAGTACAGGAGGAAAGCCACAGCGAGCAGAGACGAGACAGAAATGCTGGTGCTACAGAATCTGGCCTGTGTTTCCAGGGCATGGATCAGCTGCATAGCCCACAATGAAGAGCCTGCTGAAGAAGAGAAGCTAAACCCTGTTTATCAGAATGCTCTGGGTGTTGCAGCTTATTAAAGTGCCAGGTGCTTTAGAAAAATAATACCCCCTCTCTCTTTCTCTCTCACTCTCCTTCCACTGGCTCCATGTCTGCCTCCGCCTCCTCCCTCCAGACCAGACTCCAGCCAGTGCTGGAGCAGAGGTTGAGGAATGAACCTTTGCCAGTAGGGCAAACTGCAGCGTTTCTGCTGCCATCAGAAGTTTTTGCTTATTTATTTATTTTGCTTTATTTCCCCCCCTCCACTTCCCCTGTGGCCCCTGAGGTGGAATCAGCGAAGGTGATGAAATCAAACCATTTCTTTCTTCTCTTGTTCTCGCTTTCCTGTCGCCGTCACACTCCTCTGGGCTCCCTGTCCATTTCATACCCCGTCTCTCTTGACTTTACCCATGATGATGTGATGTGTGGTCTAAAGGCCCAAAATATCACAAGCACCATCAACCCCATCTGTTGGGTAAGAGGCATCTAAATATGACAAATTACATGGTGCAATTCAACTGTGGAGCTTCCGCGAAAGCAGGAGACGGTGAAAAACACATAAAAGTGAAATGTTTCAATCATATTTCTTGAAAGTGTATTCATAAGAACTGCATCACCTCATCAACACTATAACTGGCAGACCAAAGGACACATCTGGTTGGGTGGTGGATTTGTTTGAGCTTTTACTGTTAAATGTACTCATTTTACAACAGGGCTGATAATACCCAAGCTATAAAATATGCCTACAATTCCCAGAAACATTTTGTGACCTCTGCCAAGGAGGTTTGGTTTTATTTTTTGTATTATTTGTTAGTAGGGATTAAGAATTGCATAATAATTGCCAAACCAATTTCCCATCAAACTTGATGGAGGGATGGGGCCTATGTTATTTAAGGGGAGGTCCAGGATATTTTTTTTCACTTTCACTTTAGGATTGTTTAGCTTTGGTGGAGATAATGCTCTCTACTGAGTGCCATTCTAGCTATAGACTTTATTTACATTTCACCATTTTATTTGATTGTTTGGATTCTTAGCTGAAACTTAAAACATTTCTAAATTAATTGTTCTCTAAAATGTCCACAGAGGAATTAAAAAGTATGGGGCATGTATGCTGCTTTCTGCCAACAGTCCCAATCTTTGCATCTGAGAGACATTTCGGACAAAGCCGAAATGTCAATCTGATAAAGAAGTTATCATTTCACAAAAATATAGATGTAAATTGTGGTAATCTCTTTTAAGACTTGGACTGTTATCCATAACCATTTGTCCATAGAGTAAAAATTACTGAATGTATTTTTCTCCCTCAGGCCTGTGTGTGTGTGTGTGTGTGTGTGTGTGTGTGTAGACACTAACATAGTTGTTAGTGATGTGTTGCCACTGGCAAACTGTAAGACTTGCATTTTCCAAAAATGTAAAATCCTATCAGTGTGCAGATTTGTTGATTGCACAAAGATTAATTATGTCAACACATTAATGTGTTTTCATGGTTGCTGCGTCTTGTCACAAACAGGTGCAAACAGCATCTGGGTCAAATGCTTAGATTGCATGTGCAGCCTCGCTGTCTTGCTGGGTTATTGGCTGCCCATTTACTTGTTGCTATAGACCCTGACATATTCCAGTGTCTTTAAGCGGCTTGGCCTCAAGGCTAATGCTTAAGCCCTAGGATGTCTGCCATTTAAAAATCTTAATAAAGTGTTGTCTTCATCCAATAATAGACTCACACTGCTGTACATCAGAAATGAATGTTATATTGCCGGAGCACATGCAGTACATCCCCAGAATGAAGTCTAGAAGGTCAAACAGATATAAATTCCCAGTTCTGTGTCTTGAAGGGAGGGTGTATAAATGTCAACATACATCAGTGTGCCTATAACAAATGTCAATACGCCCAAATCCTTCTCTTGCTACCTTGCTTAGCCACCTGTATTATCATGTAATACTCACACCACTTCTCTCTGTCTTGTTTGTCTTAAACAGGTAGGAATGGGCTGGGCTGTGGACCCTGGAAGCTGGTAACGACAATCAATGAGGACGCGCATCTTTAAAGACAGAGAACAGTCTACATGGATATCTATAACTGTGCTCAACGTAGGTCCTTTGAGGTATAATATCAGTGCATCCTTTTTGTCCCCCCCCTGCCCACCTTCTCGGGTCTGCCTGGCTGCAGTCTTGGCCCTGAACCCTGACACCAGAAGGCAACATTGAGTGATTGGTCATTACATCCAAGGGCGACTGCACAGCAAGACAAAAGAATCTCTTGGGAGCTGCGCTGCAGCTGGTGGTCGTGGTGGTGAACGGGGCGGTGAATCAATCGCCTCAGAAGCTGCAGCAAATGATTCATTATTTGTGAAGTTAACAGCTCAGACCACTTAATCTACAAGGACCAAATTCTAACTGGAGAGAATCGGTCCAATATGAAGGACGTGTCATTCGTGGATCGTCTCTTTGTCGGCTTGGCCATTGCCTCTTTTGTTGTGGCCACTGAGGAGAGGCCTGACTGCCCAAAACTCTGTGTATGTGAGATCAGACCCTGGTTTTCTCCCAGTTCCGTGTACATGGAGGCACAGACAGTTGACTGTAATGACTTGGGACTCTTTAGCCTGCCGGAAAAATTACCAGTGGGCACACAAGTACTATTACTGCAAACAAATAATGTTGCCAAGATTGAAAACCCATTGGATTACCTGGCAAATATAACAGAGATTGATTTATCACAAAACAACTTATCCTCTATCAGCGACGTCCATCTGGGGAACCTTCCTCAGCTTCTATCTCTTCATATGGAGGAAAACTGGATACGGATGTTGCCAGAACGATGTCTGGCAGAGGTGGCTAACCTTCAGGAGCTCTACATGAATCACAACCTCATATCCTCCATTTCTCCACTGGCTTTCCAGGGTCTCAGCAACCTTGTACGGCTCCACCTCAATTCTAACAAACTGGTGGTCATTAAGAGAGAGTGGTTCGAACCCATGCCGAATCTTGAGATTCTGATGATCGGTGAGAATCCAGTTCTTTCTATCGATGATATGAACTTCAAACCTCTCAGTAACCTCCGCAGTCTTGTTCTCACCAGAATGAACTTGTCTCAGCTTCCTGACGATGCACTGGCTGGTCTTGATAACGTTGAGAGCATCTCATTCTATGATAACATTTTCCCCGAGGTGCCTCATTCAGCCTTGAAAAATGTAAAAAATCTCAAGTTTTTGGATCTAAATAAAAACCCCATTGCAAGGATACAGAGAGGGGACTTTGTGGATATGCTTCATCTTAAAGAACTGGGGATCAATAGCATGCCAGAGCTAGTTTCCATTGACAGCTTTGCCCTCAATAACCTACCTGAGCTCACTAAAATAGAGGCCACCAACAATCCTAAACTCTCCTACATCCATCCTAATGCTTTCTACAAACTCCCACGGCTGGAAACCCTAATGCTAAATGGCAATGCACTCAGTGCCCTGCACAGGATTACTGTCGAGTCCCTCCCAAATCTCAGAGAAGTTAGTATGCACAGCAACCCTATCCGCTGTGACTGTGTCGTCCGCTGGATGAACATGAACAAGACCAACATTCGCTTCATGGAGCCTGATTCACTCTACTGTGTGGAGCCTCCAGAGTACGAGGGGCAGCATGTCCGACAGGTGCACTTCAGGGAGATGATGGAGATTTGTCTGCCACTCATCTCTCCCGAAAGTATGCCTGGGCATATTAAAGCAAAGAACGGGAGCTCAGTGTCACTCCATTGTCGGGCATTTGCTGAACCTGAACCGGACATCTATTGGATCACCCCATCTGGTGCCAGGGTTCTGCCCAACACTGTCTCTGACAAGTTCTACATGCACCCAGAGGGAACTTTTGACATCTATGACATAACAGAAAATGAGGCTGGTCTTTACACTTGTGTTGCCCATAATCTGGTTGGAGCTGATCTTAAATCTGTTTCAGTAGAGGTAAATGGATATTTTCCCCAATCTGCAAATGGTTCTCTCAATGTTGCAGTGAAATCTGTGGAGACTAACTCCATCCTGGTTTCCTGGAAGGCTGGCCCTGGCACCCTTGCCCCCAACATTAAATGGTACACTGTGTCAGAAGCCAACCATCCTACCATAGCGTTTACCGCCAGAGTTCCCTCTGATGTCCAGGTCTACAACCTCACCCATCTCAACCCCGCCACTCACTACAAAGTATGTGTGGATGTCCGCAGCATCCACTACAACCATGACACCAAATGTGTCAATGTCACCACTAAGGGAATAGAGCTGGCAGCCAAGGATACAGACAAATGGGATGCAGCAGTAATTACTGTCTTTGGTGTGCTCTTGGCCGTGATTTCAGTGGCCTGCCTGCTTATTTATGTCTCTCTGAGGAACCTCCACCTTTACGGGGATATAAGGAAATGCGACTCCAAAGCTCCACTGAAACCAGTGGAAGCTACCGGTATGCACTATCCTTTCTTTACAAAGCTGTGGGTTTCGGGGAAGGGACTGCCAAGTGGAGTGGAAGTGAAAGCCACAGTCATAAATGTATCTGACAATGCCTTTTAAGAAGAGCGGCTTTGTAGAGCACCCCACACCAACTACACTGAATGGACGATAGGGCAGGGGTGGACAAATCTGTTGTACTGTTTCAAAGGCAAACCCATTGCTGGTCCCCAGCTCAGATACAATGGCAAAACTATTAATGGACTGGGATGGAACTGTTTAAAATAGACTACATGCTCTCCCAGTTTCAACCCTAGCTGAAGTTGTGGCTTTGCAACTGATTAAACCAAGCTCACATCAACAGGAAGGGGCATTTACTGCAAAAAGATATATTTCGTTACCATTCATACAGGAAATACAGGCAGGGAAAAAGGAAGCGAAGATGATGATGATGATGATGATGATGATGGTCAACTCTCTTGTACTTGACTGTTAAATGTGTTCAGAGTCGTGGAACTGTCTGTGTGGTCCCAAGCAATACCGTCTGTGCTTTGTCAAACATCCATAGACGAGTTAGCGATACAGTTATAACACCTTCTATTACGGGAAGGGAGATTTAGTAGAATAGACAAATAACAGTGATTATGGTGTAAGCCTTTTGATGAAATACAGTATACCCCCCTTTTTTTCTATTTAAAAATGGATTCTTAATTTTTCATGGAAATACTGTTAGATATTATATTATGTTGATGTAATGACAAATCCTCTGTATCCGAACACTTTAAATGGGTTTTGAATCAAGGCAAGGAGCAGACTACTTTTGATTACAATGTCACATTAAGCTTAATGGAATTCTGCTACCAAACGGGCATCTAGAGAGGACATTTCTCCAAATGGCTGTTTATGCTGTGTACAGTAGTTCTCATTGCAATGGTGACTGGGAAATAAACATGGGCACGTTGGACTAAAGGTGATATAACAGGTTGATAAAAAACTGAGGTGACCGGCCTTTTTCTGAGCAGACATTTTGATACGTCACAGTTGGAAAAGTACATGAGGTACTGATAACATTAAAGATGGCTCCCTTCAATTGGAGCGTCACAGTCAGACATGACTGTGTGACAGCGACCGAGCATGCACAATACCAAGACCCTGAAACCGGAGCAGATGTACGGAATCCAGCCATCCTTCATTGTATTATTTACACCTGTGCTTTTCGTACTGTGACATATCAAAAATGTCTGCTATGGACAAAAAAAAGGCCTATTGATTTGTTATTGCCTCAAGAAAGCGGTCTGTTATGCCCTGGTAAGTGCCTACAACAAGAACTACATGTGGTAAACGGAGAAGAAACTGAAGAAACACATCAGCCTCAGCAAAACATGGCCATGTCATCATTGCAGAATCACAAGCTACTCTCCAGTACTTTTAGTGGAACTACTTTCTCAGTATTTTTAGCATACATATTTTAAGAAAACATTTTGTTGTTGCTTTGGGTGTAAAGTTAAAAAGCCATTTTTATATTAACTGTATTATATGTGATCAATGGGCACAACAGACTAATTAAGAAAAGTGCTAAGAAAAACAATAAATGTCATTGTTTCTTTTACAAACAATTGCCTACTTTCTCTCTTTTGCTTTCCTCTCATATCAATACACCTGATTAAAAAAAGAGATTCCCACTGACTTTTATCTGTGACATTTTAACTGCAGGAGTGTAAAAGAAAAATAGCGAGGAAGTGGTACAGAACAACAGCCGTCGTCTGAGTCAGACCACAGGGGACAAGTCAGGAGAGCTCGGCTGAATGGTTGAATGGGCGTCCTCATCCTAACCAAGAACAAGGAAGAAAAAAAATAAAACAGCAACAAAAGAACAGAACTCATTAGCTGCCTCATTAAGAACATGTTCGTCCTTCAGCCAGGTCTGAATATAGTCACTGTGCTACACCTACAGCTGCTGCAGCTCCTGCTTAGATAGGGACAAGGCGTCCTTACGACAGAGAGATAAAGTACAGTACTGAAAAGTCAACGCGGGGTGGGATAGAGCTGACTCCAAGCTTTGGGACTCACATTTTATTTGCCTTACTGAATTATCCGGCACACAGAACATTTCAAATGAGAAAGCCAGGCATGATGAATGGCTGTCAGAGGCGGAGTGACATGGTGGATTTATCAAACGGAGCCGAACGCTCATACATCAGGCCAGCCTTCAGCACCACGGACAGAGGCTTTTAGAGCCAAGGCATCTGTCAAAGACAAAGGGAGTTAAAATATGACATGGTCGCTCCTCAGGTAATGCTCAGGTCACTTTAGAGTCTATATTTTTTGTGCAAATGCAGGCACAGATGCACAAACAAGCCTGGCAGAGCAAAACAAAATCTATATATGTTTATAGGAAACAAATCCAAGGTCACTGACTGACACAAATAATAAATTATAGAGGAAGAGAAAAATGTGGACATCACACACACACACACACACTAGTAGCTCCCCCAGTCTGCTAGCCTACAGAAACACAACATGACAGCCAAAGATGCCACTAAACGAGTCGACCAGCTCTTTTAAATTAAAGCAGCTCATGAATATTAGCCACACTGTTTTTTCCCCCCCCCCCCAAGTCCTGATTTGATTACATACTCCAGTGAATAAGCTGAATGTTATCTGGAAGTTCATCTCCCCCGCTGTCTGCCCCAATCTCATGCATTTCCACAAAATCTCTCTCTTTCCTCTCACTTACTCTTCCTCTCTGTCTCACTGCTCTCAAGTTGACACTCTCCCTCCACCGGCAGCCATTTGACCTTTTTCATGTCTGCATGTGTAAATTCAAAGCAAACCTGTATTAGGGAAAAAAAAAAAAACCCTCCAGATTTAACTTAAATCCCACATGAAAAGAAGCAGTGAGCTGTCACCATTTAATCCACAGCGAATAGGAAAATAAAAAAGATTATTCTCGCTGAATCTTCAAATATTATAAATATTAAAAGCACCTTGTTCGATTCAGAAGACACCATCTGCTCTTGGGTTGATATTAAAGCATGCTGTGTGAAGGCTTATAGAAGGGTGCTCCTACTGGTTACGTATTCAGTTTAATTTTGTGACGATCATTCTCAGGCAGCCTGAGATTTTGATGCTGCAATCCAGCCATGATTGGTGCAAGGTCATTGCTTTGTTTATTTATTTAACTTTTTAACATAAGGCAATTTGTGAGTCATTGGCTGGAAGGTAATTTCCTTTTTAGATTATTAGATGGAGTATCAGGAAACAATTTAATACAAGGGATGTGAATTGTGAGGCTGATTCCATTAAAAATATGACTGAGTTAAATCAGACCTGCTACTTTAACAGTACGCACATGGGAACATGCTAATACAATGACTCATTTCTAAGAGCATGAATGAAGACTCTTTTTTAAAGTAAATGTATTTAATCGTTATCCAATGTCACACAGTAAAAACAAACTTCCACCAAGGCCAATTTTTTTCAGTTTCTGTTTTTCTGATTACAGATAATTATGTGGATCTGCACTGTACACAAGTTACCATATACAAAATGTGTTATCTTGATTCACACCTATATGTGATTCTAATTCTAATGAGAGGGAGAGAGATCGTATCTTATAGTCACTGAACAAGTACAATGACATTTTGTGTGGAGCAAGCCTGTAGATGCCTAATGTCAAGGTTTTCCACCCCTGTCCGTTTGTGTGTTGGTTTGTTCTTAAGCAAGATTACCCAGAAATAACTCAACAGATTACCAGGAAATTTTGGGACTGATATTTATGAGTAAATTCAAGTGAATTTAATTGTGGTTTAATTAAGTTCTGGTTAACTAAGAAATTTATTGTTTTTGAAAAATGTCCTACCTCACAATCTTGCTGACAACGTTGGGTGAAAACACAAACCTCCATGCTGTAGTTAGTTTTAAATATCTAACTTTCCCTCTATCTGAGACGAGATAACAAAAAAATCCTTCGGCTCTGCAAAGGCTGCCGAAACCAAACAACGATCAAGCTGCTACAGGCACTTTTATACGTTTGAATTATCAGCCTATTACAAATTACAAACTTCCACATTGGTCAGCCAGTGTAGCTGGAGGCAGCCACATAGCAATGAAAAGTGAAATGCCAACGTGCATTTACAGTCCTGCTGCTAGCACTGTGCTGAATGCCACTGGTTGCTTTTAAGAGGCCTTTACAGACAAATATAGGAGAAACAACAGGGTGACCTATGGATCGTAAGACCTGACAGAATGTAAATGCATTGACCCCTCAGACCTTGTATTAATTAAAGCAACCAGTTTTCCGCGGCGGATGTATATTGAGCTGACGTTAGCGCCGATGACAGGTGAATTTGTCATCAATGAGCCAGTGCATCGCAATTCCGAACATGCATTGTCGTGTATTTCCTGAAAAGTAGAGACGGAATGTCACAGCAGATTTACCATGGCTCGTCAAAGCAGAACCAGTCAAAAGCCATTTGTGTGTGTGTGTGTTTCTGCTCTGTCTGTCTTCTTCCAGTCTCCATTTCCACTCCAATAACCATCACTCCCAACGTGCGCCGCTCTTTGAAGTGATGCTCTTTTTCCTTCCAGGCGATGCGCGGCACACTTAAGAGCGGCACGGAAACACATCTATAATCGCGACAATTCCATTTACATACAGGCAAAGTGCCCCACTAAAACACAGCTGTGATTAGTCACTTCCACTTTGAACTCGCATGTGGGATGAGAATTGCTTTCACATTTACATACTTCCTCCGATTCACAATTTGCATGACATCACTGAAACTCCACATTTAAAAAGAGGGAGCCCATTGATGCAGATGGCCATGCAAATCAGAGGCTTCTCAGGGTAAGTAAGCCAACATATTGATAAATTCACGACTGGGAGTCCCAGCGTAGGCCAGAATGAAGAATCAACCTGGATTGAATGTAGGATAATGTGACTCTGCAGAGGGCTTTCCCGCTAATTGGAAGACCTGTTCTCAGCTACTGATTGATTGCTGCCTCCCGCCTTTGTCTCGCTGCTGTTTCCTCTATGAAGTGTGCATGCAGTCTGTCCCACAGTCGGATCAATACAGGGACTAATGAGTTATTCACATGCATGTGCTTACTTTAATGATGGATTGGGGAAAAACATGGAGAGGCACTCTGCCAACAGGGGAACACTCTGCAGGAACACTCTTTTTGTCAGTCTCTTCAACAAAACACCGTCATTGCACACATGCGCTGTCGTCCTCATCAGATTCATTAGCACAGTGGAGACTGTCGATATTGATGGCAGCCGGCATCAATCATCACTGAACATTAAAGTCCCGGTGTGAAATGGAGAAGGAGCCACCTACACTTATAGTGTAAGTACCGCTTCATTACTTGTTTACATAATGTGTCACTAAGCTCCATCTATTAAGTACGGTGGCCGAGACGTCTCACACAAGTGCATTGAAGAAAAATACAAACACAGGAGCCACAACACAAAGGTCTAACCCTCACAACATCAAAACAATCACAATAGATTGAAGGAGTTACGGTACAGGTGTATTTGGGTTTACCAAGCACCTGTACACTTTGTATTATGGTGTTTGCATTTGTGTTGTGGCAGTTGAAATCATTTTGTGGCTTTTGCATTTCTAATGTAGCGGTTGCATTCATGTTGTGGGTTTTGAATTCATGTTGTGGTGTTTGCATTTGTGTTGTGGCATTTGTAGTCAGTGTTGTCCCCTCTGCATTTGTCGTTTCCCATTAATGCTCTTGTGTGACACGTCTCGGCCACTGTAACAGAGAGACCTGCTACAGACTTCCATCTCCATTAGGATGACGGCCGGTTTCAGGAAGAGTTAGGTAATAGTTGCTCAATGGAGCCTTGAGGTAAAGTACGCCTGTCTCTGGGATGTTTTTGTTTTAAATAATGGATGTCTATAAAACTGGTATTTGCAACAGCATGGGTAAATGCTAATTTCACTGGTAATTATGCACTGGTCAAATTGATGGAGCATCTTCGCCAACTGTCACAATTTTTCACATAAGAAAAGGAGCATGCATGTGAGAGGAGGGAATTCAAAACGATGAGGAACGTATAACCTCACTGAGTTTTAATCTAGCAAATAGAGGAGGCTGTGTTATTATTTTAAAATGCTGTGTAGCAGTCATTTGGCAACATCCTTTGTGTAAAAATACAGAAAGGTACAGGGTAAACAAATTCTGTGTCTCATTAAAATCACCTCTTTTCTTTACTTGCTATTTTTTCCACCACTTCTGAGACTTTTGTGCTTTTGCAGCGATTACAAGGACATAAAGTGCAGCTTTTCTGAGGAAAGAAAAACACAAATAAAGCAATTTGGTCGCAATAACAATAAACATCAAAACCACAGAGCAGCATGCCAGAGGAATTAAAATGCACCAGAAACACAACAGTACTAGCTTTGCTTTTAGATTGCTGGCACACTGTGTGTCTGTCAACCTAGTTAGTGATGTGTCAACACAGCCTGGACATAATGAAAACAGTTATGAGGAGAGAAATTTAGTAATCGTATTAGAGCATGTAGAACGTGTTGGTTCATATTCCTCAAATATGGATTTAGTAAATCCAGGCAAACAAAATGTTAATCAGCTAAAATGTTCCTGTAAATTCTCACATATTATGCTTCGTCATTTGTTAACAGTGGGCTCTTATGTTTACATGGAAGCAACAGTAAAATGATCAACAGTCATAATTACCACAGTATCTGATTGCACCTATAGGATGTGCTGGTACGACAACATGGGTACACTGTGAGCCTGGGAGAAACTGAATGCTTCAAAAGTTCAAGTAATGCGCGATGAAAACTAAGTTAATTTACTTTGTTACTGTACTGAAGTACATTTGTCATGGATCTGTAACTTAAGTGATTTACTTTAAGTAGATACTGTATATTTTGGGGTACTTTTACTCCACTGCATACATAAGCAAATAAATGTGCTTCACTATATTTTTACATCCAAATTTATTTCATATATTTCTGAAATGAATCAATAACAAGATGAGTCTTGGTCCATTGGTCCAATCAGAGTGGGGAGGCAATAGCAAACCCCGCCTCCTGCAGCAGCATCACTGGTAAAGAAACACATCAAATAGATTCAGCAGGTTTCAATCAGCTAATAATTAACATGACAATACAATAATAAGTGTTTTAAGTAGGATCATCTGCAGCATTCTGTATTAATATGATAGAAACTATTATTATTATTGTATAAAACGGTATATACAGTAGGCCTTGTTATTTATGTAGTAGAGTTTTACATTAGGGAATAGGCTACAGTCTGCAAGTACTTTTACTTTTAAAGTACATTTAAAAGAAAGATATATTAATATTGAGTACATTTTAAAAATGGGAAATGTTTGAGTACTTCCTAGACCACTGACTGTTTTCATTGCAGCAGTACAGGACATTAAATCATTCTAACTATGAAATGAAACCTCCTCATGAAGCAGATTTGAGCTATTTTTAAATTCGGAGTAGATGGAAGTGAGTATTAAGGACATGATTTAAAATGTGAGCACATTCATAAATTTTAGGGGTTGCGTCATTAAACTTGATGTCTTAATATGGCGTTTTGAAGGGCATCTTTGAGGTGAAAATAGCTAACTTTACCTTTCCTTTTCTTATTTGAATTCTTTATGTGTGGCATTTTTCGTCAGCATCAGACCTCTACACTTCAGAGAATGTGTGTACGAGAGGGAACCAGCAGAAGCAGCACATGGGGGGGCTATGTCCTAAATAAAACAGCTCAGTTTGTCTGTCATCCTAACGGGTGGCCTTGTTCTTTGATCTAATGATGTTGGACGGGGAGAGGGATGGATTTCATTGGATGGGGGTCGAGGCTCATGGGGGCCATTCGGTGGAGGAACACCTGCGGCTCTGGCAATGTTGCAAATTACTGCTGATACCTGTGCCTGCTGATTGCAGCGCAAGCACGCGATGCTCCTCAGTTTGTTTTTGTGTTAATACAAATCAATTTAGAGGAAAAGCTGTCTTCGTATGTGTCCCCCTGCTGTCTGTCAGAGTTGTTTACGACAATATTTTAAACTTGCTCCTGAAACAAACACACAAATGGCTGCATTCTGCCATCAATCATCTGCCCAGCCCCCCCACTCTGTATGAGTGGATGGCAGCTCTGTGTGGTTCCATACATGGCGGAGCAGCATGTGGCTCACAGTAAGGTTACACAAAACACCCGAATTCCTTCAGTTCATTACACGCTTCCCTGGAAACTAGAATAACAAAAACCAAGGCCCTGTGTTTGATCTTCATTATCTCTTTTTCCCCCTCTCCCTCCGTGTTGATATTTGTGCTTTTTTCCTCTCATCTCCAGATAAGACAAATCCACCCGTTCAGATTTGATCACGGCAAAAAACGGAATGACCATTTCATATTGATGATAATTGTGTTTTACATAAATTATCCATCAAGATTATTTGCAATTAAAATGAAGAGAGCGGGGAAGTTAACAGTCTGGCAATCTGCTCTCCTCCATAATGTACGCATCCAGAACGAGGTTTCTACTGACTGAAAGCTGTTCGCCTATGAAATAAAAGAATCGGAGTAACCTATTAAATTATATTATGTTAATGCTGGAATTGGTAACAGACTGTGGAATACCACCACATTCATTATTCTCCCAATAACAATATATTCTCTCTGGAGGCCGTGTTTTTCTCTCACCAGAGAAAGAAAAGCTGCCATATCATATTGTGAGGGCATACTACTGGAATATGTTTAGATCAGTCAGGAAGAAAAAAGGTGTCATGGAAAAGTCTGTGAAAATAGATATGTATGAATATGACTACAAGCCCTTTATGTACTCGCTGTGTGACTAGCTGTGTGACTAGCTGTGTGAAGATGGGTGCCATTTGTGGGCCCTATCTCAATTCTGTGAGAAAGAGAAAGCTTTCCTCAGTCCTCTGAAGTGCGTCCAAAAGAACATGTGCGATAAAAAGGGCCTGGCTCTCCTCTCTCAGTCCTGCAGGCCAAAGGCTATTTGCTGGGTCTCGACTCCGAGAAGACGACTATTTCTGTCTCGATTGCCTTTCTATTTAGACCCGGAAGACACTTGTTGCCGACTTGTTCCCGTTAGCTGTAAATGGAGGGTGCAGAGACTGAGCAAGTGTCGCTTCACAACGGTGGAGAAAGATTAGCAAGGTGACAAGGGGTCGCTGAGCCCGATCTAAATCAAAAGGGGAACCAAGGTAATGAGGGGGATACGATTAAAGGAATGGGACAGAACAGAGAGGTCTTAACCCCACAGCAGTCAGCAAATAGACACTCTGATGTAATTCAACCTAAGTCACATAATTGTGGGATTCACTCAGGCAGCCAAATGAATGGCTTATTTCTAAAAGGTAAGATATAACTCCAAAGTTGTTTCAAATGATAAACCTCAGATGTTTTCGTAGCTGATGATTTTTAGAAACTTGGTGGAAGAATGGGATTTAGAACCCAATAAATTATGGAGCAGTTTAGATTAAGGATGTGGATTCTGAATTTTAAAAAAAAATTACATTATATTCTTCAACATTTTTGTGGATTTCTCAAAAAAGAATGCAGATATTTTCATGAAGAAAATTAGGCCTATCCAAAGTGTCAGCAACGTTCTATGAACTAGTGACATTTTGTGTGGCTCTGGATAATGAGCCCGGTTTTTAGAGGAGTGATCATTGATTAGTTAATGAACATTAACAAATATTCCTCTCAACTCAATAGGATATTTTGCCTGTGTTTAATGTAAACAGTTTGCTCAACACATTCTGTGTACATGGTATGTGTGAGCTCAATACATCCAATCAGCCTTGGCAGAGCTGAATATCATTGAAACTTGCTCGAAGGGTAATGGCTAAAGAAGAACTTATTAACTTTAAGAGTGGATTCGATTAAGAAGGTAGACCCAGGATTTATTTTTCACCCTTTGGAACATGGCAAATTATGTGGGTTTTTTTTTAATTTTGTGACTTAAAAAATATTTCTGAGATCTAAAAAAAATAGTGATATTTGGAAGATTAATATGTATGACTGTGTGAAATTTCAGTGTGGCTTGATTGATTTTGAGTGGAATTCTTTTGGTGTGTATTCTTGTCCTACTTTTAAGGAAAACAATCACACTGTAACATAAATTTGAACCCAAACCACTCCCTCCTTTTACTCATCGCTCATACAACTGCTTGATTTCTTGTCAGCTCCCTCCCCCCTGCTCGTGCAGTGTATTTTCATAGTTCAATAGTCCAAATTGGATATTGTTTATGATGCATGATATTGAAAGCAGACTCCGGGGGGAGCTGTGACAGTCTCTTCGACTGACTGAACAAGCTAACAAACAGATCCAAGTGATTTCTGTTGATGCTCGTAGACGTGTATCTCCCCAAGCACAACAAAGGGACATCCATTCTATATTTATGCCACCACTGAAGTGTCAGAAATATTGATGACCCTGGGCAGAAATTAGCCTGCTTGTCAAAATAGAATAGTGCAAATGCAAGGTTCTCCTTTCATCTGGCACAATGCTCCCAGTCTCTCATCAAGTGACTAGAAATTGTGACTGAACAAGCACAGAGCCCTGACGCACCGGATCATTGTCAGTCTAAATTTAAGCTATGCACATCTGTCACTTTGTGTCACTGATGCACAAAAAGGCTGCAAGGTGAAGGAAGTTACTTGCTTAACTGAAATGAGAAAACTTGTGTCGTGTCGTTGCTTTTAGGGAGTTTCAGTCTCAGCGTGTGTCTGTGACTGAATGGAAGTGTGGAAATAAGCCAGACTAAATTGACATTTTTAACTGTGGCGCAGGCGACCAAATTGTTCAGGGGATGGCACGGCTTCTTTTGTTTATGTTTTCTTTGTTAACGGAGCTGGAGAACTCTAATCTAAAATCACTTTTTCACAGGCCCAGACTTGTAAGTAACAGATGAAAGCATTGATTCCTGCCCGAGATCGATTCCTTTATTTCCTTGACTCAAAGTTCACCATGAAACTCTTAACTGCAAACAGCCCGGCCAGGCAGGGGAAAACAATACAAAAATAACAAAAAACATCAGCGGCCAAAAAAGACAATGGCAATTGATCAGGCGTTCGGCGAGAGAGGTGGCATCTCTCCTATCAGATTCATTAGTTTTCCAGCCGCTCTGACATTTCCATTTGCACACTCCAATTGACAAAATAAAATACCCGTCCGGCTCTCATCCCTCAGCTATATGCTGGGTAATCACTCCTCCGCTGCACCATACGCTCTCTCCGCCTCTGTTCCTGCATCCCTCCCTCCTTTAGAGTGCAGCCTCATCACGATGGAGTATGAAACATAAGCACGGCGTACAACTTCCTCCACAGGA
This sequence comes from Verasper variegatus, assembly GCA_026259375.1. Lineage (NCBI taxonomy): Eukaryota > Metazoa > Chordata > Actinopteri > Pleuronectiformes > Pleuronectidae > Verasper > Verasper variegatus. The sequence goes on along the minus strand of CM048058.1, from coordinate 9,387,609 downwards.
GTCAGAGGAGAATGCGCTCCACTGAGCATCCCTTCAATCTGGGGTCACTTGAACCTCAGGGAAGGGCACACTTCAACTTATCATTTTCTTCCCATCGCCTACTTTCTTGTCTCTTTCTCTCTCTGCGTCTTCCCCTCTCCCTCCTCCTGCATACCTAAATAACTCCTTCGAAGTGTAGCCATCTCCTAGAATCAGCATCAGCATCTCCCTGCCGGGCTATTGACTGGCCACACACTCGCGGGGAGTCTCTCAGCCATCCATTTCATTTAGACGCAACTTTCTGACTCCTGCACATTAGGGGTCAAACTGACTCTTTTCAAAAGAGGAACAGAGGTAAATTATACAAATTGAGTGGCAGGAGGGAAGGGAGCGTGGCTGAGCCTCGGCGGCTCCGTGAACCCAGACGACCTCGGGTTTCCTTAATGATGTCTTTGCCAAGCCAGACGGAGACACATTGGATGATTATGCTGCAGATCAGGCAGAATTCTCCCATCTCACTTTTTCTCTCTGCACACCTCCGTCGCCCCCTCAACCTTCCCACAATCCATCACCTGTGCTGCTTCGCTCTTTCCCCTCCGTCCTCCTCTGTCTCCTCTTATCCATCCTTCTCCATTCCACTATGCATTACTATCCACTCCTCCTCGTCCCTCCAGCTCACCCCTCTCCATCCATTTATTCCCCCACTCCCAGACTTTCTCTGAACTCCACCCATTTGAAGCTGTGGCAACACGCTGAGAGACTTTGGTCAAATCTGATGATGCTCCCTTCCAACAGTGGCATTTAATCAATCGAAATCTTATTTTAGGGATGAGCAGAGAGGAAGTTGTTTTTTTCATGAGCTGCTCTATAATAGAATAACACTGCCAGAAGGCCAGGTCCCTCATCACCGGGGACTCCATAGATTGAGGTGATTGAGTTGTTTTAAGATGAATTTTGAATACTGCCTACGCCGCCTGGCAGGCTCTGCTCCACTAACTCACTTGAAATTTAGGAATAACATATAAAAATGTCAATAAAAAATGTAAATTAGAATGAAAAAAAAAAAAGGCTCATGTAGCTTTGAAGCTGGCTTTGTTTGCATTACACATATTTGGAGGACATATTTGTGGATAGCATCAGAATGCAATAGTTTATCTTATGTCTTTTGTGTTTGGTATCATTGATTTGTCATTTAATTTTTAAAATCCTGCAATCGAATGAAATTATAGCACAAGTAAAACCCCCAAAATCCTTAAAAAGAGGATAAAAATGTAAAATATAACTGTTGTGATGACCTTTTCTTCAAGACGACATTTGACACTGTCTCTGAAAACTGTCACAAATTACTGTTGCACAAATATGAGATCTGAAAATGGATTTCAAAGAAATAAATTATCAGTTAAAGTTACAGTCACATACTACATCATGGCTTTGATTCAATTGTCTCCTTTGTTACCTCCACCAAGAAGGTTATGTTTTCACCCCCTGTCTGTTTGTTTGATTTTCAGCAGGATTACACAAAAACTACTGAAGAGATTTCAAGGAAAGGACGGAGGTGTAAGGACGGAGCGTGGGCCAAAGAAGAACCCATTACATTTTGGGGTGGGGACGGACAAAGGGGAAGATTCAGGATAAGGCAGTTTAGACATCTTCACAGATTTCCCAGGGAATAATTCATGAATCTTGATGGGGAAAATCTGGTATATTTAGGTGAGTGATATTTATGAGTGTGGGCCATTTGGTGCGGCTTCAGGCTTTGGCGGAGGTAATGCGCTCTACTGAGTTCTACTTACTTCTGCAATCGTGGTCATGGTTAAAATAAATGAATTTTAACAAAACATCATAATTCTTAAATCTTATCGATTTAACAAAAGTCATAATTCTAAAATCTTATTGATTTAGCCCACAGTTTATTAAAGCTTTGACATTTGCCATTTTAAATGCAGAGTGTGGCTTTTATGCCTCTGGTCTAGAAGATTATTAACAAGATTTCACTGTATAATATTGTATATATGTTGAACTTTTTTTGGAAAGTAGTGCATATTTAACTTCAGTCGAAAAATAAAGTCAGCGTTGAAGAGACTTGCCCTTCAGCGATATGTACTTTTTGATTCCTTTAGTCTCCCACAAGAGAAACATCCACAAAGAGGACAGTGATGAACAACCCAGTGTCCAGAGTTTTCTTTTTCATAGATAGACTCCACTCAGAGGTAACATGCTGGAGCTGTAAGACTACAGGATATGAGCTCTGCATCAGATCCGCCATCTGACAGCAGCCGCAGCCAGAGCCTCCACAACAGATGGGAAGCTGAATACTGGTCAGGTGTCATACACGCACACATGCACAGCTTGCACATACACAAGAGCACAAGACACGATACATGAACACCAATTCTGCCTGGAGAAAATGATGCACAGCTACTACTACCTACTTCTTTTAAATTAACCTTGTAGAATCTGTACGATATATCAAATGCATTTAAAATGTAAATTGCACAACTAAATTGCAAATGACACATTTAATCTGTTTTCCTACAATATATTTCAGAGCAATATGATAAGGTTAATTGAAACATAATGGTCTTTGTTCAATAATGACAGGCTGCCTTAGTTTATTAGATCAAACTCACAATATTTCCCTCATATTCCCGTTTTTAGTAGCCAAACAACAACCATACCTGGGACAGAGGACACAAACTGCAGTCCACAGTATATTAGGGTGTAAAAGGTTACACTCCTGCAGCTGCCCTTGACCGAGGCGCCGACCTCAGATTAAGAGCATGTCCTCAGGCACTGCCACTGCTCCTAAATAGTTAGGATGGGTCAAAAAGCAGAGGACAAATCTCCCCATGGGGATTAATAAAGAGCAACTTGACACGCACAGAAGACCTGAGGCGCAATCATGCCATAAAAAACATTTACAGGAATGTATGTGCTATTATTGGGCGTAAACACAAACACGCACAGATTCACACAGAGACCGATGCTAGTTTGACTGATGGTGATGATAATGACATGGCATTTGGCAGGTCACACACACAGATGGTGGACACCTAGTGATTTCGCTGGCTCGCTGCAGTGTGTTAGATTTGGAGCCGAGGCCCGATATATGAGCCGCGTCCTCGAGAGTTCACAGGAAAAAAAGGGGTTGGGGGGGGGGGGACTAGCCCCCACAGATTAACGGAACAGATGCTCTCACCTCCTCCATCACTGGTGGCCAAAAAAACACATGATGGACCAAAGGAGAACTGCAGAGAAAAGTTGGAGAGTTTAGACTTGACTTACAGCTGACGTTGACTATACAGCTCTGTGATTGTGTGAGTCAGACGGGGGCCTTTATCTAGATAGCGCTGCTTTGAATTCTGGGTCTCAGTTTAGCAGCTGCTCGCTCTCAGCAGGGATCATTCAGACTGGCAGGAACCCACCTACTAAGCACCAGCCCATTCTCCTGCTCTCACATTCCTACTACCATTTAATGCATCAAAATAAGACAGATAAATATGTGCATGGCATTAGCCCGAAGAGAACTGTGCCCACTTTCACTGATACAACGCCACAGAGGTAGTGTTTAAAGTGTGAGTGTTTGCTCGAGATGCAGCGCATACAGTAAACAGAGAGAATAGGCTTGGCTATGATTGGAATAGCAATGTCCCTTGTCATATTGATTTTGGCTAAGGTTGCACCAGGACAGGCTCAGGCATATACTTGATGTGTGTGTGTGTGTGTGTGTGTGTGTGTGTGTGTGTGTGGCACTGAAATTGTGCGGCTTGGCCTTTTTCTTGAAATAAAAACATTCCTTCAACAGAAACAGCTATAATGTAACACTTAAGGTGTGCACCTACAGACAACAGGCGCTGCTCAGAGACAGTGACAGAAGCAAAATGTACCAATACAGGATATATAGTGTACGCCATACAATAAACACAGTACAGTCTTTTTTTGGCTTGTGAATTTACAAAGCATCTGCTGTTCTGGGTGTATGGGTGATAGCTTTCTCTGTTTTTGTTCCTAATCTATCCATCATACAAATACCCAGCCATCCATCCTTTCATCATCCATCCATCCATGACGATCTAGGAATTCATTCATCCTCCTTCAATCCATCCGACCAATTATTCTTCCATCCATGTTTCCAACCAATTATCCATCCATCAATCAAGCTTTCAGAAATCCATTCGTCCAAGCATACATCCATCAATTCAACATATACTCATTCTACTAAGTATCTATCCATCCATCCATGACTATCTAGGAATTCATTCATCCCCCTTCCATCCATCCAAACAAATATTTGTCCGTCAACCTTTTCAGACATCCATTCATGCAAATATCAATCCATCGATTCAATTTAAATCCATTCCTCTGCAATCTTCACACAATGACTACCACCATTTTCAGACATCCATTCCTGCAAGAATGCATCAATATTCAAGGTAGATTAATTCATCCAAATAAGCCCTCCATCCGTCCATCCACATTCCTGTCCAAGTATCATCCATACATCTAGTATCCACCAAGTATCCATCAAAAATATTCGCCCATTACTTATTCAAGAATGGATCGATCTAACCACCCATCCATCCACTCATTTTCCCATGTACACACTAAAGACAGCTCACTGCAGCGAGATAAATAAGCCATAATGACACTTTAAGGAAAATGAAAGAGCCCCATGAGGTAACCAAGAAACAACAGTGCAAATTAACAGTCAATAAAGCCCATTATGCTGCCATCTCATTGCACAGTGATTATGCTGTTAGTTTGCACGGTCGGTGATGAAGAAGACATTACCATTAAATGCCCAGATATACTGTAGATATAACTGCGATTTAACATCCCAATGACCCAAACAGAGGATGTGAAAAAACTGGGAGGCCGGAAATTAGGCTAACATCAGAATCTGATGAATTCAAAGTGGTTTCTTCTGAAATAGATTTACTGTGTGAGTGAGACAGCAAAAGAGAGCCAGGATGAGAGTGGGGCTTTAATGGGCTTCTGAGATGACTAACTAAAGATCCCAGGCACTAGGCTGCTAATTAGTTTGATTCACCAGCCATGCTTAAAGCGTTGTGGTTTGTTGTTTTGCTATTATTTTCTATGTTGTGCTGGCTTACAGTCTTTAAGGGTCTGCTAAATGTGACATCTGAAGCCCTAAGGAGAGGAATGCTAGTGAGGGGCCACCTACTATTCACAAAAAAACATTGTTGTTTTCCTTCTCCATGGTGTAAAAAATATTTCAGAAACTGGAGTAACTTGAAATTAACTTAACTGTAAGAGAGAAGAAAAAGTTAACTGAGATAAAGGGAGTAAACACAGTGCAGTGATTGCCAGCAGAATTGTCGGAGGAGCAGGAAGCTGCAGAACAATCTCCTCATAAAAGGATTTTGGAAGCAAAGACACATTGTCCTCAAGGCTCAGTGTGATAGTGGTGGTCAAACCGCAACAAAAAAAGTATTGAACGAGGAAAGAGTGTGAGGAGGTGGCAGAGGTGGCCATGTACAAAGGCGGCAAAGAGAGACACAAAATATTAAAACTATCATTTCCCTGAAAAAGCTGGAAAATTAAGTTCCGCTATGTGAACTGGTTCAATAGATTTCACCACCTTTTGTCTAAAAGCTGCCTGAAAGAAATCAATGGAGTTCGGGCTCTAGGAGACCGGCAATGGTTAAAAAGTCTGGTAATCAATAATGTAATAACTTTCTCTGGGGTGTGTAACCACAATGAATGCAGAGCACTCAAAGCCCTGCCATTACAGCTGTTTGGCATGCAGCATTGTGGCTGTCGTACAAGGTGTCTGAAAACAACAGATTTGGAAGATAAACACAAAACAATAATCTAGGCACTGCTTTTATAACCTGCTATGAAATACATCTAGATGTTGTTATATAGCCTTTTATTCAAAGCTGCTGTATTTTTTATATTAACTGGAATTATCTCCAGCAACCAGTGCATTTTCATATGACATGTTTAAGAGGCCAAAAAGCTATTTTGTGAGGCCACTGTGACCTTGATCTTTGACCGCCCCAAATTAAATCAGTTGATCCTACAAATGCTAGTTAACTAATGTAATCAAATGTTGCTATCATGTCTTTATGAAGTTTTATTATAATAATAAAAGCTTACATGGTTATAGTGTTTGTACACATACGACAGATGCAGTAATAGTATCACAGGTAACAATGCTTTTATTAATCTTGTTTGATTAATGATGATATTTGCTGACTTTTCAATTGATTGTTGACACAAGGAGAAAGTATTTGGAAGTAGAACTATGTTTAATGCAGTCTCTTTTAACACCGTTTCGAGCTGTGTTTTGGGTGTTTCAGCTGCACAGTAAAAAGACTGTTTTTCTAAACATTTTTGACTCTTTTGCTGACTTTGGAATTTAACTTCCATTAGCAACTTACTCGCAGACAAAAAAAATTGCTTGGTTGTGCTTTTCAGCACAATGACAATGCTGTAACTGATTTCCGCTCCCGTGTTAGCTCCAAACCCATCCTCACCAACAAGAAAATATTAGAAATGAAATTCTGATGATTTGACAATCTGATAAAAATAAAATGCTGCGCATGTCTCCAGCAATGATGAGTGCCTCCAGAGTTTGTACTGTATAGAGGCTAGCAGGTGATGCACTGACTGCTGTCGGGCATTAAGAAGCAAAATTCAGGAAGGAGCTGCTGCCTCGGCATATGTTTTCAGGATCCTGTGGGAGTGGAGTTGAGCTAAAAACCTACTAAGTCACCTGCCTGCGATCAGGCAGTCAAAGTTGCATGGCAAAGAGTGTGGGTGTGTGTGTGTGTGTATGCGTTTCACTGAACGGAAAATTCTTTGAGTCTTCACAAGGAAAAAGGTTTTTAATGCAACAGTTTGGATGCAGAACAGCTTGTTTGCATATACTATGTACAAAACCTGCAAAATATTGGCACCTTTTCTTCCTTCATCAGCTGTGTAGGGAAAGACCCATAATCATAGTTGAAAAAAAAAATGTCACTGATGAGGAGAGATTAGCATCAAGACGAGTAATCATGGATGAAGTGAGTTATCGGGCGGTGTTTGTTTTCCTGTGCATTATTACCAAGTGGGGTATTTGACAACAGGCAGCACTGTTGTGACACAGATCAGCAGGTGCTTGGACAGTTTCTGATGCTGTTAATGAGGGAGGATGTGATGTCGAACAGTGCAGAGCTCCACAAGCAATTTAACTGATTGCACTTGAATCAGAGTTAGTTAAAAATTAGAGTACCTCCAATTAGTTTTGCAAATATTTTCACAACTTCTTATTTGTGGCATCACATCAAGCTAACATGGAAATAACTGCTGAGCTAGTTAAACAGGCCCTGTTTTCTTCTGTTGGTGTCTTTTCAAGTCTCCCAGCGCTCCTTCCTACCCTCGGCAGCCATTAATGAATGATATTTCATCACTACCCCCTTTTACCCTCTCCCCTCCCCAAGACCCCCGCTCATCATTTGGTTGGTGGAAGGGAAGCTCGTCTGTCTCTTGCTTATCTTCCCTCACTGCGCTGCAGTCATATCACCCTGACCTGACAATCCATCTTCCACCATCTCCATGTCTGTGTGTGTACGTTGGACCTTGAGCTGCAGGCTGTGTTGTATTTTCCAGCCCTTCCGACCCTGCATGTTTCCCCTCCAACAGGCCCTGAAACCTGCTCTGCTCTCCGCCTGCAGAGCCTGATATTCTGTTGCTTGGAAATGACTTTATCGGTCTTGCGCAATTGAGAAGTGGAGCAAGCAAGATCGTCAAGAGGTCTGCTTCGCTTTCAGCTCAGTTTATTGTGGGTGATGTGTCTCAAGACAACTGCTGACAGCTCCGCAGCCCTTTGAACCGCACATCAAAGGAGGACAAAAAGGATGGGCACTGTGTGGCAATTTGATTGGTTGAAGTGAGTCATTGCCTATCACTCATCTGAAATCCCCCAAAAAGTGAAAAAAGTTTGTGGAAAGAATGTTTACGACTTAAGATCAAATCACTGAAAAAAGAATTACTCTCTGACGCAGCACGGAAAACGGAATATGTTTCTCCAGTGACCAGAATTAAACTCTGCACCATATTTGCACATACTACACTTTCCCATTTAAAGGCTCCAGTCTATCGACTGTTTTCACCCCTATCCCAGTTGTTTTTGGTCCCGACATTTTTCTACACTATCACAAAGTGAATGTAACTAACCCAATTTTGTTTTGCTTTGTCATTATCATCTGTTGTTGGTTATATGATATAAAAAAAACACAATTAAATGTTGAGGAAATTTAAAATCATGCACACTATCCAGAGATGAAACCAAAACATCCTGTGTACGAAAGCTGCCATCTATGTACAGTAGTGATTGTGCAATGGAGCCACAACATTGAGGTCCCGCCAATAACTATGCTTAACCTTAACCAAGCCCTATGAGACAAATTGTGATTGTGAATATGGGCTATACAAATAAAATTTGATTGATTGATTGATTAACCAATCGTGACTCAGTTTCAGCTGTCAATCATGAAGTTTCACCCTGTTTTTATAAAATCTGATAACTTATTAACTCCAATTTATCAACTGTGCTGCAGCCAGCCACCAGTCGGTGATCAAGACACTTTGGCTTCACTTTAGGGGAGCTGTTGTTTTGGTCCATCTTTGTAAAAAACATTGTATCTGTAAACGTTTCAACAGTGTCATCCCAATACAGTTTTAGGTACTTTTTAGTGCATGCCACTGGAAATGAATGAAGCGCTCTGATCCCAGCTGCATGCAGTACAGAGCCCTGATCCCCGACCCCCTGCTGCAGAGTTTAGCAGACTACTTTTTATTAGTTCTAAACATGATGCCTTTCCAAATGTGACCAGATCATGAACAAACCGCTCCTCCTTTAGGTTCCTAGCAGCGATACACTCTTCATTTGTGAAGTTGACAGGATGACTGATTCTTGAGCTATGCAAAGGACAGAAAGACAGACACAGAGACGGGGACGGGGACATTCTTGCTTGAGAGTTTTATTAGATGAGATACTTAGATATGCACTACCTGCTGTGACCCTGTCTCTGTTCCTGATGCCCCAAATCAGTTTCAGTATTTCTTAGTATTCCCTGTTGTTAGGTTGCTTGGTTGGGAGTCAGTAATTCGCCACAGAGCTGCTCAGCTCTGCTCACATTTTAGAGGATGTAATTAATATTTTCCTCATAAATAATGTATAATTTCACTACACGAGACCCATTTGCAATTTCAGAGTATCTTCATTCATATGACCCCATGAGCCAGATTTGCAGATCAACTGCCTAGTGTCTTCACTACTGTCCATTTACAGGATATGTTTTGTCAGTGTTTAAGGATTAGATGACAGCAAATAGACCACAATCTTACATTTAAATTATCTGTATGTACGTTTTAGCTTATATATTCACACACAGCCAACCGAGCTCTTGTAAAGTAAGCTTGATAGGCAGCTATTTGCACTGGAAGATTCAATTGAAACTATGAGTCACCACATTGTAGGACTGAGTCCAGTTTGCCATTTGTTAAGCAATATTTATAAATATGTAAACTTCCTGGTGGTGTTACAGTGAAGATCTCAATTCAACCCAAAATTGGTGGAAATGTGTATTTTCTATCATTCCCAGTACAATGATACATCGTTAGTCCCGAGTCCCGTCAAATATCATCCACATATGTGCTAAAATGCTTTTGAGGTGGAAAAGCTGTGCATAAATCACAGCAGGGTAAATAAACAGGTGCAAGAGATACGACTTTCTGGCTTTGGTTAATCACACAGCAATCTATTTCAAATATTTACAGAGCATAGATGAGGTCCTCTCCAGCTTCAGCTAAGCAATCATTTGCTTCAACACACTCAGAGGGAAGGACAAAATTAAGATAAAGGGATGATGGGAAAATGCAGTAGCTGTAGCATGTTGTTGTTCTGCAACAAAGCAAGGCAGTTGGATATGGATTGTTGTCAGAAAATGTGCCTGCAAAATGTACAGTGTCACATAAAAAAAATAAAAACAATACATGATGTTCATGCTGGACTGAAGACAATGCAAGATGCCTGCAACTTCCGCGGCTTCAGTGTGAAGAAAGCAGTCACATTCATCGAAAAGCAAAATGACAGCTTTGTGTATATGTTTAAAATACGATACAATGAGAGAGAAGAAAGTGAAGGTGAATGCTGCAGACATTTTTTGGGAATAGCAGATTGAATTCTGAAGAAGAGCTTTTGCAACCTGAACTACTTTTGCAGAGATTGGCAGAGATTTGTTAGTTGTTTGTTATCTTTCTCTTGCATGAACAACACCGGATTGAATAAAAGACTAGACAATTACATATTCAAAAGATAAATATCTATATAGTGGCTTTCAGGGTTGTGTGCAGTGTGCTAACATATTTATAATGAGTCTGTTTTCTCCCTTTAAGTTCATCAGGAAGTCCAGTTAAACATGCAGGAGATTGTGATGACACGTATACGGTGTTTTGTTTGTTAGCGTAAAAACAAGTCAAAGGAATCTTCCGACAACTTGATTGCAAAATGTGGACTGGAAAGCAAATCAAGCTGCCAAGAATAACCAAAGTCAAAGAATGTCAGCTGCTTCAAAAGACAAAAAAACACTGCAGCAAGAGCAAATTATTCCAACCGCTTCAAAGAGCCAGACAGACGAGTGAGAGTATGTGACTCAGAGACATGATACACAAATGTAGGATTTATGTTAAGGATGTAATGGATGAATTCATGTTTCAATTTTACAGTGTTGTGTGACTGACCAACAAAACCCTGGTCTGTAGTCAATGGCGCAGCACAACACTGTTATTTCGGAGGGCATATTATAAAGATAGTAATATGCACCTTACATAGGCGTGCATACACGTTGCTTGTTACACAGCTGGTCACAACAAATCTATTTCCTCTCTGGAGAAACATTCCTTATTGCTACCTAGGAAATACGGCCTAATGAAAGCAATCCACCAATGTGCAAACACACCAGGGTTTTAAAGAAAAGAGACAGAAGGCCCTCTGATTATTCTATCACATTCAAAACAGACCCATGATTATTTGGTCTTAAGGGGTTACTGCGACATATGCACATATATACCTTTAAGACCGAGGGCAACAATTTCCATTTAGAGTCGGATGAGACCTTTGCGTCAATGTAATTGTTGTAATCAAAACATGAAATATGTCACGATTCAGTCAAATACTTGCAGGAAAGGCAAAAATGCATTATTTGAAATACAGTTCATTTGTTTGTTAGAGCTCTAAGCAAGCAAAAAACAGTAGCTTTTCAGACAATGGCTGACGATCTAAGCGACAGGAGCAATATTGAAGCAGATCACAGCAGAGTTTCAGTGACAAAAACGATGAGGAACATAACAGTGAAGAAGACTCAGACCTGGACGATATTCCTGCTGACCAATACTCAGTTGGTGAGAAACATGTTTGAGTAAGAAGAAGACGATCTAGGGGAGTTATAAGATGTTTACCAAGTTTGGGCAAAAGTCAATGATTTACGATGAAAGCTTAATGTTGAAGCTATCAAACGTTTTAATTTCATGTCTCCATTTACTTCAGAGGCTGAGAAATTTACGTTTTTGAACACCTTATCAATTATGTCAAGTTAACTCGTCAGAAAACCATCAGGTTCTAGGAGGTCATTTTTAAACAGCGCTTAGATTTGAGGGTGTTTTCATTCTGCTCTGTGAACCTTGCCCTGTGGCCCTATTTCTGCCATTAAATGAGGATGTGTACACGCCATAAATGCACTCGCTGTTTAGACCACATACTTGTTAAACAGCCCTTGGTCTTTGACTCTTTAGTTGTGTCTTAAACACACTTTAAGGTGACTTGTGTTACCTTTTGTCTTTCTCTCTGTGTTATCTACACTTCATTAGTTTCATACATTACCATGAAGACAGCCAAGAAAGTGGCTCGTGATTAAATTCATGCAAACTGCAATCTAAAATTCTGCCCCACACAACGTCTGCAGAGCATGCTAGCATACTCAAATGCCAGCATACCACATAATATAGAATTTCTACTCTGACAAATTTGAAATATGCATACCAAGAAGTAAGCCGAGTGGCCTGCAGTGAGATGGATGCCATCTATATCAATTTGTGTTTTCCTACGGTAACACGCATACGATGTGGCTGAAGAGGAGGTAATTAAGAGGATACACTGTCTGCATGTTCACAGACTCCTCTCTTTGTCATCTCGTTTGTGTGCAGTATATGTGTGTGGATCTGTCCCAGGGGATGTGTGCCGTCTCTTTCTTGTGGTTAATTATAGGTAATGTAGGATGACAGAGGACCACAGCGAAATAAATAGCAAAGGGACGACTACGCTGACTTACAACACCCTGGTAATACAGATGTGGAAATATTGTCTCAAAGTAAGCACATGCTCTCACAAAAGCGAGCATGTGTTGTGTAAATACACAGGCGGACGCACACAAAAGACACAAAGGCTAAGCAGATAAGGAGGTTTGCATACCGTTGGCTCATCGTGGCCTCACTGTTTACCCAGATTCCGCTTGTCAAGCATTTTCTATAACATAACGTCTCATCAGCTGTGATCAGCGTGAGGCCAATGGATTGCGTCAGTCAATGGAAATTAGCAGGAAAGTGTGGATTTAGATGTTGCACAGCGTGAATGTTTACCATTGCATGTATGTTTGCATGGATGAAGTACACATGCCATCTCAGTGTGACCATGTGTTTGCATTGCTATCTAGCCAGAGAGGCAATTTAGCTGGGTTGATACATAACCTAGAATGACAGAGTCTGCACTCAGCTCTATGATGGAAATGTATCACCAGGGATATTATCTTCTTCTTACAAGGTAAACAGACAAAAGCAAAAACATGGCATATTGTTCCTTATAGAGTTACTTTATGTATGTTGTTGTATGACAACCTCTAATAAGGAATTTTAGAGAAATACAATTATTCACTTTCTTGCTGAGGGTTGGACATTTTCACCCCTGGAAGTCTGGGACATGGTCCATTTTGAATCTTAAATGCAAGAGAAAATCTAACACCAGTCATGTATGAGCTGCAGAATAAGAACCTAAAAGAGTTAAAGATGGGTCGATGAAACTATTGAACCATCTTGACCTGTCTTTGCCCTAGCTAATAAAGCAAAGACACTTTTGTTTCCCCTGGTGTGACACATTTAGACCTCAAAGAAAACCTGCAGCCTGTCTATCAAGACACATGATGTGTTTTTATGGCCATATTATAATCATCAGAGTGATCGGCACTGCTGCGGGGGATTTTTTTTCAACCTTTCAAATCCTGCTATTTTCTGTCAGACAATCAAGAACCAACTGAGACTGTTCCACCCGTGGACAAAGATTCGGATCAATGTGCTTTTACACTCAAACTAAGAATAATCCATTCCTTTGTCACATTTTCACATGTTGTATCTGACTTTGAATGTGTTTTTTATCAGTCTCTCACTTCATACGTCTAACATAGGATAATATTAATATTAATACAACCACACCCACCCCCACATGGCAGGTTAGGGAATCAGTAGGCAGCCTCACCAGGAGACACAGAGCTCCCCAGGAATAAATCACATACCCACACTGACCCTCCCTCCTCCTTTATCCTTTTTTTTCTCCATTCCCCCAGCTATTCTCTAATGTACACCCCCCACATCCCCCTCTCTACCCCCATTTCCTTTGCTCCTCGATTCCCGTTCTCATCATGTCGCCACAACTGCCTCGCTATAGCTCATTCTGCCTCTTTCTCCTACTTAAGATTTCCTTCGTTTCCTGTTTCCTCCTACTTTGTTTCCACTGTTGTCTTCCCTCCTCCTCCCTTTGTCTCTCTTGGTTTCCCACCTCCTCCTCCAAATTTACATCACACCATCCTTTGTTGCCACCTACCGCGTACAGCATGGGAGTTAAAATTATACTCCAAATTATTATTCACAGTTAATAACACTTTGAGACAAAGAGGTCAAAAGGGGTGGGGGGATGTGGTGGGGGGACTGAATGGAGATAGACGGGTGGCAAAGGATGAATTACAAGAATATGCTTTATCTTTCATCGTAGTCACTGGAATTATTCTGGGGAAATGACCACAAATTGTGTGTGTGTGTGTGTGTGTGTGTGTGTGTGTGTGTGTGTGTGTGTGTGTGCTTGTACTTTCTCTGTCCGGTTGCTGTGTGAGTTTGCAAGATGTGTGTGGGAGTTTTGCATGCACACACGGGGCCTTAATTCCAGCCTCAACATCTAATTACTTAAATTGTGCTTACAGGTCTTATTGTACTGTCTCCCCCTTGGAGAGCTACACCCCGTCTTCCTGCTTGCCTGCTGCATTAGCAGTAGAAATAAGCACATTAGGCAATTTTGTGCTCCATAATAACTACTGCACCTGAGGGATGTTTTTGAGTAAAAATGTCTGGACGGAAAGAAAAACAGCTTTCTAGCCTAACCACACTCCTGTCCCTCTTTCCTCCCCCTCTGTGTCTTCCCCCTCTCTCCTTCTCTTCTGTCCCTCAACGCTGGCACTGGGAGAGTTGAGTTATCCGGTAGAAAAGCCCTTGTTTCTTTTTTTTTGTGCCAGCCACCCCTCGCCGATGATTGCTCTGTGATTTTACAATTAGTAGACAGAACAGTTCACCACTTCAGGGAATCGTTCCTCTCGGCTTTCTCGTCCAATCAACAGGTCACATTGCTTTATGGCACCTGAAACAACAGCACTTAAAGGGATACCATGCAATTTTTGGAAACAAGTCTACTAACCACCATGTGGTTGTGTAAAAAATAGGATTTACTTTCAGTCACATGCTCTTCATGGTGGACCCAAAGCTCTAGTTTTCCATCTACACTACAAATCAGTTTACGGACAACGAACTCCACAACACAAATGTCACGGTTCAGCCAAGGCTACCGGGATGCAACAACAGTGCATTATAGCTAGCTTGACTGGTTATTTTAACCTATTACAGCACTTTCTTTGCCTAATTTGATTTTATTACCCTTGCCCTCCGTGAAATTTGCTGTATTAAAGGAAACTGTTTGAAGATACTAAAACACAATTTGAAAACATTGGTGCTGCAAGGGGTTTGGATTCCATATTGAAACCATTACAATTACTTATCAAATAGGATCAGGTTGACCTTTAATTGGGTGTAAGTGTCTGAGGTTTTGTTGTCTTGGAAGCCACAAAATGCAACCTGAAAATTAAATAAACGATGCAAAATATGAAATGTTGAGGAAATCTATCAAAAACAATGAAATAAGAGGAGCGGTGTTGTTTTCATGAGGAGTTGTATCCCAATACTGGAGATCCCTGTGCATAACTTAAGTTGATAAGCCGAATGTACAGATTTTCTTTGAGTGTGGTTTAAAAAAAAATGTTACGATATTTTCTTTGCTACCATTGCAAAGAAAAAAAGGAGAGATTGAGGTTTGACAAAATAGAGAAACCTGCAGAGTATCAAATGCAGGTTGTTTGATCACACATCAAGAAGTCCGGACATTTTCTAGAGGGGCTGTATGTAAGAACGCAAATATCTGAGCCTCGTATATGTGTGGAAAATGTAGGAATACAGAGTGGAACATTTTCCTGCAAATTCATATGCAAGGGACAGAAAACCAGAAGAATATGAATATCTTGTAAGGGTTCCATACATATAGAAAACTTCATCAAAGATGTCAACTCAGAAAGACGATAAGATTTAAGAGCTTTTGACGAACAATGCTGGTGTCAATGTGCTGTAAACAAAAACATGTGATTTCCACAGTGGAATTTATGCCTCACGTCCTTCTTCGCTCCTCCAAGGAGACACCCCTCCCATGAATGTTCTGGAAATGTTCTTCCTCATAGGTGAAAAGCAATTTGTTTTCATTTTCGAGAGTTCATGTCTTAAAAAAGCTCTGCAATCCAAATCCAAACAGGCGCATGCTATCAAAACCCAATCCTCTCAGACTGAGTGAACATTTCTGATCTTTTCTTTTCTTTTCTTTCAGAGTAAAAATAGCATAAAAACACAGGTCGCCACTGTGGGAAACATTTTCACACAAAAACGGATGCACATAGACACGTGCACATTTTCATTTGGGAGTTCTCTTGGCCTTTTGTTCTGAGAAATCGTTGTCAATAAGTTACAAATGCAGAAAGGAAGGAAATACAGAAAACAGCTGATGAAAGCAAGCACACAGGGACTGTAGCTGCACTGCTGACAGGCAGTATCTCAAGTCATTTAAAAGAGAATTTTCCTCACTGACAAATTAGTACTGGACTCCCTCATTTAATTATTTATTTATCTATTTATCTACATGAAACAGCGTGGGTTTTAAATCGCACTGTCGTTATTTTAAATGAATGATCCTGGTTGCCTTGGGTACATAAGAGCAGGAAATATCACATTCCCACCTGTTTTAATCACTACGAGCACAGTAAACAACTCATTAACACGCACACTGTGAGAGCTGGAGAAACAAAATGTAGAAACATATTCAAGGGCTACACATTAGCATGGGACTTCCACTCCATTAACTTCAGTAAGGGCCTCTGTTTGGATGTGCTGGAGGAGGATGGGGTTCTCCTCCACATGTGCACATCTAATGAGGCCCAACGGCAGGATAGTGAACATGTTAAGTGTGTGTGTGTGTGTGTGTGTGTTTGCAATATAATCACCGGTCCCCAGGTAATGACAAAAACACAAGAGAGAGCAGCTGATGTGGAGAAAGCAGTGGTGTATGAGGTTTGTTTTTGTGTGTGTGTTTATTAGCGTACTACACGTGTCACCGCTGATATTCCTCCCAACAACATGCATGATATAGCTTCATTGCTGGAACAGTAAAATAGAGAATCTTTGCATAATGTTGTTAGGCATTATATTTTCAAAGCGACTTCAAGGAAATCTTTAAGGGAACAATTGAAACATTACATCTCAAGTGGTCAAACTAACTTTTAGCTCACATTTTGAAAGTTACACTCCTTAACAATAATAATATAATCCGACTGAACATGAAAATGTGTGCGGCAGCTTAAAGATTGAAATATAGGACAAACATGCCTCTTTCATAGATTCTGAGGTTTGACTGTGCACGTCTGTGTGTGAGCAGGGTACAAAATTTGGCATCACCTGAATAAAATATTTCCCAGGGGCCGCTCCACTTGGCGCTTCTTTTTCAATATCACCCCGTGAGAGAAAAAGAGCATTCATGGAGGGATTAAACGAATCGTCCTCTCTTCTTCCTCTCCGTCTTCGCCACAGATAAGATGGGGCTTGCGACAGCACGCCGGGTGCAATGCGGTGTAGAGGCTGGGGCAAAGGTTTGGACGGGAGCATGTGATCAGAAGTGTGTGACTTTATGAGGTAATGCTGCTTCACTTGAATCCGTATTCGAGCCACCGGGCAAGATTTCAAGCAAACAAACTACAGTAAATTGCTTTGATCACACATCTCTGTGTGGTTCTCCACAGCTATGATGCTATGACATACTAACCCTCCACCTCTGTGAAAAATCTGAAAGCGCCATCTGCCCAGTAAAGACTGCCTTATTACTGGAAGCTCGGCGAGGCAAAAATAGGTTTCTGTTAATCTTGTTTCTTCCAATCTACAATCTCTATATACTAAGAGAAAACATTTTATGATTTGTACTTAATAATTATCCTCCACTTCATTCCTCATCAAATCAGCATCTCCGAGCTACGCACATTAGAAAGATCAAAGGTTTGACAGAAGAAGAATCGAAGAATCGAAGAAAAACATTTCCTAAGGGCAAGTTAAATCTTTTTCTTCCTCAATCTTCTAACTTCTACACTAAAACAGCATAAAATCAATGTGTAGCAAAAGAAACAGATGTGTTGAAAAGATGCTGCACCTCACTTGGCTGACTCAACCTCATGTCCATATAGACCTCTCTTTTTTTTAACAGCTAATAAATCCATAAATGCAAAATGCATGTTGGATTTCCTACCAGATGTCTAGTCATGATGTTTCACCCAAAATCAGGAATGTCAATGTCATGGTAGCACTAAAGGAGATGGTCAGGGGACCAACAAAGCCTTTAAAATAAATCCATCCTATTGGGATCATAAATGACTGTAAAGAATTTCATGGCTATGCAATGTAATGAATCCCATCATTATTTAGAAATCGGAGTCCTTGTGAAGCAACAGTGAAAAACAAAGCATCTTCTTTCCATCACATACATTACATAAAATAAGTGAAGGTTGCGATGTGCATATGCGTTAGAAAGTGTCAGTACAAACTGAAACTCCTTCGGACCTGTTACAGTAAAGTAAAATAAATATCATTATGCTTCAAATCACATGTTCCTGCTTAATGTAAAAAAGAGGGACCAGATGGTTTTGGCTTGAAGCTGGAAGCCTGCTCTTTCAAATCAGAGTTGAAAGTTGGATGCTGAGCCATTCCCTGGTGTGTGGTTAATTACACAGTGACACAAAAGGCTGAGACCTGCTGATGACATGAGGAGGAGTAGGAAAAAGGAGGTGGAGGAGGGAGGTAGGCAGCAATAACATTGACTGTAAAGCCATCAAAGCTGCAGTAAATGTTGACTGAGTGTCCTTGAGATCACAGTGGAAGACAGGACAGTGAGCATCTGTGCCTTCATAACAGACTTTGTGAGAGCTCATATGAGCTCATATAAGTCAACATGTGCCTATATGCATGTGAGGATCATAATGTGAGTGGATGTGTGAAATGCTAGTGAGAGTGCGCATGAGTCTGAGTGTGAATGTCGAAGAGGGATAAGTGCATCCCCACTTCCTTCTACTGTGCAAAAAGTAAGCAAATATAGTTTACGGTCACACAAACGGGGATGTGTCAGTGGAGTACATTCACCACCGTTTTACTTCCAATCTGTGGGAGTGAGGAGGCGAATAAAATATCTGCTTTCTCTGGTGAGTGAGGCAAGATGCGATAATCACTTCGCATTTGTGTACTTGGGACTAGGCCCATATCCTCGGGTATGGTTGGTGCCATCTTCTGCTGGTGATGTCACTTGGAACCAGAGTCTGCACAATAGTGAGGTGGAGCCACAGTATCGAGGTGGTGCGGATACACACACTCGACCAATTGTGAGTCAGTGTCAGCTGTTATTCATGATCCCCGTTTTTCTAGCATCAAATAACTAATAAAAAACTAACTTCAGAAACACGAACATTTGAACAGACAGTGCGATCTGACCTATCTAAAATGACAGATACCATTATTGAGAAAACATTATTTGGCATATACTTGTCCCATCTGCTAATAAGGAGGAGGCAGGATTTAAAACTCTTACTCCTTATGGAGTGCAGCAATGCTGTCCGGCTTTAAATCCACCTGTATTATTAATTATTATCAGCTTTAAATGGTAAATCTTGGAAAAACATCTAGATATATATGCATTTTTATATAAAATGTAATTTCTCCAAATTCAATTACGCATGTGAATGAAACATTGTACCTCACGCTGAACACTGCAGTTGATGGGAATAATGCGTGTTTCTACTGAAAACAACACATTTCAAATTTGAATAAAAGAATTAAATAGTAAAATGATTCTTCCTAGTCATTCACACACACACACACACACACACACACACACACACACACACACACACACACACACACACACACACACACAAGCCTGCAGGGTGTGAACACTGTGAGCTACCAGCTAATCAGGCAGTCAGCACATGTGCAAATGCAGATAAATGAGCATCGGAGCAACTTTCACTGCTCACTCTAAGCTGATCACCACCTTGCATCTGCCCTATTCTACCCGGCAGGACAACCGACAGTGAGTGTGTGTGTGTGTGTGTGTGTGTGTGTGTGTGTGTGTTCGTGGTGACAGGAACCTGCCACTATGTTTGTCCTATAATCCGCCCTCTAAGGGTGAGTGTGCTCAACACAGATTGTGGTCTACATGTAATCTACAAGGGCATTGTCATCAACATACATACAGGCACATATGCAAACACATCTTACCTGAGCACACACACACAGATGCTAGCCTTGGGCAGTGTGACAACAATACATCTACTGTATGTTATGTACACATACACACAGATAATAAGGTAATTAAAAATAACAACAAAAAAAAATAGAAACACCTTTCCCCTTGTAAACATGCAAACACACACGCACAAAACATACCTACATACACAGACACACACACAGGGTGGCCTTCAGCAGCATCTGATAATTTCATTCATCCAATCAATTCCCATCAGCCCACTGGCTGCGAGTATATAGTGGAGGCTCTAAGATAACATGTGCTCCTGACAAGAAACATGCACGCATGCGCACACACACACACACACACACACACACACACACACACACACACACACACACACACACTCATATGCTCCCCCAACCATGCACGTGCGCACACACATACACACACACACTTCACCTCAAAGTATGGGGATAATGAGGGATTTATATGCAATTTCCTCTGAACACAAATTGTAGCTTATAGTAATACAGAGAAAAACAAAAACAAGGACACTCAGGGAACCAGGCTAAAAGCCGTCTCTTGCCTCATTTTCAGCTCTATTTCAGCTGCGCAGAATTTATTTCTTCACTGTTCTTAATCGCGTTTCTTCCAGCGTCGACGAGTCCGTCACGTTTGTTTTTTTACATCATAAAGCGCAGACGTGAAATGAATGTTCTTTTGGGCACAGCCGTCTGCAATGATGGTAGATCAGTGTAAATGGAGAGGAACACAAGCAGCAAGTGTAATAAAAGTGTGTTCACGATGGAGCAAAACTACTTCACAGGAGTGCTGCTATACTGTATATGCATCTGCTACAGGTGACATCCTGTGAGAGTATTGGAGGAGCTTAACTCTTCCACCTTGAAACATATGAAGCTTTTCTCTCTGTCTCTCACACACAGTCTCACAGACATATGAGGACATAATATTGATTTACTTTTAACACCCAGCTGAGACTACTACTTCCCTAACCCTTACCTTAAAACGCATGTGTGTCCGTAAACACACACACACATGCACAAACACAAGAGAGAACTGTTCCTCTTTAAAGTGTCTCTGTCCTCAGGTCTTTCTGACAGCAGGACAAAAGAACTGAGGGTAAAAGGAACTCTCTTTTCATCTCCCTTCATCCTTTCGGCTTCACATTCTCTCTCGGAGCCTTGAAAGCTTAATCTGATTCGCTCTGTCCCACGTCACACTTCCTCCACCATCCCTCCATCTGTCTTGATACATTAACCCTCTGGTGTACACATCATGTACCACAAGGAAATCCTCTTCCTTTTCATTGTCCTAAGCCTTTCATGTCCGTCTTCACCTGCGGGTCTCTGTGATCTCGTAATGACTCAAACATTTACAGACACCAGTGGTCCTAATTAGGCTGAAAAGAATATAGAGAGAGCACAAAGGGAATTTTTTTTTCCTCTGCCGTCCATAAAGATGCTTTATGGGCACTTGGAATGTCACAGGCAATTTACCAAAGGGCCGGTCTTTCTCCCAAAAAGCTCCATTCAGCAGAACAAGGCTAATGTGGTAAAGTGGCTAAAGTGGTAACGCAGAGCTACGGAGCAGTTGAGATGCAGAGAGGCTTATGTTATCCATCATATCACGTCTTTGAGTTTGTATTATGTAAGTCAGTGCTTCATATTCATATTCTCTTGAAATGCTCAACATGTTTACTAATGAGAGCATCAAACATCAATACAGTCATTTTTCTAACTAAGAAGGATACCTCAGATAAAAATAAAAATAAGTGGTTCTGTAGCTTCTGGTTGCTGTGTAAGCGTGTTATGCTACAAATTGTAAAAGTCAAATTCACTTTTTTCTCAAAAGTGAGATGAAAAGGTTGCAACTGTGTTAAATGTGAGGCTGCGGAAAGAAATAGTTAGCGTAGCTTAGCACCAAGCCCGGACACAACTAGCCTTGCCCAGACCAAAAATAAATAATAAATCACAAATTAATACTTTATATGTTTAATCAAGTGCAGCGACTTCTGTGTTAGTTTTGTCACTGGTCAAACAAAAACTGATATAAACCTGCAATTAAACAGATTTAACCATAGACTGTTTGCAAAGATTAACGACGTGTCCACCATCCAGAAATTAAATTAAAATACCACGGATACAATCGCTGCCATCTTGTGCATAAGCATCACAGCAGCAATCGTTGCATGGAGTCATGGTGTTGGGGTCCTGCCAAATGAATTCAGTCTGAGCTGTCAATCATGACGTGTCACCCTTTTCATACATTTGTTGCATGAAAAAATAGATGACATGACTGCTTGTTGCCATGTCAAGCAGTCATGTAAAGAATCAAAATGTAAGGAATTAATTATAAACTCGTTTGAACAGTGACATGTATTTTGACTTTTTAGTTTTACCCATGTCCCATCTGCTAACATTGAGGAGGCAGGGGTGATCATCTTTAGTCATGTCATCTATCTTTACACAGTCTATATCAAAACTGTTGAACTTACAGAGGGAGACATTTAGCTCAGCTTAGCACAAAGTCTTGAAACAACTACTGATATAGACCACATACATAAAACCACAGTGTTTTATTTCTACACTTCAGTTTGTATCTAGATTAAAGAATTAAGTTCTGACAATTATTTTTGCCTGGCTATCGAAGCTGATACTAATCACTTGGCTGTAGTTTCAGATCCAAACTGCAGTAATGAGGTAGAATGTAAACTCAGAAGTAAATTAGCAACTTTTATTACACATTCTCTGTAAAATCATATCTTTAAAATTGGAGAAAAAAAAGAAAGAAATAGTTTTCAAAAGCTGCTGTTCCAGCCAATAATAGTAGCTGCTACACAGCTGTTCGCTTTGTCACAGGATATGAAAAAGGACAAGTCTTTCTCTCATTCTATTACCAACCCCTCGCTTTTAGTGGGGGCAGAGAATGCCTTACCCACTCCTTCAGAGGACGAGACAAGCTTTTGAAGAGGCTCCTCTTCTCTCCCCAAAAGCCATCCTGAGGATGACGATATTTAATATGAGGAAGTGAAATGGTCTAGTGAACTGACCTCAGCCCGGCCTTGTTATATCCTGCTGCACAGAACATAAAATCCAACGTGTCCCTGTATTGTGCATAAAACACGAGGCCTTCCGCAACGCAAAGTGATTAATGAGGTACAAAAACATTGATAAGTTACAATCCTTTGTCTGTCTGCAGAAGTAGATGTTCTTCAGATGAAACCGCTAAACGAAAACCCCCTATTTCTATGGTGTTTCACCAAAATAAAGAGATCTGTCACTAATTACGATGGGTTCCCATTCACACGCACCTGCCTCTGCGTGTTACATTTGTGTAATTAATAATGAGTCAAGCCTAGTTGTTTGGCATGTGTAATTAGCTCATAACATCAAGCACTGCTTCAGTGATGAAATTACACTGATAAACCTGCATGGCTGCAAATGCACCTGGTTTTTCACAAATCTGTTTGACATATTGTCATAAATATATTAATAAAAACCAACCAAATAAAATGGTAACATTTAAGACGAAATATCAATAGATGTGGCACAAAGGAAACTCAGTTACAAAGTACCGACGCCAGGCAGTCTGCCCCTACAGTAGGTGCGTGTCCGTTTGTGTTTAAACATAGCATGATTTATTAAGACCAAATAATATAGCATTAGCCATTGCCAAAGCCTGAATGTAAATGCAGGAAAGTGAACACAGTCACAATCCAACGTGGGAGGTTACACAAGAACCTTATCGCACTTCCATTTATATTATCCGGAAGAGAAAGCAAGCAAGCTAGCAGCAGCTCCCACTCTCATTTATTTGCCTGTATAGATTTTTTTCTTTCTCCGTCCCTTTTTATTTTTTTTCCTCTAATGGAACTCGGCACTGTGCCACTTGCCAAATTGTGACGGTGGAGAGAGAGAAGAGCAAAATAAATACAGTCTGTGTGTGTGTGTGTGTGTGTGTGTGTGTGTGTGTGTGTGTGTGTGTGTGTGTGTGTGTGTGTGTGTGTGCGCGCGCACGTATTCAGGTGTGTGAATTGTGAATGAGCGAGAATTTTGTGAACTTTCTCAGCGTTTTATGTGTGCTGCTGTCAAATGACTTCAGTGTACAAAGAAAAAAAAAAGCAGAGCAATCAGTGGGCGCTGGCATCGGAGGCTGGCTGGCAAACCAAAACACAAAACAGTCTTATTGAATTGTCTTGTCATGTCACGTCGCCCGGGCCCAGTGTTTAAAAAAAGAAAAGCAGCCCGGTGTGGCTGAAACGAGGCCAAATGGGCCTTCACAAACAATCAAGTGATTTGGGGTCTGCTGGCTTGTTTGCGTAGCAAAACAAGGACGACCAAGAAAAATTATATTTACCAGAGCTCAACGACAGAGACGTAGAAAATCACAAGCCTTCAAAGTAAATCTCTTCAGTTTGCAACTCATAGGCTTCTAAGAACATTACCTTTCAAAAGCGACTTGCAGCCTGATTACCACTGCAAAGTGGATTGCCATTTCAATGACGAGTGGTAAATAGAGGGACAAATTATTTTCTTTATTCTTTAACTTCAGCTGAAACTGAATAAAACCCATCATTGTGTTAATCTGAAATTCCTTTTTTTCCAATTATTTTAAGTTTTGAAAATATTAAAAATTGTATATATTTTTTCTTGATATTATTTCATCACAGGGGATTTGAAAGGGATTTGTATTTTCAAGGCCCATTCATACAAGCATTGTTAAGCCCTAAATTACCTCTGTGATGGCATTTTCTTTCAATTCTGTGAAGAAATCTTCTCGTCATTGAATGAAGTTTTACAGTTTTTTCACCCGGATGAATTGTAAAATCAAACTATGGCCCCGTTGCTCATTTTACTTAAAGTCACCTCATTCGAGTGCGGAAAGTGAGCAGTAAATTCAGAGGCATTTACGGGACAAAACGGTGATTGTGTGCTCATTTAAGTTTCGCCTCATTCACGGCGAAGCTGCAAAAAATGGTGCTGGCTCATTACTGTGCACCTGGGATGAAGGACATGTGAACACATTGTCATTTGTCTATATGTGTGTGGACCAGGAGAAAGTGAATGATGTGCGTGGGATGCTTCATTAGCAGCACGCGCCTTTTGCTTTGTACATCTCTCTCCGGACATTTGTGTGAGTTGAAATACAAGGCTACAATTTGTCCTACTTAATGCAGGTTGCAGTGAAAGACAAATATCATAATATATAGATACTGCAAAAGAGGAGATCATTATTTATGTGTTCAACAAGCCATAAACCAACTTATTCGTAAATGATTAATCTCCATGTTCATATTTTATATTTCCTATAACGTGTAGACGCCCTGTATAACCCTCCACTGCAGCTAGTTTGAAATGAGTGAAAACGTGACAAAATCAAATAATGAGCAGGAGAGAATCACTAATGTTTGCCGAACTCTTCATATATTGATATCCAGCCTCCACACAAATGGAGAAATACATTAAATGTGCTGTTGCTATGGACCAGAAGCTTGGCAGACCTGTGAGGTAGATCTTATTTTCTTTATTTTAGTCATTGTACAGATTAAACACGATTCACCATGTTCGTCAGCAACCTGATGAGATGGTTTAAGTGTAATTTTTTTAATATGCAAGACAAAACCAGGAACTAGGACGGACAAAAAATAAAAATAAATCTTCTCATCTAACTCTCGGCAAGAAAGACAATCAGTTTATTTCTGAGTTTTGAAGTATATACCTCTGAGCATGATGCTATTTTCTTATCATGGACAAGTGGACCTGCAAACACACCCACACACATACCAAGATAAGTACAAACAAAAACATGGAGATGGAGCACCACATTTCCCTTAAATCACACTTTTTGATGGATGGACAAAAAAAGGAGGGGGACATCTCCTTTATCAGCCAGACAGATTGTATCAGATCTGCCGCTTGCTGCGGGCGCTGTGCTGCCATCAGATAGCATTTGATAAGGGTGTGACAAACTAATGCAGCAGAGGTCAGGACATGTGAGGGCAGCAGTCACTGGGCTGCTGAGGGAGAATGTTGTGGGTCGGGGTCAAAGATAAAGTGATCGACTCAAGGCAGAAGATGTACTTGCATCAGGAGATTCGCTGCATCTGATGCAAATTTCTTTTTTTTTCCCCAGTCAAGGCTCTCGTCGGGTTCACTTGTAGAAATGTGCTGGGAATGGAAAAGCAGGCTTTTGAGGGACAGATTTTGCAATGCAAAGTGACAGTGTTTAGCATCTATGAATTGTTGAAGCCACTTAAATACCAAGATGGGATTTATCTAGGCTTGTAGTCACAAGTCCTTAGAATGCAAGGCGGCATTCAATTTGTCGTCAATTGCTCTATTTCTGAATAATCTTGATGTCACACATTGCAGCAAGGTCAAGGGAGTTGCACTTTTAAGCCAATGCAAACAGGGCCTGTGCCTCTGCCAAGCCGGTTCTAGCAATCCCGATTACGCACACATTAACATGTGTCAGTGCTCAGCTCCAATGAGTTACAAAGGAAGCAGAAAGAGGAAACATTAGTAGCAGTTGGATGGACTCGGTGCATGAAAATATTAGAATGATTTATGGCCTGTGTCGATAGCCAGTTCCAAGCAAACAGCACTGTGCAAGCAAAGGCCCCCCTTTCTGGCATCTCAATCCACCATTCTGGTACAATGGGTGACTTAAATCCCTATCCAAGTCATATCCATATCCCTTGCCCCAAAGTGGCTAAACAAGTATAGGAACACCTAGATTAGATTAGACAAGGACACAAGAGTAAGATAAGAAACAGTATATTAGAATGTCCCTGTAGTCTCGTATAGATCAATCTCCACAGCACTGTGTCAGCGCTGCACAATGTTGTGGCTGCACAAAAACAGACAAACACTCAAGATCATCTTGGACAGTGCTGAGCACTGGATGTCGAGAGGCTGTGCATGTCAGAGGTGGTTAAGGGCTATTATGTTGATTTATTTTTACTATTTTTCAAGTTGGGATACAGAAGTTCACAAACAAAAGGAGCCTTTTCACATATATTATTCTCTATGGTCTAAAATGCTCCCATACTACAAGATAAAGAATAATGGCACATCACGCACTACAGGATATTAAGATAACTGGCCGAGGTTCCAGAGCAGATTTCCCCTCTGATTCTCAGGGGCCTGAATCTAGGTTTCATTACCCCGAACTTCCTGTCTTTACTTAGTAGCCATTGTGTTATTTGTGGACCTCTCTAACCCATATGACATGACATAGAGTGAAGTCAGAGGAGGATTATCCAAAATATTGGAGTATTCATAGGAACCAAAGTTAGGAAGCCAGATGGATAACAAATCTCTGAGAGAGGACACTCTTGACAGTCTTGATGACCGATAGAAACACAACAATGGCTTGGCGAGAAGAGACAAGTTTTAGATATATTTTTGGCAGGAAAGCTCAGATTTTGTGAGATGATGGGAACCCAACTGTTGCCTTGTTAACAACCTGTACGGCTCATCAGCCTGGGCTCCCTAATGCCTTCAGTATTGAGAATAAACACTTCTGCTAAAGACATCATCTATCTCTAAATAAAAACTTTTTCCTTCACACTGCAAGATTTCCCTCACAGGAGGGAACCTATTTTGGTGGAACATTTGCATGTGGGGAGTATCACTGTCATTACAGTGGCTAATTTCCCTCAAAGAAAATGCACAAAACAGTATGTTCACTTTATTTTAAGAAGACAACTTCATATACTGTCTGTTCACTGTTTGATTCCTACTGCACAGTTGTATCATTTATCAACATTCTTCTATCGATTTGAAACACAGCAGCGGTCTACACTTTCCTCTGGGTTTTGTCCTGGTTGTGACTGCAACTATTTTGCATTCATATAGTGACAGAACTTAGAAATATCCAATTTGAGGTTTGTGTACTGTACATCCATTATTTAGGTTGAAGCTGCAATGGCTTTGTCTGTGCTAAAATTAAATAGTTGACATCAACTGGACTCCACTAGTCAGCATAGTTTCATTCACATGCATAGTTGGAGCCTCATACCCCAAATTCATACACCTCATACACTCAGGATTATTATTTATTTTTTGGACAGCTACGGTGGGGTTTGAAACACATTGGCGTTAGGAAAGGACAAACTAATGAAAGATGATATTGAGTTGTATTAAGTATCCATCCATTATCTAAACTGCTTATCCTTTTGGGGGTTCCAGGGGCAGCTGGAATCGATTTCAGCTTACTTTGGGCTAGAAGCTGGGTTCACCCTGGACAGATCAGTCTTTGGACTGTGAGAGTACTGCCGGAGTAACCAAAGAAAACCCAGGCAGACACGGGGAAAGCATGCAACCACAACACAGAAAGGCACCGGCCAAAGCAGGATTCGAACCAGGAACCCTAGTGCAATGAGGCTACATGCTAACCGCCCTAGAATTTGTTACATATGCAAAGAAATTGATATGTAGTCATTGTTGTTGTATCAACAATTCTACATGAGCAACTGCAGGTGCCCTGCTTTAGCACAATCTTACAGCAGGTGGCTGTTGGCCTTTCATACAAAAGCTATTGTACAGTCGGATGGGTGTTAGTGCCTAAAGCGCTCCGTGTTGCACCTTGGGGGTAAAAGCCAGAGGCTGGAGGTGCTCTGTTGACGACATCAGCTCACTGTGGAGAGGATGGCTGGTTTTGTGTAGGACAGATTTCAGTTTACTATGCGCTCTCCACCCTGCTATTGCCTTCAGGCTGTAGCAGCAAGTTTCTTTTTTTTTTTTTTCTCCAGACCAGTTTTGTTTATTCTGTTTGCCTCCCGTATCTCTACGCTGCCTCCTTTTGCAGTAGTGTGGAGAACATCACACTGGCCACCACTGATTCAATAGTTTTTTAACACGTCTGGAGATTTTGCTCGCATGTTTGAATGGGTACTTGTGAGACTGCACCATGTCTTCCACCTCACTTCAATGCAGAGGGGTGTCTGTATCTTCTCCTGTGTGAAGTCAACTACTCGTTTCTTCACCTCGCCGACCCCAGGATGAAGAGAGAGGCATCAAAAGAGAAGGAACACCATGTGCTATGTGAGAGCTAAAAGACATCCAGAGTCCCCCACCATACCATCGGATACATGTTCTGGTCCTCCCTCTTACAAGAGAAGGAAAAACTGCATCTTATAACTTTTGCACAGATGTGTCCTGAGAACTTCAACAAAACACTTCACTGGAATATCATTGTCTATGAAACATGTGTTCGATGCCTTCATGACCCACAGTGGTACGTTTTACGCTGTAAAGTTATTTTACCATATATCAACAGGGACTTCTAGCTGTATGTTGCTTATTAGACCTTGCCATCACCTGTGTGTTTCGTTGGCAACATTCTGTAGTCATACTATACATGCAGCACTGTATGCTCTGACCCTATCTGCTGGCAGATCCTGCAATGTAATTGTCCAGCCCCAGCAGCCCAGGATGAATCTTGGAGAGTATTTGCTGCAGGAACACCAGCCACTCAGAACCACTGTCCTTCATTTCAGTCTGCTGCCCAGGGGCTTGGATATCTTTGTACGAGCTCGCGCACGCATGCCTACGTCATGTGACTGAACTTACAGTACTCACAAACACGCATGCATGCACACATACGCTCGCTCATTGGTGGATATTTAAGTCAGGAATAGAACTTGGATGTTCTGCGGAAGCAACGAGTTCCGAGGAGACATTTCGAGCTCAGTCTCACCACAAGGTCACAGCCTGCGGGCAGCGGCAGTAGCAGCAATAACGACTCTCCATCTCCCAGCCCCATTTCATTGACTGATGCTTTTTGACATGTCAGAGCAATCGAGCCAGTTAGCCTCTGGGAGGCTTTCAATTAGGACCAGGACTTAATGCAGCAGAGAACTTTGCAAAGCCCGGATACGAGGTTAAGGCCAGACTCAAATCAATAAGGAGAACATGGTTAAAGACGGCCACACTGCACCCTGTGCTGACAGAACAACTCGGAGAAGGGTGTAAGTAGATTGGGCGGGGTTATGCTGCAGTCTTCTGTTTCTAGCAGATTTGTATCTGATGTGTATCTTCGTGAAGCTGAATAGTCCCCAGGTCGTCTTCTGAGAAACAGTTAAACCCTCATAGGCAGTTAGATCATTCTGAATAAAGTGGCAGGCGGAGGCAGACAGGTCTGTGTGACTGCTGGTGTCAAAGATGTGTTTTGAATCTTAAAAAACACACATACTGGAAACTGTTTCATCTGCACCCGTTACCCGTAAAATGCACCACCCACCCACACCCACACCCCCCCCAATATGATAATGAAATAAAGGAGCAGAGCTGTGAGTGACACGGCTGCCGCACTATTTCATGGCCCTCCCGACAGGTCCATTTCCTCGTAGGAGCCATGTGATTTGGCCGAGGCTCCTATATAACTGCCAGCGCCACCTTGCATCGGCCCGACAAACTGGATTTATGGATAAGATGCGTGCACTTATACAAACCCTCAGGGATCAGGCCCAGGCAACAGCAATCAAACAGTCCAGTAGGGGCAGTAGTGGAAAATTTACTCAAGTAATGTACTTAAATACAGTTAAGGTACTTAACTTGAGTATTTCTATTTAATGTGACTTTATGCTTCCACTGTACGATAACAGTGGGAACATTTCTACATTTATTTCACATTGTCAGTCAGTAGTTACTTTTAAAATGAGGATTTTTTTTATACAAGATTCTAAAACACAACATATTTATCTGGTAAATAAAACTGTAGACTTCCAAAGCTCTAAATGTTGGAGCCACTAATTTTTATCACATTATCTGTTTTCATGTTGTCATTCTTACAACTGTTCCTTTGAATCCCTCTAAAACTAAACTCAAACATTATCTGTTGCTGCCCACAATCTCTGAAACAGTCTGTAGTCCCACTACTGATAAATTTAATTTTAAATTCGACCTGTAAATTTTGCTTTCACTCTGCTTGAGTCTATTTTCTATTCTATTATTTTACTATATCTTTTTAACTTATCTCCTTGTACTTGTACACTGTACTGTAGTACTTGTGTTGCCTTCATTTGCCACTATTATAAAGGCACGTTGGCTCAACTGCTGTTGCTTTTAATGTGCTATATAAATAAATCTTGATTTTAAAAGAAAGTTGTTCAGACTAATTCCACCTGCAGCAGCTACATGGTTCTCATACAACGACTCTTCATTAATAATCTAATGATGTCATATATAATCATACATCAGTCAGAGTGACCAAACCAGTTATTTTCCCATTGTATTTTTCTGATTCATATTTATGTACTTTAACTCAAGTTGAAGTTTTTGAAGGTCTTTCAGTTGTAATTATTTGTGCATTTCTGTATTTCTTCCACCACGAATGATGGAGCTTGCAAAGTGAAACATGAACTGAGGAAGATGCATCTATTTGTTTTAAGCTTTGTGATTTTGGATTTTTTTTTTTTTAAATCAAACTGGTAATGATTTTTGTGAGGAACGCAAGTATTGCACATCTTCCACATATTTGCATCAGCTTCAGTGAACTGCACATATCAAAAGCACAAGTTTGGTTAGACTTCATCTCAATTCCTGAGAACATATTACATTGCTAAAAACTTCTCTTCTCTTCTTTCGTTTGTTTTCATCAAAGCAAAGTGAGTGGTATTCTGTGCCAGAAAGAGCCAGTTTGATTGAGCGGTGGAAAAACAACTTTGAGGCGGGCAGGGCCTTGAGGTTGGCTGTATATCATTTTCCCCCTCACAGTGCGAGTGCATCATTGTCTGGGCTGTAGCAGTCAGAAATGACAACAGAGGGTGACACTGGAAGGTCCCAGGGTTCAGCTGCCTGAAAATGTCACTAGGTTGCCTCTGACAGAATGCCACAGAGAGAGGGGGGGGGTATAACAAAACAACAACCTCAGAGTGCTTCAGTTACAGTAGCTCTCACACACACACACACACACACACACACACACACACACACACACACACACACACAATGCTAAGCTATCACCTTGGATTTTGGGTTCAAAGTTCTGGAATAATACAAGATGAGCGATTTTCTGATTAATCAAAAAAATAGACAAACAAATGTATTTTTTTACAATTTACACTCAAAGTGAGTAAAATTAAATAATCACCATCACTAGTCAGAAGTTATTAGGACCCGAACAGTACTTTAAGTTTACGTTTGCTAGAGTTGCGAGTTTATGAGACACGTATTTAAACATATTGAAAAAAAGTCCAACATTTTGCGTGCCGGCATTTCACACACATCTTGAGAAATAACATGATGCGCACAGTCAGCACATCAGTGTTAAAGTGACTAGGAACACTTCCAGGGGGAGGAATTGTGTATATAAACCTCCAGGATTGAACCTTGTAACCCTCCTCCTCCAAGGCAAAAGCACATAAATGTTAAATAACACTCATAAATAAAAATACATATATTTCTTTTCTAGTCTAGTCTGCAGCATCTAAATACACAGCGCTTTGTCTGTCACGCATCATTTACAAGCTGATAGAATAGCTATCAGGGGCTATGTGTTTTGTGTCTTGCCCAAGGACACTTCAAAATGTGGCCTGGAGGAGGAACTGGGGCTCGAGTCATGTCCTTCCAGTTCATGGTGGATCTGCTCTACCTCCTAAAACCACAGTTGCCCATCTCATTAATAGCAACCTTACTCTTTATTCTCCTACCTGATCTCTAACAAGTTACTGCTGGTTAAAACAGTTCCTACTGTTGCGGCTCCACATAAACTAAAAAGGGACCATTTTTAGATACTGCAGGGAGTAAGGAACAGTCGACATGCCTCCGATCGAATCAGCAGGGTAACAAACTTTTCTGTTCCCTGTTGTTTTGCTGAGAACTACCTGCGACGTGTGCAGCATTAAAAATCAGACCACGCTTACTATTACTACCTCTTGATTCTTTAAGTAAAACAACAATAGTTAGCTTGGCTGCACTGTAAACAAACATACCACTCACCTTCAGTTGTATTTCTGACAAAGTAGGCAGTGAAGGGGTAAAGCCACACTTGCTATAACCATGACAACCACAAGCATCACCACTCAGATTGAAATGTTAAGGGTTGAATCCTCAACGGACACAACTCTCGTATTTGCATATCTAACCTACTGTACATACAGACTGAGTGTTTGGAACAAAATGTACTGAGGACGTGACAGTCCCTCTCACAGCAGAGCACATTCCTATGAGTGTGTGAGCTGAAGGGAGTGTGTGTTCTGGCAGGAAGTAAGGTGTGGATTCATCACAGCTTTCAATCCTCTGATATGTGACTGAGGGGAGGAGAGACAAATGTCTCTCCTCATTAGACCTGACCGCCCCCCTCCCCCACTTCTCCTCATCCACTGACAGAGAGACTCGTATCCTACCTCCACCAGTCGGCTCCCTCGCTATGGCATCAGTCCATCCACATTAGAAAGTGTAGCTCTCCCCCTCAAGTCAGAATCGCTGCATCCACTTGATCCAATTGGCCACGCACGTCAGCATCACCTTGTGTGAACAGGGGAGATAGAGAAGAGTGGCTCACTGTCTGAAGTCTGGCCAAGTCCTGCAGCTTTGCTGTCACAACATTAATGTAAAGTACAATTCCTGCGGGAGTCAACTTATTGTTTCCTACTCTACCCATACTGCCAACCTCGTTTGTCTCATCTTTGCAGTTCCTTCTGACTCGCTAAACTAATAAGATGGTAAAGAGCATGAAGGATTAGAGGTACCTGTAGAAAACATTGAAGAAAAATCTGGTGTTTTTACAATGTCTTATTTTTCTTAGTTTTGACCAATATTTTTTGTGTTTATGTTAATGTGACATTTTTATCCAGCCCCATCACGCTGCTCTATGTTTACACAGAAACAGTTTGTGATCATATCAGCTTGTCTTCTATCTTTTCGACGGCCAGTCCCATCGCCCCCAACGCTGCAGCATACGACGCTGAAAAGTAGGCAGCAGGTACATGATGCCATACGTCTATAGTTACATAAAAACATCTCTCTCACAGATGTGGGCAGATGCATAATTACACCCGCACAAAAGCACAGTTAAACACACAGTCCTAAGAGGTTTCCCTGGTAACCAAAGGGAAGTACTTGTATTGAGCGACTCTGTTTTTAGTGTATATGACCAGGGTGAATTTGTACTTTTCATTCAAAACTCAACCACACATTATAATGGAAACATTTGGGAGAGAATAACAGTGAAAATCCTCCAAGACTGTTAAAACACCGAGATCATTCCTCGAACAGCTTGGATTGCTTCTTTTATGGATTACTGAGTCTGTGATAACAGTGCTTCCACAGATGTTATCATCGCACTGCATTGCTAAGCAGATGACTGTTACAGCATGTGCAGAGTTTTTGGATATCCATTTCCATAAAGGCGTATTACAGCGAGAGTGTTGAACAATCATTTGCGCCCAAAAAGTGGTGCGGTGTTAATTAGAGGAGCTGTTGTTATCCTCCAGTACCTCTGAAGTGATTAGTAATATGTGCCAATACGACTTCCTGTCAGAAAACTTGACATGATCATGTGACGGTTGCTAAATCATTAGCTACGAAGCTTGTGTCAAAGTGAGTGTGAGGTTGAAAGGAAATGAAGATTAGCATAGCACGGATTTAGCGCAGGTTAATTAAAGAGGTTTCAAATGAGGCCCGAATGTATGTCCAATTAGTGGAGCGTTAATTTTACGGATGCAATTTCCCCCCCATCACAGTTTTCCAAATGCGGCAGCTGAGCAGCAGTCATGAGCTGTCAATTCAATCAGAAGCTCTCAGTCAGTGTGTCTCACTCCTGAAGGAACGCCTCCTGGGGGAAGAGGAAATGAGGAATAAGTTCTGATATTGTCAGTATGAGCGTTAAAGATAGCTTTACCCCAGAGTTGAGTACTCTTTAAAAAAAGATAAAAAATATATATGCAATAAACAGCTGTATGTATCAAAGTCAGAAAATGTTATGGACGTCATTGAGTTCTTGCATAATCACTGCTCGTGCATTATGCATTCAGGATCTTCAGCTCATAAACGATGCTCTTTCATGAGACTGCCCTCCACAAACAAACGGGATATTCAATCACTTCCTCAACAGCAGGTATTCCCCGCATCGAGCCACTGCTTGCTCTGTTAGCTCGACATGCATTCATCAAGACATGCATAACAATGGACACACAAACACTGGAGAATTGATTGTTTTTCCCTCTCCAGAAAAATGTGCTTGCATCATTTCATTTGAAGTTATTTTTAATGTTGATGACAGTGAAATTGGAAAAGAAATGTTTATCATTTGAAAGAATTATGGGCAGTTTCTTAACCCTGTGACTAGTGAGCATTAAAGTTTACAGTCCTGATAATACTGCTTTTCATATTCACAACCACCCACAAGAGGAATAAAATGATGTACGTATGTATATTTAATTTCTGTTATTTACTGTTGTGTACCACTTTGTATTTGAACTATTTGTTGTCTTGTTGGGCAGCACTTTGTACTTTGTGCTGAAAAGTGTGCCTATTTTATACTTTCAAGTGTTTTCTTATCTACCTGATTCTGCTGCTCTAACAAATTAATTTTCCCCGGCGTGGGATCAATTCAGTTTTATCTTATCTCATCTGATCAAGCTCATCATGTCTGTAGACGTAGAGTCATGGTAAGAAGTAAGACTGACAGTGTATGATGAAAAGCAAATTACATATCTTATGTGAGGAAAAAACTAAAAACATGCACGTTTTTAAAATGGAAGAACCAGTGAGAAGTGGCTTTGTACAGAGAAGGAGTGCAGCGCTGGGAGTTGCAGTCACTCCAGTAGTGTGCCTCTCCTTGGGGTGAATGTCTTGATCAGTGAGAGGGGAGGAACAGGAGGCTGGGAAAACAGCTTGTAGAGCCAGTATAATCAGCTCCGGCTTTGGCAGAGAGTGGCATCGCTTTATTACTCGTCTACGTGAATGTATAATTGAGCGCGACAATTCATCCACCGGTGAGCTACACTGTACGCTGAACACTGGCAAGACGCAGATGAACTGATTTGGACTGATATCTCGACAACTGCCGGTGAAGTGACTGGCATGGCTCAGGATAATGGGATTCTTACAGCGTTACAGGCATGTTGGAGAAAGAGAAGAGTTCAGAGTTCAGCTAAAGCTTCTAGTAGAACGTTTTATCAGATCAAGATTCATCTCTAACAAAGTGATGAACATGTTTTTGAAGTTACTTTATCTTGGAGGTCTGGCACAAAACGTCCTACGGTGTTAAACACGTCTAGATGTAAATAACAGGAAATAAAAGCTGAGATTCTGAACTCGTTTCATATTCATCTTTTTAACTTAAAACCAAATGTCTACAAGTGTTTAACAAAAACAAAGAAATCGGTCTTGCTGTTCCAATTGTTTTTGAGGAATTGCATATTTTCAATCATCCTGGAAATGGTGGATAATATTGCGCGTGGATTCCCAGGGGATGGCAATAAATGAACAGTTAGATCAAACATTTTCTGCACTCTCAATTAGAAGCCAGTCCACTCGAGTACACTTGATCTCTAAAGTAAAAAGCCACGTGTGGCAATTATTTCGGATTGAGTTTATTTTATGAAAACAAGGCCCGGAGGATAGGAGGAAAATCAGCATACTGGTGTTAATGCTCGTACTTATTTCTGGATGTCAAATATTAAAATCATTAAACCAAAGCTTTAAGGTGCAGTTTGACATTAAGCAATATACCTCAAGCTCATTACGGGTAAACTGTATGAGACTGGTGGCTGACTTGTGGCTAACACAAACTGACATTAGTGTTCGCAGTTTCAACTGATGCATGAAGAAAAAGTACCAGTACCACAGGATACCTTACCCTCATCATAAACACAGAGCACCTCAACATTATGGAAAGAGGAACAGAAGGGGGTTTCATTTCCACGGTGCTTTCTGCATCATTAACGATGGCTGTGATTAATGGTTTACATCCAGCCAAAGCCCCACCTGTGAGGATCGCCATAAACATCATTTGTCGGCCCACATCCGACACAAATACGAAGAAGGAAAGTCAAGGCGCGCGGGGATCATTTTGCCTTGCATCTGTGCTACAGGCACCACTGGTGTAAATATGTGACTTTCTAATCAGCAATTCTGGTGCCAGTGTGGACGTGGTACACTGTGGGCATGTTCGATTGGGGAAATAGCCTTGCATAAGTTCTCCCGTTTTCCGCTGACCTCTTTGCTGTTTGCAACCCACCCATGTAATCCATCATTGAGACATTAATTATGTACTAAGCTCTTCCAGGACAAAGACTCTAATGAAGGGCCTGTCAACGCAGGCCTTTGCCCCCCAAAACAGTAATGGAGGGACTTTCATGCTGAGCCCCCACTTTGGATCTTATCTTAAAGATGAAACTGAAAACAGTTCAACTGCATTTTCAGTTCTTGCATTGTGGTTGTGCTGGCTCAGTGCAAACCTGGAAATGCAAACTGTAATGAATACACATGGGCCACTGAGGGTTGAGCACCTAAGCAGCAATGCTACCAGACTTCATTTACGATCTTGAGGCAGTTTGTTGGCACATCAAAACTGTGTGAACCAGTGAGGAGTACAGCTGGTGTTTACCATAATACCCCTCTTTCATTACTTCTCATCTTTTTGCCGTCCACTGTGTACAAATGAAAGTCAATCTGAAACATATTTTCAGAACTGAACCAAAACAATGTTCCATATCGTAGCATGGAATGACATAGTAAGATAAAAAACTATTTTACAAAGGTCTCTGGTAATTATCCTTGATGCAGATACCAATGAAACAGTCCAATGAAATTAAGGATTTGCAGATTTACATGGTCAAAGCCTTGGGTGTGACTCAATACTACGGTAAGTAGTTTCTTACAAACCAAGAGGTTTACTGGAAATCAGCACAGTTAAGACAATCCATCTACTAAAGCAATGATGATTACGATACAAAATGGAAAGAACTAGCACTGAGTCAACTGGATACCCCCATTCATTACATGGTAGGTCATAAAACGTTATGATTATGCATTCAGATAAATTAAGTTATTGGAAAATGGTACAAATCTAAAACCGGATAAAATGCATGGCTGTTGAGAAGAGTAGCACATAATAGAAACTTTAAACCTGGGACTACTGGGAACCCTCAACACAAAGCTAACAGCTGATAACGTATGAGCTGTGTTGTTTTACCCCAGGTGACTTGTCTGTTCAGGGCTCCAGTGGATTTGTGTTCCACAAAAACAAAACATTATAAAATCAAAGCACTAAAAATATAATTTTTTCATGAGGAACCTGATCCAACATGTCATGTGTGTACAGGAAACATAAAGCTAAAGCCAGCAGGTCATTAGCTGAGCTTAGCAGAAGCAAGTGGAGCCCCAATTAGCTAGCTTGACTCTTGTCGAGGTTCAAAACTAGAATTACATTCAATAGAGCACAAACCTTGGCCAAGACCCAACAGCCCCTTCAAATTAAAACAAGCCTTATAGTTTATAATCCTACATCCCCCGTGACCCACATTTAAATCCACTGAATCCAGATTTTCATCTGGACCTGCATAAAATTGTAAACACTCAATATCAACCCTTAAATATGTCTGAATTTTTTAATCAAGATTCATACTTAATTATCTGACAAATAAGTAAACTGTTGAAAGAGGCCCTGTCCTTGTGTAACCTTGTTCACAAACAAAAAAACCAACCAAAAAAGAAACAGATGGGTAAAAACAGAACCTCATTGGCTTATATCTCAGCATCTTTAATTCAATGTTGAGGCTCCTTTTTAATCCGTTCAAAAAAAGCCCTGTAAAAATAGGTGGTTTTACAGGGTGGCAGACAACGTGTTTGAATATTTCTTTGCTAATTTTGGTTTATTGTTTATTGGCACATGGTTCTCGCATCAATTTCCAATGTTCATGCTCAAATTACAGCAAAACATCAGAGCGTTGGTGGGGTCGTTTCACCTGGGAATTTACTTCCTTGTGTCTTGTGTGATCTATAATTATGTGCCCCAGACAGACATGACAAGTCAGCCAGACAAAGCACCTCCCTGACAAACAGCCAAGCTGAGACAGAAGTGAGTAGGCGGCGTGATGGATTTGAAAACGACTGCTGCAGCTGGACACCTCGCAGCAGCTCGGTCCCTCACTGAGCCCCGAGCCTCAGAGGCACGGAGGGATGGTTCAAGGTGTGAAACCCGAGCCATAGCGGAGCTGAGTGGGCTTTTGTTTCACGGCTAATTACCGCTGACTCCGAGACTCTCATTGCCTCCACCACACACCCCCCCTTCCCTTGCTTTGTCTTCCCTCCATCACTCCCTCTGTCTGCACTGTCTTGCTGTTCACCAGTGGAAAAGGTATTACTAATGACAGAAGAAGGTTACCCAATTTATCTTCGGGCAAAACCTTTCAGAGCTCGCTCTCCTTGCGTCCCCGCAGAGCGCGGTTTGCCAGAGGAAAAAATAAAACCTACACACACCAAACAACAACAGCTGCAACTTGGGATTTAGCTGATCCCAATCTGACTTTGGTTTTAAGTACTGCAATTATTTTGGATTTCTTTTTTGGGGGGGCTGTGTAAACAGCCACAACCTCAAGGTGATCATCATCCATATTCGGTTTAAATTCTGTACAAGGATTCTAAATGCTATAGGCCAATAAAATCCCATCTTCTGGAAACCCTGTTATGATTATTCTTTAAAAGGTAGATATCGGATGCAGGTGGTTTACTTTTCATGATGCAGATGGTGTGACAGCAGCTTGAAGAGAGCTTTGTTAGTTTTAAGCCTCTGATGCAGTTTGATTTGAAAAAGTCCTTTAGGCATAAATACGAATCGGCAGTCGGAAAATAGAAAAATTCTTGGTGCATACCGTTTTAGATGTTATCTGACATTAATGAAAGCACATTTTGGTTGTAGCCAAGTAGGGAAAGCTGTAAAAAAGGATTCGTCTTCAGCGGTTCTGCAGAATGACACCTGACATCTGATAATCTGTTAATGGCCGTCAGTAAATACAGGCTGTCATGGTAAATGTAGAAGAGTAGAGACAATCGTTGAATCCAGGTAAAAGCCATTGTTTCCTGTTGGTTTCACTGCCAGTGACAGCATGTGAATAAAAAAGCAGCCAATCAGTTGCAAAATAATTTTTAAGACTTGATACAAGTGAGATGTTGATCCTTAAAACCAAGGGCTACATTTTAAGATATTTTGAGGGATGACTAAGATTTGAAGCAAACAAACTTTGGTCCACGAACACTTCTGAAGCCCAATTATAATCAAACTGTACAAAATAAGAATTGTTTCTAATTTCTTGCTTTAGCTATTTCTTGGATAATAAATTCCACAGGGATTTCTGGAGTATGAATTAAATAAACTGGACACCGTATTTTATTCTGCATTCATGTGAATAATCTGAAAAATGTGTTCCCGACTGGGACAATTCTTGTATGAACATAGACTCAGGAAGACAGCGAAAATGGTTTTCAAATCAGTTGCTGACGACATCACTCATAAACAGATTACCATAATTTTACAATCAGCTCTAAATAGTTACTTTTAATGTGAGCGTGTTAATTATTAGACTTTTTTTTGACAATTGCAAACTGTATCTCTTAGGAGTGACTAACACCAGACCTTTTTGGCAATATTTAGACTTTGTTCTCTTTCTCTTTGCCTTTATTATCATTCAAATACTAACAGATAAAAATACATAAAAACTGAACTATTTA
This sequence comes from Verasper variegatus, assembly GCA_026259375.1. NCBI lineage: Eukaryota > Metazoa > Chordata > Actinopteri > Pleuronectiformes > Pleuronectidae > Verasper > Verasper variegatus. The sequence continues at coordinate 9,347,007 of CM048058.1, read as the reverse complement.
GAACTTCGCATATCCATAATTTATTTTTATAGAATAAAATAAGTGATATGAGACATCGTTAGGAAGACAAGAAAAAAAAGACACTAATGCAGTAATAGGGTGAAGGAGAGAAGAAGGAAACAAGGAGAATGTGACTGACATGCCAATACTAAATAAATGAGGAGCAGGATGTCCACAATTGTTAACGGCTAAACCCTGATTAAACAGTTATTAATCAGCAGAGGCCGAAAGAGTCACTCCAACATTCGTTCAGGTTTTATCGGCCCTGCAAAGGCCAAATATGTACAACCACTAACAAAGTCGGATTAAAACAGAGGCCAACAGAGTGGTAATGGTGTTAGGGATTATTTTAACGTGCATGTCCAAGGTCCTGACAGGGACCAAGCCAGGGATATTAAGTTTTACCAGTTCGTGTTCTAAAAGGAAACCGTTTCCCACATTGAGGATGTTACAAAAACACAGGGATATTGGATTTTAAAGGCAGCCAACTCAATTCAATTTATTCATGTAGCGCCAAATCACAACTTGCATTGTTTCAAGGCACTCCACAAAGTAAGATCAGGACCTTACAACACAAGAGAGAAAAGCAACATTTCCATGCAGCGCCAGTCACCACCTCCTCCATCATCCCTGGGAGTGTCCTGCTTCATGTCTGCCGCCCCGACATCCTGATTATAGAAATGCCAACTATCCAGTGTCGCAATTTATCACAACGCTCTCCGTGTTCTCTGTGTTGACTGTGCCTCCTCTGTTACAGCACCGGGGCAAGCTGTCAGTTTGAAACCCAATTCCTGTTTTGACCTTTCTGATATGCATCCCATTAATTTCCCCGCTTGTGTAGCGTTTTTGAAGGTACACAAAAAAGCTGCCAATTACCTCTGCTGTGCACACAAAGGCAGACAGAGAATGGAGTGATAGATTTACAGCAGCAATTCCTCTTCAGCTGAAAATGGCGATTGAGTGATGTGGCAAAGAACAGAGGCTGCAAACTGTGGCGTTGGTGGTGATGTCACTGTAAAGTGCATGAATAACTGCTACATGTGGGAATAAACATGCTCCACTCAGTGTTGGTGGTTTTACAAGGGACTGTCCATAAAAAATATACTGACTGAAATTAATTTATGTAAATGATGAGCGAAGGCAAGGTTTAGGGTCCCTCGACACGGCGTTGCATTCATTTCTTTCATACGCTTTGGAGTAATTGTGAACTCTAAATCTATGATGGCTTGTGCTGACTGCAAAACCCACAGCGGTGCTTGACATTTATGGAGGTTCAGCTCCTGTGCTATGGTAAAGACATGTGGAGGAGAGGAGTTAATTCTGACCTGCCGCAGATGGAAAAAGATTAGTCTTGAGTGCATGAAATGTACAGAAAATTACAGGTCTGGAATGTACAAGCATATGAAACTGAAGGAGCGTTTGATTAGAGGCTTTGCTATTGATTAAACTGGGCAAAGGTGGGGGTTTTCATGAGCTGCTCGGGTTTTTGTGGAGCAGTTTATTTTCCAGCTGGCAGCGGGCAGAGAGAATCCATCCTGCAGAAAAATGAAGCTGTTGGATTAGGAAATTTAAGATAAGAGGGGAAACCGTTAGGAAGACGGGAGGGACGGGGCATGGAATGGAGACGGACATATATAGATTGTTTTTTTTTTCTTGAATTGATGGAGCTCCAGAGTTGGTTCTATTTTAAATTGACAGCCCAGTACAGGGATAAAGACATGCAGTGGGGAGCGGGAGAACCAACAGTATGTAAAAAGTGAAAACTGGAAGATTGAGAAGCTGAGGGAAGAAGGAGCAGGCCGCCAAGATGAAAACAACGGAGGGTGCAAGAGATCAGCATATAGCAGACTACAAGACTGTGTGTGTGTGTGTGTGTGTGTGTGTGTGTGTGTGTGTGTGTGTGTGTGTGTGTGTGTGTGTGTGTGTGTGTGTGTTTTGGGCAGAGTGGGGGGATATGATCATCTTGGCAGAGCGGTCTCAGCAGCTGTCGCATATGCGAGCAGAAGCAGCAGCATCAGCAGCAGTGGCTGCAGCATCTGTCTCTGCTGCCGTGCCCTTTAGTCAGCCGTAGATTACAAGAGGTCCGCCGATAAGTGTCCCACTGATAAACCCAGATCTGATCTGTATTCAAAAACAAACGCTGCCTTTTAAACAGGGTCGGCTTACTGTGGTGGGCTGATGCTGCAGTCCTGTCTATGACATGAAACCTCCTTTAAATTCTGCCTGATTTACTGGATTTGTATACGAGTCTTAAATAAAATTGGTAATTTGTGGATTGGAACTACGTTGAATTACTAGAAACACAAAGTATACAGTAATCAAGTTTCTTGTGAGAGTCAAAAACATAGAGAAGCATTTAGAGCCAGCTATAGACTCACAGTTACTGACGTGACTGCTAAAAAACTAAGCTAAAAAAGAGGTAAAGAAAGGAGAATAGAGGCTACATAAGATGAAAGCCTAAATTCAGTCATCGATGCCATGACTCCTACGTGACTCATATGTTGGCAAAGTTTGTATAAGGGCAGAAACAAATGTAAAAGTATAACTCTGCTCAACTACAGCTCCTGACTCACATGCTGTGTCTCACTCTGGGTACAACCACACTCATTCACATTCACAATGACAACTTACAGTGCGCTAGAAGTGCACTAAAAATAGTCAACAGTTGAGTGCAAAATAATGGACATGTAGCAGAGGGGGAGGGACCACGGATGCATTTCTGAAAACAGTGGCCGCTGAAAGAGGAATCAGAATTCGATAGCAACCATTTCCCGTCGCGTGCATGCATGAATGAATGTACATGTGAGAGGATTTTTGGATTCAGCCTTTGTTGATGGGATAATGAAGTATCAAGGAAGGAGAGAGAGCTGGGAAGTGCATGCAGCAAAGGGCCAGGTCAGAACCTCGGGCGGCTGCTAGAGGTCTAAGTTCATTTATGAGTGAGCAAAGCAGCCAAGACATATGTTGGTGGATGACGATTGTGGTCAAATGATGCTATTGTCATTTCCATTGAGTTAATAACAGCCACAGTTGATCTGGGAAATCAGCCGGTTACAATTCAAGCTCTGCGCCAGTGAGTATACCGTGTTTAGAGTGTACTACTTGTGTGTGAGTACTCGATTTGAGACGAGGCATCCATTGTGATGAAGAATACTATTTTTAAAAGGGAAGAACACAAGGGAAACTTTAAGATGAGAAGAGTTTAGTGTGCTAGATTTTGAGAACAATGTGTGCCTGGGTTTTTGATTATTCACAAATACAGTGAATACACACACTCACACACACACACTTGCACTGATACTGTCACATTACGAATGCAGCTCTTGACAAGGTCACAAATGCTTTTCAAACTCACAGGCTGTCACTCGAAACACAACTTCAAGTGAACCTATTGTTCTCATAATTCTAACATATCATTGTAATAATATGAGAAGACTGTGTATTTTTAGTAGTTAGAGGTATTTTAGCAAAAATAACACATACAGATAAACCAGTCAGTCCTTTTGAGACCTTCTCACTGGTACTTCCTGGCTGTGGCCCTTGCTCGCTTTCTCAATTTGCATAAATATGAGAGTTTATAATGTCAGTGTGAAATGAAGCCACCTGATGAACTCATCCTGGGTTAGCAACCAGTCCACTGATTTTATGAGTCTGCCAGTTGGAGGTTAGACATGTGAAACACGTCACCAACTGCATCTGCAAGAAATACAAGCTGCCTATGTTTCCCACAGATATTTAAATATGCATGTGTAGCAAATGTGTAGGCGTGTTTGCAGACACAAAATAATCACACTTGCACACATTCTCTACAAACACACATGTCAGATAAATAAACATTAAATCTGTATATTCATGATCAGAGCGTCAGGCAAAACTGTAAATTTGAGCATTTATTGATGTTCTTTGCTAAAACTCGAGGGACAGAGCATGCTACTTACCAAAATGTTGATTTCTTTTACCATTAATACTATCTGGAACTTGCAAAGCTTAATTAAACAGTGTAATTCCTCTTTGCTCTGTCGTTTAAACAGCTTCATGTGTTAATCCATGTCTAAACCACAGGATGTGGGCAGTATGTACAAACCACCCACTGGCAAAACACTGCACTTTAGCTCTTCCTGTTGTCCCTTTCCGCTCTCTTTGCTTTCATTTTTTAAGTTCCTGTCTTTATCGGCTCCCCAAGCAGGGGTGGAAGTTGGTCGGGACTCACCCGAGAGGAGTTACAGCAGTAGAATTTGAGCAGGAACGGAGCCCAGTTCAGGGACTCGCTCAGTGAAGGGATTTGAGCCTCTCAGGCAGCGCTAACTCACAGGTGAGGATTATGGTCATTGTTAGGGCGTTTGGGTCTGCCAATCTCAGTACGAGGGTGGGAGGAAGTGCTGCCTGGGAGTCTCAGCTCATGTCAGTGAGCACATTTTATGGACTTTCACCTTTATTTAATACTGATGGAAGCAAAGCTGGGTTAGCCTGTCTGAAAGTGTCAGTAAATGCAAGTCGATGACTGTTCCAGCTAAAAGTCCTGACAGTGTAGTATATTTCGCCTTGACAGCTAACTCACAGGCCAATTAAAATTGCTTATGTTAACTAAATGATGTCTAATGAGATACTCCACACAAGTGTGCAGCTTAAAGGGATAGTGTAGATTATTTTAAGTGAGGTCCCAAGAGTTAATTATCCAGTCAGTTTATTCAATTTAACACAATTTTCTCAAGGCATTCTTGAGATATTGTTTTCACAAGGCAAAACATGTGATTTGAAAGGTCAGCAAGACATGGACCTTTAACCTTTAACCACCAAGGTCTAATCAGGTCATCTTTGAGTTGAACTGAACGTTCATCACATTTAAAGAAGAATGGGACGGAAAAACAGAGGACAACCTGAAAACAAAATGCCTTTGACCACGGGATACATTCACAAGAACATGACCTTTACCTTTGACTAGAACACGCAACCTGCATAACTCCTGGAAAACCCTTCCTCCAGGTGCCATGCAGGCAGACGACCAGTCACAGTCTCACAGTCCTGAGCACAGTGCTATGACAGACAGCTGGGCTACAGACAGAATCGAACCCGAAGTGTGGTGTTGACATGGATGAAGGGTCGTGTTTCTTCAAAAGGGAGTGCAACGATTTTCAAATCTTGCTCCATGCTTTCACACAGAAGACTTCCAGTCCACCCACCAACACACAAGCACACACACAATTACTGGTCTGATGTGCACGATGGTGTGCTGGAGGTAGGGAGTACAACATCACACAAAACATCAAGACAGAATGTGATGCAGTCTGGCCATTGAAAGGTACGGCACTGAGACAGAGTGACAGCTGCTCCTGTGACAAAGTGTGAGCACCGTGTTCGGCTGGCAGTGGAGCATCCACTAGCAAGGTGCAGAAAAAAAAAAGACAAGACAAGCAGAGACAAACTGCAGAAAAGGAGGTGTGGAAAGTAAAGAAATGCTGGCTGCTTTACGACTGCTCGCAGCTCCGAGGGACGGCTGCTGCGTTTGATCTCACAAGGAACCTCACGCAGGAAAGATAACTCCGCAGCACATCTCAGTAGGGCTCTCCTCGCTCCTACAACCACTGTGCACTTCTCTCAACTGAGGGCGAGAGGGACTGACACAGACAGGAGCGAGGGAGATGAAGATGTGGAGAAGATGAACAAATGGGGGAAGTGTGATTATAAACACTTCTGCTCTTGTTTTTTTTGTTCCACTCTCCCAGCTTCCTTGTTGGGTGGGGGGTAAACAACGTGGATTCCTCTGAGGGAATGTGTGAACAGTCCTTTCAGTCCGTCTATATCCGTCATGCACATGAACATAGAGAGAAAAAGAGAAGAGGGCCCTCCCCTTCTCCTGCCATTCTCTTTAAGCCCAGAGGTCTATTTGTGCTGACTTCTTAAAACGGCTTCAGGGTGTCACTTAAACACAGAGGATGAGCCTAATTGCATTTAGCAAAGTGGCAGATCTGTACAAGCGAGAATGGATTGAACGTTTTTTTTTTCTTTTTTTCTTTATTGTTTTACTCAATCGCTCCTGTAATGCACCTCCATCGCTTTGCAAAGCTCTTGTCACTTTGTGTGCTTTCAACGTTTCCCTTAATTTAGGGTTGGTTTAACACTTATCATATTGACTAGCAAACGCTGACACTTAAACAATCCTCGGAGGCCATTAAGGGAGCACAGTAAACTCTCTGAACTCTGCAAATTAGCAGTTAGCAACAGCATTTTCGCATTTTCTATCTAATGACTTGGACCTTCATTCATTTCACAGCGAGAGGTAAATCATTATGTCTCCCTAATGTCTTCGCTTCCACAACCGCAGCGTGGGTTTGTATGCAGAGCAGCAGACGCCTGCTCACGTGAGTCTTGTTTAGTGCTTTTCATCACGGAAATCGATGCACTTGATGGTCATAAACTGTGTTTGATGATCATATAATTCCATCTCTATAGCTACTCAAATCAAATCTAGTGAACTCTCAGACTGAGGCTCTTTGTTCTAATAGTTCAATATCAAATGTATGGCTTTGGTGGCCCAGACTATCGATCAGCGATTTACAATATATTGAGAGGTTGTGTCCAATAAGACACGGTACACACTTCATTACATGGCAAAGGCTGTTTGTGTCCATTTACTCTAATTACTACAATCTAAATCAATTGGTGCTTGTGGATGTAGTAAAAAAGCTACTATCTGTAATTGAATGGCATGAAATACAAATGAATGTGCTCTCTCTATGAGAAGTTTAGAGGTCAACTGACAACTGTGACATTTCAAATACTTAAAACTAAAAATAAAGAATTGGAACAGAGCTTTTCTCGATATTATGTCATGTGGCTGACTTTGTAGGTTTAGCGAGGGATGGGACTTCAGATATTTCCATAAGTACCAGACTACTGTGGGTTAAATGTCACTGCCTTACACGAGGTATGTCAATGAGTGAGTCAGCTGTCTGTTGTGAGCTCAGACATGTCAGTAATAACAGCAGGACAGAGAAGTTTCTAGACAGCTGAGATTAAAATGGAAAACATGACTTCACTAAAGAGCATTAGCGAGTTTCACGAAAACAAAACGAAAGCTGTGTCCCAATCCAGGTTCTTTATCCTTGGGAAACCTCAGTATACGAAGGCGTGGTCATTCTTTACTTTTCTATAATGAGAAGAGGAAACAATCACTTGAATAATGTGTTTGTATCCCATATAAAGACTTAACAAATATCTTCCTCCTCTTCCTGACATTATAGACCTGGGATTCCTCATCCATCCCGGCCTCACCCCTCCCTCACTAATGAGTTCCCCACCCCAGCTCACTTGCATAGCCAGCTGCTTCTCATGAGCAATTACTCTCTCTCTCTCTCTCTCTCTCTCTCTCTCTCTCTCTCTCTCTCTCTCTCTCTCTCTCTCTCTCTCTCTCTCTATATATATATATATACACACACACACACACACAGGACAGATGTTTTAAAGACCATCTGCCATCTTCAGCCCTCTGGATTCATTTCCTGCTCTGGCTACTTTCTCATTTACGACTGCAATCACTCATTTTTTTTTACTTACAATAACGGTTTCCGGCTCACCTGCTCTGCCTCCTGAAAACCAGCACTATGATTCAGAGTCCTCGTCCTGTCTACCTCCCACTACCTCCCCTCCTGGGTGACCTTTCAATAGTGAGCCGTGGCGGCCTCCATCTTGGAGGGTGTCATGCCTCCTTGTGAGGGCGATAATGACTGTTATCATGGATGTAAGGAGGCACAGGCAGACGGCGATCATGAATGTGAGGAGGCAGAGGCATACGGTGCGTATATATTATGAAGCCATGCAGGTAAAAGGGGAGGGACAGGGGATGATGAGGAGCAGCATGCATTAGCAGCTCAGGAGAGGGCGTTACAGTTTAATATAACTGTCAGCATGTGGTATTTTAAAAGCTTCTTGGTGCCTGCAAGTTATCGACAGATGTTTCTACATACAATGAGAAGCAGTAAAGTTTCTACCTGATTTCTCCTCTGTGCTTTTAAAGGATATTGAGTGATTTCCATTACTTAAAGAGTTAATGCACACTTACATTAGTTTTTTGAGTTGTAAACTTAATAATTAAAACTGTTCTTTGATCAAATAAACAAAACATTAATGATGGTTTATTAGCACATTTTATTACAAGAATTTATGAAAAAAAGAAATCTACATTTATGGGCTGAACCTGGCTCATAACGCCTCCTAGTGTTTCAAACCGTCTTGCTCCTTGCAGGGCCAATGTTTACGTAGAGTCAACCATTTGGGATGCCTCCACATCATGACATTTATACATATTTGAAAAGCTTAGCTTCTCAAAAAGTGCCCCCCCCCCCTCCCCTGCCACCAGCAACCGCTCATGAGTATGAATCTCATTTTAAAATCTGTGCTAAGACTAAACCGCTAAACCACCGCATTGTGTACCATTCAGAGACGTGCCCCGTCCCTTAGCTGTCTCTCACTAGCTAAAACAACTGCGTATGCCAGTGGTTTGAAAAGCTCAGGACCGCCGCGTGCTTCAGACACGGTTGAGCCACGGGTGCTTCCGCAGCGGGTGTTCGTGCTGGCAGTTCCAAACGCCTCGGGACAAGCATACTGTAGTTTTAGAAAGCTAGCTGGTGTATGTTGTATGTGGGGGGAGTAGATGGTAGGCGCATCTTGGCCCGGGCTCCCAGTACCTGCATACTGATGGCATTTTTTTAAATTTCAAGATTCAAACACTTAAGGTTGAAAGGTTGACTGCAACAACATGAAATCCATAAGTGTGGGGTGTGAACAAAGTGAAGAAACTCTATCCATTATTCAAGTCAGTGCATTCCCCGTGAACCACCTCAGTCTGCAGCTCTGTCCTGGCATGTCTTGAATGTCAAATCCATTCATTGCTCTTAGATCATTAGAGTGGACCTGCAAGCTCATGTGACTGACAGTCTTGCACGTATAATTATAACAAAGAATTACTGCTCACTCATCCCTGAATCAATACCCTTCCCCTCTTGAAAACACATTCATCTCTGTAAAAAGCAATTAAACACTGACAAATCAAAGGGTGCACTCTATGATAGTGAGAGGTCAAACACTGAGCGACATGAAAGATTAAATGTATCAATAATGCATTCGGGCAGAATGAATCAGTGGGGGCACCTAAATGAGGCGTCACTGCCTCGTCACATTGGGGAACAGGTGTGCTGCCGCAGAAGCTCCTGTTCCGCCACATAAGGCGTGTATATGTGGCATGTCAGATGAGCAGGTGTTGTGTATAATTCATCTTTGTTCCATATTTCATGTACAGGAGCAGGAGAGTGGGTTTTGGAGTCTGCTGGGGGGGGCCTTTCTGGGAAAAAAAAACGCCGGCAGCCTTCTGGCTCAGTGTGGTACACCTCTTCAGGAGATCTCTCAATGGGATACGGTGTGTGTGTGTTTGTGTGTGTTTCTTTGTTTTAGCCTTGTGAATATGTGCATGTATGGGCATTCATGTAGCTCCGCATAATGTTAACTAGCAATCAAGCAATGGTCGGGTATTCATGCCGGGTATTTATTGACACAAAAACCCGCAAACTGGAATCTGCTCGTGAATAAAAGACGGACCTCTCCATTAATTAAACCTCAAATGCATTTTTAATCCTATCTCAGAGGAACTGCAAAAGCCCCAAAAACTAAAAAGATGAACATGAAGTAGAATTCTGGATTAATCCACAAAGGCAAGGTAATGTACGTGAACGCACTGTCAAACCCGGTTTTCACTTGATTTTACTTTCAAACGTGATAACCCTGCACCCTAAAAAAAAGCACTACAGTACGGTTTTAAAATATACATTTTGCACAAGTGAGACAAACGCCTCACTTTATTTGAATCGTAGTGGATTGTATCACAGCTTTGTGAGGAAAAAGGGATTCAACTGCACCACTTAAAGTAAAAAAAAGTACAGAATCAAGGCCTCTTCTACATGAAATTGGCAGTTCCCCCTTCAACAACAATACAAAGGAGTAGGTGATCTGTTGCTCAGATGCCTGGAAGGAATTTGCTTCAAAACCTTTTTCAACTTTGCCTGTAATTCATGTGCTGTAGAGCTCACATCAGGTTTCTTCCATTGCTGTCAGTGGGGTGTTTTTTCTTTTCTTTTTTTGAGCAAAGGTCTGGCACTGGGACAGATAGAATTCAGTAATAACACAGTGGTTGAATAGATTTTTCATTCGTGTCAGAGGACTGCTGAAGCAGGATTTTTGAGGTTAAGTAGGTTACGGTGGAATTGAATAGGACATTAAAAATGACTGGGTTAAAATGAATACTTTTTGTTTTTACTTCTCTGAAGAAGATTGTTTGAGTGTGACTTAACATTTTTAGCAACAGCTTGGAGAAAAATAATTATAGGTAAAGTGAAAGGTGTTGCGATAATTATCAACAGTCTTTGCAGTTTCAGCTCTACTGAGCTTTTAAGCTTCTGTCGCCGTTTTGGCTCAATGGTCTGCTACTGTTTAGTTTCACAATCTCTGTTCACATCAGCATCACTGAGGCTCCAGCGACAGCAGTGAAAAAAGCCTCTATAAAACACCTGCATAGCACCATAAGGCAAAATCAGCTGTAGTGACAAGTTTACTTTATAAGGTGATAATATAAATGCATATATATGTTAATGCTGGTTTACATGTTCCAAACTTCACATGTCGAGCATGCATGTTACTTTCCCTGTTTCACTGAAGCTGATATTGGGGCAAAATTTCAGACTTTATTGAAAACCTGGCTTGGGTAAAAGTAATATCTGGAAATAGAATAGCAGTGGTTGATTGCTACTGATTCAGACAATGTAATGAGGGTTGTGATGCCAATTTTATTACCTCCACCAAGGAGGTTTTTTTATCACTGCTGTTTGCAGGAATATGCTAAAACTGAACATATTTTATTGATATTGGAAGGTTGGGATGGGGGCCGAACAACAACTCAGGGAGTTTTGAAGCTGATTCAATTAAAGGGGTAGATCCAGGATTTTGTTAAATATATTTGAACATTGTGAGATAGGAGGTAAGTGCTCTTCCAGTGTCTTCTCGCTAATGTTTTCTTCTGAGTTTGTTAGTTAGCGGGATAACGCCAAAAACTACTGAACCGATTTCCATGACATTTTGTGGACAGGTGGGGCCTGATCCAAGGAAGAGCACATTTACGCATCTGTTTCTTTTTTTTCCAATTTCATTAACATTGAAAGATGTGGGTGTCTTTGTTTTACATTTTTGTTTATATCTCAGAGAATAATTAATGGATCTTGATTAACAAAATATGTTTAGGGGACTGATCTTTTATGAGTCGGTACAATCTGGTGCAGACCAAAATAAAAGGTTTGGATCTTGTGAGTTTTCATAAGGGGACTGTTGAGCCTTGGTGGAAATTTGTGTGCCATTGTAGTTGTTAACTATGACATTTAAAAGCTGATAAAAAGGCAACCTCTGTAATTTTCAAGGTAATGAAAACCAAATAGCTGGGCAGAATGTACAGAGAGAATTTGCTTTGTTAATTCCATTCTCACAGAAACCTCTGATTCCATTGTGTAAAGATCTACTGTAAAACCCCTTATTATGCCACTTTAATTTAATGTTGTGCACATCCCTCAGTGTGATTGAAATGGGATCAGACAGTGGCACAAACAACAATCAAAAGCCTGGTTAAGTTTGTTCTTCCTGATTAGCAGCAAAGTTGTATCCCGAATAAGTAACAGAGCCTCCACAACAAAACGCCTGTTGATATGCATTTGAGATGATCAAGGCTTCGCTCGAAAGCCGCTTCTGTCCCTCCCACGAAACAACCTCTTATCCAAGGCCCATATGAATAAGGCCAGTCACTTTACAAAGACAGATGGTAATAGTGTAGTCAGTCAGGGACTGGGAGAGCCATGTGTTTGCAGCTCTCTGTTGCTCAGTCATAACAATATATAGTCAAATGAGGTGATAAATTCTGATTAGGAGACATAAGGGCCATCAAAAGCTTGCCAGGCATGTAACACATCATCTGTACAGGAAGACAAACACGAGTCCTCTACCAGTCGCCAGTCATCCTTCTCGATTCTGGCTGAGATGGGCACCCTGTGTGATTGCCCTGGAATGTGGTGGAGATGAAGACAAATGAAAAACACAATATGTTATGGTTAGCACAGAGCAGCACATTGTAACAGGCAGAAGTCAGTTTAAATGCCAAAGAGGATAGAAGATATTTCCCTATGGCTGCTGACGGAAAGTAAACATATATCCACACAACTTTGATATTGTAGTTATACAAATCTATGTCCACTTTGCTCTCCAACATGTAACAAAACATTGTGATCGATTGCTGCCAGATCCTGGTTCCAACAACCTCACTATTCATGTGAGAAACATCCACAAACTTAAAGGTCACATGTCTGGTTTTCCATAGTCAGCCGTGTATTCTGCGTCAGCTCACTTGTCTTGGAACAAGACACTCAACTCCTTCCTGCTGACTCACTCTAAGCAACACAGGATAAAAATGTCAGCTTAATGTTTAAAATGTAAATGTGGAGTGGGAGGGAAATAATCCAATAAAGGCGGCATCAACAGTTGTCATAACAACCTACATCCTACCTTTAATGTGGATGCCAAGACCTAAAGCATTTAAGAGATCTAATTTTAGCTAATATTAAATATGCAATGTTTCGTTATTTTTTGAGTGCACTGATTTGTTTTTAAGAGACTCCTCTGTGGTTGATGATGTTGCCTGTAAACCTTTCATTAGCTCCGGCAGAAACACTGGGCCTTATTCGCCCGTGACTCATCAGTCTGAATTTATAAACAGTAAACAACCCTCATCACAGGAAGTACATTTTTAAAAACAAGACGACGCGTGATCCCAAGCAAATGATTCTTTGCCAAGCTTCACAATCTCCCTCAGATATTGCTGCGAATGTGCATTGTTCTCCCTTTATGTGGAAATATTGCTGACATATCATTGGAAAAGGCCCGGGATACTATATTAAACAAACAATGCGCTCCAATTTCCTGGAATGGTACACTGATCACCATGCGTGGTCGGAATTGAATTTTTCTGAAATGTGATATTTGAAATGATTACGTCTCGGCGAAGGCAGAGTGAAGGAAAAGAGAGCCATTCATAAATCATTCCTTGACACTGCTGCTTCATTACCCCAAACTCACTTTCTCACAGCCTCTGTGTGTCTGTCATCAAAACTCCATAATCCCTGTCAAAGCTGTTTGGATTGTAGGTTAAACGTGACTCAAACAGGGGGAGAGAGGAAGAGGAGGAGTAGAGGATGGAGGGAGGGAGGGAGGGGTGGAGAGGACCAAATCTCCTCTGGATGGAACTCTGTTTCACACACTCCTATGATAATTACATCCCGCTGGCTTTCACTGGATCCATCCAGGTTTTTTTTCTTTTTCTTAAGGTGCCGGTAGGGTACAAATGGATTCAGCTCGTAATAATATTGCTCCAAGTAGAGAGAATTGTGCCCTCAGTGAGCACATGAGAGAGCTGATCGTGGGATTTTTCACCAGAAATGTCAGCTTGATGGATTTAAGTCAAGGTCAAGCTCTGATTAAATAGAAAAACGGAGTGCTTTTATGGATCAAATGTTTGGAGAGCAAAAGAAGCGAGTGCTGCACAGATTCCAAGGACTGCAACCTCAGACCATGTAAAATAGCTTATGGTCAGCAGTGAATGATGTTAAGCACAGAGCGTTTTGGATCAAGTGGGTGAAGGACGAACATATTTCACCTGAAGCTGATCAACACTCAGTGCACCACAAGAAACAATACAAAGCTAAACGAGGTACGAGAGGAAGAAGCAGTATAGTCAGAACGTGAAAAAGTTTATATTTGCAGATGTTTGACTTTCACACCTCAATATTAAGGGATGATTAATCCACTAGAGGGCTCAAAGATAAAAGTACAACATATCATCACCACACACACACACACACACACACACACACACACACACACACACCATCCAGTATCTTTTGTGGCTGTCAACGAGTGCTCTAAATTCTGAATTAGATTATACAACTGTAAAAAAGAGTTCATGCATGGGTTTGGGCCACTGCACTGCATGATGGACAGGATTCACACAACGTCAGTTTCCCTGATTGAAAATTAAATGTAGGTCAAGTTGAAAGAGTGAATAATTCAACAGCCACCATGTGGTAATGAAGGCAGAGAGGTCACATCCCTACTCAGTCACGGATTCACCTTTTTAAAAGATCACCTCCTTTTGAAAATAGTTTAGATATAGATCAGTGGATGGCCAAATTGAGGAGCCTCAAAGTTAAATTGTGTGCAAGATAAGTAAGCTACAGTTTGCCTACTAGCACATTTAAAAAAAATATGGACCCAAATGACCATGCCCCGATGTCCAGAGGAATTTGGGAGTAATTGGGAAAAGCCAGGTTCAGCTTTCAGTCGCTGTTTGGTGAAGTTTCGACATGAAAAGTACTTGCTTAGGTTTAGGAGAGAATCATGCTTGGGTTAAAATACATGAATGCCTTGAAGGCAAACTTCTCCCACATGCATACAAATAACTCCACTCTAACAGCTACAACTGACTCATTTTAATGTGTACGAATGTGGACAGGGTCCAAAATTAGTACCCACAAATCCCAAAATCAAGAGTAAAACATTGACACATTGGCATATAAAATAAATGCAGTTAGTTGCCAGTGGAAGGTTGCTGACATAGGCCTACTTCACTTTATTTGATCCTTGCTGTCTATTGTTGCTATAGCTTGACACAATAGCTATACAGTGTTTGGCACCAGGGAAGTGTGTGGAGCTGAAGCTCACACACCATCTTTCTGGGAGTTAGATGATACAATTATTGCTACTCCCATGTTTATGCCTCGACTGGATTTGAGGCTGAAGGAGGTGAGCTGTTTTCAGACTCAATGAGTGTGAAGCTATATTTAATGAAAGCAATACCACTGCATATATAGTACAGTAATTACTGGATAAGCTGATTTAATGATAAGCTGACGTAAGTTTAAGAAAAATCAGTAAAAAAGAAAACCAAAGGAACCAACAGAGAATGAATGAGTTGTTCTATTAAAGTCACATTTCAAACCTTATCCAGCACTGACTTTAGAAGCGATTCATATACTGGAAATAAAAAGCAAACTAATGCTGCCTGGAGCGACGTCTGACGGTCGCTGTCCATGGTGCTGAATTCTCTCTGCCTCAGCCTGTCTGTGTGTGTCCATCTGCCCCCGGCCTGTGTGTAAGCACACGTTGCCCGTGTCACTCAAGTCTGTCAAAGCAAGGCTGCCGCGACAACCTCTGCCGCGCTCCCACTACAATGTCTCAGTCAGGTGATATATAGGCAATCTCTGTGTCCACAGTGTCAGTGGTTGCAGTCAATATGTCCTTTTTACTGGTTCGGCATGAGCCTTAAAAACTACCTCCCAGCAGGTGATGCCCAACGATGTAACCATGACCCATTCAGATAGGTGTCACACAAACATTGGCCCCTCCTATCACACACATACATCAAGCCTTGGACTATCTTCACAGTAATGTACTGTGGCAGCTGATGTGATTGAGTGTGTGGGAAGCGGCAGACTTAGCTGCTGTGCTGGTAAAGACAGCGGCTGATTGACAGCCGCACAGTCAGGCAATCTGGGAGATATAGTGCTTCCAGTCAGACTCCCATCGCTTTCCACAGGGAACATTTTCCCTTCCTTTATCCAAAACCACATCTAAAAAAATGAAATACATTCATACCATGCATGTACGCTTGCAGACACACATACACACAAATGTATAGGCAGACATACACCAGTATAGAGACAATAAATCATTATCATTTAAATGAGGATAAAAATGTGTTTCTTCTCTTCACAGCGCTGTAAAATGAAATGTCGTATCACTCAGCATGCGACCTGGAACCTGAATTGAGCTGAATCTTGGCTTTGAAAAAAAATCAACCAAACACTTTAATGTGTTTTTTCTCCAGCGTTGCATATTGTGATTTTTAAATAATTGAATTTTTAGTTGCTGTGCGAGTCCACATCTGTTGCAGATTTTATCCACACCAATTCATTAAATGTTTCACCCTTTTATCTTCCGTTGGTTCTGAAAGAGAAAAGAAAAGCGGTCCCTTTGTTAATTCTCCGGAAATAGGTTTGCATTCATGGAACGGATGAACAATCCTAACTAATGAATCATTACGTACATAAGAAAGAAAAAGAGGGATAATTTTAATTTAGAATGTGTCAACAGTTTTTGAGAATCATGTCAAAATGCAGCAGCAGCTTAAAATGAACAGTGAGCTGTTTTTAGTGCAATTTTCTTTTCAGTAATGGAAGAAAGCTGCCACTGTTTCTTAAAACTTCTGCTGCATTTTACACATCATACAAAAATATGGATTTCTCTTTGAATATGCTGTGTCTTTAAATCTATTACTGTTTCTATTAGTTATTCAATTTTATATTGCTCTAATAAGGACGTTTTATGCCTTTATATAATATTCATTTCAGACATTTAAGAGAGGCCCAAGGCTCATGACTGTTTCGCTGATTCTTACAGTGGGTTTCACAGTTAAGAATTCTAATTCTCGTTTTCAGTGGGTTAATTTAATCCTAACTGCTCCTCTGGTATATCAACATTAATTAAAGATGGCTGAGAGTGCAGCGCTCTGTGTGTTGGGTTATAAGTAAGCAGTGCAGGTTTTACTCTAAATCTGACAGAATGTGTTTGAGGCAAGGTTTTTCTGGGAGAGGGTCAAATACAATAAACAATTAGACATTTTAGATTTGTAATGTTCATTCTGTTTGTAATTACACTGAAATATAAAAATGGTTAATCTGGGTTTAACTGAGCTTTTAGCAAATATGTTTATACATTTTTTATTTGGCGTCAACACCAAAACTTAAATATTTATCAAAACTGACATTCAGTCATAACAACTGACCTTAACTGACTTTATCATGCATCGTTACCTCCGCTAAGGAGGTTATGTTTTCATCACCACTGACTTCTAGCAGGATTAAGCATAATTTACGAAAATAATTTTTATTGAAAGATAGTGAAAGGGTGGGATATAGGCCAGGGAAGAGCCGATTAACTTTGGCAGCAGGTTAGATTAAGGTGGCAGAGGCAGGGAATTTTGAGATAGGGCATAAGCCTAATCAAAGGTAAGTGCTCCCCCAGTGCCCTTCTAGTGAGCAAATGTTATAGTTTCACAGTGAGAGAACAAGCCATTGCTAAGTTCTTAATGTGTGCAGATCATATTTAGTAGGGTAGTATATCTGACTATTTTTTATGACCTACTAGCTTTTACAATCAATAAGTAATTGACTGCTAACTAGCTAGCAGGTTTAAATGAAATGTGCAGCCAACACTGAATAGATTATGGACCAACACACTCATCATTATGTTGGTCTTTTTGAATAGTATAATCAAGCAAATCTTGTTGATGGACAAACCAAAGCCAAACCATTGGGACTAGTTTGCAGGAACTGGGGGGGTCGCAGTGATTAAAAAGGCCAATTTGGAGCATTTAGAAATTAGAGCTGGAAACTTGGTGAAGTCAACACTTTTTAGCAGAAACAGGAACAAAATCCTGCTACAACGTCTGAATCTACTGGCGAGTTTGCAAAACTCCCTCAGGCATTTGGCAAGAGGTTTCAAGACAAAGTGGAAGGAATTGGACATGTTATCTATTTTGCTATTTTTTCTTCTGAGAAAAGACATGCACTTAAGTTTACATACTACTCTTAGCACTTCTTTTCAAACTTGTAGAAGCCACTGCGCGTAGCCTCATCATCACTCTCCTCTGACGTCAGACACCTCACCAAAGAGGAGCATCAGAGGTTAGTTATTTATATATATATATATATATATATATATATATATATATATATATATTCAATACATTTGTATGGCTCCCGAAGGTAAATAGAAAAAAATGGTCCTCCACAGAAAAAGGGTTCCTCACCCCTGTCTTAAGGTAACAGTCTAATAGAACAATAAAGTTAAATGGACCATTTAGTAATATAGGGAAAGTTCTTCATAGAGAAGATGCAGATGAAACAGACAACAGTCTCATACTAGAGACGGCTCCCAAACAATAAGCTCAGAGTGCCACTCTTGTTTCCATTTCCCCCCCCCCCCCCCCAGCCATGCATATTCCCTATCCTGAATATCCTTTGCAATAAATTGAATTCAGCTGTTTTCTAAGAATGCTTTTCCCGCTCAAGTAGGTAAATGGAGTAAATCACACTTAGAGTATTTAGGTGGGGGATAGAAGGAACGAGGGACCATATCTTGCTTCTAAAAAAGCTGACAATATAATCTGCCACTGAAAGGGATAAAGCTTTGGGAGGCCACAACAGCTTTGTGCCAACAACCCATCAGGGAAACAGGAGCAGGTCCAGTGTTATGTTTGTTCCACTCACCAGGCTTTATCTTCTTTGTTCGCAATGCAAGATGACAGCTTTGATTTTCGGCCGTGTCTTCTTCCAGTATACTACACCTCTGATGTTAATGTAGAACCGATGCCTTTGTCATGGCCGATCACAAACATTTTGTAGAGATTTGCTTTCCTGCTCAAAACTGTCACCTCGATACCTGAAGCAGCGGAACCCGTAGTTGTTCATGCTAAACAGAGAAGAGATGTTTCCCCCACTAGTTGGGTTGTCTCATTTTGTATGTGGGACTTTATTTTTATTTTCTTGTCAGCGGAGTGACCTCATTAAATGTGGGGGTGCTGTGGGCTGCAATAGATTTTGTGGGTGACAATATATCTTTTTGTATTATATACCAAGTGCAAATCTATTTTTGCTTCAAGCATGCATTAATGTATAGATTAATGAATGTACTGTAACCATTGACAGTAGAAGTACAAAGGATGAGCTAGATAAATAGATGATATTAATGTTTGACATGTGCACGGTGCAGAAAGGCAGCAGAGCAGATAACACTCTCTCATGTCGGATCCAGTTTGTTGCTGCTGCCCTGTTCCTGTGGGAAGCAATTTGCTTGTCTTCCTCCAGGCTGGAGCTGCGGTGGCAACGCTTCCTCTACCCCCAAAATGAAGAGGCCTCTGCTGGGGGAAATCACCTCCCAGTTTGGCCTTTCCACTGCGAGATCCCTCATCTCCTGTGCCACAACCTCTGAAAGCACCTGCCGCGCGACCATTACCAGGGCGCCGGGGCTTTAAGCAGGGGAAGATGGATCTTGGGGCTGTCCCAAGCCGAAGCTCTGCACATCCCTCTTCTGTATTCCTAACCATTATTGTCTCGCCGCCTCCCTCACTTTCCTGCCACTTCTTTTTCTCTTAATGCTATTTTCCTTCTCTTTTGTGTGGTTAGACCCTACAGTACATTGCTGTAAAGTGAATACATATCTGGAGGTATGAGCCATAGCAAATAAAGCAAGCTGATGTGAATGTCTGTGACATGCGATCACAACATTTGAGGAGTGTGACAGAAATGTATTCGCTCAGTTAAGGTTGGCAAAGCCTTAAAGCAGTCCACTGGAACCAGCAGACAAATGGACAATGATCTTGGTTAACCATTGTTTTGGGGTTACAATAGTCCAGTATTTGTTGTGGCCATATAACTCCTTCAAAAACTCCTTCAAACTCCTTCAACCATTTCTGTTTCAGAATTTGGCACAAATACCAGTGGAATGTATAGAGATCACACCAGAAAAGTCGTTCAGGATGTCCATTTTATTTACTTGCACACTGACAGTCTGGGCTACATGATTTCCCAGCTCTCTAATACAAGATGACTTCTGTCACTGGCTCAAGTCAGGTTAGCTGGTAATACTGTCACATCCATTCCCCCTGCATGAATACACCTCTAATTGTATGAAACCCCAAAGACAAAACATTGACGGCGTGCTTTGATCTGCCATGTGGGGCTGCGTTTGAAAGAGCCAGCAGGTGGTCTGAAACAAACCTGAAAGGGAATCAGTGCCCTGCCTCCCTATCACACATTCAAACCTGTCTGGCCCTTATCACCTGGCCCTCATAAAACTGGCCACTCTAAGCGTGGTTAAAGTGCAAACACATCAAAACACACGCTTTAAAAAGGCACAAAGCTCTTCAGCTTTTCATGCTGCAATTGTGTTATCCGCATTTTTTAATTAGTGCAAACTGTGAACTTCTCGAACTTGGGAATAGCTCGATATATAGCTCGACAATGGATGAGTTTTATTTATTTCCTACCTCCGCCAAGAGCTTATGTTTTAACTTCTGTCCATGTGTTTGCTTGTTTGTCGATTGGTTTGTTTGACAGCAGGATTACGCAAAAACAAAACAGATTGCCACTCAACTTGGAAGGATGGGACATGAGCCAAGAAAGACCCAATTAAATGTTGGTGGGGATCTGGACAAAGGAACGGTTAGAGGATTTGGATCTGAAAAACCTGCCTTATTTAGGAGACCGATATCTGTGAGTATGCACAATTTGGTGCAATTTAAGGGGACTGTTGGGCCTTGGCAAAGGTACGTGCTCTACTGAACGCCATTATAGTTTGGTACTATTTTCTAAAGGATTCTACTGACCTCAAAACTTACACTGACTGGCATGTGTTTTAAATGAATGTATCTCAATACATATTGGCTTCCTTCCCATCTCATATCACAGGACATGTCATTGATGAACATTGCTAAAGTTTGAATCATGCATAAGTGGACTATTGGGAATGTTCATAATTGCCACAGTCCAAGATTATTCAGCAACTCACACAGAGTCAATCAATAAAACTATGGACTAAAAATGAACAGGCAAAGAGATCTGCTGTTGATTGTACAGATTTCTATTGATTTTACACAGTGATAGAAGATCTCTATAATATACCAATTTTCTTGTTAGCTGCCATTTATCACTGATTAAAGAGATGTCACTATAGCTATGTCCCTCTCCTTAGCTCTTCTTCCCCTAGTGTCCCTCTTTTGCTGATGGAAATATCCATCATTTTCGAGCGCGGTTTTAATGCAAATGACCTGTGGCTGGTCACACCCCTCTCCGGAAGTGCATGTGGCCTAGTCTGGCCGGGGCCTGCCCTGTGTTCACAGTGAGAGCACTTCTAGCCAGGCTGGTATCAGAGGGATACCTCTGATATGTGGTTGAAGTGGAGTTCAACCACATAAAACCCAAAATGCCACCCTTACCATGGCCCTAAAATCAAAGACTGGGGATCATTTCATCTATGCAGCAGTAGTTGAGATTTTTAAGTCTAGACCAAAGTTTTGGCCTGACCGACCAGCTGTCAGATCGATAGAGCCATCAACTTGAGAGCTGTGACCTCTAAGGTCGGCTTCCTGGCAAACCCAAACTACTTTTATAAGGTGAGAGTGTGAGGGAAAGGCTTGATGCATTACTCAACGTGCAGACACACCGAGGAGGCTTAGAGCCACAGACAAAAACACTAATGAAGGAAGTCAGGTGGAAAATGTAAGAACAGTATTACTAATTGACCTGACAGACACCTCCAGTGTGTCTCACAGGAAAAGACCCATAGCAGTAGTCTGTGTGTGTGTGTGTGTGTGTGTGTGTGTGTGTGTGTGTGTGTGTGTGTGTGTGTGTGTGTGTGTGTGTGTGGAAAGTCCCTCACCTTTTTAGAAAAATCTTTCCAATCCCTCTATTTTAGGGGTGTAACAATTTGCCGATATAAAAAGGAAAACAATTCGAAAGCAAGAGATGCAACTAGCCTACATCCACATAAAGACAACTGGATCAATCTAGATGAGCCGGTCGATGTCCCATTAGTAACCCGTAGTGTAGTTATGAATTGTTCACTGAAGGTGCCACTTCTGCACACAATGTCTGTAAAGGTGTTAGGTTCTGGCATGATTGGTCACAGTAACATTAGAATAGCATTGTGAAGACAAAAGTAACATGTCAGACTCCACTGGATTTATTTCTGCCCCAAACTGTCACATCTAGAAACAGATGAGCACCCACATACTGATGCCACAGCTGGAAAATCCAATAACCAATCTTTAATTTGACTTACAGCTAGAGGCATGATGGACCACTGAGAGAATGTGACGAGATGAACTGGGACTGAACAAAGAGAAACACAGAGACTAAATACACAAAGTTATACAATCTACATTAAACAAAGAATAGTGTCAGACTGCATTGCATAGCATCAAATTGTTTCACTGTATTTTCTCTGAATTGAATTGTGACTCTTGTGTCTGCACGTCTTGGAACTGTCTTCGAACAGAGAGATGCAGACTGCTACTCTTTGTTTGGTGCCCTTGCTCTCCCTAAATATTGTTTCTCCCTTAGTGTCCCTTTATCGTCTATTCATCCGTCACTCAGCGAGGGGCCCACTTTCTTTATCCAAACACACTTTCAGGTATGACCACACACACACAGTACACATTGTTCTATTTTAGAGGTTACTGCTCCGATCCAATCCCAGCAGCGCTGTCCCCAAAAAGCTTCCTCCATCAGCGTAACAGAGTGCATGTAAGTGCTGGAGCGGATTTCGCAGCGTGTTGGCTGACCCTCTAAAGTGACAAAAAGTAGCAGCAGCAGCAACACATAACAACAACATCAGCACTATAGGCCACACTGGAATATAGTTCAGCACACGACAGTAAACCCAAGAGCAAAGAGGCCCAAGAAACTGCAACAGGAGCTCCTGGTAATTGAATGGGATTTATTTGTTTAAGTTGACCGCATCATGCCTACATCTCCCTCCTCCATTTTTACTCTGCATATTGTAAAATTCCTCACCTTCACACAGCAACACTGAGGGATTGTGTTCTCCTGCATTTGCATTAGACACCTCTCGGGGCATAGGGGCACTGAGCTGGCAGTAATTGGGTTTGATTTAATGCAGTAATGTATCCAACACAGCTGTCGTGCTAAACAAGCTTGTGCACACAAGTACCATCTATTTACCTCTGGCGTGAATGCGTTATCTCAAACGCATTGCTTCGTGCTCTCAATTAAAAGCTCCGGAGTGCAGAAGTCATTTGTTTTATTCAATTCTCGATCATTAACTTCCAAAATATTATTTAATGAAGTTTTAGCTGGTGTGGCCACTCAATAAACCAGAGAGGAAACATCGTGTGGGGTTTTGAAGAACAGAAAAGACTGCAGAGGGGCAGAAATCCATGTGAATGCACATTTCCTTCTGGATAAGTTGAAGTGCACTTGATGTATCTAACAAGACACTAAAAGGATCTCAGTACCACACAGATCACCCGGGAATCAGAGTAAATAAAACACTTCTCATTTTTTATGAAGTTTTTCAAAATGTACCTCACTACTGTTTTGTTCAAATCTGTTTTAAGTTTAGAAGGGAAACAAAAAACCATGTGGGAATATG
Source organism: Verasper variegatus (assembly GCA_026259375.1). Classification (NCBI taxonomy): domain Eukaryota; kingdom Metazoa; phylum Chordata; class Actinopteri; order Pleuronectiformes; family Pleuronectidae; genus Verasper; species Verasper variegatus. Next base: position 9,323,697 of record CM048058.1, on the reverse strand, counting down.
GTAAACTTCTCCCGTTTTCTAAATGTAGGCCACCCACTAAATTTATTTTAGTAAATCAATCATTGAGAAGGAAATTCAAATTTTTATGAAAGGGAGAATGCAATAGGTATTTCACTACAGCAGTTATGGAGCAACTTGTCAACTAGAATAATATCATCCTTGGCCATCCAGAACCATTAAGGAGTCAAAATGAATTTGTCTCTTTCCCCTGTGAGCTGCCATGTTAAAGAAAACACGTCTCTGACGCAGTGCACTGTCATGTCAAGACAGATGCTTGCATCAGATGGAGAAATGGAGCAAACTGTGAGTACACCCACACAAATTTGTGTGTACATACACTTCATGACTTTTCCAAGCAGAACACAAACACATTAATAAACCACGACTTGATGTTTGATAGTGTGTTTGGTCACATCATACTACATTGACCTGATCTTAACATGACTCAGCACCACTATGATTGCATGCAGCACACACGCACGCATGCACACGCACACGCACACACACACACACACACACACACACACACAGTTATGTAGAAGCAAGCAGGAACCCCACAGTATATGCATTTATCCAGCCAGTCTCAGCTGGGCGGCTTAATACCTGCTCAACCTTGTAAATCAATTCACGAACAGAATTTAATTTTCATATTTCACTTTTCAATCGGTCAGTTGCCCCAAAGCTCAAACAGCTCCCATTTAACTCACAAAACAAGTGCATAAATCAAACCATGACCTTTTTGTGGTGAAACAAGCAGAAAACGCACAGTAGCATTCGTTGTCCCACGGCGTCACTTCTCACAGTGTGTGTGTGTGTGTGTGTGTGTGTGTGTGTGTGTGTGTGTTTACTGGACCACAGACTACAGGGGTTTTCAAGCCTTTGCATAAAGTTCAATGGAAGCAATAAAACACTGCTGCATACAGTTGAATTGCATATATTTACTGTTTCCTTTTTTAATATATGTATGAACTGTCACTGGTGGTTAGAGGTACATTTTATGATGGGAGGATTTAAAACAACAAGAGCAATATTGTGGCTATAATTTGTCCTTTACAGCAAGAGAGTGCATCATTCAAAAGACTTAACACATTTTAACTCTTACCAACGTAAAGTTGAATTAATAAGCAATTGAACACAATTCCACAAATCATATGCCAAAGATAGATCCGTTGTTTCAGATTAAGCTAAGCCAAAGTTTCACATACTTTAATAACATATATGATATTTTGCCAAGGATCTAATTGGATTAATTGAATTAGATGTAATTTGTTCACACGAGTTGGCAGATAAAAATGTGAACAGGCCTAATGCATTAATGAAAAATCAGGACGTGCATATGTTCCAAAACAGAACATACATGCCTCCATTTTGTGTCCACAGGAAGTGTAGAGTTAGGTCTATACATATCAACGATGGATCTTAATGTTTTCTCCAAGTCACTTTCATTGTCAATAGCGACTGTCGTCATAATCTGTCCAATCACTTCATCGCAGCCTTTGAAGAAATCAAGAGTTCTAGACAATCAGGCTGACGTAAGAGGAGAGGCTTCTGTTCACACACACAACGTAGTGATGGAATTAACCAATTCTCCCCTGCTGATTATGTAAATGCCACTAGATTCCAATCTCAAAACATCATTAATCATGTCCGTATGCTTTGACAGCGTGTTATTTTAATTTCCCTGTGAAGGGTTCTTTTGAGAAGCAAAGCTAATCAATTGTGTCTCATTATCGTGGCATAGATCTGTGTCTGAGACACTGGACAATCTGCAATGATATCGACAAAAGACTGATACTTGAACAATTCGGCGCTACAGGAGAACATCAGTGGTGGGACATGCCACAGTGCAAATTGGAGTTCACCTGTCAATGCCATTGATAATTAAGCAACAGCAAATTGCTCATGTGAAGCTGTAGCCTCAATAGTTCTTGCCAAATGCTAGCATGAGCATGCTAACATGCTCATCAACGTTTTCCACAAAAGTCATTCAATCCATGGTGGTACTCATTCACCACAGATTCTGACAGGTACTCAGACTTAAAGGGCTGTATACGCCGAACTGCCGCTGAAAAAGTCTGACTGTCTGTGTGGATGGTAACCACTTTATAAAACTCTACATAATGCACCAACAGAGATAAACCCCAGTAAGAGATCTCTTTTGTTATTATGAAAAGTGTAAAAAAAATGTCTTTATTAGGAAACTGTGACAGGACAAAATCTATGGCGAGTTAATTAATGGGAAATACTTTTCATGATGATAATAATCTCACTATTGTCCTAATTCTGAAAAATACATTATTTTGGTTATGAAGTTTACAGGAGCTGTTAAAAGAATATTTCATTCATAATTCTGTTAACATGTTCCAGAGGATATTAATAACTCATGCCAACATGACGGCCATCTCGTCATATGTCCACATTCTTAATTTTGAAAACCCCAATTGATATTAATGTTATTATTGAGAATGACCTTATTCAGGTTAAGGTCATCATGTGCAGTTTACATTGTAGGGTATTTTCTATTGTCTAAATCAGGTCAACATTTGAGTATCGGTTTCCATGTGAGACTGTCTAATGCTAATATGCTGATGTTTGGCAGGTAATGTTTTGCCATATCTTTAATATTCCTGCTGTTGACGGCAATGACGTTGTTTGTTTGTACTTGCTACATTAGCATATGATAGAGTGAAACATGCAGCATCCATAGTTTCTTATATTAACACACTTCTCTGACCTTGATGTTTGCTACTATTATTTGCAATTAAATAAACCCATTTTTATTATTGTCACCATCTCTGAGCCTATAACACGTATCGTGTGTGCCGCACATAAATCATCTCAGGAACAGCGCTTGCCGTTTAAATTAGTCAAGGAAATAAACAGAATGTCGCACCGATACTAATACTAAGACTTCCACCTCTTGCCTGTGCTGGTACTTTAATTATAAACTGTTGTGCAGCATGCTTTTAATGACTCAGTTTTAATAGAAAGCACAAATTAATTGTGTACATCTTGCCGTCATGACACGTTGACATAATCCAGGGAACTGGAATAATGAAGAATCAATGGAGCAAAATATTGGATGGAGAAGTTCATCAATATGGTTTTGAGGAAAGTGCAGGCTCGCTGCTTGTGGATTCCTGCCAGGGCTAAGGAGTTGGGGAATGACAGTGAATAGTGTGTGTGTGTGTGTGTGTGTGTGTGTGTGTGTGTGTGTGTGTGTGTGTGTGTGTGTGTGTGTGTGTGTGTGTGTGTGTGTGTGTGTGCATGCATGTGAGCTCTTTCCAAATTAATCACATCTTTAATCAAATCTTCAGTTTTTTTTTTTTTTTTTTTACTTCTCTGATGCATATTAAATGACACCCTTTATAATGAAGTTGGTGACCCATGGACCCATGAAAGTATAAAATAAAATAAAGAAATAAACAATCAAAGGCTGTTCAAACAACAACCCTGCAATATATTGTTATTGAAAAGTGCTCTGTGGCTTCAAAGTCACGAGGAGCGCGGTGTCTAGACGCTGGCTAAGTGAGACAGAAATTATTTGCATTTTCCTGTCACTCATCCCAGCAGGAGACACATTTGGGGCTCGTCTGCCAGACATGTCTGCACTGTTCCTGGGCTTGGATTGCTTTCTGGCCACTATCTCCTGTGAGGGACAGTGATCCCACATTTGAATTAACATGCAATCCACTTTGGATAGCCTTCTATGAAAATAACATGAGAGGTGAGGATGGGGGCAGACAGATTAATTTAAAAAGCAGGCCGTAAAAAAAATAAAAATAAAAAGGCTATTGGCAACACTGATGGATGGAGCAGGAGCAGGAGTGGAGGGAGAGAGGGAGGGGGATGAGAAGAAAGGAGGAAGGGGGTCCTTTCAAAAACATGTGGCTGGTGGGAGGAGATGCATCTTTGTAGTGTGTATCCATATTTGAATTATGTTAACATAGGAAAGGCCCCTGTGCTTATCAAGGTGAGCCACCCCCGTGCCATATCTTCTCCCTCCAGCAGACTTGGACAGATCATGTTATTTGCATCTGCTGATTGTCTGAGCACACAGCAACCTGTGAGCGATTGGATGTTGTGCCATTTACTTTCAGGACGTGACGTTGAAACAGTAGGATGTTGGTGCCACAGTGCATTCAATAAGTTTGTGCATACAATTGATTGAAGAGAAATTTACGCTTTCACCAATTTTCTCGTATTTTGACTTTCTTACAGATACGAACAGGATAGGATTGGATATAAGAGTGGTCCAGACCTGTTGTTGGATTTAAGAGAAATTAGCCTGTTAGCATTAAAATCATGATTTTTATTTACTAATGGATCGAATATTTCATTATTTTGAAGCAATAAAGAAATATTTAAAATACACTTCATAGTTATGTTGACATTATTCTATTTAACTCTGCAATTCAAAATGCATTAATGTACCTGCTAAATGTTACTATAGCTGCAGATAAAAAGACGAGAGAAAGAATATGTTCTTGCATGAGGCACGTTGTTCCCTTATCGATCAATAGTCATCTGATGCAACGCACCAACAAGTCTCTTAGATCATGCCTTTGAACAGTTCACAAATGGCGAGCAAGCACCGTGGTTGCAAAAACTGATCGAGCGCTGATCTGAGGCTTTTCTTGGCAATTTCCAATAACTATTGAGTGGAAAAATCAGGGCTAAAACTGTGCAGTGTGAGGCAGTATGTACACAATATGACAGGTGTAAAGAAAAAAGTGTTTTAAAGTGTGAAGCGAGGTGCTGTTGTTCAGGATGTGACAGCCTGTGCACTTAACTCACAGGCGTATTATCATGCTCCTGCTGGTGACAAGGTGTGCCCGTAGCCACAGCTGCAGGGGCATGTGGCGTGATGGGAACTGGCTGACAAGCGGTGGGTAGCCAAGCGTCGGGAACAAATCTGCAGCAGCCAGTCGGCTTGCGGGCGAGAGGCAAGGTCCAATCGCCTTCCGCTGTGCATTCACTTCCAAAGCATCCTCCCTCAGACTACTGGAACCCTTTGGGTGAGCACAGATCTAAATGGTCAGGCGGAATGAGGGAAAGCTGTCAGTCATGCTGAGGAGCCACTTCCACGCATGTGACACGCTCTCTTTAAATAGATGTAGACAGTTTTGCTCTGGTGATAAGATGCTACATGACATCCTCATGGTAAAATGTTGTTCTGGTGACACCAGGAAATAGGTGGCATCACACAAATCACAGTGTGGAAATGCCACACTGGGAAGTGTAAATGTGACAAACTATTTTAAAATTTTACAGAAAGTGAACACTGATTCCACTTGCTAGAAGACCATGAATATTTTTTGGTATTAAAGTAAGCGCTATATTAAGAGAAATAAACACCAAAGGTTAAAGTCAGCAACTGTATTATTTCGACAAGTAGTCCTGAATGAAAGGATGCGAATTGCATGTTTGTCGATGTGCTCGTAATCCTGTTTCATGCTCTCATGGAGAGGAGTTGCACCATCATCCCCAGGCATGACAATCCCACCTACAGGAGTATATCAGCAACCTCCGCAACACCAGTATGACTGATGTGTTTACGCATTCTCTTATCATATTTACCCCCACAGTGTCCTCAGCACAGACTACTCCACATTTATAAGAAGTGATGCACAAACCATCAAGAACAGTGGTGCATTATTTGAAAATGTGGGGGCAGCTCTGCTGCTGCTGCAACATTTTTCTTCATATAGCAGCATATTGACTATAAACCTCTTCCCAGGATGTGAAGAAATAACAATAATCTAGTTTGAGCAATGCATGGCGCAGTTTTGTATAGCCGACCTGCTTCTCCCACAGTGGGACTAAGTGCTCAAGAGGAGGGAGAAGGGGGAGAATTCAATCACGCTTACATACTTCCATCAGGGTGAAATCGAGAAATAAATGACGGCCTGGTATTCATCCCTTACCACATGATAGGTGTGACTTTCAGTGCCCCTCTGATAGCCCAAAAATGTACAGCCCAGAGGTCAGCCTTCAGAAATAGACAAAATGATTTAGGAGATATCAGTGACAGTCGAGGTGATGCACTCTCTCCCTCTCTGCTGATGTATGCTGTTGCCCAGACAGAAAGAGGAAAAGATAGAAAGAAGAGGAGTTGGAGATAGGATGAGATAAATAAATGAAAAAGCCGTCTATTGATACTGCTGCAAATGTTCCACTGGCCAGCTCTGACAAAAATAGATGATTTTTTATTAAGAGCCTTGGCTTTGAATCTTCCATCTCATATATCTCTCCCAACAGAGGAAGGCCATCTCCACGCCAGTCATAGTGCCGCACTGCTGTTATTTTGAGTGGAGTTCTCAGTGGCTTTTAATGTGCATGTGTGACGGGGGATGGCACACTGTATATAGATTATTTTCGTTAAGTTTAACAGAAAAGGGCATTTAGCTTCCCCTCAGGTCTTTAGTTGTCAATATTGGAATGATTTGTCAAAGTCAAACAGTATTTGTATTTTTTCATTTTTGTTTAAGAAAATAAATGGACAATAGTTCCGTGGCTATTATGAATATTCAGGAAGAGGATAAAACACTTCTTGGGTTTATATGGCACGTAAGCATCAAGCCTCGACATTAGTGTTTGTTGTGGCAGTGACTGACTGATATTTAAGAACTGGCGTTGCTAGACGACAAGCTGACAACCTGCTTGCCCTACAGACTAAAAAATAACTATTTTTCAACAGACACAGGGCAGTAGTCATCAATCAATTTAAGGTGTCTGTCCCTACCTCACTTCCTTTCCACTGGGGCAGTGGACAGATCTGTGCTTCCAGTAGTTTTAGGCTGGTGATATCCAGTTCTATCTGTCTTTTATCAAACAAACTTCTATCTCGATATGGATATCAAATAAATACACGCAATCGATAAACAACTTTTAGGAAGACCGATCATTTTATTCCACTATAGTTCAGCTAACTAGCTGGCTTAAATGTACTCTGGAAAGCTAGTTAGTACATCTGGCTAGTCAGCCTAACTTGACTAGTAAAGTTGGCACTAACAAACCAAAATTAATTATCATACCAATCAGATTACATCCCCCAAAAAATTATCAAGTCAGTATTACAATTAGAATAGAATAGAATATTGTATAGTTTCTTATTTTCAAAAAGAGCCTCTCCTATCCCAGTGGTGAACTCGCAATTGTTTTTTGGTATTTTATCAAGTATATCTTATTAACAGGACAATGTCGGATTGAGTCAAAAGAAAGAACGATGCAACAATCCAGCATATTTCTGTCGATCTTTTATAGATTCGAGACAGAGATGAAAATTTACATCATAGTTGATTGCCTGTTTTATTTTCTTCTCTGCTTGAAGCATTCATATGTGGAGGTACTGTATTGACTACACACACACACACACACACACACACACACACACACACACACACACACACACACACATCATTCCCTTTCTTCCACCCAGGAGCTTTAGTCCTAGATTGTTGTACTCACAGGCTGAGACCTCTGAACCCGCCCCCACATCTCTTCTCTCCCTGGGGAGTCTCTTGCCACAGCTTCTTTGTGCTACATGCTCTGTCACATCCCTATGACAGGCGCCATAAACCACTGTTGAACAAGATAGTCCACCGCTCTGCTCATTGGAAGGCCTGTGGGACTACCATCGGAACACGAACAAGGGGACAAGTCGGGTCTTATGTTGATCAATAATGTACTCTCTCCACCATCACTCTGTCACCTCCATTTCTGAGAAAACAACAGAATAAATAGCAGAGCCTGGATTTGTTGCCTCCAATGATGGATAATGGCTGATAACGTCGCCTTGGCAACTGTTCTGCAGTGTGCGCACAACATAAGGGTCTCAAGCACTAGCTTTTCTTACTCTGAGCCTTTATGTCTATACCCTTATTGGCAGACTGTCACTGTAAACATCCTTCTATAACTCAAATTGACAATAGAGTAAATAAATGCTCCACTCCACAACCTTTTTTTTAGGTATAAACACTGACAAAGTATACTGTGGATTCTTTGTGCTGCTACTAGAAACATAGATCATTCGCAAATAGAAGAAATGAAATCTTCAATTGGGATAATATAATAAGTACTTTCAGTAAATTGAGGCTGATTCGTGCAGCTGTTCCCCACATGAATCATCCTGTCCCTCTGTCCACCATCTGTTAAACACGTGACAAGTGTGTACAGATAAACACGTCATGTGCTCTTAGAGAATGGACATACCATCTATATTTTAAAAGTCTAAATGCAGGTGAGATTTTAGGTTTGAGCACTCAGAGTATTATCGATGTTTAAAAATAGAGAAAACACACAATGTACTTCAATGTAGTGGGAAAAAAAAATACAAAACAGCAGATCTAACAATATTTTCAAAGAGATACATCCCAGTCACCTGTGCTGTCCTGGCTTCATCTGTCCTTTAGTGGTGTAAACAATTACTGCAAACATCGTGCACAGAAAGAAGGCACGACCAAAAGACATAATGTCAAACAGCCATACATTTAGTGCAAATCAAAACGGACGAGCCAAAGCAGAACATTTAGCCTCCTGTGGCTCTGCCTGCCTCAGAGAAATCAGTCACGGCCAACTACGGTGATGCTTGAGGGACTGCCTGCTGTCAGCCTGAGATGAGCACTGCGAGTTCCTACCACAGCTTCCATGTGTTCTGACTCTCTGTACCCAAAATGAGCTTTTAGCTGCCCGCATGTCAGACAGAGAAGAGCAGACCAGAACAACCTGTTTAGAGCGGAGCGAGTGCCGGAATAGAAATACAGACTAATGGTTTAAAAGGGTAATGAAAAAAAAGAGTTTTCTTTTTTATACATGACGGCCTCTGCAATGCGTTTCTTAGAATGATGAAAAATCTGGTCCATTGAAATATTTGTTATAGTTTTTAATAATAAAAATGCTATTATCATTGCAAAATAATGTAATGTCAAAGTCCATTCTCAAATGTTCTGTCTGTCGATTACAACAGTGATCATGAGCATCTTCTCATCTGCTGCTTCTATGATATCCGATCAAATGGCATCCCACTGCGATGTGACCCATTGAGTTTAGCATTAAACTTTAGCCTGATGATGGCGCTAAATCAAACAAGGAATTGATCACGTAAATTGTTACAGTTTATCATAGAGTGGGGGGGAAAGGTTTGTTCACAATACACAATGGTCACAATCTCATGGTGGTGCTAGAAGAAAGGTCATGTAATCATGGGCACCATAGGGCATCCAAATTTAACAGTAATATGTAAAAATGTCTGCAGTGAAAAATATCCGTCATCCACTATAACCTGCTTTCAAAGCTCTGCAGAATGAAAACACCACGTGACATTTCCTTTTCACATCTAAAGAGATAATGTATTAATCCTCATGACCACAAGATGTTGCACGTCAAGAGAGACTGTGCCTCGATTCTTGTCATATATAATTGCAAATAACTGAATTACTCTGAGAGACATCTGTGCTCTGGAGATGACTTTGTTGTTCTTCCACAACATCTGGCCTGTCAGCACGGGCACGATGTAACGTTATCATGGTGACGATGAGCTTGTGGAGCGTGGCTGTCGACACGGCCATACCACAACTGACAGAGAAACTAAGAGCCCGTGAAAACACAGTTGAAGACATTGTGGTAGTACAGAATATCCTTTCAACCCTTTCAGACAAACAAAATCTAACATTTCTTGAATGCAAATAATCTGAAAAAGAATCCGAAAAGCATGCATTATCGTGTCAACATTTCATGAAAAGAAAGATAGAGAATCACTTGTTCATTTCATTTTCTGCCAGCTGATTTGATGATATGAAAAATACTAACAACCACTTCAAGTGAAATATAACTTTGCTGACATTTCTGTAAACATTATTATACAAGTCCTGGTATAGTTGTAGACTTGGGTTTTATGTGATCGCTGACACACTGATATTTACCTGAGATGATTATGATTTCTCAGTCCCTGAATAGTGTGTATTTCCGCTCTTCATATTCTGGATTTGTGGTACATCAAAGATGAGCGGAAAAGAAATTACATCTCCAACTTTATTCAAAGTTTATTAATATTGAATGTGCAGCATGTCAAAATTGAACCACACTTGGGCCCTTAACAATACACATGCTATGTGTGAGGCTGATAAGATGAATGGTTCTCGAGATATGTGTTCTATAAAAAGAGAGAAAGATTTCACGGAAGTAGTATATGTATGAAATTGACCAAAGTTCAAGTATTTACAAAGGAAATTCGTCAACTTAGGTAAAACCACTAAAACGTTGTGCATTTCTTTAGTCAGACATAATCCTCTCAACAGCTCCAAAGAACAATTTGAAAGGATTCGACTCGTCATATAAAAAAAACATGCACATGCATAGTCAGAGCGACTCAGACATATTTAATTATTGAAAAGACCTTTTATACACTGTTCAAACAGCTGCACTGAATTATTATGAGCTTAAAACAATGTATATCCCGACAGTTCCATTATTTTAATCAGGACCTCTTCAAATTAACAAACGATGAATGCAGAAGCGGAGACTGGAACCCCTGTTGTTTTTAATAAAAGCAGAGTTGTTCAGAATTCATTCTAATGAAGGCAAAAGGACAAGCTGTTCTCTTTGTGATGTGCAAGTGAATAGCTTGCATGCTCCTACTAACAAATGACAAAAGATTTTCTCCACACGTTGCACAGCAGTAGAAACATGTTATAGAAGTATTGGAAATAAGCTGTAAGTGGCCAATGAGGTAATTTATTTAGGCAATAAGGAGTTGGAGGGGAAAAAAAAAGAAAGCGGCCGTGACATGGCCAGTCATCACCGCCAGGTAAAATGCCTCAAGGACCAATTACTGAGCCGGTCACCTCACAGTGACACACACACACACACCACACACCACACACCACACACACACACACACACACACACACACAGTATGAGCACCCTGGGAGGAGCTCAGGGGGCTTTAGTTTCTCTTTTTCTGAGTCGCTGTGTGGCCAAAGCGCCAGCAGCAGGGTTTCTGTAGCAGTAATGTGCTGCACTCAGATCTGGTTTGAACAGGCGTTATGGAGCCAAATGGCCTCCCAAGATATTCTTCAAAACCCTGAACAACAATAGACTAGATCATAAGGAGGCTTTGGGTTTCACTGCAGAGAGAATATTTATGCTCACTGATTGGCCTGTGGTAGTTGAATTTACATTTTTGCAGATTGCCTCTAATTTCCCCCTGCGTTACACTTCGTACAGTGTTTTGCTAACAACTCTTTCTTGATGTTGTGCTCCTTCCGAGGCTCATATAACCCCCCCGCCTCCCTTCTGCTCAAGGACAGCAGGGAATAAGATAAAGCGGGGCACAAAAAAAAGGGACAGAAACAATGATGGCATGGAAACCAAAGGGTAGAAAGGGGGCTCAGAGGAAGAAATGAAAAATGTAGGGAGTTAATAGAGGTTGAGGAGAGGGATTAGGAAAGAACAGAGGAGAACAAATGAATTCCACGCTGTCCAATATACCCGCCGCTATGTGGTGTAGTGCCACGAGCCAATGCCCTATTTATTCCAGGCATAATTACACGGCAGTAAGGCCCTGCTGATGCCCAACACGAGGTTAAGTCGATAGGTGGCCCAGATTTAGAGCAGCCGTGTCCTGTAATGGCATCTACAGTCAAAGAGCCCTGCCTGGATTCCAATAACCCATCTCATCTGTCATAATAAAAATTTAGCTCGCAATTTGTGAAGCCCACTCCGTCCCTTGCTCCCTGCCTCTCATTTTCCTTTTCCTCACCCTAGTGCGCGGTCTCTCTCTCTCTCTCTCTCTCTCTCCCTCTCTCTCTCTCATATAAAATACCACAGCAACCAATCATTACGCTCTGAGCAACGTGAGCCAGTGGGCTTGAGGTATCTTGCCTGGGACATAAACCTTTTAGTGCTTTTGTCCACACTCTAGAACGACTGAATCCTTGACCCCTCTGTGTTTTTTTCCCGCTGCCCGCTAACCATTCAACCTTTTTCTCCTGCCCACCCCTTTGTTCCAATAACCAGCTCTCCCTCTGGCCAACCCCCCCCCCCCCCCCCTGTTCAAATGTGAATGTAAGGTTCAATAACACTTTTGATACAAAATTGCTTTTTGGAAAACCTACAGGGGCAATTCACCGATTCTACCTATAAACGTGTTTACTCACCACGAGGAGGACTACCCATACTGAGAGAGCAGCTGTATATATGTGTGGATGTGATTGAGCTCTCTCAAGTCTGAGAAAATATCCTGATGATCTCATCAGGGTCATTTTCCATAATGATGTCATCTGGATTATTGACTATTTTTCATACTTTTTAACTCAAAGCCTATATTACAGCTTTGAACTTGGAGATTGAAATTAACAAGACACTGAGGCTCTAATGAAACATGCTGCTAACATTATGGGAATTGGAGGATGTAATGTTTTTTGGAGTTTGACTATACTAAGGACTAAAACTCAGCATCTGCTGCATTAGCCTTGACCATTTATTTTACATTATCTCTTGTGAGTGCCCCAACTTAATGAAAGTACAATGCTAAATCGTTGGAATGGCCTTTTAAAAAAATGGCTGTATAAAAAGAATGACAACATGTCTCAATTTCATTATCCAGAAAGAAGCCCAAAATAACCAGCCAAAATATGAATGCTGTAATCTTGCTATTTTGGTGGTAGAATATTAGGTTTTGGGAGGTTGAAAGGCTGCCAAAGTGAGCAAGCCGATCTAAGTCTTGAGCTACATCTGTCATTTTGACTTGATTCGAAAGACCTATTTTAGACATCACATTTTATGAACTCAAATCACGTTATGTCTGACAGTCGTCCATGCCATTGCTCTCCTTTTTGACTGGATGGATCAAAAAGAGCTTTAAAGACCAAAGACCTTGTCCCAGAGTGAACAACAGTGGCAGATGATGTAAGAATCTGTGGTCCAAGTGTTACGCAACTGTCTTCCCTCTGACCTATGGTAGTTGGTGCAGGAGTGCTGAGTGAAAGATGTGAGCAAATATTAGAAACATTACCTAAATTACCTAAAAGTGTCCAATTGTCATCTTTCTTGTATATTTTCCCCCGACACTGTGACTCCATCCCCCGAGGTGATGGTTGTGTAATCTGTCAGCATGTTTGAGATGAAAGACAAAGGAAAGTGACATCTGTGCTGGTGTAATGACTTGACCCCTCCGTCTCCATTTGAATATTATCTGAAGCCTGTCTCTCTTGGGGCAGAGAAAGTGAAAGTAAGCAATGTGCATTTGAAATTAGTCTGTCATGCCGCGTCAGTCTCAAACTGTCACACTTGATGTAATATGAACCATCTGGGTCTTCTGGTTGTTTGTGTCAAATTGGTGCTTATGCCGCCATTAGGTCTCTACAAAGGCTTGAGAGTCAATTTAGAGACTTATAAGCTAATATGAAACAATAATAGTCCTTGAGATGTTATGACTACACTTTGTGATCGACGTCCAAAATAATCCCTCAGTTTTATTTTACCTGCTTCAGTGTAATGCTTTTTATGCACTTAGGATTCTCTAAATTAGAAAGCCATTATGCAAAACATTATGCTCAATATTTTATTTTGATCAGTCAGGTTTTTCTTTTTTCATTAGTGTTGCTACTTTTCTCTGTGTTTTAAGGCTTTGTGGCTATTATACAAAGCACAGAAAGAAAATGTGCTTTATTCAACATTAATCAAATCAAATTAATATTGTTAAAGGTAAACAGTATCATTCATAGTGATAGACCAACAGAATGCCCCCCCCCAGTTCTACAAGGGTTTGGTTTTAACAAGTTAAATTTCAATTTTTAAGGCCATAATGAATGAAATGTAGGAACTATAGACAGATATTCAGGAAAACCTGAGTCCCAGAATCCTTTACACTTCCCCAAGTTTCATTAAAATAGTCTTGAAGAGAATTGCTCTGAACTGAACACATTATCTCTTAAACTACAGACAGACACAGTAGGTATCCACAGTCAAGTCGAGTTACACTGTGATAAAATCCAACCGGGGTGTTTATAGATTAACTACCAATTCCATATTGGTCTGTATATGTGAGAACAAACGACAACATATGGAGACATTATAACAATACATGCTGCAAATATATCTCTTGAATAAGTCATTGTAAAGTTTGACAGAAGTAGGGTTAAATGAATGTTACTATAATTAAGATCTACCCAAATGTATTCAAAAATTAGTTTGGGATCTTTTGATGTATTTAAGACTTTTCAAAGACTAAATTCCGATGATTGAATTTTTTCATAACCCTGCAGAAACCCTCCGTTTTCATTATCTGAATAAAGACTTCATTGCGTTTGTCCAGTCTCACTGCTCTCACTGCTTTACACTACTTGCCCAGCACCAAGTGGCAGCTCCCATGTCAACTTAAAATGTGATTACATTTTATTGTTATATTTACACCTTGTTTACACGTGCTCCCAAGTGAGCAGGAAAAGAGAGTAACTCTAGTTTTGTAATGTGTAGTCACCATCTGACTATGTGTTGAACACATAATTCATGTGTTCTGCTAATTATGTAATATTCCAACAAGTTCCAGTTCTGCTTTCGTCCAGGAGCACTTTGCTTCAGCAGCCCATTTACTGTTATTTGACATCTGACAGTCGTGTTCATTTGAGTCAGGATGATATGCAAAGTCATCACTGCCTAATGGTGCAAACACTGCAAATGGCATGAAATCCCATTATGATCCATTGTGAAAAGTGGACAGTAAGTCTTCGCCAACTGAGCCAAGCTGTGTTTGCGAAACTGTTCGCATTTATCTCTCCTAAAACTCTGTAACGATCGCAGCAGTGAGAGAGAAAATGAGAAGTGCAGCCATTAAAAGAAAAGGAGGTCTGGGATTTTGTCCAATTAACATTTAACCTGGATACGATCAACTGGAGGTGGAGGATGAGGGAGAAAGGATGTGAAGTGGATTACCCTCATTCTGGATGCCTGCCTTCAGAGGACGTTTTTTCTCTATCGAGGATGTCCACTTGATTGTGATTCAAATGAGAAGTTGTGGATGGCAAACACAGCTTTTATCATGTGCATGAGAACTGGAGTGCAAGTCCTGACCACCCCAACAGGTTGTTTAGCAAACAGAGAAATTTCACCGAGCACTGATAAATAGAACCTAGACTCAAGAACTGAAATCAACAACACAGTGAGATGCCAAGCTGAAAATCAGAGGTCTAGCCACCTATTCATCCACCCATTTATTCCATCCATTGTCTACTGCTTATCCTTTTTGAGGGGCGCAGGAGCCATTCTTAGCTGGCACAGGGCAAGCAGGCAAGGTACACCTTTCACTACCTATCATACATTAGAACAAAAGTTCAGTACTGTCTCTGAAGTTGGTGATACCATATTAATATTACAGTGGCAAAATGAACCAGGTCCATTCATTTTCTCCACTGAAACAGAATTGACAACACTCCAACATCACACATTCGCCAATTGCTAAATTGTAACTTGACACCAAAACATACTGGAGGACAGAGACATTAACCTGAGTGTGGACCCTAGTCCAGACTTTCAGATGTGATAACAGCCTCAGTCAAATCACGGCTCTCAGTGCCTATGCAGTGCAGGAGAATTTGTTGTTTGTGCCCATTTTAAAAATGCAGGCCCTCGTCAGGGAAATGAGGCTCCCCAGGCATGACAGCAAATCTTTACTAAAAGCATATAAACGGAAACTTATTCCTGCACACATGCCAACATTATACCACATGCATGAGAAACGGAAATAAGTGGCAGGGCCTGTGTGCTTTGATCAAATAAATATACAAAATGTTTGCAGGTAATGTTGAATGATGAATAAGGCAGTGTCATTTTAAAAACAGGTTAATTGGCCCGAGACGCTGGTTTTGATTTGTTTATAAGCTGAGTAACGCCTGCTTTAACATTTAATCTATTCCCATTTACATCTTTAAAACTATAATAACTCAAACCTCTGGGTATATATTGTTAATATATTGTGGCTCTTTTTTTTTTGTTATTCAAATACAAAACAAACACTCCTGCAGTCAGTTTTTCTTGACAAAGCAAGCCACTTCACCCCGCTCATCCTTCTCCGCCTATTCAGCAAATGAGGAGGGGGAATGGCCATGAATCAAATCCCCCTTTCCTGCTGTCGTGCTCCACAGGTCCAGGAGGACAGTGTCCACTTCCTTACATTAATCTTTTAATGGACTCTCCTTCCTTCCCTTTGGCAGCTGCACTTCCCCCGACAGGTCAGCAACGATTGCCAGGATCATTAGTCCTCTGATAGGCTGAGCGATAAGATCAGCAGCAATGGGGACAAGGTGTGGGGAGAGACAGCGCTGAGCTAGCTACACACGGCTGCGGGTTAAAGAGGAGAAGTCGTATCGGCAAGGTCGCTCAAAGAGAGAGACCAAGATGGACAGAGAGAGAGAGAGAGAGAGAGAGAGAGAGAGAGAGAGAGAGAGAGAGAGAAAATTGGGAGTCATTTTAGCACTGAGGAGTGGTGTTTGAGTGTTGGAAACTGTACTTGCTATGACTTCCCGTCATAGCAAGAGCAGGAGATGTGATATTGTGTCTTCAATAATAAATTAGTTTGATCTTGGGCTTAGTGACAGCCTTTTTTGAAAGTACTGACTTCTGCTCTCTAAAAATATTAAAGTTTTGAAAATACAATTTTGGATTTGAAGCCTTTTAGTGTGCCGCAGCATACTTAAATTATCAGGGGGGAAAAACAATCTCAAATATCTTTAGTAGAGCGCTGGCCTGCAGATTAAGGTTAACTTTGAATCGTATGGCCGAGTTCTCCAGTTCATATTGCAGAGGATAAGGCTTTTCTCTCTTAATGAGCCTAGGGGAGAGTATTTCATAAAACATGACGAGAAAAGAGGAGGGGGGTGTTTGTTCTCCAGGAAAAAGCTTTTGGCCTGTCGCACTGATGCAGTTCTCACAGCTGGCTGTATCCCAGTTAAAATTATCTACAGACAAAAACACTTCAATCAATATTGTCTGAGGGGAACAAATGGGCTCGAGTTGATGGCGGGTAAATGTATTTCTTAATCTACACTGGGATGTAAGGGTAACTGGGCAAATGTGGCCCACTAGTCACAACAAGTCCCTTGAGAGACCAATTGCCATTTCAGAAATGAATTCAGTGACCTACAGTAATGCGAAATTCATGCGCACACTGTTTTCCACCAGACTATGTGTGCGTTATACACTTAAACCCATTGCAACCATCAAAGTCAAAATATAAAGTCAGTATAATTCAGAATTGTATTTGTAACAATATAATTCTTCCCATTTCAACTTCCAGTATAAGAAAAAAATCAGGCAATGCAAACCACAGCCTGACTTGTCCAATACACAGAGGATTACAAGGTGAATGGGAGAAATAGTTGTCATTGATTATTAATATATATATATATATATATATATTTATATATGTATATATTAATACATATAATCCCCTCATCACATACATTATTTTTAACAGAATTACAGAAAAGATATTTGACAAACATTTAGAATTGGACCCAGTGTGTTGGATATGGAGCCTCTCACATACAAATATAACCTCTGTAACTGGCAGGAGGTTATAAAGGTACAATCATATCTGAATTGACTTAGATATCTCCTGAGCTTGAACTGCGTTTTTTTAATTCACTTCTTTGTTGCTGTTAGTATTTACATGAATGTTTCATGATTGTTATTCTACAATAAAACAGGAACATTATTGAATATATCGTCTAAAAATGTAGCTTTTATCTTGCTTCAGTTTGGATTTTGTTCCGGCAGTTCAGATTGATAAGTTTATCTTGATTAAAACCCTAATATCTGATATCAGTTCACTTGCCTCCATGCAGCTCCTGACAGTAGCTAATCAAGATTGGGAAAGGAGCAGCAGGCACCAAAAACAAGCTGTGTGCTTTTACACAACATAACATTTATGAAGACAGATTATCAAAGAAATCCTGAGATGTGCCTTCCTTTGATAAGTAATTACATTCTAGCCTCTAATCAAATTAGGCTATATATGGTTTGCATAACAGCAACCCAACAAACATGCACACACACACACAACGAAAACACGCCAGTCAAATTAAGTGAGCGGCGTGGGCTGTTGAACCCTTACTTAGCGCAACAGCTTTCTCTCATGTTATTATTTTAGAAGACACAAAAACACTTGGACTGATTAGTTCTGGGAATAAATGATCTCTAATTAGGCTAAGTGCTTCAGAGGGAATATTTTAGAAGAAGAGGAGTGCTGAATGGCTACACACAAAAACAGGAGCGAAAACAGAGATATTTGGTGTTTCTTATGATAGTGAGAGGCAGAGAGACGGAGAGAAAATGGAGATAGGCTGAGTGGGTGATGTGGTTTGTGTAGTTCTCAAATTAGCAGTGTTTCTTCTTCTTGTTGATCAATTAATAAACCATGAACTGCTGCACTTTCAGAAAAAAAAAAAGTAAAAGTTGGAGATTTCTAAGCAGAGAACGTTTGAAAGTGTGAACATCAGAAAGTGCGTAATCAAACGTCAGAAAACTGCATCCAGCTCACATGTTTATTAGAATATCAAAGGGTAATGAGGCAAATGAAATGATGCTAAGAGAGCAGATTTCTCTGGACAGAGCTGTTCTCCATTTCTGTTTATGAGACACATTTTATTATTATCTGTGATATAATCATAGAAGTCAATGCATGCCATTAATAATTAATAACAAGCATGATGTCACATTTGCAGTTCTCTGCAGCTTTTGCATTGACTACTGAGTTGGTGAAAAAACTTGTGCATTAGAAGTGATGTGCTGTTGTACATGCTAATGTATGTACATGTTGTGGCTATTGGAGGAAAACAAGAACAATTAATTGTATGGCTTGTAAGATGTGGTTTCTAGCCTCTTGAAGCATGTCTTGGTTTTACAGACATACGAGCTGCTTTCACCAACTCCCAACAAGTCGAAACCTCTGATGATCCCAATGAACATGACCTGCCCATCATCACATGTCAAACAAAGTTAACAAATAGCTAACAAGATTCATGCAAGCAGCTAGGGTGTTTTCAGGCTTCGAGCTTGATGCTTTACAAGCTGACATTTAGCAGGTATAGCATGCTCACTATCTTAGGTTAGCTTGTTTGCAGGCAAGTGTTCGATTTAGCTGTAATTTGAAAATCAGCAAACCTGACCTTTAGCACTCTCTCTCAATGTTTAAATGTTGCAAACAAATAAGAGATATATCAAAACAAAATACAGGCATTGATTAAGATTCTTTTCCATTTGATGAGAAACTATAT
Organism: Verasper variegatus; assembly: GCA_026259375.1. Classification (NCBI taxonomy): domain Eukaryota; kingdom Metazoa; phylum Chordata; class Actinopteri; order Pleuronectiformes; family Pleuronectidae; genus Verasper; species Verasper variegatus. The sequence continues at coordinate 9,304,423 of CM048058.1, read as the reverse complement.
CCAAGATAAAAATATATTATAATTAAGGAGGACATTTATGAAGCCTTGATTCAGACACTATCTTTCTAATCTGTGCCAATTCAAAACATGTACATGAACACTTGTACAACTGTCGGTGCAATATTGAGTGATGATGCTACGACGAGCAGTGAATCGACTACAATGTAATCCCATATGGCATTTGTCCATGTCTGCGTTTAATAAACATTCTTGTTTTTTGCTACCAATGGGTTCAGACTTTTTGTAACAGCGTCTGACAACATTACGGAGAGGAGAAAGACGTGTGTCCAACATGTAACAGAAGTCTCACTCAAGCAGAAGTCATGATCTGAAATCTTGCAGGACGTTGCAGAAAGACTAGGGTTTAGATGTGAGTGAGAGTTAGAGAGAGCTGTCTGGGGAAGTGTTGAAATACAGAAAGAGCTATTTGTCTGTGTTCTTGGTAAATACTGGACCGACTCCACACATTTGTCAATTAATCATTTTGACCCATAAAAATGAGAAAATAGGGTCAAAATGGGTAAAAATACCCAATTGATCCTTTTATGTCCACAATATTAATTTATGTTTTATGTTTATGTATGTTATTTTGTTAGCAAAGCTACACTTTTATGAATGTTTTAAGTTTTTACTGACTACATAGTGAATGAAAATGCAGCTGTTGAAGACTTTGAATCAGTCCACATTGTTTTTACTTTTTTGGGGAGAACAACTGCAGGGTTGCAACGATTTTGACAGAAAAGGAAACATTGGAATGGAAAAAAAAGAACTGAAAAAACTGACATAAAGTATAAAAGTCTACATAAAGGTAAAATACATATTTGATGAAATTGTTATGAAAAGGAAAGAAGGCTGAATATGATCTGAAGGGTCAAGGGGTTTGCCAAAGAACAAGGACATTGTAGGATTTCAGTTTCTCCCTCAGCGATAGTGCAAAGAGAGAGCATGCTGTCACTTTCTGTAAACCCAGGCAGCATGCAGCAATAAAGTGCCGCACACTGGCAAACCTTGCTTGAATGCAAAGAGACGGTAAATGATCTCTTTTGTTGTGTGTCCCGATGAATACCCTGAAATTCTACTCAAATTGTATGCCGCAGTATACAAGTGTCCAAGAATCCTTTCAGACTCTGATTGGATCATAAAAAGAGTCTAAAACAGGGATACAATTGCAGCCCACAATGCTGGAACCCACACTAAGAGCTTTTCCTGCTGGGCTCCAGTAAGACGCGGTATAAATAGCTGCCTCAGCCAGCCCAGTGTTTACCAGCTTGTGAATCTTTTTTTTAGAGGAAGGTTCCATGACACATCAAAGGAAGTGAGGGTGGTTTATTTATCTAGTAAACACATGGACATTACTAATTAGAGCGCATACCACCTTAAAAGAAATTCCACCTCCATCAGAGTCACGACTGTTCGATAAAGAGCGATTTCTCCTCTTTTCTTCTATTCTCACGCCAGGACAGGATTAAAAGCTGGTTATCGTTCAATTCCTTTAATGTCGCTTCTCTCCCCGCTGCCGTTTCAAGCTAATTAAATTTCTTCTGGGGCAATGCTGTATTGGCCGGCTGACAGGTAACATTATAAAGCGTGACCTTCCTCGTGTTGTTATACCGACAGCTCGGAAATTCTGCTGGTGGGTTGAAGGCAGGACAGTCCCCCAACTTCACACGCAGTAGACGAACCATCGAGTCATACTTTATTTGTTTAGCTAATTTCAAATTTAAATATATTTGTGCTTTACATACAGGCAACTAACCATTATTACTATTCTACTGTACACCCTCTTAATATAATATGAAAAACACTAGCATGGAGTATAAAATGCCGTCAGCAATAAAGTATTTCTAGACTAGAGTAGGAGGAGAGAGGAACAGGAGCTTACACAAAGCACCTAGGTGTGTGTGTGTGTGTGTGTGTGTGTGTGTGTGTGTGTGTGTGTGTGTGTGTGTGTGTGTGTGGGGGCTTGAATGTGAGTAGAATGTGTGAGGACAAGCGAGCACTATGTTCAATTGTCCGTTCACTGAGCCCAGCAGGGTGTGAGGGCCCTCTGGTCAGACAGGCCAACACTGACTGTTTGTCAGGGTTCATTTCAGATTCCCGAATAATGTCTTCTTGAGCTGCTGAGGCTACAACAGACCTGCATTTTTAACGATCGTATAAACAGTTTATCATGTTTATTAGAATTATGTGAAGGCAAGACGAATAAAAGGGGGGGCTTCTGATATGGCATAGGCTGTTGTATCCTCTAATTCAAGAGCTAGGTTCTCACCTAAGCGATTTAAAAAATATAGGTTTGTATGAAACAGTATGCAGTATCCATTAGGTATTAAATGACATTTAATGTTTATATCGACCTCAGTGAAGAAAATAAAATCTTAAATCAGAAATTATTAAATTATGTGGTGTTGTTCACAGCAACTGGGACCACAGAGACTGCTTCTGCCTCCTCAGTGTTAATTTTCACTGCATTTCATTTGGCCTATTTATCTATTATGGGATGGACAATTGTAAGATATTAACTTCTTAGAAATGTGTGGCTAATTCAAAGTACCGCATATGGCATGGGACCCGCTGATCATCAGAGGGTATTTTCACACACTGCTGATGACCTACTTTAATTAAAAATCTGTCGGTTATATTGTTGAGGAGAGCATGATAGGGAGTAATGAGAAATAAAATGCAGCACAGTCTAAATTAATTTCAAGGTATTTACCACAAAACAGCCTATAGAGTTATACAATTATCATTATCTACTCACAGTGAACCAGCAGTAAATGATTCGAGGCTCAGTACCGCTAGCGCTAGAGCTTGGCCACTACAGATATATTGGCTGAAAATAGTCAATGATTCCTAAGATGAAGTCATTAAAACTGTAAGACAAAAAAATGGAATAAAGGCTTGATATTTTTTATCCATAACCAAATATACAGAACATGAATGAAAAAAATATATACAATTTTTAGTGAAATGCTCAAATCAGCTGATTCCCAATCAGTCACATTCCCCTTTGCTCACAAGGCAATTCAACAGGTTGAAGACATGTAAAGGTTATGAATGAGAAAGACGGAGAGACTTGACGCAATAATGTGGTGAAAAACTAGAAAAAAAGGGGGGGGCTTGACAAACATTTTAACAGATAGACGTGCCAGGAACGTTTTCCCACTAACCACTTGTGCCTGTGAGAAGCAGAATCTGCCAAGAGCTTTTCGGGCAAACCCTCCAGACTGGCAGAGAGAGAGATGGAGCTGGAAGTATGAAATTGTCTTCATGCTAAATTGCACATGGTTTCTCAAACCTCACGAGCCATACCACCTCTGTGCATGACAAACTCAGGGCTCAACTAGGAATATTTTTGAATAATTTCTCAGCTGTTATTTTAGGTCCGTAATGAGTTTTAGAAAATATCGCACTCTTTTGAAAAGCTCAATTGAAACAAATCACAAATTCCAAAGAATTGGTAGCAATTTGGGTGACGACACAGTAAAGCAGATAAGGGCTTTTATCGACCTTCCATTCAACCCAGTGCTTCATGAAAATAGGAAAGGTTCCAAATATTTTGGACAGTTTAGAATATGAGTGGTGTTGAAGGAGCTTGTGTCCTACAACAGCCAATAAAGCACTTAACCAATTTACGGGATCATTCAGTCTGACATATGCAGCGAAAACACTAAACTGACCTTTTTAAACTAGAGATTTTTGGATGCACTCATGTTTCAGTGCCACAAACCACTGTCATGTTGCTGGCTTCTGAAAACAAAAGGTAAATAATGACCTTAGCCAGCAACAACACAATACTTGTTGGGAACTTGTGTGTAAAGCTGCAAGTATCATCATGTAATTGTTTTCTGTTCTGGCCCACAGATGTATCATTTTTTGTATAGGACACATAGATAGAGCTCACCTGTCTTTGTGTTTATGTTGCCAACGCTGCTTTTGACAGGTTTTTCTGAATAAAATGATGCCTGCCATTAACAGGCAATTCTGTCTGACAAGTTATGGTTACTTTCTGAATTATGTTCATATCTTATTGACCCACATGCAGTGATAACTCTGATCTTGATCTACTTAAAGTGGGAGGCAGTAAATGTTTTTCCGACCAATTTAAAATCCTTGTTTTGATTGACTACAGATGATTCATATTCGCTGAGCTCAGCTGCTTCTTATTCTTTGATTCTTTTAAAAAAGGACTTGATGTCCTGATTGATCACTTTGTGTGGTGATCTCTAAATTACGCATATAATAAATGAAGACAAAACTTTTTTCGTACTTTTAGGTAACATAATGCTTTTTTTATTCGCAGATTCTCTCTTTTCCTTGTACTTGTTTACAGGCCAGTCTAACCTGCTTGAATATAACAGTGACGATGACATGTGGATACGATAGGGCGTGTGCAGATTTGATAAGAGGGGTTTATTCGTTTGAATATGGATCACAGACTGTATAAAAAAGGTGGAAGACATGACTGCTACCCAAAAGTGAAGCCAAAGCTTCTTGACCGCCACCTGGTGGCTGGATGCAATGTAGATCATGAACCCTGCCTCCTTCATGTTAGTTGATGGGACAAGGACTAAATTAAAAAGTCAAAGTAAATGTCAAATCATGTCATGTGTATTGGAGGGATCTCACAACTGCTGCTCCATCCCTCGCTTGCTACTGATTCTGGCTACAAATGCACAAGACAGCAGCATTCATATGTGGGAGGTTTCGGTTTCATTTCTGGATAGTGGAAAGAAGTGGAGCATCTTCCAGTCTCAAATTGAATTAGCTTGTGGGCGATATTAGCCACAAGTGTACTGCAGGGTTCAGAGGTGTGAAGTTGGATATCATTCAGTAGCAACTCTTTTCATTTCCAAAAGAGCACAGCTAAGGACTAATCAATTTTCTTCTCTCTCTGATCCAGTCCCTAATTGAATCACACTTGTGAAGGAGATGTGGGTGACGATCAAGAGCTTAAAATACCCGTGGCTCCCATGTTTGCAAAGTCATACTCACTTTTTAGCAATCAAATTACACCCCTCATTAATTTACACCCCACTTGAAAAGGAGGTTGCCTTACAGAAGATGCTCCGTTACTGTCATTTCAATGTGACTTTAGTTGAAACAGCACTTTGATTTACAATACGCATGAGTCATACTTACAAATGCTGTTGGAACAAATCAACACTGTTATATGTGGTAGACTAAACTATGAATAATCTTTCTTCTAGCGTGGGAACTTAGTGGAAACATTTTGTCAAATCATACTTTTCTTCCTTGATATGACTATTCAATATGACCATTTGGCTAAATATCAGCGAGGGTGGGAAGAACATATTGTAATAGCATGCGCTCGCAGCTCACCCACTCTGGAGATTTCTGCATTTGAAGAAGGGGCGGGCAGAGGCTGTGTTTTTGTTCTCGTTTTTGATCTTGCCCACTGTGGCGTCGGGTACCCTCAACAGACTTGGCTTTCACTTATAGTCCCTCTGTAAACTTCTCAACTTGGCCTGATGTTCGCTAATTAAACACATACGTAACACTTGTTTGAAAATGGATGCTAAAAGGAGTCCTCGGCTTAGGGAAACATCCCCCCCACCTCTGCAGTCCGTCCTCTGAGAGTTGCATGAGGAAGCAATAACGGCTAAGTAAACAACATTTGGAATCATAAAAAAGATGGAGGAGTTTTTAAGTGAGAGCTGTGTGGGTGTCACACAGCTATTCATTGCACTGCATCCACTAACCCTTTGAGATATAAGTCCTTTGTGTGCTGCTCCTGAATGTGATTCTCAATACCATTAAAAACATCCCAGGACATAGTCTGGACAATCATATTCAGCATTAGTGATTTATTGTAGATAACTACACAAATAATACACCATGCAGTGCTTGCCTCTCCTTTATTTGACCATCAGGCACTCCAGCTGACCTCACAGACCACACGTACTGTACACCACCTCACTGTATTGCACATATCCATCTAAAAATATCCAGAAATCTTTGTACGTGGCTCGTATATCTCCAGAACTGTTCATCTTATCGTCTTCACTCTGCAGTGTCGAAATTGCTGTGATACATTCAATAATCATAAACTTTAAATAACCAGGTGACCAGCCCTATCCAGCAGGAGCTTGTGACAACAGTTTGTTCACGACAACGGCAACAGGGTATATTCGACGATACTCCAGTTCGGGCTTCAGTGTACTGAGTCGAGCTTCACCAATCTTTGAATAAACAGCTTGTGCAGCAGCGGTGGTGCAGCTTCAGTATTCTGTACACTGAGTCCTGCAGATGGTCTTTCTTTAACATGGCTCAGGTTACTTTTACAGCTTCAGAAAGAAAACTGCAATGAGCATTACCGCAGGCCGAGCAAACAGCCCAATCCAAACAGACATGTTGAAAACGGGCACTGCACTAGTAGCTAAAAACCATGGAAAATCATCAACAGGGTCTTACTATTTATAGTTGACCCTCTAAACCTTCACTAACCCCCCTTGCCATTTCTAGAATACATAGCATTTTACCAACTACTCTCCTTTCCCCACCTTTTTCTCTTTCCATATTGCCTCGCTCTGTCTGCATGATGGAAACATACATGTATATCTGCATGTAAGCTCTTGAAACACAATTCCTCCCCTGTCGATACCCTGCTGCCTCCCTCACACCCTGATCCATCTGTCTTTCTCCTTCTCCCTGCCTCCCATCTTTTACCCATCTCCCTGTGCTACCTTTCGTGTCCTGTCCAACACCCGTCCTCCTGGCTGACTGACTGATCTGTGGCCAATACTCCCTGCATTCTGCAGAATGTCGCCAGCCCTACCCCTCCTTGTATAACGCCACCATTACCACCTCCCCCTCGCAGTCTATCTTCATTCTAGGCAATTTTCTTCTCTCTCTCTCTCTCTCTTTCTCTCTCTCTATATATAGGGAGGGTCCCTAATGCCGTTTGTAGTGTGAATTGCTCCCACCTCGCGCCCCTTCCTGCCTCTCCTCCTTAGCCATGTCACAGCATCGCAGTCCCTTCTTTCCCTCTGCCTCTCCTCTCAGTTTTTCACACCATCTAATTCTGACAGGTGGGGATGGCTTCTTTAAATCTCTTTCAAGGATGCAGTTTTCATTGGGTGTTAACATGAAAGTCTAAACACTCAATCGTACATGTACTCACACATGTGATCCGCTCTTGGGTGACACCACACAACATGCACTCAAAGGCTATTGACTGGTGACAATGGAAATAATCACCTACACTAATCCATTTAGAGCCTTTGTCATTGATGCTAGCCTGGAAAGGATTGAGTGGGATTGTACTGGCTCTCCTCAATGTGACAAATTCTCTGCCGACAAGCCGAGATGTGTCAAAGTCAACCTCGCTGTTAAACAATTCTAATCCAGCTATGGATTGATCTGAGAGAAAGAAACACAAACCAAGAAGTAAACATCTTCTTAAACAGTAGCATGACCTGACCTTCTGCTGCTGAACCAGTTTGATGTCACATCTGACCTTTAAGACTTGATGAATTTTAAATAGATTTTGCAATTGGTGCTCTGCCATTTTGAGAAATACACTCTTTCGCTTTCTTGCTGAGAGTTGCTTGAGAAGATGGAGCCAGCCGGTAGTTAGCTTATTTTGCACAAAACAAAAATGGGGGGGGAACTGCACGCCTGGCTATGTAGTCAAAGGTCGCAAAGGTAATACAATCTGTTCCACTAATGTACATTATTATATATTGGTGATTACCCAGTATGATTACTGGGTCTCGTCCTCACAGTGAATATAGGGTAGTCAATTATTTGAAAAATCAAGCTTGAACGAATTTGACATGACAAGCAATTTCTTTAAATGTCCTGGAATAACCATCTACAGGGTGGAACACAAAACAATTCCACAAACTGCTTCTCAGATGCTTTGGTGTCTGCTGTGCTTGCTAGCTTCGTCTATTTTCGTAACAAAACAAGATATCACCAGCTTACTTTACTGGTAGGTCAAGACAGCATTCAAGCCCTCTGCTGGATCATAAAGCAAACTACTTCAGACCATCTGATGTGCTAGATTGTTCAAAAACTTTGAATTTGAGTTCGAACAGGTCATCACAGTTCAAATATGAGCTTCCCTCCCCCTCGTTTGAATGAATGTTCGAGTCCTACAAGATGATGTTTCTGTAAAACTGAAAGTTTTTCATTTATTTTAACCTCTAAGAGGCTTTTTTCCCTAAAAGTATGTTGTTTGTCCAGGGTTGCGTTTCTAGTAACCCCACAAAGTGGCAATGAAAAGTTTATATGACACATAGTCACAATGGCCACAATTTATGAGAATAACAACCCATGTTGAAAAATAGTGACATTATTCCATAAATGTGACTGAATACATTTCCTTGATCTTTATACCTTATGTATAAAACATGGGGATGTTCCAGTGATGTAAATGTATTATGCATACAACATAATGACACTGCTTCACTAAGACTGCTATTATATTGGTCTACAATTTTCTCATTCAAAACTGAATCCCTCACTTTTCTCTATAGCCCATCTCTTCTCAATGCTATCTCTGTAAACTTGATCAATAGGCTGCCACCGGCTTTGTATCCATCAACAAACAACTATGCAAATAAAAATCAATGGTCCAACAACAGAAAATCACTTGCTCGCCAATTAAAGCATACCATGGCCCACAGGCCTTTTCAGAAAGGTGCCATGGACTGCAATAAAGAGGGTGACAAGTCTTGAAGTACTGGTAAATTATATCTTTTGTCCTTATTGTCAAGCACATATGACCCTTTTTCTCACATGTCGAAAGCCTGATCATAACATTAGAATGACTTCAAGACAGCGAACAGCGAGCTGAAAGGAAGCGGAACATCATAACGTGCGTGATTGTCCTGCAGGTAAAATGTGAGGCAGCTCTCTGTGCAGGCAGCCTGTTCTTAGCTGCTTTTAGGAAGCCCTTATCTGTCAGCGTGATCATTATCCTCATAATCCAAACACACTCAGTCATCGACCTTCTTATTCAATTGGTTTACTGTTTGAACAAATTATACAGCTCATACCCTTTCAAGAGGTTTTGAGCCCTCAAATAATCATGCAGTCAAAGTCTTGCAGACACGCAATGGACGGGGCACACACACACACACACACACACACACACACACACACACACACACACACACACACACACACACACACACACACACACACACACACACACACACACACACACACACAGTTCTGAGCATGTCTTTGATTCAACCTGTTACCCTAGCAACCACATGAAAAAAGGCCACCGAGGCCTGTCATTTATAAAGCCCAGTGAAAGGTATTATGACTGAAAGACTGAGGTGATGAACAGTTGCTCAGATCTGAAGAATCCCACAAACTATGGACGTAAAATCTAAGCTTATACTGAGTCTGTATGCATTGCACATTGTGTTAAAAGAGAATCATTCTTCAGAAGATGTTAAAAATTCATTCATAATATATAGGCCAGTGGATTCATGTGACAAATGGCAGTAAGAAACAATCCTTTATACCCCAAATTAGGCAAATGCACAGAACTGCACAGCCCTGAATAAAGTAGCAGACTTTTTCAAAATGGAAAACTGTGAGTCAATTTATACTTTGCAGTATCTCAAAATGCTTTGGTCACAGCTCAAAACACACCAAAGATGCAACGCTTTGCAAGCCGGTTTCCTTCATTTCACTGAACTCCGCTCGACAAAGGTATTGCGACATGCTTTAGATTACAGCAACACAAATGCAAAAGCAGCAATAAGTAGAGACTCAAATAGCAGTGCCTCCCGTCAGCTTCCCCACAGTAGACTGGAGATTTGAGATAGGTCTCAGATGGGCCGGCAGCTGAGTCTCCACCTCCCTCTTGCATTAATCACTGGAAAGATCATCTCATATAGGAGACTGGAGGTCGAGGCTGGGGATTGTGGGGGGCTGAAGGTGAGGGCTATGTGGCCAAGATGATGGAAGTTATGATGCTAAGAGGAGAGAGGGAGCTAGTGAGTGCGGAAGAGATAGCTGTGGGCTTTGCTACTGAAGTATCTTGTGAGGTGATGGTTGAGAGGGTTGGGGCCCATGCTGCTCTGGGCCTTAGGGTCCTTGACCTATTTTTAATAAGAAGTGGGGGCAGCTTAGGGGCATGCAGAGAAGAAACAGGGAGTGAAGTATAGATTTCTCTCAGTGATTTCTTTCCACTTAATTAAACATTCACCCTGTGACCTACACACTGGACTGTTATAGTGTAAAATATATAAGGAAATCAACACTTTGTGCTTGGACTGAGCAATTAACTACCTTTAATGACAAAGAAAGTAAACATAGCTTCCATTTAGCAGAAAAGGTCACCACCATGTGAAAAAGAGAGAAGACCAGCTTGACAGTCCTCAGATGATTGTGCTAAATAGGGACATGGCAGATAAATAAAAGAGACAGTTTATTTGTACAGACTTCAAGCAGCTGTAATAAATACTTGTATATAAATAAAGGATCATATAAGTATGATGAACCCATAGACAATGTAAGATGGCTGACACCACAGCTCCCCAAAATTGAGGCCAAAGAGTCTCAATTGTCACCTGGTGGCTGGCTGCAGTATAGGTCATAAATCTGCTTCCTCCATGTTAGTGGATAGGACGAGCCACACTAACAACTCAAAGTACACATGAAATTATTTTTCTTGTTGTGACTGACAGCTGAGTGACTTGAGATTGGTCGAGCATGGCGCCACTCCATCCCTTGTTTGCTACTGTGCAGGCTTAATTTCTGGTTAGCGGGAGGAGGTGGAGGCAGCGCCCTCCAGTTTTATATACAGTCTATGGATGAAGCAATTTATTACCTGTCGTCTCTGCAGTTCCCTCTGCTCTCTTGCACTTTCAAGTCCTTGTTTTGATTTTCTGACCTTTGACTTCGCCGTCTTCGTTCACAGCTCTTATCTTTTCTACCTTGGGTGTCAGTTTTTCAGCAAAAACTGACAGCACCGAATGACAAATAGACAAGAGGCAAAGGCCCAGCGAGTGAACTCAGCAGCTGAGAAGCCAGATATTTTACTCAAAGGAGGAGACCAAAAACGGAACAGTGAATATTTGACTTAAATTTCCCCTCTAGCTCCACAACTGCTCACTGTGGGAACTGATTGCTTAGCGGTTCACCATGTGAACTAAAAGGTGATATCATTGTTGTGAGCACAGCGTCTTTCTGTTGCCCCCAAGTGAACAAAAATCACTTATTACAACACAAACCAGCATAAAACAGTTGTAACATTTAAGTTTTATTTAAGTGTCTGCACCATGAGGTACACTGATAATTGTGCTGTTTAAGATGAGATTTTTAATGCAACAATATACAACAGTGATTAAAGCAAAACAGGAGAGAAACTGCAGGGGCAATATGATGAGTGAAAGCTAAAGAAAACTACTATCAACGGTAACACGGGTACGATTGCTGCCTGAAGTTATAGACTGCACAGGGTTAACTTATTGTTTTCTAGAAAAAATATATTTAGGAATATTAGGTCCTCCAAATCAGCCATTTTAATATGACCATTAAAAAGCAATAACGGGATTGTAAATTCATTTTATTGAGCTCTTACTTTTCATGTGTGTCTAAAGAAAGAAAACAGGCAGCACAGACGAGCACTGAAAAGAACTAAGAGGGAATATGACTTATACTTACTACAAAAGCTCCACTGTAGATCTGATGGCTTGGCCTCTTGGCACACACACACACACACACACACACACACACACAAGTACACACCATGGGCCGGGTCATATTTCACAGCTTTAATGAATAACTGCAGCCACTGGTGACAATCCCCCCCAGTGCAGAGAGAGAATAATAAGCTCTGCATAATAACTGTCCCTCATCAGCGTTCACTCATCATAGCACCGTAGCACGCTCGCTCCCTTCTTTCCTCCTCATCTCCCTCTTCACACTTCTGTGGAGGAGGGGGGTTAGTAAAGCAGAACGAAGCGAGCAACGAGGCTCCCATGGGAGCTGGCTACACGATAGAGCCATTATGGGGAAATAGGCTCGAGCATTTCAGGGGCCAAAAGGGGGCATGCTTAAGTAAAGAATCCCCACTATTCACTTTCATAGCAGAGACACAGCCAGAGAGCGCTGTGAAAGTCCCCGACAATGTCTCACACACACAGGCACAATCCTGCATTGCACTCATGTAGTATACAGAAAACGCAGGTATTGTGGCCCACACAAGCATGCAAATTTATACACACATTGACACACCTACGAACCTGAACCGGGCTGAAAAACATGCCCAGGTGTTTTACAGCCAGTAGCTACCTTCATTCAGTGGCATATTCAAATTACCATCAGGCATTCTACTGCCGCTGCACATTCCCCCGCTGTTTAAGGTGTGAATGGATCTGTTGGGTAAAGCCATTTTCATTTTTCAATGCAGTTGCAGATTCAGAAAACACTCCTGCGAGAATTTTATAATGGCATCCCTGTACTGCTATTGCAGTCTAACTGTACTGCTCTGAAGACCTATTGCAGACATGGTAGGTTTTGACATGTTGTATTTCAAAATAAGGATTAAGATTGAATAATTTATACAAATGCATCAACAGCTCTGTACAACAGCCCAAACACATATAGTACACAACTCAGTTTTACAACACATACAAGACTGACTTCTCTGTCTCATTTTGCTGTTCCTTTCACTGACTGCAATCTCCATCCCAAATCAATGCTACTTTACACTTCACTATGTTAAACTGGAACCACATATAATCAACACATTTACTTTCATATGATAGGCAATAATAAAATTGTGATGTAGTGGGGGTAATGAGGTGCACCGAGAGTAGCCACAGTTTGCTGAGTTCATTATAAAATAATGTGATGAAATGAGGACATTTGAGTTGAAAACATGTGGTGTGTACTGTGACTGCCAACATACTGGTCCTGGCCTCATGAATATTACATACAGTATTTGTATATTATAGGGCTTTATCAAGACATTCCCCGGGTCTATATACATTGCAGTGCAGGTGGGGCTGAATTTAGTGTTGCTTTTATTTATTAACGTTGTGTTGTGTTTATTTCCCGATTGTGAATATCTCTTGTTTGAAGATAAAAAATCTTTAGATATGGGAATAACTGAGTCGGGTAAATTTCTCTGGGTTTTTCCACAACAAATGACATTTTCGCTTTACATAGTCATTTGATCCATCGTTAAAATAAATAATCAATGAAGCTAATAAAAAAAGGTTCAACAAATACTCAAAAGAAAGAAAGATCTGGATATATACCTGTATGTATATTGTATTTAGTGATAAGTGAGTTATCAAGTTTCTGTCTGTTATTAGTAAAGGTTAAATACTGCAATTATGATTGTGCAATGCTGTGTTTTTTTCAATAGAGACAGAAAGGAAAAGAAAGAGGAGATGCAAAGAGTCAATTTTTCCTTGTCAGAAGAAAGGAGGCCTATTTTTATCCTTTCCTCATATCCAATGAACCCACAGGGACTTCAGCAGTTCTTCCTTGATCCAGGCAGGATGGTGGGTTTAAAGGGATTCCTGTCCTTTTCCATGGGAGCCTAAAGCCAACTTCAGGGTGAGGTTGCCATTGCGCTCCATGTGTTCTCTAAATACCGGTTTTCTCGGATGTGCAGTTCCCTCTCCAGCTCGTTCTTAGCTGATTTCTCTTGTTTTTTCTTGCTACAGTCTCTTTGTATGATGTTCTCCTTCTTCCCAGCACAATTGCTTTTAGTCACATTTTTTGGCAGGTAAATTGCACAACATTCCTAAAGCAGGCCCTTATTGATAAGGACCAACGTCTCTAGATATACTGGAAGCAAAAGGACAGATGCAATTTGGCATCCACAGAATTAAAGGAGGCTTTCACAAGTATTGCAATACCAAAATACTGCTTCTGGGTCAGAAAAGCCTTACTACTGAACCTTAATATGCCATCTTTCAACACTCAATATAATATATATTCACAAAGGATTTAGTTCACTTTCGCTACTCCCCTCAGTAGCTCTCTATTCCCATTTCTCTCGTTCCCCATCTCTCTATATCTCTCTCGGTTCTCCCTAAGCTCCAGGGTGTATTGTTCTTTGAGACTGGAATCATACTGGAGATTTAGAACTTGCTGGATTAGAGGAGGCAGTGTTGTCCCTGGTGGCTATTCCCTTTTGTGGAGCAGACCCAAAAATAAAGGTGCAAAACCGCCCGAGGATAAAGGAAACAATCCATCATACAAGTTGAAAACCCCGCACTTGCGGTCAGTTAAAATGATAGTGTACTATCCGTATCCGTAGTGCGTGTCGGTGTTCCGAGTGTGTGGGCACGCACCCATGGTCTCAACAGATGCGGAATACAACTCTTGGCATTTTAGGAAATACTATGCATCTCGGAGGATTTACTGTAACATAGTCCTGAAATCCTGCGAGAATCACAGCAAAATTCTGTCTTATGAATCAATAACATCTACACTACTGGGATTATGCTAACAAAAACTGGGTTTTCCTCACTATGATCTCCGTTCAGCTCAAGGTGGAACACTGCACAATGTTTTTTCTTAGAAAAACCAGAGCAATATAATTCATAAGACTTCATAAAACCGTCCCTATTTCCATGAGTGAACCACTTTTCAGTATTTCTCAGCTTTACACACGCTAACTTTTTTGTAATAGTGCTACAGAAGTTCAGTTTGGAAGCGCAGGCCACTAAGTTCTTCGACAAGTAAAAACAATCATAGAGTTTGTGCAGTCAATCAGGTAGGTGAAAAGCAAATCACTTGTTCCACTCAAGGGACATCAAACAAGTAATTTGTTTGGATAAACACTATCTTTAATGCAGGGACATTACATCTGTATAAAAACATCAATACATTTAAATTAGAAGTTCAACTCTTTAAATTTGTATCATCAAAAAAGACATGTAAATTCATATTAGATTAAGATCATGTTTAAATCACTAATGAGAGAACATGGGTGTGTGTGTGTTAGCATCACCTACTGGCCTTATCAGAGGAGAGCAACCTGGCAGACTGATTTGTTGGGCGTGTGATTCATGATGCTTATTCTATCTTCAGTATATATTAATTTGCTGCTACTATTTCTATATATTTTTACAGTTACATATACACATCTCGGAGAGAAGCCTCTTACAATTTAACTGTAACTGAGTATGATGAAAATAAAGATCTTTGACTTGTTTAAGCTTGCCAGCTTGACGTCCTGAGAAAAATAATGGGTGGTTCGTAGGGAATTGTGGGATTTTCTGTTACATGTATGGACGACAGACGGAGACATCGTTTTTACAACAGATGAAAACTACCAAGTTGCACTGCGACATCATATCACAGTCCACACACAAGCAGTTTGTTTCTAACAAGCACACAAAACTGTATTGCACAGGTGCTTCAGTGCTAAATTTGTTCATCGCAAACAAATACTTTTTTTTAAAAGCACATGTAACATATACGTCACACGGTACAGCCCTGACACAATAAAAAAAACACCAGCTATGTATCCTAATCATAGATATCTCACGGTATAGAAACGTGCATGTCAACTTGATGTTTGTTTGCACTATTCTTCAGCGTGTAAATACATTGTAATATGTGACACACGGGATGTAAATAGAGTCTATTATGAGCCTAACACCGTTCCATCTGCTCACATATCACAACATCACACAGACATTTTCATAAGACTGCAAAATATCACAGCATCCTCGTGCAAATAATGGGCCAATTACTGTGTGCCTACAAAACATATTATTGGTTATATTAGTATATTTTGGCACATTAGAAAAGATAAACATTTTTAGTATATGCAGTACACATGTCATTATTTAGAAATTGTTGCTCAGGAAATTCTGCGAAATACCCAAAGCCCCTCTCATCTTCACCCTCCCAGAACTGTTCAAACAGCTGCACACATCACAGCCAAACACTGCTTGGAGTAACCACAGTCATCTCCTGTCTCCTGCAACTAAGCAGCTTTTCTGTGGCAGTCAGGGATTAACACCTTGCTTAAGGCCACTTCAACATATAATTTCTATGGTTATTACTCAGTGAGCAGAGAGCATTACTCATTTACTTCTCTGACTGGTCTGAGATTTCAAACTGGCAACCCTCCAGCATTCTGCCAACTTCTCCAGGCAGTTAACATCTAGTGCTGCACATATGCACACGCGCACACACACACACACACACACACACGAGGGTTGAAGTGTTTCGTGTGAAATCGTTTTTTAACCACACTTGTTGCATGTCTCCAAGGATGTCAGTTTGTGAGTCGATTCACTGCTTTGGTCCTAACTGAAATATCTCAACAGCTATTGGATGGATTTCTGCAGTATTATTGGCACAGGCATTAGTGGTACCCAGAGGATGACTCCTAGTGGCTCTGGTGATCCACCGACTTTTCCTCAAACACATCCAGCACGTTGACATTTATGGTTCAGAGTGAAATGTCGCAACAAATGTAGGATGGATCACCACTAGAGCCAGACTTATTCATGAGTTGGCAAAAAAACTCTCTGAAACTTTCAGGAACAAATCAGTATTGCAGATATAGAACAAAAATATTGAAAGAATAAGCAACACAGACAAAAAAGTACATTTGTGTCCAGGCACTTGGTTGCATTTGTGTATTATTTTAATTTATAGTAGTTTATAAATTAAAACTCAATTAAATTTGTTTGCCCTAAGGGTTTGATAACAACATCTTAGGAATGTCTTGAGATAAATATATAAATATACATATATTATTGGTATGGGCCCAGACAACCCATTAAAACCATGCATTATTTATGTCCATTGACAGCATAGCACAGCCAATATTAAAATCCCTGCAGAGTACACAGTGACTTCCGATATCACTTTAACACATCAATGAACAGTCACAAAAGGAAGCACACTCACAACACACAGATATTTCAAAATATAAGTAAATTTAGGTAAATTATTATAAAATCAATAGTTTTTTGCTCCACAAGTAAAATAACATGGTTAGTTTTGTCGAACAAATGTAGATCAAACAGTTATTATATTTGCGGTAACATGTAATAAATCCAGCTTGGGCACAAATCTCGTAAAGATGTTTCCCACAACTATACACAACAAAGCAATATCAGCCTTCACCAAACACACAGAGGTGTAGATAAATATGCAAATAAGAAAACAGGCAAAACCAACTTGAGGTAGCAGACTGCGCACCACAGGAAATGTTTGCAGTGTACGCAGGGGGACAGTGTCATTCAAATTGGCGAGAGGGAAAGCATGAATTCAAAGAGAAAGTTGTGCCCCTGAAGATACGCAAAACTCAGCAGACATCACCACACCCATGCATCCCGCTGACACACGCGCAGCATGCGAGGGGGAAAGAAACCAATGGAAAGCTGCAGAAAATTTGGTTTGTAGCAGCATGGGAATGAGTAATGCATGTTGAAGGCTGTCTTTGGAAGCCCTTGGAAGGATGGATGTGTGGCAGCTTGAGGCCTTGTGATCTGTCTTCCATTGTCGAGGCTTATAAATACCTGAGATCTGACAGGGAGGACAGCTCCTGGATACAGACGCTGCCTGCGTGCCACAAAGAATGCATGTGCACGCAACACAAAAAAAACGAACACACCTGTGCTCGAAACACACGCACGCAAACCAAAAAGTGTAAATACAAGAAAGCCACAGAGACGGCTCTGCTCAGAGGCAATATTTGTTTAAAGACCACATGCTTTGAGACAATTGTTCAGCGGAGATAGGGTTCAGTCATTGCAAATTGACTGATCAATCTTCATAACTGGGCTTGGTACGAAAACAGATGTTTTTCCTCTTCTCTCCATAGGGCGGCTGTTAAAATGAGTTCATGCTTATTCTCCACCAGCGGCACTCAAACTTACATCCACTCTGGCACACAAATTTTGTGCCAGAACAGTCAAAGTCCACAGTCTCTTTTAATGGTGCTAATGTGAAATCATCAGTTGACGTACACTAATGATGTGGCACAAATTAAGAGTAATTATCTAACTTTTATTGCTCTCAATGTGTCAAAGCAGTGTCCTAGTTGTCTCGTCAGTGTCATTAATTTCAGAGTGATGGAAGACGTCCTTAACTGTTTAAGTGTGTGAGCATGAGGGGGGTGAAGAAGGAGGTTGTGACAGTAGAATATGTCAGAGGGCAGCCTCTAGGTCTTGTCAGACTTTTTAAGACAATGGATGAAATTGATTATCAAGTACAACAAATATGAAAGAATATCAGAGTCCAAAAATCATTGAAACTTTCCCAAAACTGAAGATAAGGTGAAGTAGCCGAGTAGAGAATAACCCATGAAATGCCTCATTATCTGTAGGCAGCAGGTTTCCATAGTCATTCACTCAGCAAGTGCATTGGTCGCATAGTTTTTAGTTTAATTACAACATGATAATATCTGTATCCTTGAGAAAGAAGTACTAAAAATTTAGATATTACAAATATTGCTTGCCCCAAAAACATTTCAAATTTTAAAGGTTAAAATAGCATTAAATGAATGTGATCGTAATACCTACTTCAATATATCCAATACCTAGTATGTAATATTGTAACATATTCAAGAATTTTGGAGGCCTAAAATTCACATTATTTGAATTATTGAAGAAACCCTGAGTCTAAATACATATATTTCACTGAAATCTTTACAAAGTCATTTGTAAATCAAGTCATCATGCCAACACTGCAAACACTACTATGCAATTGTCCTCCTCAGAAAATGAATCAGGAAAATGAACCTGGGAGTTTTAAACCTGTGTTGACGTACCTGCAGGAAAACTCTGATGAATCAAGAAAATACAAAAATAAAAGACAAGCCTGAATGTCCCATTGCGTCATTCATTAGATGCAAAATACATTTTGTGAGGCACAGGTGTACTATCAGTCGATCTTAACATGGTGACACTTTCATTTCGATAACAGTTCAGTCTCCCAGGGAAAAGGGAAAAAATGATTTGTCCTTCTTCCACCTGCACATCTTCCCATGAAAAAAAAATCTCCTGAAATAGAGGCAATAATCTCTCAGGCGCTCAACAAAAAGTGTGACCGGAGACAGTAGAGAAAGTGACCGGTGGTTCAGTTACTATTCTTGACCCAAACCCAGAGCATGTTCCCTCTATGCCATTGTGTGTTACAAATATGTATTATGTCACAAAAATGACTTACTCATAAATTCATCGGCTGTGTTTTCTCCTCTATATTATTCTAAGACAACAGAAAGACTTGGAAAAAGAAGATTCCACTTGTTTCTGACAAGCCTGTGCCTACTATTGAAAATCGAATGTGTTGTGTGTTCTGTCTCCAACTCCCTGCCAGAGGTCCACATATTACAGCAAGTGTACGGTGGCCTTGAGGGAGGCAGACATGTGGGCAGTTGGAGTGCCATTAGAGTGTGTGGGTGGCAGGAGGTGGGGTGCCATTAAAGCAGCCTACTGAGCTGTGCACTGAGTAGATGGCCTGGGGTCCTTGTGTCAAACCTGTTTAAAAACGGTTTGGCTTATTCACCCTGTCCCCTCCACCATTTGGCCCGGCTGCTTATAGCCGAGTGATCTCTCTCCTCCCACTCCACAGCACTCCGTATCGCACTGTCCCCTGCAGTTTGTTTTCAATTCCAGCCCAGTCGGCTTTCTGTCCGTCCGTTATCATTTTGTCCAGCTCCTTCAGACAAACCTCTGTCACCACAAATAAATGGCCTCTTTTCTGTTGAGAAAGCATCAAACACCCTTTTTGTCCAAAGCTTTTGGTTTGAAAAAGTGGAATTTATGTAAGAATTTCCCTACAGTATATAAACTTCATGTTCTGGACTGAATCTATCATCATATGAAACCAAAGTATTTCTTATTAGGTTTGGTCTAATGGCTGATATGGCTGAATGTTTTCTACACAGCATTGATAATGATAATAATTTTGCTTAAAGATTTTCTAGCATCAGAGCTTAGTAAACCTGAGTAAATCCAATGCCACTGTCCATCACAACATTTCACTGAAGGCTCTATATATATATATCGTCACATGCCAATTCAGTAGCCATCACCCATCCCTACACCTCCAAACCTGCTTCTTAAAGTGTAACCTCTCCCCCAAGTTACCACTGAGCCGTCGCTCCCTGGAAATTCAAAAAAGGCAATTTGATTTGAAAATGAGCACGACTCTCCAGACTCAATCAATTTTAAATGTTATAAAGTTGAACAGATGCAATACGTCAAATTATTGCTGTGTCATAACACAAACAATATAATTTCTTATATAAGAGGATGTTGAGTTTCTCAAGAGTGTGTAATTTCTGGTTTTCAGTATTTCGATTTCAGGGCCACACTGCTACTCTTTATCTGATACTTCACAACTTCATATCCAGCACCAGCTCTATTCAGCCACATTTCTGAACAGTCAACAACTTGCTATCTGCTTTGCTATCAGTGACCAGTCAGTGATCAAGCAAATGTACACACACACACACACACACACACACACACACACACACACTTATCTATGGTAAACACATTGTATACGTTACCTATCCATCTGACGCCTTAGCTATTTCTCTCTCAAACAACTTTCCTCAATGCTTTTTTACCAGTCAGACAACAGTGCAACACTACTGCAGCAGCACTTTAATTAAACTTGGCAACTAAATTGCTTACTCTGTCCATTGCCATGTTTTCTATTTGAGTACTTTTAACACAAGGCTGTATTTACTCTAAAAATATAAAATGCTGATTCATAATTGAATGCACTTTTTTTCCAGTACAGCTTATTGTACTAGTTCATTTTGTGGCATAAAGATATACAGTATACTGTTTATGCAAAAAATCGATCATATAGCTCTTTTGATAAAAGGCTGATTAATCTCAACTACGTTTATATAAAATCATGTAGAAATGGTTTAGAACACTGTATTTAACTACAAGTAGCTGTAAGCACAATAGATTATTAAGTATATATAGAAATAAGTCCTACAAATATATGTTTTAACTGTACAAATGTTTGTTTTCTAGCTATGAATTATTCCCTAATAAACACTTACAATGAATGATGCAGGGTGACAAATATATAATGTGTTATGAGTCAGCTAATTAGACTTTATATGCAACTTATAAATGTTGGACTGGGAGTTTAAAATAGAGGGAAAGACTGGATCAAAGCAAGGCTTATGGGACTGAATGATGCATGATATTAATGTATTATATTAATGTAATATATGAAACTGTATTTGTGGTGACAGATGTGGAAAAGGGATCTTGCATGTTTCATTCCCTGTGTTTTACTCCTGTGCTTGCATGGGACACAGTTGTATCGCTTCAATATTAATAATTCACACACTCACACACATGCATGTTATTCATGTGGTGACAGCATCAAATCTCAGATGAACATTCAGATGTGAATCCTTTAATGTTTTACCGGAATCACGGAAATAGCAAACAAACAGATCTAGATATACAACACAAACACACATTTATTCTGCATGTAAACTGAGCATTAACTGTCCTTTAAACTTGTGAGGACCAGCAAAAATATTCTCACTTTCCTAAAATGGCCATACTCCATATGGTCTATAATTCAAACTGGTCCTCAAAAAGATGCAAGTATGCTCTCTCCCTCTCCCTCTCCCTCTCGCTCTCTATCTCTCCCCTCTCTCTCTCTTGGGGCACACATCATCTATTGTTTCAGGGTGAGATGAAATCTGCAATCTGTGCACACTGGCCCTCTCGTACTAAATATTTCATTGACAATAAACATTGGTGTGATTGATGTGAAGCTGAGTCAGTCAGGGAGGAAGGGCGAAAGAGGGAAAAAAGAGGAAGAGAGACAAAGATGAAGGGGGGAAGGAGAGGGGTCGAGGTTTAGAGGAAGACAGACGCACTGTAGACACAGAGCAACAGAATGGATCTGGATTCTGCTCATTATGTTGCTACAATAATAGAGGTTTAGAGGTCAATGCATGCTTGAAGTGAGAACACTTCTTGTATTTTGCACAATAGGGCCCAGCCTTGTTTGTAATGAGGACCTCTGACTCGTAACGCTTGCTATGGTTAAGTGGGGGCGGACATTATGGTGCTGGATGTGAAGGCCAAGCTGTCTCTCCTCAACTTGGGCAATTTAATAACAGCAATCAGAAGATCAAGAATTACCAAAACATGTCTTTGAAAACCTCTGAAGTGCCCCATTCCTCAATGATCACCTTATTGAAGCACTCATTCCTCCTTCTCTCACTGTAAACGGGCCAAAATGGCATTTCCTCCGACACCAAAGGGTTTAGAGATCCAGGCTTGATTGCTCTCCTGTCGTCATGGTCGTCATCAAACCAAGACTGAAAACCCTTTTTTGCTCAAAACAACAGTAGGGCTCATGAATAAAATATACAGATGAAAACAGGAATAGTAACACAGGAGCCGCAGCATATTAATAGAACCTCTGCATTCATCTGTGATTCGAGGTCATCCTCCTAAGGCTGGACACAACTGAAGTTTTAAATGAATTCCTAAAAGGTTAGCACCCTTCGCTTCAGGGGAAAGAAACAAAAACTGGTAAAAACATCTGGCATGGAGTATTTATTATGCATCAGAGGACACAGTGCTGACTGGTGTGAGAAGCGGCAGGGGTGTGTGCAACTGACAATTCGCTAAGCCCTGCAGTTACTGTTGCTACCCCAAGCTTTTCGTTCTCGCATTTTTGTGGTTTAAAATGGTGTGGTAGATTGTACAAAAAATAAAGTTTCTTGTTTCTGAAGCTGAATCGAAGCTACTCTTAGCTGATGCTAAAACCAAGTGAATTAGCTGCAGGCTCCAGGGCTTCCAAGGGTTTTAAAGACGCACATGGTGGCTGAATACATGAGGAAATGCTTTGAGGATAAAGCTACAAGTCCCATGCAAAAACTATGTGTCTCCTCACTAGCTGAATGGACACGTATTGCAGTGTTAAATAAAATCAATTGGCAACACACTAAGATGTCAACAACTGGTTTGTGAACTGCCAATTTAAAGACTCAAGGTTGACATTTTGGCCAGCGCCATCTTGGTCTTTAGAAACCAGAAGTAACCGGATTTGGAGGAGCAGGGGTTGAGCTTGAGTGAAAGCCTATTAGACAGAACTAGCTGTCAATTATACGGTGTGCATGCCCTAACTCACACCAAGCTTTATTGTCATTTTCGCCCCCTGCTGGTCATTCAAGAGTAGTCAGGTTTCGGGCACTTCTCGCATTGTCTACATCCATTTTTATATAAACTTAACACTAAAAACCAGTGAGATAGGTGAAAAAGGCTTTATTTATGTTCCAAGCTAATTTGTTTTAAATGCTTCTCCCGGATGGCATACATGACAAAATGCTAGGAGGCTAAAAACAGCTAAAAGTTAGCATCCTCTCAAACTGATGAGAGCTGCACTGCTCATGTTTTGCAGGGTAGAATAAAATGGAAGGCCATTTAACACAACATTAACTATTCATGAACTCATTTTGTCCAGTCAAATCACACGTTTTTTATGAAGGCTGATGTGCAGATGTGTCTAAGATTTCACCATCCTATTCATTTTATTCATGAACAAGCATTAAACAAACAATTTCAGGCAGAGCAAGTAGCTTTGGTCAATAAACACTGATCTTTAGATGAGTAGTGCCCAAATGAACAAGAGTAGAGCAAGGCCTTATCATGGAAGGTTAGGTTTGAATGTGAGCCCTAATAGCGGATCTTGTGTACCACCATCTATCTCCATCTGCTAGAATGACAAGTCTAGTAAGGGCACCGTAATTGAATGTGAAGATGCGCTGGGCATCCCCCAATACACAGACACACAAAGGGATGAGAGGGGACCACCTCTGCAGAGTACAGTGTGTTGTAGTCTAATGCTTCCTTTAACAGATGCTGGAGCACCCAAACAATCTTCATGCACGTGTCCACAGGGTGCGTGTGTGCTTCCACAGTGTGGCGAACACACCTGACAGATGAGAAAGAGAGGGCTCGGGGCCCACCTAGGGACCAATTTCCCCAGTCTGTTCCAAAGGCCTGTTCATTACTGCGAGCAGGAGGGAATAATACTCCAGAGCCAGCCAACTTCATTTGCTACCACTTTCTCTCATTCTCCCTCTGTCCTCCTGAAACACAACAGTGCGCCACCTCGACTTCCCACAGTGCACCACTGCGCGCCTGTGAAGCAGAGATTGGTTGCTGTGGGCTTTCCGAGGTTTCAAAGCTGTCGCCTCTGCCTAGAATGCGTTTTCTCTCTCACTCTATTTTTCATCTGTCATGTTTCTGAGAGTGAAAATAAACCAAATGTTTTTAGTTTTAGGTTTTCTTTTCTTCGTATTGCATGTGGGCTCGGAGAGTTTGAAGTTGGCACTGAAGAGGAGGGAGGTAGCGAGATGCAGACAGCAGCACAGAAAAAAAACTGCATCTGAAGGACACTAATACACTAAGAAACCAGCAAATTGAACTTGAATGAACTATCCTTGTCTTTTAAAGTTTGTTTGCCTGTTTTCCCATTGCTCATGCATAAATATCTGCATATGCAATACAATGAATATTTAATTTGAAAAAAGATGACACAAAACAAATAAAATCCTGAAAATATGTCTGTGGTTGGGAGTGGGGATACCATGCAGTGAAGTGGAAGATGCAATGTGTATTTCTGTACAGAGACATAACTAAAATGAGATGGCTGATGTACAATAATGACACTATATCATACCAATGTGTGCTGCATGTGATGGATCCATGCGAGAAATGAGATCTCATTCCACATTTCCTGCAACACTTGTTCTTAGCGTGCAGGAAATACAGACAAATAGAACCATCAGATGGAAATTGATCCTTTGCACAAATCAGTTTTACAGGCAGCTCACAGATGGGTGTGCTCACAGGAGCATGCTGAATAAATCAGGTTTGTAATGGCCCCGACTGCGGGCATGACAAAAAAGTCTGGAGCAGACACTGAGCCCCCACACGGGCCCATGGCACGGCCGGTGACAGCGTGTTTCTGCTTGGAGTGAGACGCCGCATCTTGAAAATGAAGGGTAAAGATTTTCTCTGTGGGCCGAGATGTTTCCTTGAACTGTTTGCTTCCAAGAGTGAATATCAATGATGAGTGGGAATTAGGAGCTGTGCTAGAAACAAACATGTTTGAAAGAGTGGTGCTGAATAAGACATTCGTTCACATTGAAACTGGGAAATGAGGAAGTTTTCTCTGGTCTCAAAAATTGTGCGGCTGCTTTTGTGACACTGAGATTGAACCCTTCGAGTTTTGACTGCCAGTTTTTTTAGAAAATGTTTAACCTTGCACTAAATAGGCTGCAAAGAAATGTGTACAACTAACAGCATAAAATCTGAGTTTATACAGGTTTGCACATCAAATAAAAATCCTCATAAACAAAAAGTGAAACAAATGTTAAAACACTATTAGATGCCTCATGCTTCAGGGTCACAGCGTGTCAGACACTGCCTGGACACATGTTCACAGGCAGTTTTCTTCACAAGCACAGAGCTCTCGAGCTAACTCAGCCTCAGTAGGATATCTGGTTGTGAGGTTTAGACTTGTTTTCACCTTTCTGACAAATTACTGTCACTGTGTTGACTGACAGAAATGGGGAGCTAATACAGATCAGGCAAATTAGTATGCCCCAGAAGCGTTCGGTGCACTTTGTCAGGAGGAGAGGTGATGTAAGAGGGGATAAATGCTGCAGCCCCAGCCCCCCTCCCCACCCTATCAACATCCCCCCACACAGCGACACACTGCCCCCTCTGGGCAGTGAAACGGTAATGGGGATTATACACTTGAAACTATTTTAAGCTATCTGCCCTTTTTACAGTGATTTATCTAGATATCTAGTGATCTATGAACACGATGAGTGTCTTTAGAGAGCAGAGCGCTGCTGTTAGGATACCTCCCATCACATTACAACCAAATTATATACTGCGTGAATGATGTTAAAGTTGGAGATGATAACTAAGGCCTGCAAACTCAAGTGAGATGAAGAAGATGATAAAAAATACATTTCCACACAAACAGATAAGTGGTTATTTTAACTGCTGTAATGATTAGATGACTCAACTGTAAATCAACAAAAATAGTCATAGCCAACAACTTTCAGCTTCAGAAGATTTACTGTTTTCCATCATAGTAAAATTTTAAATAATCAGTCAATAAAAATTAACTGTATAATTTAGAAGGAATATACTTGCTAATTGGCAGACTCATCTTTTTGCCAACCAGGATTTTAAGCACTCACTGTATCTTAAAAATGTGGTATAATGCCAATTTAACCTAACCTTGTGCAGTTCGCTTTTTGGTTTTAAAATAATGATTTACAAGACTATTTTTGAGGACTAGAAGTGTGAATGGGTTTTTTTTTCTATATCTAGAGCTTTGCTTGATTTAATAACAATATTGGCAGGAATATACAAGCATTTGCTTCTGCCTTGTATTATTTAGACTCTGTTTACTCTGTTTATATTGTTTGTACTTGCTGTAAAATGTGGGATGATCACTGATTAACAATCCATCAATAAATCAAATGTAAAAGTTAGCTCAGTTTGAATTTTTAGTCAAATCTCTGGACAACCACATGTCCACCCTCTTCACCCCAGGCAGCGTGTGATATTCCTCATTGGAAATTCCAACCACAAGGTTGCGTTTTCACAAGCCTAAATAATGATACGCCTGAATAAAGAATATCTCTGAGGAAGACCTCGGTAAGCTGTGGTCTTACTTAAAAAAAGTCCTTAGTATTCAGGCCCGTCACAAGTTCATCTAGTATTTTGATTTATTGCTTTTAAAAGCTGCTGTAAATCCACTTGTGACAGGAGTTAAGTGTCAAATACACTGATTTGACTCCATCACTGTTGTTACGATGTGTGATAAGCATAACATTTTGTTTGCCTCCGACAAGAACATTAGAAACTGACTCTTTGACATTTGATTCACAGTAGTATTCAGTGTTTTTTCATAGGCCTAACTGTGATTGAGTGCTACATCTGGTAAAGAACAAACCATCAGTTTGCATGTTCTCTGAGTACCAAAAATCAAATGTCATCTTACTACAGCAGAATCAAACATGGTTGTGTATTCACATCCTACCAGAAGGAAGAAGAGAAAGGCTGCAGGAGGGAGAATCACAGAGGAGGGTAACTGGGGCATTATCTTCCTCATATTACGTCTGGACCCTTGACACGGCTTTTATAACAGTATGGAGAGCAGAACAGAAAGAGGAAAGGTTATAAAAAGTGGATGTGTACTCGTTAACAACTGTGAAATTTATTCCTAAAGTGCTCTTAACACACAACTTGTGTTTTCCCTCCAAGTGCTTCAGATAGAACTGAGGTCATGAATAAAGATGAAAAAAGGATAGAAAAGAAGAAACAAGGATTTCATAAATGTTGTGATAAGGGCCAAAGCTGTGAGGTTGTGTGTATGTGTTGCTCCAGTTTCTTTGTTTAACCTAATGGAAAAAAAAAATTCTTAAGGTGGAACAATTATGCCCTGGAAACTTGGAATAATTCAGGGTCAAAGTCATTCCAGGACATTTAAACTAAAAGCTTGAATGAAACCGAGCATGCATGAAGCTGTTTGGCTTAGTTTCAGAGAATGTGTCGTTAATATAGGCTTCATGGCAACAAGATCCATAGATAAACAATTAAAAATGACAATATGACTTTCCCAGGAGTGAGCCCTGAGGGACTATATTCATTGTTTGTAGACAGCATAGTAACTTAATAGAAGCCTTAATAAAGACGTTAAGTAAGTTTGCCTTTCTTATATGATTAAGGCAGCATGAGAATGTCCGCGTCAGACACGTTAACAACAACTATAAAATGTCTGCAACATTCAGGTGAGAGGTGGCACCTGGGTCGAGCACGCGAGAGGCAGCACACAACCAATACATTTCGCTGCGGAATTCACAGCCAGCCCTGATCGCAAAAGCCCTTGAATCATACTGTCTTTTCAAATTAACATCTTTGTCAGCACCTTCTCCCATTGATTTCAGACAAAGATCAAAAATGATTTAAAGCTCCGAAACAGTTCCTAAATAAACATGCATTTTATGTACTGTCTTTTGGTTCCAGTAAGGAAGAGTAATTCTGTAGTGTCTCCTGGTTTGAAGCAGTGTTCTAAACTGTCTCATACTTCCATCAGAGAAAGGTGTTCCTAGCATAATAATGTCCATCAAAACAGGAGTAAGGGTCAGAAAATGTTGTGGTAGTAAGGTGAGGTTCAACTGACAGTGAGCAATAAGTGTTGGCAAGCTTAGGCGTGAGTGAGTCTGCAAGATGCTGCAAAAATAGTTAAAGTTCAATTCTTCACGCAAGAAAAGCATCACTGGCACTGAGCACTGATGCATGAAATGGTCCGGACAGTTTGATTCAGAGTGCTGAAGGTAATTCAATACTTGCTTGTTTGCTTGCTGGCATCATGCTATGTGTCGGAATAGGTTTTGGATGTTAAGAGATGCGTCCTACATGAGCATGTCCTGGGTTAACCTCATGTGTGAATATTGGACTTCTAGAAGCAGAGGACCGTGAGGGTATTTTCTGGTGTGAACAGGAAAAAAAAAGGCTCCAATGGATATATGCTCTTCGGAATTGATCAAGCCAATTGGATTTCAATCTCTTGAACTAGGAAGAAAGAAAAACACTTGCTCTGTGCTGTTTGGATAATGATAACAGGGGGCTTTAGATACCTGGGCAGAACAGACATCAATACCTTTGATCTAATATTTAAACCTATGTAGAATTTTGATTTTACTCTATGTGTTATCAGAAATCTGAGATAAAATAGCTTTAGTTTGGAATATGAGTCACATTTAAGCTGTTGTTCAAGTGGAAATCAAAATTCTAAAAAGGAGTAAACAGATAAAGCTAGGTTTTAAAATGATGACCTATTTTAAAATTGGGTTGCATCACACACTAAAGGAGGATCTTCACAGATATTCTTCTGTCTAATCTCAAACATGAAAACACTGAAAATAATGGCACTACAGGATAGTAAGATTATTGTTCCAGAGAGACCAACGCACCACCTCATGTCACCTCTGTGATGTGTTCCCATGAGGAGGAATGTGCAAACACAACAAATACGATAGAGACTGGTGTAGTGCAACAAATTGCTCCATCTATAATACTGCTTAATAAGAAAACAGAAGACACGAGTCAGGATGAGAAAATTGTTGGGGAGACGGGGTCAACACGACCTCTCTAGTCTTCAGCGAGAACTGGAGATAAGATTTTAATTGTCATTTTTATCTGTCGATGAGGCTTTCCTCCAACTCAGCTGCCCACTGCCCTCATACAGCAGCATGTTTTCACAGTAGACACTCTAAAAGCTTGACTCACCTCTCACATTTGTTCCATATTGACATAATCATCCCGATTTTAAATCCTAAACATCAAATATTTATAATGTTTGATGATTATCGAAGACGGCCCTGATTAATCTGTGGGCAGTTTAAGAATGGCAATGTAAACCCTAACAGACCCAATTAGTCCTCTAATTCTCAGAGGGGCTGAATTGGGGTTGAAGCGGCCTGAAAATCCTGTAGTTTGAACCCAGCTTAAGTGATGATATGTTTAAACTGTACTTCAACTCAACAGCTTTGTGAGCCCCAAAAAGCAATAACCAGGTATGAAGATTATACTATTACACCTAATAAATGTAGATGCAATTACCACACCTTTGCTGATTAGCACATTTAACACCATGGCTCCTTTGCAACGCTGTTTTCCTGCAAGCTGCAGATGAGTTTGGCTGCCTGCGCACTGTCTGTCTGTCCTCATTTCTTGGCTCAGCTCACTTTGAACTCATCCCCAGCTAAACTAGCCCTGGCTCCATGTATGTCAGCCTAAGGGGCCTGTTTGTGGATACGTGTACGTGAGTGCGCATGCGTATATTTTGTTTCTGCCCTACCTGGCACAGTGCACAGGATCCCTTAGGACCCTGGTGTGTGTAAGTATATATGTGTGTGCTCGCATCACTCCAGCTGTCTCCTCACATCCATCCACTCTCTGATGACTGAACTTCACAGCGAAGGGCTCCACCCAAACAGACACACATTTCAAACAATGCGTCTCAGGACTGGAGCCAAATTTACGCAGTGAAAAGTGGAACTTGCACATCAGTGTGTGCAGGCGGAGCCGGTGCAGGCAGCTATCATATTTGAAGCAGACTAGCAGTTTCTCTGAGATCAGGTGAGTGTTCCTCCTCTGATGTTGACAGCACAAAGCCTGCAGCTGATGCTAACAGACAACAATCTCAGATTTTCTGCCATTGTTCTACTCTTACAATAAAAGATTAGGCAAACTGCTCATCCGCATTTTTTCAATTTCATATATGCCAGGTTTGTAGCTTCACTAAAAGAGATCAGGCCTGATGTTATCTGCAGCTCTGTATTCTCTCAAGGTACTGACAGCAGAGATAGACTTCTAATTTATTTAAAAGGCCTTCAACATACAGAACACAAACAGCTTCCTCACAAAAGACCTATGGCCATTATTAACCTTCCCAAGCAACAAAACCTGTTCGTAAATTCTGGCTCCAACAATACTCTCGTAGGATGCTCACATTGTCACAGTAGTCTGTGAATCAATATTTAGAAGTACTGCTCTGTGATGTACTGTACATATAAGGGTAACATCCTGCAAACAGGTTGGCAGCATTTGAATGTGAGAGAGAAAGCCTTGGTCAACCTCTGACAGAACAGCCTGCTTGAAACAAGGTAGTTTGTTTCAATTTGTTTTTCGAAAACACGTCTGAAGCAAAGGTGTTTATTATGTGCTCTCAGCAGCCCCACTCGAAGGCCACCTGAAAACCCTTCTGTCCTGGAGAGGGGCAAGATGTATGAATAATGACACTTTCAGATGATCTTTCCTTGAAAGGAATTCATGGTGTTGGATAGGGTGGTTGCACTAAAAGTGACAGAAGTAGTTGTGGGAAGACTGAAGTGGATTAGGCTAGGTTAGGAGTTCACAGTCC
The DNA here is from genome assembly GCA_026259375.1 of Verasper variegatus. Classification (NCBI taxonomy): domain Eukaryota; kingdom Metazoa; phylum Chordata; class Actinopteri; order Pleuronectiformes; family Pleuronectidae; genus Verasper; species Verasper variegatus. Next base: position 9,273,487 of record CM048058.1, on the reverse strand, counting down.
GAGTGCTACAATATTGTACAGATGTGAATCAAGTGTAAATATTTATTTACTTTTGCACTTCATGTGACCAATGTTGGCCTTGTAGAGCCAGGAGAAAGTATTTCTTCCTCCAATGTTTGTCAGGAGATTTTAGCTGTTATTCGGCTGCTAGCATCTATTTTACAGGAGACATGTAATGCTTTTTTCCGTTATTCTCTTTCCTCCTGAAGCTCCGGAAACGCCTCATATTAGGGCAATTGTAATGTCACATGACATCACATTGCCCACATTTGCATAATGCACACCAACTGGCTACTCTGGCACGCCCCTTAACAAAGCCAGGTGAGGCTAGGGGGGAGGCCAACATTTCCCACACACATAGGAAGTGGTTGACCAATCACAACACTTATTGGTAATAAGCCTTTATCGAACTAACCGTAATGAGATGTCAACCTGTCTATCCTCCGCTCCGGACCGCGTGTTTGGGGAGGGGCTATGACCCACACACAGACGGTGAAACAGCAGAGGAGAGAAGACAAACAAACTGAGCCATAAATAACAGCAAAACACAATTAAGACTCATATGCATGGCAACAAAAGAAAAAGAGTGTCTTAGGGAACCAGGCAATTTGTGTCTCTGAAAAAAGTGTACTGCCCAATGGAACCCTCGGCTCATTCTTGTGGCTGTGTTGTTGAGAAGGCGCCATTTAATTTCACACATGTATACAAGCGCTCACACATGCACACACAGGCAAGTGTGAACCTCCCAGACCGTTTAGATCAGTCTTGTAAAGGAAGTGTTGACAGAGCGCTACAAGTGTGGGATCGGCAGCGAGTTAATTAACTGCCACATTTTCAGCTCCCCAAAGGGAAACAACACCTGTACGGGGAAGACGGGTTGTGTGAATTTCACCCAACACATACAAAACGGGAGAGATCTCAACCATAATGAATATGCTTCAAAGTACAAGACTGCAGAAAACACTGAACATGAGTCCTGTTTAACTCAACTAATATCCTGCATGCATTACTTCAATTTGAATTAAACATTTTACAGTCGCATCATTTTGTGTTCAGGCTTTTCAAAGTTGATTCTCATGTGTCTTCATCTGTGATTTTTTGCCTCGAGCACTCAAGAGTTTCGGTGTTATAATGTAGGAGTTTTGTTGTTGATATTTATGAATTAATTTCCAAGAGGTCAGCCAGGTTGGTTAAACTTATTAAAGTGAGGGTAACAAGCTCCAAAGCAAACAGCCACAAACTATATTAATTGGTCACCCATCACCACAAACTCCATGTGGATTACATTACAGGCAGGTGTGTACGTGCTCATGAATTAGCATATTTTCAAACTTGAGGTGTAGTGATAAATATAGGTGAGTTTGTTGACTTTCATTTCTGCTGCAGACTCTTTTCCCTCTGGCTCCTCTAATTAGAACAAACAAGCGGTTCTCTGATGGGGTCAGTGTGCTGTTGCTCTTCTCTATCGTGATGTCTGGGCCCAAAAAAAATGAAAAATCAACACATCTCCAGACCTTTATTATGAAGAAAGGATTCTGTTTAATTTTGCTGCTCCTGTGAGCGTCAAATTACTTTAATGATGTGTAATTATGAATGCTACGACATGGCTGTATCCTCCGTTTGACTGTGAAAGAATTGATAATGTGTTAAGTTCAAAAATCATTAGTCATCAGAAACAATGTTACGTGATTAATAGCCAAGAAAACATGAAGGTCAGTTTAAAGACCAGGATGCTGCAAAAACTATCCAAGCAATTCATTTCTGACTGTAAACAGTTCCCTTTCAAAATAAAAATATAACTTATAAATTATAATATAAGTTGACATGGCTAACCCTGCTAATGACAGTGTCATTTACAGTTTGTGTGACCTGCCAAATTTAAACTCTTATTTTGAGCTGGACATGTAGTGGTCTCATCATTTATTTAATATTTTTTTATAAAAGTAATGAAACTGAACCGAAACAGTAAAGTTGCTGGTCATAATAACCTAATTCATGCATCCAGCGGTAGACTGTAGTTTGTATTGTTAATAGGGCCGTCATCTTTTAAAACATCAAGTTTGATCGAATTTGAGATAACACTCATTTCGTTCAAATATATTTGTATACCCCCCCTCTACTGGTGCCTCCTTCGCTGCTGAGAAGATTGGTGAGCCTGTAGATTTGTGGTTGAAAAGTAAGCCAGTTGCATGGTACTAGACACTTTTTGGAAGAAAAGGTTTTCTTCTGATGATTCTAAATCATGCTATCACTGCACAGTAGAATAGTGCATCATCACTCCAGAGTCTCTGCTCGATTTTCCTGAAAGTATTTTGGGTCAAACAGTTTTTCTTTGTAGCAATCTTTCTAGCAATCCTACAATTTCTTCCAGACCTCAACATGACCCTCACCATTCCTGTTAACTGGAATTTCTTAATTGAAATACAAATTGAGGAAGCATCTACCTGAAAAACACTAAACTACCATTTACTTATAGCTTTCTCCTGCTTTTTGGCCATCAATTAATTTAAGTAAGGGTAACAGATTGCTAGGAAGCTGCTTAGAGTAGCCTGTGGCGGCTGATTGTTGGGGCAAGGTTTGAGGAACGTTTTTATTAAGCTTTGAAATTTGCATTACTTGGCCTTTCCTAATGATGAGTGCGAACAAGCCACAGCCATAACAAGCTAATTACGGTTTGAGACCTTGGTCAAATTTAAAACTGTAGAAAAACAAAAATAATACACAAGTTCTGCTTAAAATGTTTCGCCTTCTACTTAATGCTTCGGTTCATTTTCTACTCATTTAACTTTTCCCTTTGATTTTACTGTGAAGAATATGATCTGTCCCCTTGAAAAGAAAAAGAGGTTTATGAATAGAAAGAATTGCAGTATGTTACATTAAAAGCAATCAGGCGCTTTTGATGCAGGCTCCATGCTAAATGATTAAGTTTCATTCTTTAAAGATGTCTGCTCTTCTGCCCAGATAACAAGACCGGGCCACTGCACTGTTAACCCGCCTGAACATCCAATTTCCTTCAGATTTTTTCATTCATTTATATCAAATTGAACTAGTATCACATAACTTTGGAAATTATAAGAACTATAAGAAATTACTCAGAACCTTGTGAAATTCAACACACTGTGAAATCAACATTATTGAAAATAAACGCTCACAGCTTGACCCAGACAGAGACACAAATTCCATCTGATATTACCTCTAGATTGGAGCTCACCAGTCTTTAAAAAGAGGAAGCCAGGCTGTGAATAAAAAGAAGGGAAATATTCATTTCTGAACACCACATGGGGTGTGGTATGATATGGCTTTCATTTCTCCGCAACAATAACATTTGAGTGTGGAAATGGCAACAAGCATCCAAAGGCCTGCTGTCGCAGCGTGCCACGCAGATGTGATGCCTTTGCTGAGTAACAGGCCTAATAAATCAACTGCTGGAGGAGAGGTGGAGAGAGAAGGGGTTGGAGGAGGGTATGGATTTGGAGATGCAAATGTTTTGACAAAGATGAAAGCCGCATTGAGAAGAAGAGTTATAGATGTATAGATATTCCGGGGGGAAAAGAAGGGGCGGGAAACGTGAGTAACCAGAGAACTTTGTCAGATTTTGAATTTACTTGATTTCCTTAATGTTTGCTTCTGCATTACACAGTACCACCTGGACAGCTCAGCATTGCTCAACATTGAAAATGTGCATAGAACCAGAAGAAAGCTGTCTTTAATGTCATCCCTGTGCAATAGAAATCAACCTTGTTCTATTTGACTGAGCAGGGGCAGAAACAACAGCTATATTTAGACGGTAGGTCCTCTCCCATGATTAAACATGGAGCACAACAATTAACATTTTAAAGGTTGGCATCTCCGCGGGGAAATGTCCGTAGCACAGCGCATATGGCACAGTCTCTATTCTACTCTGCTTTGCGATGCAAGTGTTGTTTACTGCATATCTTAAGAGTTTGACACAGTTAGGATGAAACACAAGCTTAAGGTTCAGGGATAATCCCTCAGAGAGAAACTGAGGGGGGAGAAAAAGTATGATTATGAAAAAATGATGAAAAACTGAGTAACATGGTGCAGAAAGGCCATGTTTCGACTATGTTTCAACATAGGTAAGGGGCAAAAAAAAGCAAGACTTCATCAAGAGATAACTAGCGTGAGGCACACAAGGGAAAAAAAGAGCCTCTGCAGTGTCTGACCGAATGGCTGATTACATGATTGCATTTGACCGGGAGCAAAAAAACAAAAAATAATAATACTAAGGTAGCGATGCCAAAGCGCAGACAAATGGAGATGCATGCAAAGTCTCTGTCTGGGATAGACCCAACAACAATTAGCGTGTGATAATCACCTTCACGGTACCAGCAACCCCAGAGAAACGGTGGTGGGCAGGAGAGAAGCCAAAGTGCCATCTTATATCTCATGTGTGAGAATAAAACCTTAGGTAGAATCTGTCTTTTGTTCTCTTCCAGGCAGAGAGCCGAGTATTCCCATTGGACTTCATATCCTCCCTGTTGTACATATTGCAGAACCTGCTCAGAATGCAGAGGCCACGGCTCTCTCTGTGGTTTATCTTTGATTCACACTCAAGTCGGTATTGACACATGCACACATACAAAAAATATTAACCTCTCCACAGCAGTTATAACAAATAGTAGTTTAATAGGCACTTAACCAAGCCATGCATATATTTATAAGACTTGCCACTTGCACTAGAGTTTGGTTGATGTGCATGAAATATAAATAGAGACTACGAAATACCACAAGTGCCTCATGGGCACAGTGAAGCTGCACCTCCTCCACACTATGTGATTGCCAAACCTGGCACTTGGTTCACACACAACAACACAGGGGTACACCTCGCGCAGACACACAAGCACATCGATACCAGAATGCTTCTGTCACATCGTACTATACCACATCCCAGTCAGCCCACCCCACAGGATCATGTTGCTTCACTATAGGATAAGTGCTGAAGATGGTGGGCAGGACACTTTCTTTTATTGTCCTGCCAAGAGTTGTCATTGTACTATCACTATCAATTGGACCTCTGCTGTTGTCACTCGTCGTGGTTTATTGTAGTGCGACTGCCAACACTAAAGTGCATTGCCCTCATCCCACGCTGTTGAAAACATCAAGACCACACTGGCACATGAAAGAACGGCCAGCAGGTATATTTCATTATTTCCTGGAGCATCAAGCGTGTAGACTCTGGGAGAAGTATATAGCTGATGGCTCTCACCACAATCGCAAAGGACATATACTCTCTGTCTTTGTCAGGCAGGTGCATCGAGGAAAATATATGTGCAGTTAAATACTCTGGTATGTCAGACTGAAGGATATTATATTTTACTGAGGTTATGAGGGAAATGCTGTGCACAGGTACTTTATGTGTAAAATGTATTTAGCTACACAGTCTATCGGGACAATTACTGCTGTCTACTCTGGACTTTTTCATGCTAGAATAATCTACAAGGTGAACTTCATTTGAAACCTAATACTTCACAAAAATATAGCCGTTTTAAATTGGAGAGGTTATTTCAGGTCCAGTTTTATTGTGCTATGTGTAAATGCTTTATATGGTGAGATAATGTCCCTTCTTCTATAAAAAGGACCCCTCATTAAATAATGGTTTACAGAGTTCTAAGACAAATAGTCTGCAGCCTTGTGATAGTAGCCTTGTGAACCTGTACGTGTGGTGCTTTGAGCACAATGCTATGCTCACAATGGCAGTGACGCTAACATGCTAATGCCTAATTCATCTAGTGCCCAAAGAATTATTTCAAAACATGCTGATGGGAACATCAATGCCTTAAAGATTGAATTGGTTACGATATTTCAGTGGCAGACCAAGAGCCGCAACCATGCTGCTTGTAGCTAAAAGCCAAAAACAAAACATGATTTACTACTTAATCTGCATTTGTTCACATGACCGGACTCTATAGTGGTTGGAACAGGAAAGTGAGCGTGTGGGGAGTTGGAAAAGAAAATCAACAGATCAGATTAGTACTTCGCTAATCTAATTGCCATTTAGACCAAAATTGATTTCCATAGGAAGGACCCCCGGCCTCAGGGTCTCCTCGTTCAGAGCCTGTGGCCTTATTCAATAGAAGCTAAAGGCCAGGCTGATGTTTATAAGGGAGGTAATTAGCTTAGTGTCTCACCATGCTAAGTAGCAGCCCCTCCAAATCAATCCAGTCACTGTGACCCACTCTACAGGGTCACCTGCCTCAGCAGAGGAAGTTGTATTTAGTCATTTTTTGCATTGTTTCTATGAGCACTCAAAGCAATGTTAGTTGGACTTTTGAGTTGATAGTGAACATGACTACATGATAAGGGCCAATGCCCGTGTCAATGTGCTGTAAGCAAAAACACATAATTACCACAGCAGAATGTATATGTCATGTCCTGCCTCTTGCATGCTTCTACACAGGCACCACCCCTCGCCTAAATGTTGTAGACATTTTCATGTTGTTGTGACGGTGTCTGATTCTCCTGCTCTGTGCGTCATATATGAAAGGCAAACTCCAAAAAATGTCCGGAGCCCATGAAAACAACTCAAGAGAAATAGTGCAGAAACTAATAAAAGTAGGGGATGAACCAAACTTCAAAGAGGTTGTTTGTGGCCATCTGACTCCTTCAAAAATGAAGATATCACACTTAAAACTCCACAGTTACACACAGACTGCAGAGGGTATCTGAAGGTATAAACAGACAAACAAAACTACGAGAGAAAAAGGATAATCTAGGCGCTGAGAGAGCTGGATTCTAATCTTACCGGGCAGCTTGCTGTACTGTAAATATGTCCCACTTGGTGGGAAACAGTGTAAAAGGCAGCTAGCAGCTGGTGCTTAGCAGGATCGTGCTGGCCCAAACCCACAGCCGCCCCGGCTCACTGATGAAGACAGATGGATTGGGCCACAGCCCCGATGCAGGAAACGCACCCCCGAGCCGGCAGATTAGAGCCAAGCTTCCGATGGAGCCCTGATAGCAAGCTGAGGGAGAGAGCGAAGACCGGGTAGAGAGCTAACACTCGGGATACACACACGCATCTTCCCATGAACTTCTGAACCAGGAGATGATACTGAGTTCTGGTCGGCTGAATGTCAATGGATTAGTAAAAAGGTGCACCAAAGTACTGGAAATCTCAAGATCATCATCAAGAGACGGTGAAAGTTACGGGCAGGTAAATAAACAGCATTCAAACCGCTTATTTAACTAAATTCAAGAGCAGAACAACCATTAGTGTTTTCACTAATGACTCATCAATGACAAGGTTACTTTCCAGAGCACATTTGACCTCCAGTAAATTGATGCATTTGTCCATTAACACCCTTGTGCAATGTTTATGCTGATGGGGTCACAGAATCTCCAGGTATACAGAAATGGCAGGAAGGTTGAAAAGAAGTCTTCAAAACAGCACTTGAGGAAAAAAGGGTCGTACAAGAAGAGTTACATCATTCTAAAAATCAACTGAACCAAAGTGACATGACGTGCAATTCATTCGAACCTATACAACACCCTTTCACACATTGCTTCTCAGATGCTCTGGTGTCATAATTGTCCTTTTAGGAAAGCTTTTCATGTAAGCATTTTCCATTTTTATAACAAAACTATGCTTACAAATAGCTCAAGCGGGCGGGTAATAGGTCAAGCGGTTAGTGAGCCCCCTCTGCTGGATCACAAACTACTTCAGACTGTCTGATGCGCATCTTCATTCATGTTTAGAATAAAAAAGGACAGCTCTACTGATCGTGAGACCGCTAATCTTCTTGGGATGATATGAAAAAGTATATAAACACTACGGAACATGATAAATGTACACTTAGTTTTCAGCTAGAGAACAAACATATCTTTTAAAGCACCTCCACCAGTGTCATAGCAAGAGTCAACCACTCTGCTGAGATAAAGTGACTGAGAAGGCCTGAGCTACAGTCGTCTTGGGAGGATATAATCTATTGATCGCTAAATCCCTGCTTGGTGTGTTACAGTTGTCTCAGGCGCACCTCTGATTGAGTTAGTGTGATGAGAGCATAATTAAGACTGTAGCACATGAACAGATGGCCTCAGTTTCACACTGAGAGTGAGCGAGGAAGAAGATGCCTGGTGTGCATGTTATAGCACACTGGATCGCCCTTATCAAAGCATACAGTGCCGAGAGGTGCGAGTTCAGGCTCACACCAACCATGTTTAGAAGGCTTTGCATAGGACCCGGCTGCCAGCCAAACACCTGACTATCAATAAGTAATTACTTATTTAAATCCAGCTAGCTATTTTATTTTATTAATCATTTGATAATAATATAAAAGTTTTGATTAGCAAGTTGCGATTCACTTTATATGAACATTTGATGACCACTAGCCTTCAAAACAATATTCACATCTGTCTGTATCAGTCTCACTCCCACCTTTTCTATTTCAGTGTGCATGCTCAGCCGAGTAGACAGCAGAGAGTATCCTTCAGTGTTTGACAAATATTAGCAAAATAGTTCATGACAAAAGACATCAAAAACTGCACAGACGGGGGACATACACAGGGCTGCTTCAGAAAGCACAGTCACAGCAACTTGACAATTGCACAGTAAGCCTTAAAAAGGCCACTAAAAGCTAAGCATGTCCCACATATACCACACACATTTAGGACTTATGAATGAATGAATTATGCTTAATTTACTGTTTATTTTGCGATTGACTAATTATGCAAAAGTTCAGTTGCCCCAAGTCATGTTATAAAAATAAAATGTGATGAAATGGAAGAATATGTTTGTTTTTTCACATGATACAATTTATCCATGGTTTACATTTGTGGTTTTCCTGTAATTGAGCAATTTTCTCCTGTTTTGTGTTGAACAAAGTGAATCTTAAAACATACCTGCTTACTGTTAACATTGTCACTTATTGTATTGCTGCAGTATGTGATTAGTCAAATGTGTGTTTATTTGTAAAGGCAGTTATAAAACCAGAGAGAGCATCATTTGGCTTTATTTCTTATTTCTCATTTAATAAAAAAAATTGAAAGGGTCTAACAAATCTTATTGTAGAAGCTCTGATCAGTCATGAATATGTGTGGTTTTAAACATAGCTATTTACTGTATTGTAGTCTAATTCTTCTTTACGATAATATGTGACATGTTTACAATCAGATAGACAAACTCATTAAAATATGCACAATAAAATAAATGACTTATTATCCTTTTCATTTACGTGACCTTATTTATTTTCTTGTTGCAGTGTTCAGTTAAATTCCATTTTAGCTCTCAACATTTTATCTCATCTTCCATTTAATGTTATTGCTTTTAAATCATACAGCTTATTAAATTGCCTTGTACTTCTTTAATATGTTGTTGTCTTTTTATGTCTTATGTAAAGCACTTTGATTCACCAGGTTGTCAAAAGGTGGTACAGATGTTTATCTGACAAATATATCAATTAACATTAGTCTATGAAAAAAAGCCATAAAGTCAGCAAATTGACAGTAATATCAGTTAGGTGGCAATGTTTATTTTATAGTTATTAACTATAAGCCAAATGAACCGTGTCACACTAAGACTGTAACAGCTACATTTCCAAGTGCATTAAACAATAATAATAAAGGATATTATTGTAGTTAATTTCATTAGTATAAGTAATCATTTCTATGTGGAAGATGTTATGTCTTCTTTAAAAAGAACATTGTAGTCTAATGTTTACAACTGTCACAACAAAACAAAAAAGTCTAAGGGTCAACATCCATCACATTTCCTGGAACTTTATTGAGCGAGTGAGTTTTACTTTGCTCATTGTGTTTACTTCTACTTCCCAATTTCATTCTAGCTTTCATTCCGCCTGCCTTTCGTTTAGCTTTGCCCCCCCCCCCCCCCCATACAAATGGGATATAAAGTTAATGGGAGAGGAACCTCGGAGAACAGATGAGAAAACAGTAGTCACGATTCAAGCCACATACAATTTGATGACATGACCAGAAAAATCAATAGGAATTCATTGTGAGAAACCCCCTCAGAGCTTCACTGCCAGAACAAAAGAACAATTCACTGCTGTCTAGCTGAAGCGGTAATAGCCCAGTAAAAATATTGTCCTGCAGGAATCAAACCATGCATGCTCAAGCAGTGCATTATCCCCGCATTGGCGTACCCCCCGCTGCAAGGCTCCCTTCAGCACATATCCGGGCACCAAATTCTGACAGTGTTGTCTTTTGATACACCATTTACAACTCGAGGGCAGTGGAAAAACAAGCAGCAAAATGAGAAGTTTGCAGAAAGGCACAGAAACAAAAGTGTTTGTGTTGTTTCTTTTGGCAGCCAGTAAGCTGCTTTTGTTGAACTCTGCAGAAAGTCAGAACCACTTTGTAAATTCCGAGCAGTTGCTGTGCAGCTTCCCAGCTTCTGTTCGCTATGATCATGAGCGCTGATATTAGGGTCAGTAAGTTATAAACATCACTGCTGGATAAGGGTGCACAAGAAACCACTGATATTTATAGAAACAACCAACTGTATGTTAAAAAGAAACACCCACTATTGACAGATGACACCTTTTCCATCTAAAAGGTTTTACTGGTCAACATAAAGCTCTTGAAAACGAAGGCCCCTTACTTCTCCAGATTGGAACACTGCATACTAGACTCACTTATATACCGTCTATAACAGACAGCCACAAAGTGCCAGCTAGTTGCAGCCGGTCTGTTTCCACAAGTCCTTAGTTTCATCTGCAGTAATACTCTTTTAACACCAGCATAATATAAAACAAAACTGAACTGTTTTATATCACAATACTACAACTTGCACTAATTTGTTTAAGAGTGTTGTTGTGCACATTATTCATCTACTTGCACATTTGTTGTATATTTTACCTTTAAAACAAATTCAAATTATAGTATTGGCATATGTATGCTCAATAGAAGCCGGGGTCTACCACACCAGACAGAACCCCAGGTGCAGGATAAGCAAAGATGCCCCAGAGACAGTCTGTCTCATATCCTCCCTCCTCCCTCCCCCGCTGACCTGCCCCCACTTTACCGTTAACATTAATTAGCATCACTAATCAGAAGTTATAAGGACCTCAACAGTACGGAAGTTGACTTTGTTTTGTTTTTATTCGCTCGAGAGTTTAGGAGACACGTATTTGAACACATTTTGCACGCACCCTGTACACACAACACGAGACGTGACACACACACACACACACACACTATGAAGTAACACAGTGTTTTAACTCCATTTTAGTTTTTGGCCGGGCGTGTACAGTGCCAGAGTTTTAAGTAATTTGTTTAGAAATATGATGTCACATATAGAATTATCCAATAGCACATGAAGCAGCTAAAAATAACACAACACATACTATGATGTTAAAGTACCACTAACATGATACAGTATGCCCCAGTGCACATAAGAGTGTACTGCATGCATGTTCACTAAGACAATGTCATTAATCAGCCACCCCCCTTTGGGTATTAAAAGCAGAGTGAAGAAAGCAGGATATTACATGATTTATATTTTAAAAAATTGGAAGCATGATGCCTGTGTTATCCACGACTGAACAAGAGCAAGGAACTCCCTGGTCTTGTTCAGTCTCTGATAACAGCAGCAGGTATGTAAGCAAAATGTCTCTTAGTATCACGTTATTGTCCCAATTATATCACCTTCCCTTCAGGTCGTCTCTTCTATAAACGTTTTAAATTGTGTTCCACTACTCTGGAGTATTCTGGTTTATACTGATAGAAGCTTATTTCTCTCCGCTCCTATGTGTGCCATCCCGCCTGCCATAATGTAGCCTCCGAGCTGGTGTTAAACTCAACAGCAGATGCTTGAAAATCTCACCTGACTTTATGTTTATTCATGTGTGTAGGAGAATAAAAAAGGGCCTCTTCACAGCTGAACTATCCAGGCAGAACTAAGGCAATCACCCAAGAGAGTGGAGACGGAGAGGAGCCCAACATCTAATTTAATACACTGCCCTCAGAGAATGAGGGCAAGTGACAGCGAGAGGTTAGATAAGGGCAGAGCGGTACCTTGAAACATGGCCGGCCGGATGCAAGTCTCGACGCCGCTGCCCTCTGGTCCCGCTGTGTGGAATACTGAACCGCAGGGGCTGAAGTGGAAGGCGGGATCGAGACCCCTTGGTGGGCGCCAAAGCTCAATAAACAGGGTCCCCGTTCACTGACCTTCGGAGGATGGCTCACTGGGACTGATAGGGGTATATGATAATGAGATGAGATTTTAATTTAAATGCTGGATAAAAATAAATCTCAAGAGCCACGAGGCACAGCTGTAGCATAAAGAGATTAGTTCATACTTTTATACATGTATTTCATAGAACTTCCCTAAATTCTTTGATTACTTCCTTTAACTTTTCACTTTTTTTAGAAGGATTATTTCTTGGCAAATGATCCATATTCAATCATCAGCTTGATTTGCCTCTTAACTAAAGTTACGTGAAGAGGTTTGCATGGAGGAAAGATATTGTAATTGTTTATTTTTTGTTGCAAATAGAACTAAAATGCTTCTCTAAAAGTGCAGACCTCTGCCAAGGTTACGGCCTAGTGAAATAAATCACTAGATCTCATCTCATTGAAATTGGTTCAGATGTTTTTGAGTAATCCAGCTAATTGAATCACAAACGCTGATGAAAACATAACCTTGTTATGGATCTAAGCACTAGAATTTTTTATAAATACAATCTTCGGGATTAAATGTGTCAATTCAATCAATTATTATTTGGTGGAAATAAAATTAGCTATATATGTTTAAATTGTGAAAAATGACAGAAAACATTTTAACCACAAGTGCATTAACTGCAGGTTTCCTTTGGATTTAATAAGTAATTTAAAAGATGTTATAAGTCTCAGCCCTTAATGTAATGAGTAGTCTTTTTATTTGGGTAAAAAGACATTGGAATTCCTGATTCTCCATAAACCAATGCAAATGAGATGTAATACATGGGACTGGTTTATGAGCAGATTCCACTGATTCTTGGTATAAGAGAGGGAAAAAAACCTTACTCCAACATCAATATTCTCTGATGTATTAGAATGGACAAAAGTATTACGGGGATTCAATTTGAGCTTTTTGAAATCCTAGTTTTCAAGTAAATTTGAACCTTTAAGCTTGGAATATCCCAACTCATATTCTTCAGGGCTTTTGTATTGTTGTAAGAATACTGAATATACCACTGCTACAGCAGCTGCGGCTCAATGTGCAGCATAAAAAATACTGTACATGAGCAAATTTAGGGACTTAAATCCATCAGATATCTTAAAATATTCAAAGAACTACTATACATCTGTTCTATGTCAAAATTATAACAAGACTCTGGTGACTCTGGTATTATAAATTATCCAATGTCACATTAAACAGACGTATGCTCACCTGAGCTCTGCAGAATCCTTTTATCAGGCGTTTTTCTGTTTTCTCTGGAGAGAAGCTGCAATTCACTGTTGACAATAAACACCATTACTGACATATTAGTTGTTCTTTATTATCGTTGCTGAAAAATCGATTATAAAATGTTAAGTTTCATATGTACTGCTTACTTCATTGATCTTGTTTTCAGGTGAATCAATTATGTTACTCATGTCAACAAATGTGATGACAGCGCAGGGTTCAATGCTGAACCCTGCGCTACACCTTCCTGCTTTTACAAAAATATTGCACTCGCACCTGCAGGAATATGTACAGTCCATTTTATATATACAAACACACTGGCCTGATCACTTTTTGTCTTGTGCTCCTCTTCGGCATTCAAAACATCTTAAACCAAGAGTCAACTCCCCGTTCAGCTGAGGCAATTGCGTCCTCTGAGAGCAGCACAAGTCAAAAAATTAAACTTCACACATCCTGCCATTAGAAACAACCTGGAGTATTTGAAGCTGGCAGGTGAAAAATCCAAGCGGTAGCTGCAGAACACAGGAGAGCAGATATAGGAGAGAGGAGCAGGGAGATAAAACACGCCACCTTTTCTCTGCGAGTTTCTCTCTTTGAAACTTCTCTCTTTAGATGGAGGTTCTTTGCTCCCTGCAGAGCTGCTCCAGCTTCTCCTCTCCCTGGGGAGATTTGCAGAGTGAGACAAACACCTTGGGTTTCTCTGCGGCTGTATGTTCTCCAAAATTCGCCACGGGCAACTTTAAATTAATACCTAGCATTGCCTTTCCCCTGATAATTATGTATCATCACCCATGAATGCTATAAATGGGGGATGTTTAGTGCTTGTATAATGGGGCTAGACCGTTCCACAGAAAACCTTGTGCCGGATATAATGAATGCTGCATCTTTTAGAAATGTGCTGAGCGACTCAACAATTACAGGGAGCTCTGCAGGTTCATAATATTTACATGTTATTACAGCTATGTGGCTTCCAGCTATGGTTTCCCATTGTTGTAAGGAAGCTATCTCTGAACCCCAAATGCAAAAATGTCACTTTCTGGGATCAGCAGAAAATTTGTCGCCTGCTTAACTCTCTCTTGTCCTTTAACCAGGAGGGGCTTTGTGTGTCTCCGCTACAGCCAAATGCAGCTCCTTTCTCAATAATGAGACAACGGACAAGCCTGAGGAGGTTTGCAACTGACAACAATTCTCCCGGGCCTCGCTAAATGGCGAAGGCATGTCTTTCCCGTCACTGTAGTACGCTCCCCCCTGTTAAAAGGAGACTCTGCGATGAAGCGGGAACTTGTTCCTTGGCGTGATAATTGTTGTCAAATTGCCAACCACCAACAATTATGACGAGTGATGACAGGTGAATGGTGCTCAATCTTCATCCACCACCAACACTGCCAGACGAGCGCAGGCAGTACATCTTTAAGCAAAGTTGTTGAGGGATTACGTGCAATTTACACACACGCCAAAACAATTTACAATTGTCCAAGGTCCCCCGGTCGAGCGGCACAGTCCAATCAACACATAACTGTTATGCTGATTACAGAGTGAGAGCTGTCTTCAGTTCGACTGCAGCAGTGGGATAATTAGACACTTTGTGATGAACAGGGAACTCGCTCCCATGTGCGAATGTGTCCTCTGCTTTCACAAACCAGTAACTCAAGTGCATCCTTCTGAACATCACGTGGCAGAGCTAGATTTCTATGGGGCTTTGTATGACAGAAACTTATAGAAAGGAGCATTCAAGCTAATTATAGCTGTGTATCAATTCAGAGGTTGCATCCTCCAGAGGCTGCAATCTATAGACGGGTGCGTCTCAGCAGCGTGACTAGGCGGTCCCATTCCACAGGCTCCTTCAAATATGTCCATCAAATGTGTCCTTTCATCCCCAAGGAACAAAAGCTCCAATACATGGATCCCCCGCGACCAACCCATCCCAGAATTAATTACGCTTCGGTTCATGGGCAGAGCAGACCACCTTCCTCTGACGCTTGAGACCCAGCTATCGTTTAAATGCTCAGAACAATGTGAATGGCACCGTTCAGAAGTAGCACTTTACCTACGTTTTGAGGTGCTGCATTAGTAAAATTGTACCTACTAACTAATTGAGTTAATCAGCAGTATTAGTATTTTTTAATTCATAAGTTGGATTTAGCTTGCCAAATTTAATTTTTTTTCTGGCAGAAATGGCCGTCCATAGATAAACCAAGAATTTGTTAAACTAGTGATATTGATAATCCTGTTTTTGGTACATATTTTGAACATACCTGGTAAACAGGTTAAGAATATAATATTATGGTCAGAATAATAATTAAATACTGTTACGTGATCATTTGTATCTTTAAACTCTACCTACAGATTAATGTAAAGTCTTCAAACATGTCGCATGCTCAGTAGTTAATTAGCTAGTACTAAGGCATGCTAGCACTTATACGTGGCGGTGCTATGAGGTGAAAGCTAGAGTCAGCAGGTTAGCAGCAGCATGTTCAATGCGTTAGCTCATGTGTTAGCATGCTAAGGTGCTGGGAATGTGACGTACTGAACAAAAACGAACGGGGATGAAAACATTTGCATCTTCGTAAGGCGTTTAACGTTAGCATATCTGCAAGTAACACTAACTACATACACTAATTAAATTTTGCTTTAAACAAGGCTGACAGGAGGCTAACACAGAGCTAGCCACAGCTATTCGGGAAGGTGGCTAACTCGGAGCTAGCCACAGCTATCAGGGAAGGTAGCTAGCAGTGGCTAGGTCAATGCTAGGCTAATGCGCAGTCCGAAAGCAGCACAAATGTCGACGCAAACCACCTCCATTTGTAAATAAAGACGTCTCTGAACAGCGGGCGACACAACGAGTATGAACGTGGATGTCTTCACTCAAAAAGCTCAACTTTACCTTTCAGTCCACAAATGGTGTTCATCACCCTGCTAATGCTAACCGCTGCTAACTGACCTCACCTGGTCAGCTGGTTAGTTGTAGAAGGAGAATCCAGAAGATCCACAGCTAATGAACCTAAACTGTTGTATACGCAACGATTGTGTATAACAATTAATAATCAATCTAAATGTGTTGTATATTGAACATGGACAATGTTCATGTGACAGCTCAGGTGTAAATAATCTCATGTGGTGTTCAGGGCCCTGACCTTCAGCCTCACATCTTTAACCTTGGGATTTTCAATGTGTGAAATATATGGTTTTTACTTCACATTTTATAATATAACCTGTCGGTGTTTTCATTTCAATCGACCTTGGTTTTGCTTTTAGACAAATTAAAGACTTATGAATGACTTTATGAAGAATACATAATTATCTTTGTATATTCTGCCCTTTGTCCCGTTTTTCCAATTTCCCCAAATTGCTGAATTATGAATCATTACTCTGATAAAGCCTTTCTTTTTTTTTTAAATTAGAGTAGACAAACCTTCACCTCTGTTTCCAGACATATTTCTTTCAGGATTCCCCTCCTGACCCAAGACAACTTCGATTTTCAAGGAGCTAAACGCACCCTTGGGTGTTTTTTTCAATTCTTAAGTGAATTAGCACCCTCCTTGTTTTCTTTAAATTGCATTGTGTTCCTGGTATCACCCCAAATTGTGTTAACCTGGAGGAAAGGCAAAACATTTAATAATCGATTGTGTAATATGTGGTTTTCAGTTTAAGATCCTCAAACACACCCACACAAACAGGAAGTAGAAACAAACATCCATCACAAATCTCTCTGTTCTCATCCCGTAGAAATCTGTCTATTAATGCGTTTGTATTACATAGGGCAGTTTATTGAAATTGTAAATGTGTTAGGTGCCATTACGCATGATCTTCTACACTCACAAAACCATAAAAGTTTGAACATTTATAATAATAATAATAATAATCATTTGCTGCTTCAACATTACATTCAAAGCTGTAAATTGTTATAGCTACATTTTTGTTAAAAACACAATATTTACATTAATTGTAATACACAAATTTTTATATTTGGCATACGTACATTAATCTCAATGTATAATTTACAGTTTCTCAAGAAACATACAAACAATACTAAAAGCTAACCCCCCCGCCCCGCCCACACCCTCCCACAAAAAGGTTGCACAATATTTAAGATTGATGAATATCTTATACCAAAAAATGTCTATCTGTTTCACGAAGCTGTTTGAAGTCCGCCCGCCACAGAACACGTACTCCCCTGCGTCAATGGCATTGAACCGAGCAACTACTTATAGTGCAGTCGACTCACGTCCATTTTTTAATCAAACAGAAAGTAAATCTCAACTGTACAAATATTTGACAATGATTAATTTGTAAATATTTCTCTGATAGAGTCAGTCGCCGTGCCTTTTAAGGTCACCGCTGACAGCGACACTCCAGTTTCAATCACGTCTTCGTCACACGGAGACTCCGCGGTGACGGAGCAGATGATAAAATATAGTTTGTGCTTATCTAGAGTTTACATGTGATCAGTAGAATACAGTTTCAATCAGGATGAGTGGGTACAATTCATTTTTTTCAATTCTTAAAAATGTCTCTTAAGCGGAGCATTTCCAAACTTTTTGATTCCAGGTCCCAGTTTTAAAAAAAGAAAAAAGTTTTGTTACAGCACATTGTACATTTTCCTTTGGCACAATACTTGGTAGCCCCCACCCCCCTAAAGATCTGTTATCATTTACATCATGCAGGAGGATAAGGGTGTGTTCACATAATCGGCAATGACCAATGGTAAACTCTTGATGTGAAGGTTTTAAGAAGAGTAGAGTTGTGGCAACTTACTTTTAAAACTTTTCTTTAATTTATATGAATCAATATGGAATTAAAATACTTCTTAAATTGTCATAGTTTTATGTTCTGTACCATTGGCTGTGTGGATATGAGAACACACCCTTGTCTACTACACGTCACTGAAATGCATACTAAAGGCCTCTAGCACCTTTTTAGCCACATCCAATACAAATGTACTGAGTTGTTAAAAAAAGAAAAAAAAAGAAAACGTGCAAGACTCACGGATAAAAGACTCTGTTTCCAATACTTAAGGCAAAAACAACTCTCATATATATACCAATATACATATATTTGAGATTATTACATCTATCAAAAACTGTGTTCTGGTAAACATATGTTGTGACTGACTGTGGCGACCTACTGTACATACTAGAGCTAAAAGTGCTGAATGACTGAGTCGAAGTCAATGCAATGCCCTCTAGTAAATACAAAAAGAAAGTTTCTTCCTTTTGTTTTTTTGACTGCCAGTTAATCTGTAGGCCTGTTTCTTTTATTGGAGTGAAGGTCAGGAATGCCAAACTGTAGATCACAAAAAAAACAAGTGAGTGCCCAGTAGAAAAGTGCAAATTGCGCCAGTGTTGTTTCCTTCCACCAACCCCCCTTAGATCTGGAGCCTTAACCAGCATCTATAGCTGGGACACCTTCCTGGGCAGAGGCCTCGGTCTGGGGACCCGAGGGTCCGAGGTTCCGTCCAGCTTCATGCTGCACGTGCGGAGCTGGTGAGGCTTGGGCGGCAGCGCAGGGGGGTCAATCTGTGGGGGGATGGAGAGGCTGTGGGGCAGTGGCACAGGTCTGCGCGGGTTGTTCCTCTCGTACACGCTGTAAGGAGGCGGGGTCTTGTTCTCCCTGCGGATGGGCTCGTCGGAGCTGCTGGAGACCGAGTTTGGCAAGGTGGTGGGCGGAGGCAGCGGGTGGGGCAGGTGGTCGCCCGCGGGCAGCTCCGTGCCCGAGGCCTCCGACACGCTGCAGCGACTGAGTGACGAGATGCCGCTGCTGTAGCTGCCGGAGAGGACGGGAGAGTTGGAGACCAGGCTGGTCGACTGGCACTCGGTGGGCGAAGGGGTGAAAGGTGGCACCGAGGTCTGGAGGGAGAAGAAACAACAGGATGTGATATACTTCTTTTATCATTTTTACTTCTCAGATAGATTCAATCCAAGGACTTTTTGTCACATGCTTTTATACAACACATTTCTTCAGGGCTTTTTTTTATCATACTGTTTCCCTGTAGATTCATCTCGGGAACCCTTTTGGGTTTTTGACCTTGAAGTTGGAAACCACTGAAATGAAGCATCCTGTAGTTACAGTCCAAAGACATGCAGCTTAGGTAAATTGATGATTCTAAATTGTGATTCTAGATGGTTGTTTTTCTGTCAAACCTGCAATACGCTGGTGACCTGTCTACACTTACCCCGCCCTAAACCCTCGAAGGATAAGCAGTATCGATAATGAATCTTTTTTCTGCACTTTGTCCTTCAAAAACTCTGCGAGCCATTTCTGTGGTAAGCATGTGACCATATTGAATCCAAAATGCTGACACAGCCATAAAACAACAATAAAAAGAAAAAAAAAGAAAAGAAAGTTGAGTCAGTGAACAGATTGAGAGGAGCAGGTTTTTTCCGCACCGTCTGCTGGCCCTGTGCACTGAGTTGAAATAACACAATATGCTGCACCAACCCCTCCTCCTCAAAAAATCCAATCACTCATCAAAAATGTTTTTCTAAGCAATTACACCATTCTGCTATTATATCTGCTGAGACTTAATTGGATCTAGTGGAGTATGCAATTGATCAGTAAAGTTGTACTGTTCATGCTACAAGGGGTCTACACAAAGAGTTCATCCATTTAACATGCACAAGTGACCCAACGTTTCGCCTGGTAAGTATATTTAATACAGGAGCTGATCCAACTCCTGGTCATGTTTTCTGCAGAGAGACTAAAACTACAACTGAATATGATTTCTACCTCTGGAGATGAGAATGTGCAGCTGTTGTCAGTCTGGCACTGAGAGTTTTCTGCCGGTTCGCTACTGTCCTGGGGTTTGTGGTCTGGTAATGGGCCCCTGACTGATGTGTGTGTGTGTGTGTGTGTGTGTGTGTGTGTCTGTGTGTCTGTGTGTGTGTGTGTGTGTGTGTGTGTGTGTGTGTGTGTGCGTGCGCATGTGCCAGATAATGGGGCCTGCTGGAGGTCCGTGGAGGACCCGTCTTTGGCTGCGCCATGATGGGCAGCTTGAAACTTTGCTCCAGGCCTCTTCTGTCGCCGCAACACACAAATGCAGAGACAGGCACACACCAATCCACACCAACACACATGCACCCACAAATCTGATTGACAGAGCGTGCTGAGTGCCAAGCTGTCATTCACACTTTGGTTTCCTTTCCCTCATACACGTCATACGCACGCGCGCGCACACGCACACACACTCACACACACTCTCAGCTGTCACATGTAAGAAGACACATCACACTTGCAACAAAGCCGGAAGCTCAGCACTGCTGCTTGTGACGAAGCCCACAAAGAAGAGTTAACAAGAGAAAAGGCTTTGGTTCACCGGAGATTCTATACCAAACTCATTCACTGCTTAGTTAACCTCCGCTCGACCTCCTCTGCTTCTGCAGACTGCTATTAACTACTAAGAGCCTCATTAACATTAAATCAGAGCTGGGAGACAAAGCGAGAGTAATCAGTTATCTGTAGATAAACAGAATAAGACAAAACCCTCGAGGTCAGAGATATTAAAAACTTGATCCATCACATCATAGTTTAGAGAGGCTAAAGGGAACATGGAGAACAGTTTTTCATCACATGAACAGTCAAGGGAAAGAAAATTAACAAAAAGGGTTCACGCTTTGAAATTTAAATTCACCGACAATTGCATGTTGTCAAGTTGAATAAATCCATCTGGTTTTGCATATTTTTTTTCAAGCAGGACAGATCCCATCCAGCATGAATTAAAGTAGCACTATGCAACGTTTTTAATCTTAAAATAGCAGCTTCGAAATGAGTTTGATGGTTCACTGACGCCCCTTTTCCACTGGTCAAAAAAAACAACTAACACCCACTAACATCTGGCTTCTGCAATGGATTCAATCAGCATTCACTCCCCTCTTCAAATGACTCTGCAGCAGACACAATTTGGCGAGACAGCGAGGTGAGGGAGCACTTCATTTTTGGGTGCATTAGTGACTTTGAATATGTTGTTCGTGAGGGGAAAAACAGGAAGGCAAGCTCCTTTACTGGCAATGGGAAAACAGTCAATCACCTTTCCTGAGCAGGTTTACCCACGTTTAAAAAAAACCTGCGTATACCTGCTAACTTTGGTGTAAAAGATTTGGACTTGGAGTAGGGAGAGTGATTTACCAGTCATCGCCCTGAATGTCTGTTCATGCTCTATGTAAGATTTATGAGGGTACGATCTCCTGCGAGAAGTGTGGAACTGACTGATAGTCACAGTTTAATCAGGCCCAGGAAGTAACGCTGAGCTGTTGATCAGTCAAAAAGACTTGAAAGTCATGAAAAACCAGCGTTTATCTCTGATATCCAGCCAGGAATTTTTGTTAGATAGAAAGAATTCTAAACAGAATTTGGTGTATTTATTATAGCGGCAATTTCAGCAAGCCGGGGATCATGGGTAATAACCACTGTTCAGTTCTTGTTGCTTTAACCCTCTGGAGTCTGAGGCCTCATCATCCACTTTCACATATTTCACAAACCTGAAAACATTGATCTCAAAGAACTACATAGGCTTCTAGTGCCTGGTCACACGTTCATGCCAATGGTTCCATTCGTACTAAAATGAGGGTCCATGTCAATCTGGCTTTCCATGCATGCATACGTACTATTGACACTAACCAAGTCGACGCGAATAGTCAGAGAGGTCACAGATTTTGGGGCTACACGTGGACGTCCACATAGGGGACCGTGCGTAACCCGTCGCTAAGCAGGGTGTCTCGAGGAGAGAAAGCCCCAAAACTGAAAACTAAAAAGGAGAGAGGAAGTGAGTGACAGGAACATAACCAACCTTTTGTGGCGATCGGGACACGGGGACGGGCGAATGCGACCTCGTGTTTTTAGCCGAGGAGCCTGCTGACAGTCAGAGGAGAGAAAGAGAGAGAGAGAGAGAAGAAAAGAGGGCAAATTCAAATTAGCGGTGCATTTTCTTCTTTACACGGGGATGACACAGCGTGAGTCATGCAAACATACACACGCGGAGATGAGAGGGCCAGTCGCTTAAAGCATCAATGAATCAAATACGTGCTGATGTTCCTGCAGGTCCTTAAGGCTGCTTTAAGCTGTTTCTACATCCAACAGCTGCCTCTGCTCCACGCAGAGAGGGCACGAAAGAGGAGGGGAGGAGGGGAAAAACACTCCATCTGCTTATAACGCTGCTGGGCAACGCGATTCATCACAGAGCAGTGGGAAATAAGTGGAATCTGTTACATCTGTAAATAAGTAAATAACTTAAACACAGTTTGAGGTGATGATGGAGAAAACTGTTGTTGCGATATAATGACATGCATTTCTCAGGGGGATTGAAAGGAGCAAAAATACAAATCCGGGAATTGACTGGAATATCAATCGGCATTGATTTCAGTTTTTTCTCAAAGCTGCTGGCGTCGTCGTGTGTGTGAGCTGAAGCGAAAGGAAGCGGCAGCTGAGAGCCTCAGATGGGGGGGAAATGCCAAGAAGAGGTGGAGAAAGCACCAGGTGTCAAAAGTCAGAGAGGAAGATTAGTATCGTTCTTCACTGGAGGAGTCGCAGCGACGGGCCGGTTTACCTGAGTACGGAGGCCTAGGAGGGACAGGAGGGCAGAGCAGTTTGCCCACAGAGTCAGAGAAGGATGGAGCGCCCGTTTTGACACTGTCTAGGCTCCAGCTACTGGGTGTGGGTCTCACTTCACAGCACACAGAGACATCACAAGTCACATGACAGGAAATGGACAACACAAAAGACAACATGGAGAGGTGGGATCATGTGCGAAATGGATGATGAAATGGTTTATCATAAAAAACACACCCAAAAAAAAATTCTGATGGAGTTTTGTGGTGAAAATAAAGCCCAGTTCAAGTATGAACTTTTAATAATTTATAGAACAATAAATAATACTTTGAAATAGAAATAACCTTCTAATATGAATTTAACTCACAGTACTTTTAGACTCAGACTGTCCTTGTTCTGTTCTTTAGTTTACAGGTCACTTTTAATCAAACCTTTAGACGTTCAGACTTTAAATGGAGACGTTTCTATAAGTTAAGCTGCAGTTTAAACCCACGTCTATTTAATGTTAATATAAGCAGTGAGGACTTTGAGGGATTTAATACAATTTATTTAGTCATAATGAGCATATGAATTCTTTATGGCCCAGATCGAATCTGTTCATCCTTTGAGTCCAGGTGAACAGAAATGACGTCATCATTTAATATCTATATCTTTAATATTTTACTGAAGCTATATTTGGAATCCAGAGTTAAAGGTTCAAGACGAATCACACTTTTTTATACAATCACGGGTTCGGTGTAAATTCTTGCACCTTTTTTCATTGTCATATGCACAAAGGTGTGATGTCACCACGTTGTGTCAGTTCATCTATCTCTCGCTGCATTATTCACAGATCCCACTCCAATCACATGGAGGGGCGTCTTTGTTCCTGCGCGAGTCTCACGGAAGCTTTCGCATCCACACACGTCGCGCCTCCTTCCGAGGTGTCTTCTCCTTAATTACTTCACAAAGTGCTTTGAAAGCTGCTCCTGTTTTGTGTCTGCGAGCGGCCATGATGGAGGGGGAGGTAAAAACTGCACATGTTCAGTTTTGTTGAAAGTTCAGAGAAAAGCAATCAAGCCGCTCAGGTTTCTTTTGTTTTAATTACACACTGGGGAGCAGCTCTCGATTTACATGCATATTTCTCCTTAAAAACATAAATAAATGTATGGACCTCCTGACTCTGCTTAGCAAAATGACAACCTGGGGGATAAGGATTCATACATATGAATGTCACGCATGTCCATTAGCCCTGCAGGGATAGAACCTGCCATTTTATCACACTTATACACCAAGGTAAGATCAAATGCTATAATCTAGATGGATTGTCTGGTGTAATGAAACCCAGCATGTGTGTGTGTGACAAGCTCCCTGAAGCATCTGTGTGAAGACAGATGCCCCCAGTCGCTCTGTGGTCGAGCTGTTACACACTCACACTGCTTGTCCAGACAGATGACCACCACGCTGGGCAGTGGTGTTAGCATCAGTGAGTAATAGGGAAGTTGTCGGCTACTGCTGCAGCAACCATGCAATATTATAGAGTTAAAGCAGCAAGGTTTTTTTTAACTCGGCCCTACAGCGACCGGAAATAGTTGACTTCTCGCCACAGCCTGCAATTCTACAGTGGTGATCTACTCCGTGAGGTAAATGTAAGAGGATTTTGAGGTGAACTTTGGCCAAGGGGGACACCCACCATGACATCACCCAGTGGTTTGTGAAATTCCATTTTGAACACTCAAGTCTGGCATTTTTCATCTTGGTTTTTCATACTCTAGAAATATTTGGAGGATCAGAGGGTGGAGCCTGACTAAGAGCTCCAGGACACTGCAGGCCCAACTACACCTGCAACCAGCACCCCTTGGACAGTACTAGCTGTCAATCAGAGTATCCACGCCTCATCTAGTTTACTATAAGTGGGACCATTTACCTAATGAACATCATGCTGTATTAAGGACTGAAAACTGTGAATTTACAGACGTTAGAAACAAGTGAAAAGACATTTTCTTGTAGATTTCTATTGAAAAACATACTTCTTTTTGCTACCAGTGGAGTCTCCCCCTGCTGGTCATTTGAGAAAATACAGGTTTCAGGCACTTAAGCATTGACACATTTTCCCAGTTTTAAATTACATTTTACATCTAAATCAGCTGACTATTAAATTAGTTCATTCTTCTTTGCATATGATTTAGTCATTTGAAGCCATGAGAAGTTCTTTGTAAGCTGATTTGATTTCAGTTCTAGCATTGAGCACAGCTCACAAGTTAGCTCACACTGGTCGCCATAGATACGCAACCTGTCTGCTTTAACTCTTTTGTATTTAATAATTTATATATCTTTTGGGTGTAGTTTTTATACAAGCCATTACTGTTGTCTCCACCCACCCTACATGCACTTTTACATTTCATTCATGTATTTATGTTGAAAAGAAAAAATGACTCCACACATGCTGACATTATGATTCTCCTGGTGGTGAAAGGTGAGACTATATTTAGAGTGTTCATGGGAGTGTAAGAGAGGTCAATGCGCAGAGGTGAGATACAAAAATAACAGTGTTTTACCTTTGTCTGGCGCTGAGAGGTTGGGGTCACTGCGTGGTAAAGTGGAGTCTCCTATCTGATGGGGAGGAGCTCTCTGCACACAGAAGAATAAGCCCACATTCATATCAAACACACACAGCAAGAACACAATATAAAACTGGTATGTAACAGTTTTAAAGCATAGAGGAATAAATGATTATTGTAAATAAATAAATATCGTGTGAAGTTATTCCCTAAGAAAAGATAGATGGAGGAAAGACAGCAGCAGCAGAGACGGAGCGAAAGAGTATTGAATGTGTATGGACCTGTGTGTCAAGCAGTGGTGTTTGTAGTCGTGGGTGAGCACATCCATCCTCAAACATATATAAATAAGATGTTTTTTTTACCCAATGGATGTAATTACAGTAGAATGTATACATGTAATCTATGTTTGTAATAATCAATATTCTATTAGCGGCGAGCAGTGCTTCACTGTTGTCAGGTTGGAATCATTCTTTCCCTCCCCGACATCAAACCGACTCTTGTGATTCAACTGGACAAGAGAAACAGTGGAACTGTCCCAGCAGCATTGACTGGAAGACGTACGACTCTGAGCAGCAAACACAGTAAGTTTCTGTTAAGGCAGCTTTCTCACAGAGGACGGAGTGTGTGGGATTGTGTGACGTACTGCCCTTCAGCGAGAGAAGAACCTGCAGTATCAGGTTGTTCTACTTGTTATTGTGGGAACATTAGTTTGTTGTGCTGGAATGTGCGTTTTCTATTAATAATAACTAAACTAATAAATTGACAACTTGACTCAAAAGGCAAAACTCGTGCTATTTGTGTGTGTGGGTTTGTGTAATTCTGTGTGTTAGTACTAACAATGTGGCGATGCAGTAGTTATTATGGTCAAAAACTGTGTGTGTGTCGGTGTGTGTGTTCTACCTGTGCAGGGTCCAGGGGGTTGGGAAAGATGGCACTGACTGGTCTCTCTCTCGGAGACAAACAGGCGTTTTCTCTGGAATGCTTGTGTTTCTCTGCCATTTGGGGAGAACCTGTAATACACACACAATAAGAGATAACACAGTGTTAACACACGTCTACACACACACACGCTTAAGAGCGTGTGCAAACGCATAAGGGACCAAATAACAGCAAGGTGTTCGACTGTTACCCAGAAATGCTGGCCACAAATCAGGAGAGGCCAATCTCTCCTCTCTCCAAGACTCTTTCAGCCTCACTAGCTCCACAACATGATAAATGGCCTGCCTGACACGCACGCACGCGCACACACGCACACACACCTCCTCTGTAAAACTGGACAATCACAGCTGACCGAGACACCTCAAATAAGGAATCACACACACACACACACACACACACACACACACACACACACACACACACACACACACACACACACACACAACTACTCGCTTGTACCATTTTCATCTGGTGTTAGCTACCGTGTGGATCTTAATCCATTAGCGAAGACGATAGCACTTGGAAGGCTATCTTATGAGTGTGAGATACCCATCAGCGGCTCTCATTCAGATAAGACCACACTAGTAATAATTCTCTAAAGGCTTTATCGTTAGACAGAGGCTTTTCATAAGGGTGCCGCCGAATGCCGGCAGCTTGCCAAAGGGGGGTGTATACACTCACGTAAACGTCATCATAAATTCTTAATCTTTACAATGTGGATCAGGCTGAAAACAGATGTTCACACTCCACTGTGAAGGCGGACATGAACGGACAGGTTCAACGCTGGCCTGGCGATCGCACTGAGGTCAAAGAGTGACACTCCACATCGCTGTTATTGTCTCTCACTCGCTCTTGATTGTTCACTGGGTGCATGTTTCTCTCGACGGCATTTGTCCCCACATCTCATCCCAATTCAGTTTTTCATCTTGGCTCATTTCGTATTCTCTCTATTTCTCAGCCTCTAACTTTCCATTCAAGCCTGTCTTCTCATTGTTGTCCCTCTCTCTCTTTCTTTTCCCTCCTTGTCCTCATCTCCCTCCTCTACATGGACCCCCCCCCCCCCCCCCCAGCTGTATTCTAACCTCGCCGTCCTCGCCAGAGAAACCTCTGTCTGCCAGCCGCTCTGGATTGAGATATCGGTTAAAAGCTGTTTACTGTGTATCACGTTGCAAAATGAGTGGGTGGTGCCGAGCGCCGGTCTCACCTCTGGCACTGGACGGTGCTGAGCTGGTGACGTTGGGCGAGGCAGAATGGTTGGAGCTGAGGCTCGAGGTAGACGGACTGGGCTGTGGGGGGGACAGACGACAAAAGAGTGAACTGCATTATTATCACCACAAGAATATCATGTACAGTCGTAAATGTGATATACAATGCACAACATGAATCAGCTTAATTTAAACCACATGACATTGCACATTATACTACATCATGGTGACGTCAACGAGAGGTTTGTTAAACGCAGCCATTTTCTAAATGAATTTAAACCAACTGTGTTTCTTCTTCAGCTTGTGGAACTTGCTCAGGTGTTGTCATATTACTAAATTATTTTGTTACACACTCTGTTCTGAAAAGCCAATAATGATGCTTTAGACAATCGCAAAAAAGTACAATTAAATGAGAATAGTATTTGTATTATATGTATCTGTGTGAAACTGAGAAACTGGACTTTATCCAAATTTCTATTTGTTAGGAATTGTTCAAACTTTGAAGTCAAATCTCATGAGGAAAAAAATATATTATTAGTAGTAGCTGTTCCCTTAACTTCCCAAATAACTCCCAGTACTGGCACATGTTTATGGAAAGTTATATGAAAATGTACATTGAGCCAAAATCTTATAATAATGTTCAATACACAGCAGTTTCTCTACAGTGCGGTGTCTCCAATGTGGTGGTGGGGGATTCAAACACACACTGTGATAATACACCTTTCACGAAATGGTACTTGATCTATAGAATTAAAGCTACGACGATCAAATATAACGTGGTAATCTCTTCAGATCCTCTCTCTCTCCTCTCATGCTCCTCGCTGTATAGTTCCAGGCCTGCCAGGTGCGGAGTACGAGCCTGCCAGGAGTTGTCAGCAGCTTTCTGAATTGGCCAAATCCAGTTTAGATTACTGCCCAACTCCAGCAGGCTCCCTGGACAGAGCGCACAAAGAATCGTGTCCTTATTTGATATAATCACGACAATTTGCTCGGCCAGACAAAGCTCCAAACAAACAGAGGGGAAGGCGGAGAGGGAAAGGGGGCCAGAGGAGAAGAGGAATGAGGCCAGAACAGACGGAGGGTGGATTAAAAAGTATTTTAAGTGAAATCTGCAGGGAGCATGAGGGCAAACGCCGGGATGTGGATTCAATCTACTACCTTAAGAGCCTTTGTTTGGGTGTGTGGTGAGGCATAAGAGATTGCTTTTTTTATTTTTTTGAGTTTTTAAACTCTGTCCTCACAAGTGGCTCAGTTTAAATCCCTGTCAATACTAAAGCACCCTGAAAACACACAGCCCACATGCAGGTGTACACAGATATTTCAAATACTAATATAATAACCTACAGAATGTAACTACACAACAGCTGTTAGCAAAGACAACAGGGTCAGAAACACTTGTAATTGATTATCCATGTTGTTTTCTACACTGGCAGCTGAGGCTAGTGTCTGTTGTTTTCTTACGGAACAGGGTCATGTGATAGGAGCCTAACGAATCAGCAAAGGCTCCACCGTGACTATAAAACGCCCAATCAACAAGCTGTTGTCTCTGTCTCTACTTCCTCATTTCCAAACATCTCCATCCCTGGAGTTTTCATAATAAAGAGGAAGCTGTGTGGACGAACAGGTGTAGTCGTAATAGAGGTGAAGTGTTTTTAAACAGAACCGTGGTGGTGTGGATGTAGCCTGGGATGGAGAGAAGAGGAGAGAGAGAGATTATACCTGCATGTTGAAGACTTCATCCGAGCTCTCCGATTGTCCCGTGATGTTACTGACTTCATTGGAGGCTTGAGACGACAGAGAGGAAGAGGAGTAGCGGTTCACCTGCCGGGTAGCTGAGGAGACTGAGGGTGGGAGAAGGACAGAGAGAGATGGTTGTGGCAGCTTCTCGTAAATGGAAACAAATGCTGCGTTAGCTTTGAGAGGGTTCACTCACCGAAAAATTGAGCAGGACAAGCCGCACAACGTCAGATGAAAAAGAGGGAACAAGACAAACAGGGAGAAAATGTCAGATTAGAAGGAAATAGTCGATTCGGCAATCACAGCATTTCATCAAGTATTTGTCTGGCTAAAGGTCAAAGTATAAAGAAAGGTTAGGGAACAAACACAATGTGGTTTTTTAAAGGAAGGTGAAAGCAGAGGACTGTAAACCGGTTTTGTGTTGGCAAACGAAAAGAAGCAAAATCAAAACTCAACAAGCAAAACATGAAATGTCACTTGGCGATTGAGGTGATGTGACTGTCTGTATTCTCTCTGTGTGGCCGTGCCCCCTGGGATCAGGCCGAGGAGGCAGAATGTCGCAGGTAGACAGAGTGGTAGGGTCAGTGAACACATCAAAACTCACACACACACACACACACACACACACACACACACACACACACACACACACACACCCCACCACCCATCCGATGCCTAGATGGAGGGACACTCGTAAAGAACGAAGGAAGAAGAAGAGAGCAGAGGCACGGAGCGTGATGTTCGAGGTGGGAAAAAAACAGCTAAGGTGACGGCCGATGTCTGCAGTGAAGGGCAGCACATCAAGACAGCAAAGAAAGGTCAGACACCACGAAGGAGAAATTCAAAATAAATCCTGATCCTAAAGTAAATGAGCCTTTTGGTGCTTTTTAAACTAACTGGCATTCAATTTATTCAGTATTGAATACACTGTATTTATATTCCAAATTGAATATTTGTATACTGTATCTGAGTATACGCAGCATAATCTCTTCAAGCGGTTTGAAAAAAAGCTGCCCTGCTCGCCTGTTACACTCATTCTGAAAGACTTTTCTTGGCTTCTGATGTATGAAGAGTTGTCATCTGCTCGAGATCATGGAGCTAAGGGATCAGTTAGTTAGTTCTCATTCTCAACCTCAAGGACCTTTGCCTAGATGTGGGAGATGGATGGTTGAGATTTCCTTTTTTTCTTTAGTTATTTATTTCTTAATTATTGTTATTTGGAAATGTTGTATATTTAGTTTCTTTTTAGATACATTTAAAAAATGTATGAAAAAAATAAATACATACAATAAAAACACATACATACAACATAGAATATTGAAGAAGAGAGAAAAGGAGTCACCTCCGCCTGACAATCCCTCTGCCACCGTCTGGGCTGATGATGTTGGGCACAGAGTTCCTGCAGGTTCGCGGGCTTCCGTTGGTAAAGTGCACCGGACTTGCGCCAACGTAAGCAGGAAACTCCTGGGGTTTCAAATTAGAGACGAGGAAATCCACATGATTAAATGCTTATTCACGCCAGCACGAGGTATACAGAGTGCTTCTGTAAAATATTCAAGTTAATGATTAGAGCAAAAACGATGATACAAGTGGAAAGGCTTTAATCTTCCTTACACATGATTTATCATCAGAAGCTAACTTTAAAGGAGACATAATCATCATCTGTCATGCCCCTGAATCTTCAGAAAACATCACTTTCCTCATACTGTCCATTGCTGCAGCACATCTCTTCAGCCTCTGTCTGAAACGCTTGGATTTAGCTGCTGTCTCTTTGAGGTCCCCCCTCCTGATAAAGCCCAGTCTGCTCTGATTGGCTATCTTGTCCACTCTGTTATGATTGGTCAACCGCCTCCAGTGTGTGTAGCAGACGTCGGCCTCTGCTGCTGCTCGACTGAGCTTTATCAGGAAGTGAGCCAGACTAGCCACTAGGGGTGCATTATGCAAATGTGTGCTACATGGTGCGGAAGTATGCACTGGCTTTTTAAACAGATTTTAAACTACACACTTAAGTAAAGACAAAACTAAGAAAGCCTCACATCCTTTAAAAACTCTCACTGTCCCCATGAATTGTCCTACCTGTATGCCGAGACTGGACTTCATCAAGTGAAACTGGTCCACCAGCTTCTTGTGGAGAGGCCTCATGTCCTGAGGAACAACCTTTTCATGCACAGCCAGGCCGTACTCCAGGATATGAGCCTGTGAGAGGAGAGCTACAAGTTAAAGTCTCCTCCAACATCATCTGTGTATCTCTGCTCATTTGTTCCACATATAACAATAATAATAATAACTTTATTTGTTTCGCACTTTTCAAGTGCTTTACGACAAACAATAAGAAATTCACAAACGATCAGAGCAAAGAAATAATAACAACAAAGATAAAAATAATAAAAGTCATAGACATCATACAATAAAATATTAATGCTTGGTTAAATAAAATATGAATATATTATATGTAAATTGCAATATTACATACAGAACTTTACGGGAACAATTTAATCAAGTGGCATATAGTAAAAATCTGTAAATGATATGGATCAAATCAGATACATCAAGTTCATCTCATCATCCGTTATATGTGCTAAAGCTGAACTGATAAATTGGCCAACATTAGCTTATCTTATATTAGTATCAACATATTTGTTGGCTGATAAGAAACCGCAGTACAGAGCAACATAAATGTGAGGTTTTCAATATGGTACTAGCTGCAAATCACACAGTATCCAAGCTCAAATAAATACATTTCTTTATTGTCTACTTTCGTCCTAATGGGACCATAAATTAGAAAATGAACATTCTGTATTGAAACTGGTGAATGAGACCATAACTCTATATAAAAATCAAGTGAGGAGTCATTTTCTCATAGACTTCTATGAAACTGATTTATTTTTGCAACCAGGGGATTTGCCCCCTGCTGGTCATTTGAGAGAATACAGGTTTCCAGCACTTCTGCATTGGCTTCACTTTCTGGACCCGGAGCCCACGTCTATCTTTATATAAAGTTTATATATACATATCACAAATTAACCTACTTTGCCTCATTAACATTTTATCCCCTTTTAAAAAGACAGGAATTTAATGTTTTTTATTTTTTACATCTAAATGGCATTATAGCATTGTCACATTAAAAAACAACCCACGGTCATTTGTTGTGGAGCTTTTGACAGCCTCATAAAATCTTCATCTGGTGAACAAGTGAGTAAGTGACCTTGTGTTGAGCGTGTTGTGTCACAAGCTGTATCCAAGGTATTTTTGAATTTTCCTTTCCATGTCAAAGGACAAACTCGTTGTCAGATCATTTATATATCAACATCATATGCATTGTTTATTTATTTCCCTTGCATATGAAACACATTAGGAACATATACTCCACCTTTTAATCTCATATTTACCAACCTGTTCAAACATGAGCTCCCTCAGACGCCCGATCTTCTCTCCATCCTCGGGGTGATTCATTATGTAGTCCTTCACGAAAAAGGCCTGCGTGGAAACAAAATGCAGAAGATCTGTTACTCACACGCACCAGGAGCTGAAGCACTGGCGCTTTCTGCATTGCAGTGATACCTGAATCCCAGCTGGGCTGACAAAGTGAATTAGTGTCCCTAAGTTTTTTGTTCTTGTTGTTTTTGAATCCTCAAAAAAAAAAAAAACGTTAAAAAAGCCAACAGAGTAAACTAACAACAAGCTCTGATGGGGTGTCATATTCCTGTCTGGGTTTAAGTGTTGTGATATTAATATCAACTTCAGGGACCCGAACAAAGCTGCAAAGCTGCTAAAAATACACCAACTCTGTGCCAAACGGACGTTTGAGGATTTAAATGATTGCACTTTGATTTTGGGGCCAATTTGGTCTCAGGTTTTGAAAGCATTTTTCATGTTCATTCATGTCTTCGCTTTCCTGTTACAGATCACGCCTCTTCAAAAACATCATGCTCCTTGATTACCGCGCGTTCTCTTCGGTTTCCCAGACAGAGCCTTCCCAAAAAAAACCACAAAAAAGCAACTCCAAAGAGAAACGGATGAGATGAAAAATGCCCCCGGTCCACGATAACGCCAGGTCCCCGCTGTTTGCGACGCCATAAACACCTGTGATGTGTCTGCGGATTATGGCAAAGGCTTTTAAATCTTCATCAGAGTATGCAAAGGGGCGAGACAACGGGCCGATGAAATACCCCTGCTCGCTATCACGCTTTCAAATCTGCCACAGAGGGAAACACGAGGTAAACGGGGGGAGATTGCAGAAAGAAAAAAAA
Organism: Verasper variegatus; assembly: GCA_026259375.1. Lineage (NCBI taxonomy): Eukaryota > Metazoa > Chordata > Actinopteri > Pleuronectiformes > Pleuronectidae > Verasper > Verasper variegatus. Next base: position 9,239,916 of record CM048058.1, on the reverse strand, counting down.
AGATCAGCACAATTTCTCCCCTCAGGACACAGCTGTCTATCTCCAAAGAAACAGAGCTCGCTGCCGATTAAAGAGGAAAAGATGCTGCTTCAAAAGGGAGCAGACACAAACAAGGAGATACTCATCAATGAATCAAGTCAATGGCTCAGTGAAACAAGGAACAATAGTATTCCAGTCACACGACAACCTTTATTAAAAAAGCAGAAATTAGTATGCACGGTTCATGAGATGATGTTCCACTCATTCAACAGTATTACTACGTTATTATGAAGTATGAATGCAGTGCAGGAGTCAACAGCACATCTTCTCCGGTAATGTCAAGTTGTTTATGCCTTTTGGAGGAAGGGTCGAGGAATGTGCATGAAACTATGTTTCAAACCTGATTTCTGTTCCGTGGTATTAGGAGATGTTTCAGAAACAGACGGTGACATGATTTTGTTGAGAAAAAGATTCATTTTCAAAGCCGAGGAAGTAGATTCTATGAATATTTATCAATTTAGAATTATTAATAAACGTTAATTTATTTAGGAAGGAAAGAAGCAAGGAAGCAAATGTTGGAATGGGTTTTTTGTGTTTAATGTTTTTGTCTTAGAAAAGTTAAAGTCTTTGTCCTTATCAAAATTTAAAAAATAAATAAATATGTGAAAGAAAGTACAAATGCAGTAGTGCCCACGTAGTGCTAAAGAGAAGTGCTGCGTTTCAGCAAGAAAAATTCCATCTGAGGACCTCCGGAAAAGCCAGCGAAAATAATCAATAATCTTCAATGACTGATGGAAATTTCTCGTCGGGCTACGGGGAGTGAGACCTCGCCATGGAGTGGCTCAGTTAATCATTAGAAAAGTCCAATTAGAGATGGAATGCTGAGGGGAGGGGAGAATAAATCAGACAGCATTCCCCCTCAAGGGTCTCGACTCAAACTTAAGCAATAAATCTGAATATTAACAACGACAATTTCTCCTTCATTTGTTGCCGAGCGAACCTCCACAGCTGTCAATCGGCATTACGCTGAGAAATTAATAGATTTACAGAGGCGTGTTCCATGGGGCACTGCTGCATGTGAGATTCTGCAATGAGAAAAATGAGCGCTGATGTGAGTGGCAACGTGTTTGCTGCAGAAATCGTTCCATCTGGGTCCAACTCTTGCTAAATAAAACCACTTTCTATAGTGTGTAATATAAACATATAATTTAAGAATGGTTGGATGAAATGGTGGTCAATCTTTAGCCACTGAAACAGCATTTACGCACTTGCATGCATGGGAACGGCAGCACCAACAGTGTATAAAAGTAAAGTCTGGTTCTGTAATTGTAATGGAAGCTGAAAACTATGTTTTATGCTTCTTTTTTGTAATGGCAGTACGGGTGGAAAGCACTTCAGCAAAGCCATGCCTTTGTGGCTCTATCAAGTATCCTACAAACCCTAATGGGCTACTTCTTCACAGAGGCACGCTCTCCTACACAAACCTAATAAACACCCGCACGTAACACACACACACGAACATTCAACCCCATATACACACTCCCGGTGGAAAAGAATGGTTGCTATGCGACAAAGAGCTCGTCGCCTGATCCACTCAGTCTGTTATGAGAAGATCCTTAGTTGTATTTTTCTTCAATTGTGCTCCTCCTGGTTTAGAAATTGCTCCGTACTGTTGCCCTGCAATTGTCTCCCATCAGGGAGCTTTTGGAGGAGCAGTAGATACAAGTGTGTGTCAATGAGACTGACCATATTTGGGTGTTGCCCCTTCAGCGTGTGATACACCAGCAGCATCAAACACTCCCTTCTCATTATTTCGGCCATTTTTAATCATTTATCTCGCTCCATTCCTTCCTCCCACCCCTCTGTCTGTCATTTCTCCCCACGTCGATCCTCCCATGCATCCATTCCTCGCTTCCACCCCTTCCTGCTGCAAAACGCTTTCTGTCCATACATCCCACTGCTAAAACCCACCTTCATGCATCATTAGGCGATCCATAAGTCATGGCGTCTCACGCCTCGCTAAAAAACCCTCCAACCTTTTCCTCCACGTGTCCATCCATACCTCTTGGTAGCGGGCCAGCCCCCCGTTGACAGCGGCGTCGATGACCCCGTTGAGGCACATGGTGAGAGGGTTGATGTTCTGCATCTGCCGGCTCTGACACTGGGTGATCAATGTGCGCAACTGCAGATTCTTGTTCTCGATCACCTCGATGGCATTCTCCAGCGGGCTTACCTCCACCTGCGAAGGGAGTGAATATAGAGGAGGGGAAAAAAGTACATCAAGAGAAGAGCTTCCTATAATCTGAGGGTGAGAAGAAAATAACCCTAAGGAAGCCCTCAGTTTGGGCTTGGAGGCTACGAATGTATAAAAGAAATCCACCTTTAATAAGTTGTGTGGTACAATTTACACACAGGGTTTACTGAAAACAAAATGTAGTGCTGAGGTGCATTAGTAGGGAAGAGTTAAAATCAGGATATCTAGGCCATGATGCCTTAACCTTTCCTATTTTTTTTGTTTCCCAGCTTTGAGAAAGTGTAATGTTATATTACCCTTTAATTACTCAATATAATGAATCAATTCTGAAAGCTTAAGCTTCTTAAAACTTCCAAGTTCCAAATTTGTTAAAGAAAAGGTAAATGATTAACTAATTTGCCAATTTGTGTGTGAAAATCTTCAAATTCAAATACAAACAGTTGCAATTTGTGTGGAAACAAAATTACATATTATCTCCTTTAAGTTGCAACAGTGGCTTATTTAGACATCCAGCAGCCATGGGGTAAAAATACTGAGTGCTGATCCTCTTAAATGTTCTATTATGTTGACCAGCAGGTTGCTAACTCTGTGTTTACAAAGTTTGGTGCTGGTTCAGTAGCATTCATTGTCAAATTTGTTTAAGTGCCGCTCGCTTCATCAGAAAACAAAGCCAATGCTGTCAGACTGAATCAAAACACCAACGTTTTAGGCTGTGACACAAAAACAATGAGCTGAGAGGGAAATGCGTGGTTGGGTGATGTGTGGTTTTATCTCTACCAGTGACACATTGCACATCCATCTGAGCGAATGTTAATATAAAAACAATGACTACAGCAGCTTTAAATATAAGACATACTCTGTATTGCTGCAAATGCACACATGATTAGTATATGGTTACTTTAACACACACTCACGCACAAAAACAATATCTTCCCCTTTCTTTTTCTTCCTCTGTCTCCCACAAAGCTTAATCCTCTTGCTAATAGAGCTTTTGCCAGTTCTGTATTTTATATGCCACTGCACTGCATAACCATCACAGAATAACACTGGGCTCACAAACCACAATTACACACAGAACGCTGCAGCAGCTCGGCACGAAGGAATATGCGCTTAGACAAACAGAGACAGACACTCAGTTGTGTTTTGCATACGGTGGACAAAACAGCATTTCAAATGCTCCCACTCCTCAGAGACCTGAATGACGAGATCCAAGACGAAAGGCTTCTGAGGGGGATTTACGTGCAAGACGGTGCGGAAATGGACTCAAATGTGAAAGTGATTCCTGGCTAAAAACAGGGTATTGAAAAAAAAATCCATAGGAAAATATTGGTTGGAAAAGTGATGACATTTAGCATCCAAGCAATCCAATGTAGGAAATCAAATGTGTCCAATAGCCCTGAACTCATGACCTGGGCTCTTATTGTTGTTCGATGTAATGACCTGGATCGATACTTCTCCGGCCGTGCTCTAAATCATAAGTAAAATTGTATTACGGTGTCCCCTGTGTGGCCGCTATGTCTTCGTCACTCACCAGCTCCCTCTTCTCCACCTCGAACCAGCGGGAGATGCCCGGGAGGCTCTGGACCAGCGTCAGGGTCGTTCTCTCCACCCACAGGCTCTGCAGGAACACACGAAAACACTCAAGAGTTAATAATAAAATCCATAGACACTTATGCCTGATGCACACACTTTAATTACTGACGCGTGAGTGCACCCACTGCCAAACGCCCACTTTTAGGTGTAGGTCAGATCATATCATCATTCATGTTCCACCACTTAGCCTGTCAGCCATCAACCTTGTCAAAAACGCCAACATCCCACAAGGTCATTCTGACAGCACGCAATCTTTGGAAACTATAGCATTCACAGCCTGAGAGAGTTGCACTGACAGTAACGTCTATTCTGTTTGTTGTGTGCGTGTTAAGAGATTTGGGCTCAAGCTACACCTAATGATGCTGGAAGTGTGCTCATTGAAGTTCCGAGTCTCCGTCCAGTTACTTCTACATCGCTTAGTTTTGTTTATGTTTGAATTCACAATATTAAAGACGACTTTTACTTAAGATTTAATTGTTGATTATTTCTTTTCCAACTAAGCAAAGATGTTCAGTTCATCATCACGAGAGAGAGCGATGCAGTAAATCATCACAACTGCGGGAGCGAAGCTAAAACGAGTAAATGTGAATTTTGACCTGAAAAAGGACTGTTTTAAATTCTCACCATTAACTAATCAACCCATAATTGTAAGTGTTAGTTTCTGTCTCGCTTCTTGATCTCTATCAAAACTAAATGCTAATTTTGCTTATTTTTTTCTCAAATCAACATTACACATTTTGTTTAATTAGAAAAAAAAAGACTTCATATAAAGATCCTCAGAACTGCAGTGAAAGCGTCTCAATCGCCTCCTGGTGGCTGGTTGCTGTCTAGGTCAAAAATCCTGCCTTCTCCATGTTTGCAGATGGGACATGGACCAAACCAAAAAGTCAAAGTACACTCAATAGATGGTTTTAATTGGCTGATGCTATGAAAACACGATCAAACTTCATGATTGACAGCTAAGACTGACTCCTGATTGGTCGACGGTGTGTAGCCGGGGGACCTTGCTACCCAGCTCCGTCTTCTCAGACTTCCTTTCTGGATAGCGGGAGGTGGAGATGCGTCATTCATCTTTAATAACAATCTACATTCTCGATGAGTCGAATATGTCTGAAAGATAAAAGTGTATCACTGTGATCACAGCGGTTTTCTGCTGAGCCCTCTCCCCACAGCCAAGTGAGGATCAAGGTGCTGACACCGTGCCACTTAATTTAAGTTTAGGATGCAGCGTCTTGCTCAAGGACACTCCAGCAGGGCAGATAAGTGCTGACACGCTGGATCGATCCAGCGTCCTGAGGTTGAAGTGGAGGCTTTCAGTTCACTACACGACCCCGTTGCCCTTTATTGATTTTGGGCGTTTTAAGGCTAAGGGGCGGACCTGAACACCACTTGTGTTACAGTGTAGAGCGCAGAGAAGTTAAAAGATGAACAAAAAACTCAAGTCTTGACCTTTCTGCTGAAGACAGAAGCTTCTTTGAATACAGCTTTCTTTTCTTTGTTTCTTTATCGTGACAGATCCATATGCAGGAGGCCGCACGCTCTTGTTACCACGCAAAGGTTCACCATATTTATTATTCCAACCCGAGGCCAGCAGTATCGAGTCCTGATGGAAATGTGATATCATGATTACATTTATCCAAATAGCCTTGATGGAGCCGCGATAACACGTCTGCATGGTGCTGGTGTTATTGTTGAATATTTATGAGCCTAATATCAGGGTCTATGAGGTGTGTGTGTGTGTGTTTTTGTGCGAAGCTTCATGCAGCACAGACTGGTACCAGTTTTTTTTTTAGGATAATTAGTAATGCAGCAGTCAAGATGAATAAAACATTTGCGACACGCAGACTAATACCTGGGTGCAGGTTCAAACTGTCACTACCTACACAGCCTCACGATCGATGAGCGCGGTAAGAAAGGAAGTAAATGAAGGTGTTTCAGTTTGCAGTTTACATCATGAATGTATAATTGTGAAAATATTTCATAGCGCGACATCTTGCAGCGACTCCACGGGCAGTAGGAGGCCATGAGTTCATTTTTAATGCCTTATTTTAATTTTGCAATAAAATCTTTGAATCGTATGGAGTGAAAAAGGGGAGGAAATTGTACAGAAGATGAGAAATGTGTCTATGACACTGCCCTCTTTGCCTTCACCCATGCTTCATGTGGCTGTCTTTATTCTTCTGTATTTCTGGTGAGTTCCCCCCCGTACCTTGAACTCGTTCTCCTTGTCTTTGGTGCCCTTGTGAAAGGGCCGGTCGTATCTGAACCTCCAGATGTGATTGAACTTGTAGAAGCTTTTGATGTTGTCGGGCACCCCGTCTCTCTGCAGCACGTCCTGACTCTCCGGGATCGGAGTGACGGCGTAGATCTGCAGGTCTGGGAGGCGGCGGAAGTTAAGGAAAGAAGCGAGAGAGCGACAAGGGAAAGCACTCGAGACCGAAACGGACAGCGCTTCTTCACTGACCTGAAAGAAACATCGGGAAGTCGCGAGATGCAATTACACACAGTTGACAAGAATACACACACACACACACACACCAGACAGGCAGGGGTTTGCAGGGTTGTTTAAGTGCGTCATCGGTGCATGAGAAATTTTAAAGGATCGCACCAGAGGCTTAAAATTATTGGACATGAGTCACAACCAAGAAAACAAATATGCGTAAATAGTTCAAAAAAACACCAAAGTTAAGACAAGCAAGTCCGACACTGCCTGTGTCTCATAATCCTCGGCCACATGTTTTGACGGAAAAGAATTGACGGAGGAGATGCATCAAAGACACACTTATTGATGTTCAAGCAGGAAACATAGACACAGGAACCATATTTCACTATACTGACTATAACGACTCTTATTACTGTCACTTAAGATAGGAATTTGTACCCCCACAGTTGCTATCATCGATAAAGCTTTTACCGTCCGTACAGACAGTCAGACCTTGATGTTTCTGCGTAACTGCACTTCCCATGTAATGCAGTTCTCTCACTCACCAGAGAACATCCCTCCTCTCTTTAGTCTGTGTCCTTGTCACTAGGAATCTGTTGCATGTGAGAGCGACCTTTCTGCATGTGCACCCCCGCCACTGCCATAGACTGAATTCGTTCTGTGAGAGAATTTTGCAAGTATTGATCGTAAAAAATGCGATATCTTGCGCCACAGACCTCTTGTGAAACCACGTATAAATTAACTAGATGTGGATTTTTATTGGGAACTGCACCAAATTGCACACCCTAATGAATATCAAGTCAATATTTAGCTTGTGTGATGGAATCCAGGTCAAAGAAGTCCTCCATGTACTCACTGCGGCTTGTAAAGATTACAGCGATAAGTGCATCGTAATAAATGAGGCAACTCACATCAACATTTTTATCAATGTCGAGTTTCTCTCATCTGGATTATAGCGAGCACGAGGACGCTGCTCAAAGACGGCAGATCAGCACAGGGAGTTTGTGTGGATTCCTGGAAACGGGCCGTTTGATAATGACAAGAAAGTGATTGTGAGAGGACGACTGAAGCACGGAGCATGATAAAGTGCCTCATTACAGGATATAGTGTGTGTAAGGATCTGTGTGTGAGTGTGTGTATGATGTGGTGCCTTTACTGTGTCTGCATCTACTCAGCCTGGATGTATGTGTCCACAAACGCACGTTCATTTTGTTGTGTCTCTCTATAAAACCAAGGATACACTGTGCGTCCGCCTGGTAGATGGTCTGGTCCGGCTGGTTGACGTGCTGCATGGCGATGGCGTGGGGGAACTCGTTGAGCATCCGCTGCTGGAAAGCCTCCAACCTCTCGTAGTCATGGCCGCGGCACACAAACTCCTTATTCTGCAGAGGGGAGGAGGGGGAGCGGAGGACAGCGTGGGGTTAGCTTGACATCTGGTGGCCGTGCACCGCAACTGCAGTCTCATCTGCAAACTCCACCAAGGACAGAGGCTGTTACATCATTAAATGGCATTGAAAAAGAGTTGCTGAATGTCACCTCACTGGAGGAGTCTTATATAAGGGAAGTTAATTCTTCCTGCAGGTCTTGTACGGAGAGGGTGAAAATATGACTGCTCAACTGTCGCACAGGGAATATGGAGATTTCTTTACCCGTAAGAAGAAAGGGAACTTTTTTCCATAGAAGCCGACTCTGAAGAACTCAGGTTCTAGTCTTTGCTGGTCCATGATCTTGTCGTACAGGGAGGCTTCCATCATCTGGCAAGAAAAATCTAATTTTATCAACACTTACTAACAGTACTAAGAATAAATATGTCAATTTGTCAATCATTTTATTTTTCGAAGCTTTTTTGAAGTAAACAATCTGTTGGAACAAGGAAAATCTTTGAAAATATATTCAATGATGTGTGGCTTTGCTCAAAGCAACAAAAGGAAAGTCTTGGGCTGTTTTTTTTATGCTTTTGAATTTATATATCACATTGCACACAAGTGATATTGCTTTATATACAATAAATGTTATATTGCCTATATTACCAGTAAATGTAACTGTTTCACTTTGACACATTGATTCAACATATTGGACCCAAAAATATAAAACAACATAAAATCTGACTATAAAAGCCACAAACATGCTGAAAAAACCCCAATTCAGGTTGTAATTGTGAAGATATAATTGTAAAGCCTGAACATGTCAGTGCAGAGCTTGAATAATGTTTCAGACTTGGTTTGTTTACTGGTTTTTCTTGGTTTATTTTCTTAATGTTCAAATTGTCATGAGGTTAGAGAAAGACTTCATCTAACAATCTTCTCCAGTGAGTGTGTCTGCAGCGTGTTTGTTGTGGAAAACTCACCCTCATCTTGCTCAAGTTCCTGTAGTCGTAGTCAGACTCGTACTGGTCGGCCAGCTCTCTGCACAGGATGATGCCATTCTCCCAACACTAAAGACAAACAAACACACAAACACACAATTTCAGTGAATACAAGTCCCACCCGCTGTGTTGCTGTACCACTTCACCCCCACTGGGTGGCACTGATGAGTCAACAATGTAAGGGGTCAGATCCAGCCTCCTCATGCAGGTACACGCAGCTCTCAGCCATCTCGCTAATTAAATGAAATGCTTTCCTTCCCTGCTGCCTGCTAATCCCTGTTCGGCATTGGCAGATGGTAGAGCTCATCAACGTGAAGGAAAATTGGACGATGAGTAACGAGAGGAGCGTTTTTAATGATTCCGTAGAGATGTTATTTCAGCGGGGATGCTGTGTGTGTGTGTGTGTGTGTGTGTGTGTGTGTGTGTGTGTGTGTGTGTGTGTGTGTGTGTGTGTGTGTGTGTGTGTGTGTGTGTGTGTGTGTGTGTGTGTGTGTGTGTGTGTGTGTGTGTGTGTGTGTGTGTGTGTGTGTGTGTGTGTGTGTGTGTGTGTGTGTGTGTGTGTATTGGGAGGAATTTCATAATGTCACTTTTCCCTGAGAGTGTGGAACATTGACACAGGTACTGAAAACACTTGTGCATCCTGAATCAGATAAGCTCTGTTTCAGTCCACTCTTTCATTGCACCACCAAAGCATGTCACGCTTCACCTGTCAGGCTCGCCTTCACCCTCATCATCATCTCCAGCTATATTTCTTCCAGGGGTGGCGCAGGTAGGATATTGTGGGGATGATACGGATGCCGCTTTAATTAGCCGGGCTGCCGGCGACTCATCTGATCAAACCCGAGAGGAGGTGCTGACTCCTCGAGCCGCTGTCACAGTTCACGAGGGGTGGAAATGAAACGTCTGACCGCAAGTGACATATTTGTTTTCACCGCTCTGCGATTTTAATCTCATGTAAGTGACGTCATGTCTCCAATAAACAAGTGGGGCAACTTGTCATCTGTCGTCTTCTGTCCTGCTGCAGCTGCATTTAACTTTAACATTAGAGTACCAAGGCCGATCACGTTTAAATTCACTTGATCCGGATATTTATTTGGATCTGCACCAAATTTCACTCACAATCCGACACACAACATGTCTGACTTATTTCTGAGAAATCAATGAAAATGTTCAAATGTTAAAAAAACGCCTTTCCCAGTGTTAAAGAAATAAAATAATAAAAACCTGTATTCTCCCACTGATCTAAATCTGTTCATGGGCTGTTCCCTGACCCACACCACATCCTTCCACTAAGTTCCATGGTAACACATCCTGTCGGTTTTTTTGGCGTAATCCTGCTGACTAACAAAAAATAGCAAAGATTGTCTCTTCAAAGATATGTGGTACATTCCCTGGCATCAAGCTGTGTTACAAAACCGCTTGTAAAGTGCTGCTTCTTTTGTGTTGCTAAAATTATTGAACCGAAAATGGGTCTCCATGCAGCAGCAGCCTGTTTAGAAGACAAGTCAGCAAATGCAAAGCAGGGAGGAGAAGTGGAATAAAAAGTGGCTGTGTGTGTGTGTGTGTGTGTGTGTGTGTGTGTGTGTGTGTGTGTGTGTGTGTGTGTTGTGTGTGTTGCTGCAGCTCACCTTCCCCCTGTCGAAGTTCTGGACGATGGTGAGATGCAGATACTCTTTTCTCTGCCACTCGCTCTGCATGGGGTAGTTGAGGAACTCTCTGAGCGGCCGGTCGGACCACTCCAGCAACTCGTCGTACAGCAACAGAGTGTATGACGCCTCTGTGACACACAAAATCAAACAGTCAGGAGAGAATGGAATCTAAGGGTAAAACATTAAGGATTTAGTGTCTCAGGAACCTCTTTAACTCACACAGACACAGATCAGAACACATGTACTGTGTGTTTGGTGGCTTTTTCTGTACCTGTGTAGTTTTGTGCTTTCAAGTGCAGGTCGTAGAGTTTGTGAATGTAGCGGATATACATCTCCTCTTTGTTCAGCTCCGTTTTGTAGAAGTTCTGACAGCAGCAGTGGGCGGTCGGACGATGATTGAGCATAGAAAAGAAGAAAAAATATAAATTATAGAGTTTATACATGCAATGAGGACAATTTTCAAAAGTGTGGCAGATTGTTCTGTGGTCGAGGCGAAACAATATTGCAGCTGGTGATGAGCAGTGACTTCTGATCCAACTGCCCGCACACACACACACACACACACACACACACACACACACACACACACACACACACACACACACACACACACACACACACACACACACACACACACACACACACACACACACACACACACACACACACAGAGCTGTGGTTATATAAGACACAGAGAGTGACTGCTACTCACCAGTAAACTGACAGTACATCCAATCTTTTTACCATCCACCTCTCCCAGTTTCATACAATCCCTACAAAAGAAACACATGCCATTAGACATGTACAACGATATGATTGAGAAGGATAAAGAGTGTGTGTGTATTGTGTGTTCTCAGGTGCATGTGCGCGCTCCCACCTATAATCCAGCAATCTCTCCATTAAGCGAGTGACAGTGGCGATCAGGGAGATGCCGCTCTCCCTCCACGTCTCTCTCTCAATCTTCTTCAGCAGGCTGGAGGACAAATGAAGACAGACAGAGCGAGACAGAGGGATGTGAGGACCCAAAGAGACGAGATGTAGACGAGAGCAGATGAGGAGGGACGGCCGATTGGGGGAGGAAAAGAAAGGAGAAATTACTAAGAAAAGAAAAGGAGGTGAAGCAAAGAAAGGAAATCCCAGTCACACCAGTGTCACCTATGCTTGCTGGCCTGCCTGTGGGATTCAACAAAGTAAAATACCCCCCATAGAGGCTAAAATTTGAAAGTGTTTAAATGTTGCAGTTGATTTCCCCCCCCTGTTGCCCCCTCACACAGACGACACTGAGAGAACAAAGAGGAGAGCGTCTTACCTAGGGTACGGACCAAACAGAGGAATTCTACTCCAGGCGGGAAGCATAGGCGGAATAAATTAATATTAATACTATTAATGTCAGCACACACAGTCACACAGGTTACTTCAGGGGTTAGTGGAGTTAGTGGGAGGAAAATAAATGAAGAAACTCATAAATTAATTAAGCAAGGAAACACAAAAATCGAATTTGTTATCTGCATTGAGGCTGAATTATAAATCAGCAGCTATAATGGCTTCTTATGCATAATTCAAATATACAGCACAGTATAGATTATATATACAGATATATGGCTTTAATAATATGTACTTATATAACACTATTCTCAGTACTAATTCACATATAAAAATGGTGGCCAAGACAATGATTGACTATGAAAGACAAAGGGACAATTATAATAGATGCGTATATTGGTAAATACTTGGATTCACATGTTTGTGATACTAATAGAGACAAACAGTATGTGTGTGTGAATCAGAAATATGGCTTTGTTTCATGAAATACTATTTTTAAGTGGTAAAGATAAAGAATTTGTAGTGAATAGAGACATAAATATATGAAGAGGCACAGAACCCCCCAAAAAAGCAGGGATATATATATATATATATAAATATATAAACACACACACACACACACACACACACACACACACGCTAAAACACACACAAAGCATGCAAGAGCACAAACCTGGAAACACAAGGACAGAGTGGACAAGGACTGACCGTGGAGGAGGTGACCGTGAAGATGAAGGTGACTCGAGATGAATATTGATCACTTACCTCTTATTATTATTATTTAAACAATCACCTCCAAACCATCACTTTTAAATTACAAGCTACCCAAACATTTAAGGTATTTGTCGCGCACAGAAACCTTGCACACGATGTCTGATGCGTTTAATTTTTCTATTTGTTCTGATAATTCGCAGTTTGATACACTACCAGCACTGAGGCCGCATTTTAAAAACAGAAAACACATTTCTGTGATCCGGTTGATCTCGAACAGCTCAAACATTTCTCTGGAAAAACCGCCTTTGTACATAAGCGAAAAACTAAATAGAACTTTTTCCTGAAAGATTGATGCATGAAACTGTGAGTGACACAACAGGAAGTCGTAATTATTCTTAAACTTTCGGAAAATGTTGAACTTCTATTCTTTATTACTAACAAACTTTCTTTCAAAAGAATTGGAAGGCAAATGAGATACGTTCAATTTTGAAAAACACTTTCCTTCTAAGCAGTTTAGTTATATTCAGGTGGTGCAGGGCTTATCTGAGGAGTAATGCAGTCATCTGTGCAGGTTTAAAAGCTCATTTTCCAAAGCAGAATACTGAGACACAGATAAAACAGCTGCTTAAGGAGGAAAACGACCTGCGTGGTGTCGCCCAAGCTGGCATTTACCTGATGAGGTCTTGTGTGGGTCGTATCACTGCGATCTGGAGACTCCATAAACAGCTATTTTGACTGTCAGTGTCTGTCCGAGCCAATTTGTCACCGCTGTTGTTATTTTACTGTCGAGCTCTGCCACTTAACCGCAAATGCTTCTCCTACAAAAAACCTAAAGCAGCTGGGGCAATTTGAAGTAAATGTGCGCCCACACATCAGCGACTTTTCCCGTTGCTTTCTCTGACTCACATGCTGTTGAAGAGCTCCCTGTACGTCTCGTCTCCTTTGCCCTCGGACATCAGGCTGTCCAGTTTGTCGATCAGCTTGGCCTCCACCTGTGAAGAAGGGGAAAGAGTTTAAATCTCAAAGGAGGCCGCCGGATCAAACGATGGGGAAACAGCGTCAGTCCTTCAAAGATTGAAAATCGTCAGTCGTTGGATACAAGCATTTATTGAAAGAAAGTTTCAGTCTGGATGAAAGAGGTAAAGGATTCTGTTCTCCCCTGTCCGCTAATGGGAGATGAACTTTTCCTGCTGAGTACCTGCTTGAAATTGCCACTGCGTCTCTGCTCCCAGTCCATCATGTCGTGGAAGATGGGGATCATGACATTCCTCAGATCGGGCTGCGGCACCAGCGTCACCTCCAGGAAGGGACCAATCATCGCCGGGATGAAGTTCAACTTGTGTTCCCCTGGAGGAGAGAGGCGAGACTGAGGTCAGAGTCTGAGGGCAGCGAGTCAGAGGCAATTTTCAACCACGATAAAAACTGCTTTTTCTAATGTGGTTTCAGTGCATCAACCAAACTAAATAATGACAAAGCATCAAGCTGAATTCATTTCTGTCATATTGAAATCAAATGGGACAAAAACAAAAAATGAAGTGGCTTCATGATGCATTTCTTATTGTACAAAAACACTATTTAATCCACATAAACAAACCTGTGATTATTATAAAAACCTACAAGTTGTATAAATTCATCACTGAAGCAGAACAGAACAAAAGCACCCACACAAAGCACAGTGAGGCATCCAGCTTGTTGCCATGGCGATAAATCATTTCGAGCATAAAGTAAAAAAAAAGCATGAGAGTCTAAAGAAATACCAGAGTTAATTTTCCTTTTACTTTCTAATGTTGGTGCGTCACACTGACTTCAGACTGTTAGAGATACAGGACATGCTGCTGGAATAAGACACTAATCTTTACATCACTTTATGGTATTTCCTTTCTTTTCAGAATAAGAGTGACTAAATAATATTTCACGGATTAAACTGGAGATTTGGTCGCCCTGATCTACAGAGCAGAGATGTTGAGCCCATATGAGCCATATGAGTCCTTTAGGCCGTTCCAAATTCAAGGCTTCTGTCGAAAGGAGGCTTTGCTTTTGCCATCAGGACCCCTCGTGTTTGGAACGACCTGCCTGAGGAGATGAGGCTCGCCGATTCTGTGACTAACACCTCCTAAAACCTATTTTTACAGACTTGCCTTTATGTGATGTCATCTTTTTTATGTTCCATGACATCTTTTTATTTCTATTAAATTGCTCTTTTCTTTTCATTGTTCCTATTCTTGTATTTGCAGTTACAGGTTTTAACGGGATGCCTTCCTCAAATAATAATAAAAACAACAATATAGTCCATGTTAAGCATGCCTGTTGGGCCCATCTATGTTTTATCATCTTACCTAAATTCTGCCACATGCTGAAGATCTCACAGCCCATCATCACCCTCATGTCTCCATACCTGCATGAGAAAATGTCACGGTTAGAAATGTGTGCTTGCTGCAGGCAAGAACAGCATTTTAAGTACTTGTTAAGCCAACTTAACACACCAGCAAATAATATTGTGTGTATGTGTGTGTATAGTACATGCATGCATTTGCAAACAACACTTACTTTTCTAGTATCTTCTTCCTCTTGGAGGGAGAGAAGGACTCCAGTTGAAGACAGGGTTGGTTGATGAATATTACAGACAGATAGAAATACGAGTCCCACACCTGAAAGTGGCAACAAAAACTAATCAGTAAACTTGTCAATCAACTTCAATAACAACCTCAGACCACTTAAATGTTCACGAATTCTATAAAAGAATAAATAGATCATTTAATATTTTTGTCTGTATTGAAATTACAAAAGGACATGTGTATCTATAGCGTTTGAGAGGAAAGAAAATCATTTAATCTCTTCGTTTTTGTTGCTGATTCTTCTTCTCTTTCCTTCCTATGTCGCTTCTGTCTCTGTCTATTTTTGTTTTCTGGTTTCCAGTTTGTTTCATCGTCTGCCCTCAGTTCTTTGTTTGTGATTTTATCTCTGTTTTATGTCTGCATCTCCGTGCAGGCTTTTGTTTTTGGGAAAAGAGTGACGAGCAAAAATAAATGAAACTGTGCATCTGGCTGTGTCTGTGTGTGTGTGTGTGTGTGTGTGTGTGTGTGTGTGTGTGTGTGTGTGTGTGTGTGTGTGTGTGTGTGTGTGTGTGTGTGTGTGTGTGTGCAGTTGCAGTGATGTTTGATGCTCGCAAAGTTTTGAAGCACGGCGGCAGCGCTCACATCTCCACACGTCTACAGACACACGGCACATCTCTCCACCTACCTTGTAGTCAAACTTGTCATTGAGGAAGTTTTTCCTCAGAGCGTCGGAGAGGTACAGGACCGTTGTGATGATGACACTGAAAGGAGAAGCGAGCAGGAGGTGAGGAGGGTCACCTTGGAGGGAAATGCATCACCATGAACGGTCTACATGTTTATCAAGTAGCACTTTTAAAGAATAATGGTGCCACCGACTGTCCATTAGGATGAAGGTCAAATAGAAAACCGATAGAAAACCCACAAAAATAAGTGTGTCTTTCTTTTGCTTTGAGCTCAAAGTTTGTTTGACTAAGGACACATAAGTGTTAGCTATCCACAGACTCAAGTCTATTTCAACTTGAGCATTTTCATTGACCTTTAGGTGTTTCACAGTGTCCTCCATTAGTGAGACAAATCATGACCTTGGTTCTTACTGGTGACAGTTGAGCTTTAAAAGAAGACAACAGAAATGTGGAACCCACTATGCATGAAGGAAAAACCAGCCTCTACACACACTTCCTGCAGATTAAAGCTGTCTGTCTTGGTAAATTCTTAAAAGCTGCTTTCCAGTGGGGCTTGTATGTGAGTCTGCAAATGTCCAAGTCAGTTAGTTAGGACATTTTCCTATTGCTGTGACTGTGTCTTACTGGGATAATCTCTTGCTGCATTCTTCATAAGTAAAATGGCAAACTGCGGAAAATGTCCGGATTATTAGGTCCTTGTCACAAAACAGCTCATGACTCGGATTTCCTCATGGCCCAGTCTAAAATGCAAACCATGTAACTCCTTCTTATTTTATTTGTTTACTGTTTTGTATCTTCTCTCCTCTGTGTGTGTGTGTGTGTGTGTGTGTGTGTGTGGTCTTACTTGTTGGTGACCAACCGCATGACGGTCCAGTCTTTGGGAAACATTTCTGGTCGGATTAGGATCCTGAAGACTGTGAAGATCTGAAGGAGGAAGTCCTGGAACCGCAACAGCAGACATAGTGTTAATGGAAACTTTATCATCGTCTCTCTCCATGGTGCTGAAATAGTTGCTGCACTGTTCACTCTTCGGTTTAATAAAAAAAACTGACAAGGGCACTTATTTAATTTAAGACACTAGTCACACAGGTACTGAGTGAAACAAGAAGTTGCCACAGACAGACAGAAACAGAGAGAGAGAGAGAGAGAGAGAGAGAGAGAGAGAGAGAGAGAGAGAGAGAGGTGCGGGTCTTACCCTCAGGTCATCTTTGCTGCTGAACGCCTGCAGCAGCTGCTGATAGTGTCTGTCACTCATCTGTCGCAGCAGAGCCAACAAACAAGCCACAAACTCTCCCTGGTAGGAAAGGATTTTTTTTACCCTCATTATGATACAGTTACAACACAATTAAGTTTTCCATTGGTGCTATTATAGTTCACAACAATCACATAGAAATGAGTCAGATAGTAATGAAATGTAAGTCGGTTATGATAACAGGTTACAGCATCTACTGCAGTGGGACACATCTGCCTTTGTTCACTACATGTAGACAAGACATTTTAATAGGTTTAGGAGAGACACGTGTTGCTGTTCCTGTGTATCCAATAATACAGGCAACAGAAAATAAAGCTTTTTATTGAATCGATTGTATTTATTTATTAACCTTTATTAGCCTCTACTGGCAACACATCAGAATTGTAGTAACATTAGTAGAACTGTATTACAACCCTCCACCCCTGCTCGGGTCTCCATCATCACACAGTGATAATGATGATGGTGATCTCATCATTATCCACTTCACCGTGCTTCACTTCAGTGCTGTATTACAAATTTTAATTATTGCTATTACTGTTAATAAAGTTAGTGGAATCATAGTCGCCATAGCAGCAGCTCAATTTAAAAATCTATAATTACTTTTGCACATTTTGGGAAGTCCCAAAACAATTTACAGGGGGCAATACACATACACACACCCACACACACACGGTGCACACACATACCGTGACATCCTGGAACTGAAGTCTCATGGCGGGCCCAGCAGACGGCGGCCGGTTGCTAATTTCCAGGATGGTCCTGAGGAGAACTCCCAGCAGGCTTTCCACAATCAGCTCCACCTCCTCAGACACCACAGGCTCCTACACAGTGAGGAAACACACACAAGCTAATGAGAGTATTCACAAAAACACAAAGGAAGAAACATGAAACCAATTTCTTTCTGAAAATACATGAATGTTCCCTGAAAGCCATCTCTGCTAATTTGCATTCCCAACCGTGATCGGCAGCCGATGTCATTCTGCCTCTGAGACAAACTCTGCACCTCTTATCGCACTTTCATTGCCATTTTAATGAAAAGAAGTTTCAAGGCCGAGAGCAACATTTTATACTGTAAGTTCTCATCGAAGAAGAAGACTAAAAGAAGGTAGAATACCAAGGAGAAAGAGACGGTGAGAGATTAAAGCAATTGAAAGAGAACAGAGGATAAAATGGTGTGTGTGTGTGTGTGTTTGTGAGCATCTCCCTCTAGTCTCTACTGCTACAGGCAGGTCTTGGACAGAGCGATAATGAGAAGGAGCTTGAGACTGGCACGTTGGCTGCCACTGCTGTCACTTCCCTTTACATGCGGTGCCACTCTCTCTGTGTGTGTGTGTGTGTGTGTGTGTGTGTGTGTGTGTGTGTGTGTGTGTGTGTGTGTGTGTGTGTGTGTCCCCCTTGGACACCTTTACCAATAGCTGCCCCTCTGGCAGTGCACAGTACAAGTCAGGCCAACCCAGGCTGCACGCACACAAACACACACATAAATCACACAAACATACAGTACACACACAGCTCCAAATTACTGCCACTTGAACAATACCCGTTGCTAAATTGATGGGTCTCATTACCGCACTGCGAGGCCGCCAAAGTCCCTGTTACCGAGACTAATTGACCGTAAACGCACAACAAAACAATCTGTTGTCGCAAAGTATGGGCGAGGAAATTGCCATAAGACTAATGCCCTCGAGCCTTGACTTCCTTTAAAGCTATTTTCCAGTTGTTATGTAGGCAAATCGTAAATGTTTCCCTCCAGAAGTCATAGCTGCAGCTCAGGATAGTGTCACAGTGGTTGTGTCATCTATAATAAAATCTATAAGGCACTTATCTATAGGAGGGACATCTGAGACAAAAGTACATCTTGTGTTGGATTTTAACTTGAATTAACCTGAATTTCTACAATATTTTGAAAAATACACATGATTGAGTCAAATCACAACATTGTCACAATTACTCTTTCGAGCTGGTATACCTTTAAAGCTTGGCTGGTAAAACGGTAGCCAATTATAGTTGTAATAATAATAATAATACTTTATACAAAGCACTTGTCAGTTACAAAGTGCTTAACAATAAGCAAGAAATCCAAATTTCATAAGAGATTTTCACTGTTATTATTGTAAATTTCTGTTCGAAGGAAATAAAATCTTTCATTTACTCCAGAAGCATCTCTACTGATTCTTCAACCTCTGCAGAAATCTTACAGTGTTGCATTTATATAGATATCAACATTAGTCCTATAGACCCTGTGGTTGCAGAGATATACACTATTCATTTTAGGCATGACATTTCCGAGCAGGGGTCTGGGAAAAGGACCTCGTCAGCGGGAGGTTAAAAGACGACACTGATTTCCTCGGGCAGGTAAACACTCACCGCGGTGCCGTTCTCCTCCTTCTTGATGAGCGACAGCATGCTGGTGAGGATGCGGGCGCACATGACCAGGTCACGCTGCTCCTGCATGTGAGCCTGCAGGACTCGGAGCACCACCGGCAGCAGGATGCACCGCGATTCTGCAACACACACACACACACACACACACACACACACACACACACACACACACACAAAAACACAGTAAGACATCAAACACAGAAAACATTTGCATTCGTTGTCTGTGCGTGGCTGGAGTTCATGTTTTCCTTTCATTTCATTTATTTAACATCATTAAATGTATATGTGAGGTAATTCTCTATGTGACATTAATGTGTTTTGCATGAGGGATGTTTATCTTGTTACATTTAGCCTTTGGGAGCAGACTGGAAATAAAACACTGCCACAGTAATTTGTTTCAGTGCACCGTCTTTATTAAGAGCAGTTTAATGACATGAGTAAGTTGCACTGTAGGGCAAGAATTAGCCACGGTGTGTTCTTGAATTAGTGCACGACTGTGTCCTGTAACCGTGTAATATGGACTAAAAGCCTGTGTGTACAAAACAAAATGCCACTGATCAGTTTGTCAGATTCGTTGTAGATGAGGCCATTTATTCTGTTTATCTGTTTGTTTCCCTCTGTGCTGTTTATTTTTCCTTTGTGCTCATAATCTCTTCGCAAACATCTTTTGTATTAGTGTTATTTGCTCACATCAGTGTGTTTACCAGGCTTAATCGTGTGGGTGTTTCATAGTGTAAATAAACAGTGTGCGACTGTTTGGTTACCTGGGTTAATGTAAAGCTGGCTCTCCACGGTTTTGGCGATGCACTGCAGTTTGACGGCCTCCAGGGGGCAGTCAGCGTGGATGGTGGTGGGCAGGCTGCCCAGCATCTCCCTGACGAACCCGGCCACCTCCCGCACGGTGAAGATCTTCAGCAGCTCGCCGTAGACGGCTGGGAATGTCCGCAGGAACACGGCCTGGACAGAAACAGGCAGTGTTGGACTTGCAGACACAAAATTGAAAAAGCCACCTCTGGCAAAAGATAATATATTTCTCAAAGACTGAAATTAATTTGTTGGTGCTTGACAGGCGAAATCCCTCAAGCAAAGCATTTCAATATTTGAATATAGTGCTTAGTCAGTACATTTCAACACATTTTCCACATCACATACTATTATACTAGATATTATAAGGGAATCACATTATCATGCTGATGCGAAGCTCCTGGGCAAAGCTTAGAAATAACAAGTTCTGTTAAATGATAGAAGTGCTTATTACACACGATTCTGTTCATTTGATTAGCAATATGCAAACAGAATTTATTCTCAGAGAGCTGCTTCGTTGGAAGAACATTTCTTTATGTGTGGGAACCTGTTTTAAATCACTGGCCTGGACTGGTTTTTGTAGTCAGGGATTATGTGGATTAATGTGAAGAACTGCTTTAGTGGGACTGTCCCTGTCTCAGTCAGTTCCTTCAGTCACAATCTTTTCTTCCAAGGACATTTTCTTTCACTGTCACATTTGACAAAAGTTTAGTTCGAACCGTTTGAACTAAACTTTTACAGTACAGCTACTTTTTACCGTTGGAACCTGCTTATTGAGAAAGTTTTTCTGGCTCCAGAGAGAATTTAGATTTTTGTTTTGCATTAATCTAAATAGATTAAATAAATTCCAGACAGGTGGTTTTAAATGACATACCTGACCAATAAAAAACAGGAAGAAGAGAAATGTCATATTAAAGGTTCCAGATTATGTGTACCTGGCTCCGCGGCCTGTGTGTGCCCACGTGCCACAGATTAACTGGGATTAGCATTAGCCTGACCCTGTAACCTCAGGCTGCAATTGTTGTGTTGAGAATACGGATTAGTCCAAATCAGAAAAGTAAGTGGAGGGATGACGCAGCGCTTTTCAGATTACACAGAGGGAACACTACTAGAATCTAATGTTAAACTCACGATCTCACCCTCACACAAGAGCTTTAATGGAAATCACAAACCCAAAGGCAAACAAAGTGAGCCACTGTTTGTGAAAACCCGAAATTGACTTTTTCACAAACGACAGCTCACTTAACCTGATAATCTATGATTTCACTGCAGAGAGTTACTATGCTCATTTCATTGTGAACATCCGCTGTCCCTCACTTCCGTTGTGGTTTCGTATCCTTTGTGTTTTGGCTTTTGCCTTTGTTTTTTCATTTAACGGCTTCAAAAAGAGGCCAACTCATTACAAAGTGATTTCTAACTCTGGTTTTGATTACGTTACTCTTTCTGTCTCTTGAGCGAATCGGTATAATTGTTCAAATGAGCTGTGAAAAGAAAACCCGGTGGAGGAATGAACCTGATGAGAATTATTTTTTCCTTAATCCTTGAACAACACATATGCTCAGGGCTGACACGGGGGAGATAAACACCAAGAAATGAAAAGAAAAGAAACTGCTATCACGCTTTGGAGAATTAACACACGCACAGAGGTCTGACTTGAATAGGGAGAATCCAGGAAACGCGATAAGGAGAAGGAGGAGCAGGCAAATGGGAGACGATGATGAGATAAAACACAAACAGAGTCACAGAGGAACACACAGGTAGCGGCGAGGCCGTACTGCGGGTATTTCTCGGAGGATAATGCTTAAAAAAAACAAAAGGGCATCGCCACACACAAACAGCTGCTGTGTAATTACAATTAGCTTTGGTGTCTTTAACTTGTTTGTTTAGCTCTGGTTTGAAATGAGCGAAGGCGGCCGTCCTGCTGTGCAAACCTCCCACCGGAAAAAGGAAAAGCTGCCGCAGAAAATTCCTGTTCCGACTCCAGACCCTCCGGCGGCGTGAAATTAAATTACAGCCAATTTCTCACCTATCACGGCTGCATTAAACAGCAGTCCTCGAGACAGACAGCATCATGTGGTGCACATGTGCCAACAGGCGGAGAGTTACATATTCACAGGCGCACACACAACGCTCATAAAAATGCGAAGCGGCACATGTACAGTACCTGGGTTTGTGCGACGGGGCTGGTGCCTTTGTTTTCCTGCGACAGGAAGAAGCGGATGGACATGAAGAGCTCGTGGATGCAGACCCTGAACTCGTCCTCGCTCTGGCCTCCCGTCGCCAACGAGAAGAGCCGGCGAGATTGGATGATGTACTTGAAGATGTACTCGCTGGCCTGGAGGACGGAGGGAACAATCGTTTATCATTTGTGCCGGGTAATACAAAAAAGAAAGCCAGACTCCCCTTCAAGCCAAAGAACAGTGTCAAATTGAACTTTCACATGATGTGCATTAATCCACAAATGAAGTTTTATGACTCAATTTCATTTTAATTTAACCAAGACCACTTGTGTTGAAATTAAAAGGACGTTTAGCAAGTGATTTAGGATTTCATAAATATCTGAAACTAATGGCAAATGTTTGCTTGACCTTTTTATATGAGTGTAAACAGGAGATATTTTAGTTTTTGAGAAGTAATCAGAGAAATTAAAAATCTTAAAGCAACACTGCATGTTTTAGTTACATGAGTGGTTTGTTGTTTTTCTCTACATGTAAGCAGGGGGCGCTGTTGCTCAATAAATCAACAGTGTTGCTTTAAGGCCTGAACTTGGACTTGGGACGGTTAATTTACATGATTTTCATTCATTTTATAGAAATATAACTGGACAGGTAATTGAATAAAGGATTGTGAGAGACAAAGTATTGGTAAAATAACCACATTTTGACAATGATTTAGATAAATGAATTCAAACATTGTTGGATTAATTATAGTACTACATAACTCTGTACTATTGAATTTTCATATCATCAAAAGTATCAGTAAATAGATTTTCAACAAAATTGAACTTGTTGAAAGTAGGTGCTCAAAAGAAAACACTTTCAACTTTTCAGCCCCTGACCCCAAATGAACGGTGCCTTGTGACCCCACTGTCTCCAGAGATGGTTGAGGCATACAGAGGATATTGATCTGAGTAAGTCCACAGACAAATTACCTACATGCACAACAGACCTGTTAAAAACTGAGGGTTTCAAAGAAAGCCTGAAAGCAGAATATATTCTATTGATGGTTTTATTTTAAATTTAACTTATTTTCTTTGTCATTTTTTGAATGATCATTGCTAAATGTGCTCCTTCTAATTGTTTGTTTTCTGAGAATCATCACATGTCCATGCATCCATAGTTTGGGAACCACTGCTCTAGAAGCCTGATAACAGATGTTTTATTGATCGTGTACATGAGGAAACACATCTGCTCTCTTATTTAGTATTGCCTGCATGACAACAGTTACTTGCATCAAACATTTGCTCCTGGTGCAGGATATATTCAGTGAATGATAAATGGGGAAACTGCACTACAGGAGCTGCACTGTGCTCCTCTGATGGTGCATCTGCATGAGCCATTAGAATAATGTGATGTGCATTCCATTTTCTGCTGATTAAAATTGCAAGCGGCGTAACAGACAGAGGAAGGGAATAATGAATGGCGTTGTGACATATTCACTGCTGGTGTGGAGATAAATTAGCCTGGGGGGAGCTGACAGAAGTGTCAAGTTTGTTTGTTTGTGTTTCTGGATGCATCTGTGTTGACTGTGTAATGTGTGCGCCGCTTGACTGTGTGTCTACGGAGACGGCTGCATGTAGGAGTGTACGACTCGGAAATATCTCAGTCTGCTTTTGTGATTCCAAGCGCCTCACCTTGAGGACCTGCTGTATGTGATCCTGATGCTCTGCGTCAACAATGCGGTCCACGTACCACTTCAGCACTTTGATCAGGTCCCTGGAGAACGCACACGCACACGCACACGCACAGCGCACACGCACACACACACACACACACACACGCACACGCACACGCACAATCAGCATTCCCCTTCAGCAACTTCACACAAGGTCTCCCAGTGGATTTGGAAAAAAATATAGATCAGGCAACGCACAGTTTATAAATGAAACACTTCACATCTGTTTACATAAATTTCTGAAAAAACTTCTACCACTCATTTACTCCTAAATGTTTAATGAAGCTTTTAATATATAAAAAAGCTGATTTAAATGTTGTAGTGAGGAATACTGATCTTAGGGATGACCAACAGATCCAATAAAAAATTTAAATATGGACATTTTGGAAAGAATATTAGACGTCAGATACTCAAGACAGGCCTTGTTTCCATCCAACAGGAAACTGCTTTCTCATTCTGATCAGGACTAATTGACACCTTGCTTCTCTATTAATAACTTAAGATAGTTCCAATTAATGTGTGACACTTCTAATGAAACAAAATCACAGCCTGTGAGCAGTGTGAAGTGAAAAAAACATGAAGACAGCAGCAGCACAGTGTCTTAGCCTGTGACAGATGGGAGGAGAAGAGTCGTGATTTAATAATTCACTTTTCATCAGCCAGGGGGCACCATAACCATTTTATTCACACTTCAAATCAAAGCTCGGAGCTGAGTGGAGCAGCCTCTCAGCTCTGATGTCGGTTGACCTCTACGACTGCCTGTGATGTGACACTTCATTATAATACAGTACTGCAGGCTCGAGCTGTCGTCTTAAAACAGCCACATTCACAGACATGAAGGCAGAAATATCATCGTCACACGTACCTGTAGGACAAAGCACCAGCAAAGTGGCTCTCGATGTAGGTGTCCATGACTGGTTTGAAGTGCTGGAATTTGCTGTCCTGGAGAAGGTTGATGATATGCACCTAGACGTAATGTATTCAGAGAATTGATTATTAAACAGGAAACCTTTACCAGGAACACGCTCTTCTTTTAACCCTTTAAAATACAGTTTTATAGGGAGGAGTATTTGGGAAAGCCGTAGGTAAATAAAATGACCTTTCATTTTGACGACACAGAATACAGTTTCAATTTCAAGATTAGAGTCATTTTAAGATTAAATCCGATTGCAAAAAGCAATCTGTAGAGTTCATATCACCACCAAGAGCAAACAGTCTCCTTAAATTTAATCATGTGGCACCAAATGAAACACACTCGTGTTAGTTTCTGGATTATTTTCGTCAAGATCCATGAATTATCCACTGATATATTGGTAAAAACGTCACAAAATATTGATGTTTACACTGAGTGAAATATTCAAAGTAAAAACTGAAAACATATTTTCGTGACTGCACCCTCATCAGATGATTAAACTGCTGAAGACAACTAATTCAATAAATAATAGTGATATCTCTTAGAGAGTTGATTGATGAATTTTCAAATTGAATTTGATGGGGTTACTAAAAAAAGATTAGGGAAAGATATAAGATTAAAAATGAGAATAAAAATGTACATTTGGATATACAA
Source organism: Verasper variegatus (assembly GCA_026259375.1). Classification (NCBI taxonomy): domain Eukaryota; kingdom Metazoa; phylum Chordata; class Actinopteri; order Pleuronectiformes; family Pleuronectidae; genus Verasper; species Verasper variegatus. The sequence goes on along the minus strand of CM048058.1, from coordinate 9,214,456 downwards.
AACAAATAAAAATGAAATAAAATCGTGTAACCCCCAAAAAAAAATCAATAATGACAAGCAAGCTACAAAAATTTGTAAAGTTCACTTGTCAGACTTGTTGGATTGATCTGAGAAACCACAAAAAGGAAAGTTGATGACTGCACCGGCTCACTGGACCTTTTCATCATTTATAATGCTGCGCTGCGAGGAGAGAGTGTACGTGTGTCAGTGTGAGAGACTGATGAAGAGAGAGAGAGAGAGAGAGAGAGACGGAGAGAAAAGAGACGTGGAGAGAGAGAGAGATATCGATTCCCGACCTCGCTCTATCGGCGCAGTGCAGCATGACCAGGGGGAGATTGGTTCAGCGAGCTCTGGAGCGATACATCATGAGATCTTTCACCAACGGGTTTGTGTCTGTTTTTCTGTGTTTGACTCAAATGTGATGAGATTGTGCTCGACACAGGAAACAGAAGATATTAAAAAACCTCCACAGAAACGAGCGGACCATGAGGACGACTTACTTACCAGTGAATCAAACACCTTCAGCCCGTATCTCTGAGAACTTTCATCCAGAATACCGAAGAGCGTGTCCAGGGTGTCCTGAAGAAACTGGTGATGGGAGAAGGAGAAAAAAGAAGTTTGAACAAAGTGGCACAGAGCTGAAGCTTTAAATTAACTTGACTTCTCCACAACTTGCTAAAAAACACACGTGGACTCAAATCCAATCAAAAACAATCAATGCTATGAGAAGAGAGAGCAGGAGAACTCAGGGGGCCCGAGAACGTGATGATCTGTGAGCCTACTTTGACAATCTCCGAGCCATCGATCTCCTTCAGCTTAGAGAGGCTGTCGTTGATCCTTTCGGGGTGCGCTCTCCACTTCAACAGGTCCAGCATATCACCTGCAGAGAAATAAGAGGGAGATAAAACAGTGAATGAAGAAGATACAGAAAAGCAGAAGTGACAAGCAGAAGAGAAACGCCTTTGTTTGTTTGTTAAGAGCGATGCGCACCTCGCCACGCCCTTCAATTATAGCCCCAAAACTCCAGATAAATTATATCTTCAAGTGCAGAGGGATAAAGGAGATAAAAAGTCATTTTCCTGAGACACAGTCCCCAACGTAGGCATGAATAAAACATAAGCCTGGAGAAGAAATTCTTTCAGCCGTCTCTTCGGATTCTGTTCAACCTGAAGCGTGCGTGTCTGCAACTTTATGTGGGAATTTGTGTCCATGTGTGCATCTGTTTGTGTATCTGTGTGTGTGGTTGCTTTGTTTGTTCCAATCTGTCAAATAAAGTCTCCTTCAGCAAATACTTAATAATCAATTCACCAACAGACTCCAGTATATTAAGGAAATTACCAGCCCGCTGCAAGTCAATTCTGCTCGTAGCTTTTTCTGTTTATTTATTCTACCAGATATTTTATGAGATAAAAAAAATGTATTCACAGTGTTTGAAATTCTGAAGATGCACTTGACTGGTAATATAGTGAAGTTTGAAATCTGTCCTGAGTGATCTGATCACAAGTGTCACATTGCTGCCCTAACCCTCCCTGCTTTTACCTTAAACATGTGGCAGTTCACCCTTTTGTTTGTGAGGTGTTGATCACCATCTTTGGCAGCAGTGCTTCAGTGCAGTGCTTTCTGAATTATACATATGCACGGGACTAGATTGTGCAGCAATATACAAGCTAACTCACACCTCACTAGGCAAGTAGCCAAAAGACAACTCAATCCCCGAGTCTAGTTTACCATTCTGTGTGAGCTTGGTGGAGCAGAGGAAGCTGGTGATCCAGAAAGACTCCTTGGTGCCCTTCAGCGTCTGGTTGTTGGACGGGAGGTTGGCCTTAGAGAACGGCAGCTTCAGGTAGCGCGAGCAGTCGGCCAGGCTGGTGTTCTCCTCACACTGAAGAGAGACAAGAGAGACAACAGAACACAGTTTAAATGAGAAGAAGGAGGCGATACTTCCAAAATGCTAAAGATATGATGGAAACACTGTTTAAATGCCATGTTTATTTGTCTGAACATGAGTCTGGATCAACTATGGGCAATCATTTTTGAACATATAGATTGAGGGTTTGTCGGCTGTATATTAGTCATGACTGAAACATGTGAATCTCCCAATCCCAGACCATCAACAACATGATGAGGTTTCTGAGATGTGTTTTCATTCTGTCGCGATGAAGAAACTGCACATAATGGTGAGGTTTAGTTATTTTCAGGGCTTTAATGCGGAGCCCTGGTGCACAGCTGAGGTTGTTTGAGCTCCAAAGCTTCCACACAGTTTGGACTGATTCGTCTGTCTATTTTGGGTCTGAGGAGAAACTAGGCCATGCCGGTTTCATTGAGCTTTTCAGCAACTTCCATCTGGCATTACAATGGGCCCTTAACACCCCCTCCACCCCGATGGTGGGAACACACCAGGTAACCAGAGTTGTCCTCCTGAACTGGCAGGCTCAGGCTAGGAAGTTATGTAACAGTAAGAAAAAAAAAACGAGGACCATAATAAGAGGAGACTTTGTTTTATAAGACATCTAAAATAAACCGGAGTTAACAGCGGAATAAATAATCCGACTCTTTGGTCACTGCTCTGCCACAGCAATAAAATGTATTATTGTGCTCCATGCTTTTTCCGCTCTCCACAAAAGCCTCATTTGTGCCCACACCCCTCTTGCCTGCAGCTGAGGAAGAGCATGTAGTCTGCAATTATTGTCAATTACACCCAAGAGGCTTTTAACTCAGGAAGACGGACATTTTATTTGCTTTTGTCGTTTGATGTGTCGAAGCCGAAAAGTGTGAAAAGATGACTGCGAGTCTCCGAAGGTCTGTAAAACGCAGAAACTGGACATAAAGGTCAAAACTAAAGTACACTGAGATAGAGACGGGCTCTGCCGCTCTGAGACGACATGCATCAGCTTTGGCCTAAAATGAAATGTGCCAACTTCCAGTCGAGCGCCAAGTGTTTCTTACCGGAGCAAACAGACATACATTAACACTCACTTGTGGTAAAAATTGAAACCTCACAGCTTGGCGATGCGTTGCATAAGTGGACGTTAGTCACTGAGCTGTCAGGCTGTAATGGAGGGATGTGAGCCGTTTGTCAGGCTGCAGCGGCAAACAGCTCAACAGCAGAGTGACGGCGTTTTGCTATTTAGAGCAAATGATTTGCGTGATCATATATAGATATAAAGTAGCCTTGACGACCGAAACTGTGAGTGGGTTCACAAATGACTCACAAATTTGTTCCGTCTGATTGGAGAAATCTACTGTTATGTCCGTTCATATTATGTCAAATCTCAAATGTGAGGAATTAAATATAACTGTGTCGCCCAAATTTACAAATCCAGATGAACATTTCTGCACTGCACTGTGTCCAAGCATTGTCCGAGTCTTGGTAGGGTGCGTGTGTGGGTCTTACCTTGTGGATAATGAGCTCATGGGTGCCATCTGGCAGAGTCCTGCCATCCTCCTGCATCAGAGGAACAAAGGAGTAGCCAAACAGTTTCTTCTCTCCCTTGTCTTTAGCTGCCAAACAACAACACATGGACATGACATTGAGTCCAAAACATACCAGCACAGGCTGCCAGCAAGCAAATACATATCAAAAGCTAATATTGTAACACCGGTGCTGCTTTTCATAATGCAGTCTAAAATGTATATGTTGAAAAAGGAGAGAAGAAAGAAGAAGAAGAAGAACTCTACAGAATTTGTAACTTTTCATCGGGGCAGAAAACTATTGTTGAACTATTCTGTCTGGAAGTTAAAGGTAGGCTGAGTTGTTTTGAGCACAAGTTGTGCTACGGAGCGGAGAAACATTATTACCTCGGCCAAAGTCTTCACACCGACCGTTTGTCAGCAGGATTATGCAAAAACTACCTTCCATGAAACTTGGTGGAAGGGTGGGACACGGGCCAGAGAACAACCCATTAAACTTTGACATGGATCTGGACAACGGCGCAGATCAAGGAATTTTTTCACTCGTGTGAAGTTGTTGTATAGACAATATAGACAAAATTACGCTATAGACAAAATGTGCTGCATTTATGTGATTAGAGCGTTTAAACAAAGAGCACAAAAACATAATCAGGTGTGACAGGCATATAAATAAAGTTAATCATACAAACAGCTGTATTGGCTAAGAAGTGGTGTTAGGTGCTTGTGAGAGATGAGCAGCCCTGATGAGGTCTCGATGACAACCGCACTGCATTTTGATTCCAACCATAGCATAGAAACACTATTGTGGGCAGTACGTCTAAACAACCTCGAACCGACGGCACAAACAGCGTCTGATTATGGTGCCTCTGTGTTTTTAAGAAGCTCTGGGCATCATTTGCATGATTACATGTAATCTGATTTATGTGCTGCTTTGACAATAATGTGCTAATCCGCGCACAGCAGGAAGCAAAGGTTTCTATTTGGATTCATTCATCCAGTGTCAGTCTTGTGTTTATGTTTGGTGTCTGTGTTGTCTCCCCCAGGGGACGCATGAGTTACTCCACCGGTGCCATTTTATTTCTGTCTTGCTTTGCTGTGATTAAGTTTTCACACCAGGGAAGTTATTGCTTACAAAACTGTATGTTGTTTTGTTTTTTTGCTTTTCGTTGTGTGTGGTTCCCCTCAGACAGGTTTTTCTAATCTATAAGCCTTCACAGACTTGGGCACAACGAGATTAGGGAAGATTAAGTGGTGCTATGAGAAATGCAGGCTTAGTGGAGCTCGGCAGAACAGGTAGAGGATAGATTGATCTATGTATGTGCAGCAAATACACTACGCTGTTACATAGCACAATGCTATAGTTTGCTGACTCGTCAGGAATTCAGGGTTTTAAATTTCTAAACGTTCAAAGACCTCGTATTTTATTCTGTCTACGAAAAGAGAGAAAAATTTAATCCAGCTCTTCTGACAGCAGTAAAGGTAAAGTACGCCTATGACGACAAATTATTTCAATTGTTTGAGCAAGTCAACAGCGAGTCAGCTGTAACAAAACAAAGTACTGCACTACGGAGGCTGTCAGGTCCTTAAACTCCCCTTTAGCCTCATTTAGGAACAACTTTCAACTCCCTGCAAACAAATTAACAAATACAGCTGCTGCATAAAAGCTACAAATACAAGAACATTTAAGCATATTAACAACAAATTTGTCTGCACATGGAAGCAGGAAAGTTGTCCCAGAGTTTGTGAGAATGATATGATCTCCTCAGTTTGGTGTCCCCACAGGCTCCTGAACCGGGCTCCTAATGGGCAACCCTGGAGTGGCAACGCTAGCACTGCCGGCGCTAATAAGGCTACTATATCTACTTCACACTCCCAATTTGGCCTAATAATATCAGCTTGTTATGAGAGGGGAGATTTGGCCTTCTCTCCCTGTGGCCCAGAAAGAGGGCGGGGGAGGCCGGTGAGCCGCTATTTTGGTCATAATTAAAGCTTTGTCTCATTAGGAGGGGAGGAGTCGGACAAACAGTCTCATTATCGAAATACTAAAGCAAGCACATTATGAGGAAATTGTCTATTTTTGAGGCGGCAGCAGCCTTGGGGCTTGAGGCTGCATGGTTGGCAGGTTAAAGCTGGAAGAAAAGAAGAATGTTCATTGTGCTTGTTCTCCATGACAACACCTCTTTACTGCTGCACCTGCAGAGGATGCAAGAAACTGTCTGGAGTGATTTGATCGAGTATCCGCAGTCCCAGCGATACTTACTGGAGCAGTGTCGGAACTCGTAGCGGACGTGCGACCCCCGAAACATGTCAACCGGGATGGGGAGCTTGATCTGCTCCGCCCAGCGCGGACTGTTGTTGTGGTACAGCACCAGGGAGTGGTACTCGTCCCCACCTGGCTCCCCCGAGCCGGCAGCCACGTGACTCTGAAAGATGGAGAGAGAACGAGACAGTGAGCAGAGCAGGAGGAGGAAACTGATGCAGAGAAAGAACAGGAAGTGAAAAGAGGAAATGAGAGGCCATGACAGGATGTGGTTAAGAGCGAGCACGCGATGAATTAATATGTGAGACATGTATTGAAAACCGCGCACACGCACCACAAATGCCAATTGAGGGGGGAATGACATGGTTTGAGTGCATGTGTGTGTGTGTGTGTGTGTGTGTGAGGGTTGCATGCCCCACAGCGGCAGAGGCGGTGGCAGCAGGGTTATATTTTAGTCTATTTTCTTGCAGAGGCAGAGGCAGCACAGGAAACCACAAAAGCAGACTGTCACTGTGCTGCAGCAGAAATGGGCAACACACTGGAAAGACACTTCTCAGTCTCATCTGGGTCAGCGATATTTAAATAAAGAGCTCGGCTCCAAAAGAAGACACAAACTATTTAGTAAAAAGGTGAGTTGACTAAGAACTTGCTAAGGTTTTTACTGTTCTAAAATATAGTGTTAATGAATTGTCCTGATGACAGTGACGGTCTTTGTGAAAAAGAGTTTTTACCTTGAGGATCTGTCCGTCAATATCCAGCACGTACACCGTGATCTCTACGTTCCTGGCGACGCTCTTCCCTCCCTTCTCAAATTCTCCTTTCTCCAGTGCGATGTAAAGGTCATTCCTCATCTCTCCTGTAGGAACAGGGAAATAAAAAAAAGACGACATGGCATTGATTATGCATAATGTCTGCAGCTTGACGACAACATTCTGGTGTAATAGTCCATGACAGCATTTACATTGTGGCCATTTAAAGATAAATCTTCTGCTGACATGAAATCTAAGCTTGACCTCATGACCTTTGACCATCTGAGAATGCAAGATTTAGAATATGCCATATCAGATCCTGTAGCGATAATACCTGCGCCGGTCTTGTGTCTGATGGTTTTTAAAATCTGACGTTTTATTGGGGATAAGGAATCTGAATGACCTTGTTTAGAAAGAGTTTATTCTTTTTAAATAATCTCATGATGACAGTAGCTCCTAATGCGGCCGAATGAGGCTTATTTATTCCCATCTCCAAACAACCTGATTTTTTAAATTTAATTCATAAATAGACTTCAAAAGCATGTAACCCTGGCTCAAGTGACATCACTTCAGGTGAATTTCGATTTCCCTCAGCTCCCACTGGAGCCACAGTTGAGCTACTGTACCCAACACCTGTTTTCCCACATGCAGATGTGCAGCAGGTGTGTCAGGGCAGCACCTTGTACAGATTGTTAAATAGTTATTTCTGAATATGGGCTATACAAATACAATATGATTTGATGGGATTATCTGTCCCATATGGAGCAAAAATGTTTAAACAAGACCGACATACATGTGCACAATGAAGAAAAACAAGCACTTGAGAACACAAGGTGCCACAGTTACCTGTTCCTGCACATACATTCCAAAAGACTTGGTAATAGTAGGGGTGTAAACAGTGAATACAGAGTGTGGAACTCATAAAAACAAAAGTATGACCTGTGAACTCTGATGCAACTCTGAGTCTATGGTCAAGTGGAGTGTGAGGGAATAATCCTCGGAAGTAATATTCATCTGTTTTGTTATTATTGCAGCTGACTGCACAATGTCTGGCTTAGGCAACACATTAATTTCCTTCTGTAGAGGAAGTCAAAGTGATCTGGGAAAGAAAAGGACAGGCCTGTTTCCTCTGTAGTCTGACACATTGTAAAATAAGTTCCCTGCGTAACCTCAGAGTGTGTGTGTGTGTGTGCTCATCATATCTCCATCTCGAGGGTCAACATTGATTTTCTTCTCTTAACAGTAACCATGGCAACACGAGGCATTCTACATACCCCATACTGTCCGCTGGCAGTGCACACACAAAGACTTCAGGAAGGTGGACACACAAGGGAGCCGTTTTCTTACGTACAATGGGAAAACAGGAAGTGGGGAAGGTAGGGGGCAGAGCTGCTGGACGAGGAAAAGAGTGAAAGGAAAAATCGGAGAAAGACACAAAGAGATACGAATCCAGAAAAGAGGGAGAGGGGGGAAAAGAAGGGGAGACGGTTTCCTGAGCCCAAGGGCAGAGTTACACTTGCAGAAAAAAGGGTGAGAGCGCTCAGCGTTCAGGGTTTGTAGTCAGACAAAGACAAAGACAGTGAACATAAATCTGTGTTAGTGAGGCGCTGGGGGACCCACAGTCTGTGCTTCCTCTTTATCTCAGTGACCAGACAGCACACCTCACTTATTTAAAAGAACTGCTCTGCTGAGGACAAAAAAAAAGAATAAAAATCAGTCCCCTGACGTCCAGTGCTCATAAATGAATGAAGAGACAAAGAGTGGGACAGCTCATTCAGCCGCTTTCCCTTTCATGCGTTCCCTCCTGTATGTAAATATCTTACATATTACATCATCTGACATTCAAGTGGCTGTACATTTGTCACCAAGGCAACGAGGCCCCTTCCAGATAAGCCCGGGGGGGGTTTCTGCAGAGGTCTGTGTCCTTTTTGAGCAGCGGCTGTATGAGTGATGTCTATCTACCTGAATCAGGGGGAATATTTCATCTATCGAGGGCGCCCTTAGGTGGAGATCACTCACGCAGCAAGCGTTACCAAGGCAACTACAGCAGACGTGATGATGATGAGGCGGATCAATGTCTACAATATAAACACTGGAAAACACATCATTAAGTTCTTAGCCTCAAGGGTGTCAGCTAAAATCTCAAGTCGGAGATACACATTATAAAGATATAGATATAAATTAATTCAGTTTACTTAGGAAACAAGTGTAGGTTATCATAAAGAAAGCGTTTAACTGAAAAGGCAAAAAAGCAGGATTGTTTTTCTACAATTTATTGGTTGTAAATTGGAGTTATGATGAATAAACTAAATATCACCCCTCCAGAGATCACCACACTTTATTTTTCCAGGAAGAAACGGTTTCCTAGGAAGTTCAATGAGGGAATTCAAAGAAACAGAAATCCCTATTTCTTCTAACCCAGGTGGAAGCATAACAGTAACATGCGTTTTCAAAATGTCCCAAAAATTCCAGGAAGTCTCAAAAGAAGCTAAATCATTCAGTTAGGCTGTTAAACTGTGTAGGGCTGAGTTGTTGATCCACCATCACACTAGTTTGGCTATTTCCATGACACCAAAAATAAGGAAACTTTGCAAAATTCAGTGAAGCCACAACAAAAACTGAAAAATATTCCCAAAGCTTTAACACACAGAGAGAGACTCTGGTGCACGAACATCTTTTCATACATCTTTTGTACATGTCTGTTCATTCAGATGTGAAGGTGACCCCTTTGCTGCTTAGATCCACACAGCAACGACACAACGTGCAATAAGCAGGAAAGTCCTCTTTTCAGTTTTTTTTGTGATGAATCCATGTTCTTTCAATCATCCAGGACTAAATTGAGTTTTTCATTTCTGTATTTCTGCGGTCTGCCGTGATATGACCTCAAGCCAAACGGATAGACAGTTTCAGCTCAATTGACTAATGTAATATCTGATATTTTCATTATCTGAGCCTGATTTCACCCATCGATTTGTTGGATCAATAGTCTTTAAGAAGTGTATAATTACAGAAAATCATTAATTATCTGTTTTTTATTTAATCCTATTTACTTATGTATCATGTAGCACTAGATGAAGTATAACTAGAGATAATTTCAGAAGGAGGACAATTGAACATCCGGCTCAAGGTTGCGGAGGACGACAGCTTTGCTTTCATACAAACACGTGCTCTGTAAGTTCTGGTACATGCTGTGTTTGTGGTGTTCTACCTGGCATGATGACGTCGGAGAAGCCCAGTTTCCTGGTGATGGACACGCCGCGGGTGAAGAGGACCATGTACTCCCGTCTCAGCTGCTCGATGTCGCCGTGGAGAAGCTGCAGAGCCACCGCCAGGCCTGAAATGAAATAACGGCAACATTCAAAACCTTATATAGTAAATTGGTATTTGCAGCAACAACATGGCATTTTTCAAATCTCATAACTTAGACACAAATAAAAATGTTTTAAAATAAATAATGTATTTGTGAACTGAAAAATATTAACAAGGGAATAATTCAGCTGCATGGACCATATCTGTTAAACCTGCCATCTTCTACACGTATGTCCATAAAAATAACATGGACGCCGAAATTCAAAGAGCCTGTGAGTCATGCACCGCTCTTTTTTTAAACAGGAGGAAATCCTACATAAAGGCCGCTGCCTGGAATCAATATCCTTATGCAATAATTCCAAATGTCAGCACAGCTAAATTAAAACACAGCTCCAGAATACAGCTCCTTGATGTGCATGTGTGTGTCTGTCGGTGCTCATGACAAGGAGAGGCAGATACATTAAGAGCTAAACAGCAAGGGAGCACAGCACAGAGAGACAAGGCGACGATGACGATTGTTGTTGTGGATGTTTTCAGGAAAGCTGTGCGAGAGATTTCTGTCACTGAGAGTCAACAAAGAGACGTGACTTGTTTGTAAACGTGTTTCGCGCTGGGCCAAACTAAACAGAGCCGCAGAGTCACTGTGTTTTGCCTTTGTACGGCAGTATACAGCTACAGCTAATACCCTATCTTGCCATGTCCCTTTAATCGTCTCGACCGTGGCTGCACGCCATATTCTAATTTGTCTTGCCACAGTTTGTGTCGTGTTTTTTTCTGTTGCTGCATTGTATAGCTTTGTGCAGCGCCATCAGCAACCGGTCTATGTTTTCAGCTGCAGTTGTGCATAAAAGTGTCAGTGACTTGTTATCACTCTTTAGCACATGGTCACAAATACGTGAAGGCGAAGAAAATATCAACACCAATTTATGTATTTTTTCTCCACCAAGGTAGAATCCAACTTTGGTGACCTTTGACCCTCAACATTCGCAAACTTCATCTGTCACAGTTGGATCCTGTAGCCCCATGAGAGGGATGTTAATGTGCGAGCATGTACACCTTCCTACTGCCTTAGATTGAATTGTGGAAAATGCTGCAGAGAAAGCGAAACAAAATTCCTGGATCCGTACCAAAATAATAAATAATTAAAAAACTGACACACAGTCCATCAACTGTAATTCAAAGTGGCACAAAGGTCCGGTGGGAATTGAGAGGAGAGTCCCATTAAGTTCAGGGGAGAGGGTTTTTTTCCACTCAGGCCTAATCTGCTGGCCCCTTAATGTGGATCAAGCCTTTGGCATCAAAAACACACACACACAACACACAACACACACACACACACACACACACACACACACACACACACACACACACACACACACACACACACACACACACACACACACACACACACACACACACACACAGGCTCTAAAAGCTACAGCCGGGCTACAATTCGGCAAACCAGATTCATTACTATTCTGCCTGAAAGATGGAGCTGATGCTGATAAAATAAAAAAGAATAAAATAAACAATCTCAACCTTTGCTCCTCTCTGCCCACCCGGCCTGCCTCGTCACAAACTCAAAAACAAAACGTTGGAGTTGTCGCAGCCTCTTCTGTCACTGCCTACGCCTGCATGTGGAGGTGGGAGCCGAATTATCTACCTGACCTGACTCACGCACAGCCAGATTCTTATGAAAGACGCTTCAACAGTTATACTGGGCTACACGCGAACAAAAACCAACATCTCCTCTCATCAACTCTGCGTCTCGTCTTTCGAGTTTGATCATCCGGAGAGTGACCCTGGAACATACAGGTAAAGAAGAATGAGATATTCATTAGGCTACATGCGAACAAAACAACTGTCTCTCCCTCGCTGCCTCTTTATTACCCAAACAACCCAGAGTTCTTTATATTCTAAGGGCCGTGCATTCGTCTCTCCCCTGCTAATTGGCTGCTAATAAGAGACTTCAGGCACACTGCCAGGTCTGTTTAAGAGGAGAGGAACACAGTGACTCTCTCTCTCTCTCTCTCTCTCTCTCTCTCTCTCTCTCTCTCTCTCTCTCTCTCTCTCTCTCTCTCTCTCTCTCTCTCTCTCTCTCTCTCTCTCTCTCTCTCTCTCTCTCTCTCTCTCTCTCTCTCTCTCTCTCTCTCTCTCTCTCTCTCTCTCTCACACACACACACAAAGACGAGGTGCACAAATGGCACACACATATACGCACATTACGTTATCTCAGTCCACTGCACTCTTGTTTTAATTGCCCTCCTGACACTAAGTGTAATAAATGGTGGCCTTTAAATTATGCAGGGTGCTCCATAACTCCTGCACGGCCATTATACCAAAACATACTGAAGAGGAGGCCCTGACCTGTTTGCTAAAGATGATGTACTCAAGTGTTACGTATTCTTTCATGTTTCTCCGCAGCAGAGTAATCGCTCTTTGGAAGGAATTGACTTTTCAGTCGAGTAACATTGAGCTGTAAGCGATGCTGTAGCTGTTTTGCATGTAGAGTGGGCAGGGAACTGTTAATGTATGGGCAATTTAAGGGAAGACAAATAAAAAGCAAACTCAGATATTAAGGCCGTGAGGTTTATATGTTCTCATTGTGTCTGATGCGGGTTTTGTCCACACCAGATTCCTCCCACAGTCCAAACACACGCAGTCTTGAGATGTTCATACATGCCTCGCGTCAGGGGGTCACACACTACATGAACTTTCACCTGGAGAGACCCCCGACTAGTGTGTCTGCTCTTCAAAGTACGTTTCATCATGAAAGAAAGAAGAGACTCTGAATGATCCTCCTGCTCTTCTGTGCAATCGTGTTGAAGTCTGACCTCTCACCCAAGTCAGCTGGAATAGGATCCAGTGCCTTGCGACCCTCACATGATAAGCAGGAGGGATGGATGTTAAATAGAGATTTTTAGTTTACTTCAAACCAGTTGTTGAATGTGTAGCTTCAAAAATGTAGCGATGAAAGAGGCAATTTGTCTTATATGTTACCAGTCCTACACGAGGCAGAGCAGTGTGTGTGTGTGTGTGTGTGTGTGTGTGTGTGTGTGTGTGTGTGTGTGTGTGTGTGCACGTGATGTAATTAAAAGGGAAAGAGGAAGTTAAAAAGAGCCTTGACAAGTGAAACTGAACTATGGGACCTAATAAAAATGCTGATTAATAAATGCAGCCCAGACAGATGAATGGTGCTCATCACACGTAAATGAAACCTGGCGCTTTTTCCTTCATTTCATGGGATCAATGTCAAATTCAGATAAGTGGTGGAAACACTCTTTTGGAACAAAGTTGTGTGAATTAGCTGCAGCTCTCCTCTAATGCACTTTGAAAGAGGAAGCACTGCAGCAAATCGGCCCGTTCGGCTGGATCGATGTCTCGGGGGGACAGTTGATCAATAGCTAACATCCAAGTGTTTGTGATAAACTGCAGCCAGAGAAGGACACAAACTCATTCAAATAATTCACTTATGTGTGTTTATGATGTGTGTGTGTGTGTTTGTGCTGGGTGAGTGTGCATAATGCTGTCAAATCAAAGCCTGAAGCAAACACGTACAAGATGGAAAAAAACATCACAAGGAAATACAGCTTCTTCAGGCAACATGCAGCCTTCTGTCAGTGAGGTTTGTTTTTGATGAGAAAGTCTTAATGACAACCAGCAGGCACAAAACACTGTGCAGCTTCTACTGGAGACACACACACTCATCTGTTGTCTGCTTTAAGTTTAACAACAACAATGATATCTGTGCTTTAATAATAAAATCTATGGTAAAGTATAAAATATCAAGCCTCAAATACATTAATACGTTGGGTATATCGGCCGATATGTCAGTATCGGAAATGTTTTACTACCTTATGTCGGCCCCCGAGAGTCCATTTTAGTGCCATTCCTCAGTTTTATGTTTTATCCGAAATTAATGTCGACTTTTGAGTCTGCTCAGAAATGCAAACGCTTTACATCTCCACCTGAGATTTGAGCTGGATGTTGCAGTTTTGTTAGTGCAGACTGTTCCAAAAGGCTTTGTAGTCGTTCAGTTTAATTACCGCATCCCTTCAAGCCTATTCGTGATAATTCGACACACTGGAGTTGTACGACTTCTCCTCAAGTAATTATTGATGTTCGGAGCGAAGGTAGAAAGAGGAGCTGACTCAGTAGATCTGTCTCACAGATCCTTGACATTCATATCATGTAGCCTTGTCTTCCATCGCTCCAGTTTGCATGCTTCACGCTCCTTCAACAATAATCAACCTTTTCTATGGAGCCGGGCTGTAATGTTCCTATAAGAATACACGAGGGAGATGTGAGAAGACAATCAGCTGCGTTAATGTGGAAAATGAACATTTCCATTATGAAAATTACAGCCTGGAAAAAAAGTTTGCGTTTATGTAAATCAACGTCAAGGGAAACTCCTGATGAACTGCTGCTGTCGGCTGTGGATTTGACCTCCTGATGCAAACAGCCGCACACCGGCCGACGCTTTGGAATGACTACAGCGCGTCTTCTCGCGTCCCACTTCTGACTCCAATGCACATTATAATTTGAAATCACAATCAAGATGTTCATTTGTTTGCATACACAAGATTATTGGCAACACAACTCCTCCGACAGCTGTAGCTTGATGATTCTTTGAAAAAAAGAAAACGCACTCTATAATCCACCGGAGGGATGTACAGCCCTCAAAGAAAACCATCCTTTCAAATATCAGATGACATTTCGTTGACGTTTGAAGAACTCCGTGTTTTAATTCTCCGCCAACCTGTTGCTACGGGAAACTGCCGACGTTGTTGTTCCACATGGTGCAAACGCGTTTATTTATAAAATTCATCTGAATGCTCCCTGCATGTGAAGAAAGAGGAACTTCCCACGCACAAAAACACTAAGTCAGACTGACCGGAAGCTGATTATCACATGGAAAGAGACTGATGATGATGATGCAAGTGAGCTGCTAAGTTTGTCATCACGGCACAATGGATGACTAAACCCCCTCGTTGTTTTAAGTCTCAAGCAAAGTGCGATGTGTAGATGTGAGGAAGCAAGATGGATCAAGGAGATGTGGTTCTTACCGGTGTTGGATCCAGACAGGTTGTATCTGGAGTTGGCCTTTTTGATGATGTTCTCATGGATCTGGTACCACTCGCTCTCTGTGTTACACCTGACATAAAACACATTATTAAAAAATGGAACAAATAAACTTGACATTTTCTTCATTAACGCAGTATATCAATAACTGAGTCATGAACTTTAATGAACTTTAGGTGCTCAATAGAAACACTGGGTCCTCAAATTATCATAATGCAACAAATCCAAAAGTTCCCAAGTTTTAAACTTTATGATAGAAATCTGCGGTATCCAAACCCATGCTGAGGTTTTCACACCAGACATAATTCACCTGTTTTCACAGGCTGGATTGTTGGCTTAAGTAAACTGACTTTTTTCTCTAAAATTGGCCGCAAGTTAAGTTAAGTTGTCCCAAAGAATTAGTAGTGTGTCTATCAGGCTGTTGCTCTCATTGCAGATGGGGTAAAAACGAATCCCTATTTGCAATGGTCACTCATCTAACATCATTCAACTGAAAACTTGAATGTTAATCCAACTGAAAGCTCTCAGTCTTAGTGCAGGTGTAGAGAAAGTGGTTGTGTTTTCTCCTGAGCTCAGTGTATTTGGCCAGTCAGTCTGATCCAGATATAATCTAGGTCAAACTACTGTGTCGACAGTAGCCTTCTCTGTCCCTTAGGACATTGTGAAGACTGGAATGGATCACAGAACACTTCCACGGCTGCTGGTAGACGGAAAAAAGCTCCAAAAAACAACAACCTCTGAAGTGCAAGAGGGAAATGTGCAATGTCTACCTTTCTGTTTGTGAAATGTCGATGCTGCTGCCACTTAATTAGACTATGACATAATAAGATGACTTGAATTGAATTGCCTGCAGTTGCATGGAGCTTCTTTAAAAGGCAGCACTAGATTCCTGAGTTGTGAGTTGCGTCATAATAGTATATTTGGAAGAAAAGGACTTAGATGTTAGTTGTCTGCAGTGACTTACGCATAAACCTTGAGCAGGTGGTCGTCCTTAGAGTCAGCAGTGAGGAGATCGGCGATGCTGACGACAGCACAGCCAAACGGCCGCCGGTACTGTACACTACACAGGTTCTTCTTCTCCCCTGCTCCCATCCTCCCTGCGCACAAGCACAAAGAGGGACAGTGCCAACAGAACTGTTATGAACGCCTGAGGGATTTGAAAAGAAAAGCATGCTGTGTTCAGAAGATTAAAGAAGCAGCATCGTAACTCCCACCTATTCTTACGATGTGCACAACGATGTAGACGTCTTTTCGCAAATCACTGCTTCCCAAATCCTGACAGATGACACAAGAAAATACACATTAGCATCCGATTCAATCATTGTCAACGGGTTGCAGAGCACTGACTGAGCGTCTTAGTTTTTCTGCTTAATGTAGCATGACAGAGTTAGGTCAGCTCTACACAAGTTTAAACTACTACACCACTCACCACAAACAGCGTGCATTGTCTCTCTGTCTTCTCCGGTGACTTGGGCAAGCCACTCTTATTCAGCCTGACGAAGAACCTTTCACTGTACAAGAGTAGATACAGAGAGAGAGAGAGAGAGAGAGAGAGAGAGAGAGGGAGAGAGAGAACACACACTGAGATGAATGGGGTCAGGAGTGACGGCTGGCTGTCGTCGTAAACAACTGCATCCAAGCCACAGCTAACAGGAACAGAATAAAGATTAGAAACAATGTCAGAAATGTCAAGCGCTGCACGGTGGGCACTGGAGAAATGTCTTCAAAGTTCAAACTTCAAACTGAAGCGGTTTGAAAACAAGATCGCGAGGCGGGAGAGAGACAGGCAGACGGGGGAACTGAGAAAGATGGATAGGAAAAAAATAAGACATACAGAGTTTGAATTTCTGAACCAAATCCCCAACACAGAACGTCTGTAACACATCCGACAGAGAGCACCTCCACACTGGCTCCTGCACCGCCAGATAAAATATTCATGGCGTTGTTGCATGCTGTGGAATTCTCGCTAGCCCAGATACTGGACCATCAGCAAAAATAGTGACGGCTGACAAGAAGAAATGCTAAATTTCAGTCGTGTAACTTCCAAGTCGGTTTCATAAATCAAGTGGTTGTGAAAAGGCGAGACTGAAACCATTACAAGCACATTGAATACAGAAGGAAACTGAGAAACTAACTGAGAAGAGCTGCTCAACGACAAAGACACTATGCTGTCAATGGGATTTCTGTATAAAACATACAGAACTAATTTCATGATTCACAAGTGTAATTGCTTGGTTTAGTCAAGTGAAATAAAGCTGTTTGTTTAGCATTGCCACTGAAAGTCGACCTTGGAAGTTAGACTATAGTAAATATGTTACTTAGATAGAAACAGACAAGCAGACACCACAAATACACGCCTATGGACTTCATCCCTCTGTCCACAGAACTATGAGTTTACAGCTATGCAAGCTGCTCTGTCATATAAGCTCAATGCACTTTAAGCCTGATGGTGAAGCTAGAAGTTAAGAAGTCAGGGGAGTACCAAAGTCTCTAGAGCTGCTTTCAGACATGCACCGAGGGAAGGGGCTGTATGTGACCACATCAGTTGCTTCTGGATCTCTTACTTTTTTTTCACTCTTCCTTAGGCATGAAAATGTCAAACTTAGGCATGAAAGCCAAACTCCGGAAATTTCCAGACCCAATTTTCCAGATTCAAAGTTCATGTCTGAAAACAGTCTAGGATTCATCCTCTAGAGAGCATGAATGTATGTACAAAATGATCAATCCATCCCATAGTAGTAATATATATATATCAGTCTGGGCCAAAGTGGTGGATGCAACCAGCTGACAGGACCGACTGACATCCCCATCCCCAGATCTACAATGCTATAAACAGCAGCACTGAGACAGTGTGGCTGGCTTCCTGTCTAAAAAAACACTGAATCATAGTTTGGACCTTTTGAACACACTCTACAGTGAGACTTTGAAATATAATAGTTCAAGAGCAACACAGCTAGCTCTGAACAAACTGCCTGAAAAGAACAACCCTGGCCTCAAATGCCGCACGCACCCGTTCGTGCGCAGGCGTCAAATGAAGTGCACGTCGGGCAAAAACAGAAAGGACGGACACAGAACGCCTTTTCATTCTCTTTGTGCTCCTGTCCTCTCTCGCTCGCTCTCTCTATCTCACACGCACTCTCAAAGCGAGCGGAGGCATCCTGCTGGGCCCCGTCTCATCCTGGCTGGTGAGCTGTGGGCTAATCCGGTTAGGTGACTTTCACAGTCCACTGATAAGCAGAGAGAAAACCTTGTAATGCACTGGCGGCTGATAATGAGCCAAGTCGTTGGCATGGCTAACAGGCGGGGCTACAGCCGGGCCCATTCACACCAGAACAGAGTTTACCCCCGCAGATCCTATATGACTTGACTTCCTGCTGCATGCAGCTACAATGGATTAGGATGTTTTATAATAGCTTGAGCTATTAAGAGCTCTTAATACAAGCTTGAAACTTGTCATGCCTGCTTTCCTCACTGTAACTCAGTGCATTTGTGTATGTAGGGCAGTGGGTGCCCACGTTTGAATTAATTAGGCGCCTGATTATTAATTATACAAATGCTTATGATTTTTCAAACATGTATTCCTTCAGTGGAGTTCTCCTTTTTTCGGCCGTATAGGAGTAAACCAGTCGAGAGCCAGTTTGCTTTAGACACGGTTGCTCCTCATTAGCTGCTCTCCGTAACTTTCCTGGCCATTTATCCCAACATATGGAGACGGATTCCTTTGCATTAGACATGAGACTTGCGTGCATGCATTCCTCAACCCTAATTAGTGCTCTATTGTTGAAACCCCGACCACCAATTAACAGCCACTCCTGCAAACACAGACACACACGCCACCCCTCTCCTTCCCTTCGCACGCCCTCACAGCTGCAGTGTGTTGATCATCCCGAGCCGAGAGGACCAGCGTCCCCCAGTGGGACCTTATCTCTCTCTATCACCGCTCGCATTAACATAACATGAATAGCCGATTTCCCTCCCCTTCGGGCCCCCACAGCGCTCGCTATTCCCTCTCCTGATATCGATGATTGCATTAGGAGCTGTGAGCTCACCCGACATGGGGACTGAGGAGTGGGGATTGGGATGGTGAGACTGGCGTGTAAAATACTGGATAAATGAACTGCCAATTGAGCCTACCACCCCCAACAGCTAATCTACCCTTAGAGGCCATGTGGAAAGGCTAGAAAATGACTTTTGAATGGAGAAGACAAGGAAAACTTTACCCTGAAAGACACAAAAGTCTCTTTTCCTCTGGTCAAAAACCCACTAACACACGCTAACATTTGGCATTTGTCGGGAATGGAGACAATCGTCATTCACCCCTCTGGTCAAATTAATCTGCAGTAAACACTGGTTTTAATTGACTCTGGCTCCAGTTGGCAGTAATGGAAATCATGTCTACTGGCAATGAAAAAATGCTTTTTAATGGTGTTTAAATGTGTTCAAAAACCTGTGTGCACCCGCACATTTTGTAAAAAAGCTGAAAAAGAAAAGTAATTGACAGCAGAGTCATGCAGAGAGACACAAAATGCTCACTTAGCCTGAGGTCTCACACTGCACACACTGCTGCGAGTCCAAGTCCAGCCATTCATGGATGACCTTGTTAGATGTGTGCGGAGGTCAAACTCGGAAGAGGGAAGTGCAAGTGTGTGAAAAGTTGCCATAAATGTGTGTTTGTTTGGAAATAGCCACAGAACACACAACACAACAGAGAGAGCGGGAGGATTGTGTGAGGATGGTACAGCATTCCCCTGTGTGTGTGTGTGTGTGTGTGTGTGTGTGTGTGTGTGTGTGTGTGTGTGTGTCCTGCTGAAGAGCCATTCAAGTAGTCTGAACTGAGCACAAAGAAGCTGCCATGGTGCACAGGGGCTGCTGGTGTTGGCACAGTGCAGAAACAACGGGTCGGACACCCATCTGGTCGCAGACACACACTCGCACACAAACCACCGCCACTGAGAGAAGCGCAGAAATGGCTCCCTGCCAGGCAGCTTGTGTAAATGTGTGTGTGTCTGTTTGTGTGCGACCAGACAGTGAGAGACAACGTTGGCAAGCTGCCATTGCAAGATTTTCCTTGAAGACAACCGATGTCATTGCAAAACACACACGCACCGCGCACACACACGCACGCACACACACACACACACACACACACACACACACACACACACACACACACGAAACAATGGTTAAGACCTTGCACTGCCTTTATCTCCCAAAACTGAACCAAATTTGTAATTAGCTGATTTAGGAAACAAGTGTATTGAGGAAAATCAAGCTTTGTTTTTGTTCATTATTTTTGCTCCATGCTGTATTCACTTGAATAAATGAGCATTTTGTTTGCAATATACACTGAATATCTGAAGCTGCTGTTGTGTGACAAATGTTTTCGCTCAACAGCTAAAGTCGACATTATTATGTTTCATACAATGCAAATCAAAGTGTAATACATGGCAGACATGGAGGAGTCTAATGACTCATACCTGGCTGAGGTACTCAAGCTTTAAGAAAGAGAGAGCAAGACAGAAGGAGAAAGAGAAAAACAGAAACATAATGACAGAGACGGAGATAGACAGCGCTTCAAGTGGAACTTAATTTGATGCTACTAGGTGGTCATTACCCACTTCAAGACAAAGCCCAGACCGGGGATCAGAGAAAATGTACCTTGCATTACTGCCAAGCCTTAGAGCTTACACTGTGATTCTGGATGTATGTGTTATAAGAAACAGAAGCATATTTAAATACACTTTGCAGGTTAAAAGTGGCTCTGACTGGCTGATATATTCTGCGCTCAGAAGCTTGTTGTTCGGGAAATCCTTTACGGCTCTCAGACGTGAAATGACGTCCAGACATTCTCCTGAAATTGTCCGAAGGGGCTGTAAGTGAAACCGCAAATGTCTAAGTTTATCCTGCAAGCCCCCAGGTAAAATTTCCAGAAGATGTCTGAGTGAGCCCATCTGAGAATACAGCGGGAAAACAGTGGGCTGACGAAGAAGTCCAGTTCAAAAGACGAGATTTGAGAGCTTTAGGTGATAAGGGCCGACACTGGAGTCAATATGCTGTGGAATTTATTGGTCTTGCATGCTCTACCCAGACGCCACACCTCGCCCGAGTGCTATGGACATTTTCCTGTTGTTGTGAACGCGTCTGACTCCTGCTGTGTTCTTCTTATTCCGTTCTTTGAAACAGCATTTCACTTTCCTTGTATAACACAGAGCCTATTTCCTTGTGAGCTATTTATTCACACTGACGAACATTCTCCATGTGAGGTTTGAAGAAACTTGCATCAACCCACTTTGCACAACAGTTATTTTGATGACTAATAAATTGGATTTCAGCAGAAGGTAGAACTGGAGAAACACTTTCCCGGCACACAATAATAAAACAATGAGTCCCATCAATGTCGCCCCCGTTCCTCTGATGTGACCCTGCGGGGCGGAGAGTGGCGTCAAACACGAGCACGACTTATCAAAAGTAATTTCAACCCACTCGTTTCCCCTTTGCCTGATGGATCCGCTTGTTTGTGACGTGCCACGAAAGTTCGCTTTGAACTGGGAAACTGAGGAGCTTAAACACAGTGTTCCATTTGGCCGACGCCCAATCAGGAGGCTGCGGTGAGTGTGTTGGCGTGCGTGTGTGTGCGAGTGACGTGTTCAGACTCTGATGGTGACAGGCTCTTTTATGTGGACAGCAAGGACACGTTTTATGTGAGAAAAATAGCGCGGCCTGGCCCACTTTTATGTGTCCAAGTGCGTTTTAACAACCTGCTTCATTTAATAAATCTTCATGAATATAATTAGAGAAGAGTTTGTGGCATGAGAAGAAGAGAAGCTATTAGAGGCGTCTGCTCTTCCACCTGCGGTCAATAACGCCAAAAAACACAACAACTATACAACCTATGAACACACATATGTTTGATTAAAAATCAAAAAAAATAATAATCAAATAGCAAAATACAAAAATGATGCATATTCCATCCTTTTCTTCAAGCAGCTTTCAGACATGCACCCAGTTTTCAGACATTTTCCAGAGTTCCTGAAAACGGTATAAAAACAGTAAGGGATTATTTTCTCCAAGCTTCTACCTGAGGGGGCGGCTCTCTCGTCCGTCATAAATGTGGAAGAAGACCTCGAGCTCCTCTCCCAGGTTGGCGCTCATCAGGCTCTTCACGTGGACAAACAAGTGATGGGTGCTTGCGGGTGCGGTGGTCTCCTTCTTACGATGCCGATGTTCCATCTATGGAGAGGGAGGAGAGGGGAGGACATTTGACCACGTTAGTCTGCAAATACACACAAATGCAAAGATTCAATAAATAAAAAGCGATTAAAATACTAAAATTCTATGCTGTTGTGATAAAGGTTTGAGGGTCTGGATTTTGGGAAGGTTAAAAAAACAGTCAAATCCATAAGCCCCTTAAACCCAGGATCAAAGCTTATCAAATTCAGTTAATGCTCGGGGAAAAAAACAACATGTTGGTTCCATCTCTCGAACAAGAGCTGCTGTATTTTAAGTGCAGAGTTTCCCAGTCAAAGATTAATAACATCCCTCGGAGACATCTCACTGTTGGGAGGAGATTTCTTTTTGCACATTTGCATATATATTTGAAGACAGTCAAAAAAAGATATAGATTTTGTTGATATTGATTTGAGCTAATATAGCTTGCGATATCGCAGCCTGTCAGCAGCACCTGAGGCTAAGAAGTGAGCTTCATTGTTGCCAGAGGAATCACACAGGACGCATATATGGGTGAGAATACAGACGCTCAAATAAACACGGAGATGTATTAATGCAATTTGTGCTTTCACAGAAAAAGATGTCCTTTTTACCGAAAAAACATCTTACATAATCCCAAACAGGTATAAAAGCAACCAACTTGTATTTATGTACCTCTTATCTTTAAGTAGGCTAATTAGTTTATTGACACAAAGACATTTTAGTGCCGTGATCTGCATCCCCTTTCAAATGGATTCTTAATCTCCGAGAAATAGGAACAGAAGCGGTACGAATCACGCTGAATACGAATGCATGCAGAGAAACAGTCGCACAACTTAGAATCGAATCACATCTCAGTGTCTGGTGGTGCAGAGGCACTGTCTGATAGTGCATGCTTTATTAAGTCAATCTATATCAGAGTATATAAAAAAAGCCCCACAGAGCACGCTGCGGCCTTGCAAATACCATCCAGATCAGCTCGCACATTACGGCTCCGTTTTTGAGAGGTTCGTCTCTCAAAAACGGAGCAAGGACACACAAACGTATCCAAACACACACAGCGCACCAGATGGCCAAACGTGCCCCCTGCCAAATTTTGCTCCATATTCACTTCTGTAGTGGGATGTAAATAGATGGGTAAGGGAGAGGGGAGAAGGAGGATGATGCAAGGTTATAGTGCAGTGGAGCATCACCACAGGAAAGCATCAGTGAGTATTGAGAGCCAAATGCAAAATGCAAAACTGCAAAACAAATTAAGGTTAAGGTTAAAATTAATAATCTTTCTAGAGAACTGTTCCTTGAATCTATTTTGGAAGTTTTATTTTGTTCAGGTTAGTGCAGCAGAAGCAACCACGTTTGAACCCTTGTACTTTTGAAGGTAAAGTTCAACATTTTGGGAAACAGCGTCAAATCTCTGAAAGTTGATTTTCATGCTGCAGTGAAATGTGAGAATAACAGCAAGTGTCTAGAGCACAGGTTCTCCGATGTTGTCAGCCCCTGACCACTAAAATAACAGTGTCAGAGACCTGGGACCACTATTACACCAAAAGATATTGATTTGAGGAAAAAATAAATAAAATGTGCTACTTGCTCATGTCACAATGTTTCCTGTGCTGCTGTAAATTAACCTAAAAGCAAACAATTCTGTCACAGTTTTGTCAAAATCCCTGCAGGTTTTCTTTTTCTTCTTTTGTTTCAATTATAGCTCAAATATATTTATTTAATTCTTGTGAAATTGTTTGTGTTTCTTGGAAATCATTTTTCTTTTCCTCGAAACCCCCCAGGTGGTCCCGAAAACCCTGGCTTGAGAAGCACTGGCCTAGAGGGTAAGAAACAAATCAAAAATACATTGTATGCTTTTGGAAAACAGCTGACTGCACTATATAAAGACACAACCATGGTCCTCTAAGAATTAAACAAGACAGAACATTACATCACAAATCATTGTACAGTTGCAATATCTGTCAAGATGATGAATATGTTTCGTTTTGTCCCGACTGCTCTGGCCTCTCTCAGCTCCCGGAAGAAAACACACTGGAAGGTGATCTAGCAAGGAGCAAACACTGGTTTTAAACAGATCTGTTTTTCTATTCTGTGCACGTCAAAACCAGCTCAGCTCCGTGCTGAGCTGGTTTTGACGCAGAACGACTACATCTTGAAAGGTCTAATTTATGCTGTGGGATTTTATTACGGAGGTTATTTTCAGTTTGTCATTAAAGAGGCCCGGCGGGAGCACTGTGTGGTTATACGACAGCTTCGGCATGACTAGACACAAAGGCATAGACGTGACAGCATTGGAATAAGGCTGGTGGGGAAGCAGTATGTGTTGGCAGCACATACTGCTTCGGGTAACGAGGGGGACGCGAGAGAGGGAGAGATCGCTGAACACAGGGGGCATGGTCGTGTCTGTGTTTGGCGGAGCGTCTTATTATTGTTGACTGTGTAATCTTTCCCTAAACAGCACGACACAGCACCAAGAGGAGTGACTGTCAAAGCACAAGGAGATTCTAAAAAGGAGAGAGGGGTCAAACTGAGGCCAAAGTGAAACTGCTACATCCCTCCACCATGGAGCCATCTTTCTCTCACTTCCACATTAAGCTTCTTTTTATTCCTCAATAGAGCAATAGAAGCGCATTCAGGCTTTTAAGTTCTTCAGTGATAACTCATGTCACAGAGGAGATTTTACTACAGCACGTCCAGGGGCCAGGCGTGATCTGTCACTATCTGCCGAAAGTGAGTCCATCACTATGGGGTCTAAACTCAGCTCGGGGGACACTCAATAGGCGACTGGAGTCACTCTCCAAAGGAAAAACAAACAGGAAGTCTGAAGCTGACTTGCCGTGACGCGACACTGGGGAGACGATTAGGAAATTTGATGAACAGTTATTTCCTCACATTTTGAAGGTGCTACCGAAATAAAATGGCTTTAAAAAAGTGCCTGTTTTCCGGAGTCACATCAAACTAGTCACATTCAAATCTCCTAGAGCTGTGTGGGTCTGTGTGATACCACAATATAAACTTAGTAAGACTCTCCCGTCTTTATTTCATTGTGACACGCATGTAGATGAGATTGATGAGAGCAGGGCTAAACAACCAGATTACAAAACGTCTGGGCCCAAAAAAACAAAAAAATGTGCAAGAAGAAAAATACTATGGGTTTGTCACTACAAGTCATACCTTTCATAATACTCGTGGTAATTTCTACCACAAATACAGAACTACATTTTATTTAGTGCCCGACCAATGTGGATTTTTGGGTGGGGTTATTGTAAATAAGTCAAATATAAACGTATATATATTTAAAAAGCTTTTTCTGTAAAATAAAGGTTTTCATATTAGTGTAATGCTCATATTGGAAAACACAGATACTAATACTTCTGTGAAAGGGTCAAATTGGACGGTTTTTAATTGGCCAAACAATAAATTGGTCCGGCTCTGGTTTTATTGCCAAAAATTCATCACAAATGTTCACAGATTTCCTTTGGATAAGTAAAGTCAAATGGTAAAAGACTATGAGTCACCTGTGTGAAATCCTTCTTATTCAATGCACTGACTTTCCTTTATCCTTCTCAGTATCCTCTTTATTTCTCCCTGGGCAGAGATCACATAATTCCTCGACACAATGCAGCAGTAAAGCTACTGTCGATTTTTTTTCACAGTAACACCCCACTGCCCTTTCAACACACACAGCAAGACAAACACAAACACACACACACACACACACACACACACACACACACACACACACACACACACACACACACACACACACACCAGGTAATCGCTGTCTCAATTTAATTAACCCACACCACAGCGGCTCGGTGCAGGATAGAAACAAAGAAGCTGCTCTCGTAAACAAAGATCTCACAGAAAAATACTGATGTCATTAAGCTCGAGTGTGTTATGTCTTGGTGTGAGCGAGTGTGTGTTTGACACCAGTGGATGCCTGCGCCTTCATCTCGTCCCCAGTAAAGGACTGGGATTGCAGTCATTTGCTGATTGTGTACTGTACACCATTTAATAGAGGTGCATGGAGCTTTCATCCTGCTGCCTGCTTTTGTTTTGACTAACAAAAAAAGAAACAGATGGATTAAGAGCTTCAATTACCCCTACAAGGGAAAGCCGTCACAGTGTGTGTGTGTGTGTGTGTGTGTGTGTGTGTGTGTGTGTGTGTGTGTGTGTGTGTGTGTGTGTGTGTGATACAATTCTCGCCGCACCGAACCAGGGGCAGAGAAGTGGTTGCCACGGTAACAGCGGTTGGGGCTTGGAGAAAGCGGGAAGGAGATGCAGGGGAAGAGGGGAAGGGGGGAATGAGGGAGAGAGGTTTGAGGACAAATGGAAAAAAGAGGAATTTATTCATTTGATGCTCGTACTGGTGCTTATCCAGAGTGGCTGACACCAGAACTGAGTTTGTTGTTTGTTAATATTGTGTAAAGCAGATAAAATGCTCAATTTAGCACAAAATTCTAATATTATTTTGCTTGTAATTGCCGCTGGATAATTTTAAGCCAACAGGGACAAACATGCCTCAACGTTAAAATAAATAAGTGAGGTTGGAGTTTCTTCAAGCCTTTGAAGTACACACTGTGGAGCATAATACCTCTTCTACACTAAAATTAGAGTTTCGGGTTAGGGTTAGGGTATATGCAGGTTTTATAAACATGGGTAAACCCACCTAAAAGGGCAATTAACTTATTTCCCATTGCCAGAAGAGGAGTTTAGCCTTTTAGTTTTTTCACCCAGTACGTCATGTTCCACGTCACGAACGCACCGAAAACTGTCTTGCCAAATTAGAGCATTCACCCGGGTGTCGTGAAGACCAGCCCGTTATTCTCATATTAAGGTGGTCCTTAAATATGACGCTCTCTTCACTGATCCTTGCTACATTATTGCTTCCTCGCACTGTTTCTGCTCTTTGTCTCCACTTGTCCAGTTTAGAGTTTTAACCAGGCTCAAAAATTGTAAATAGTCCTCAATGTCTTGTATAGGGCTTTCCTTGCATTGCACTCCCTGTTTAGCTTAGCATGCTGCTGGGCTAATCCAGGGAGCATTTTACAAGTGGAGCTGTCAGCACCAAGCCTAATTGTGTTTCCATTAGTTGCAATAGATGGTGTAATTATGATGAGAGTGTTGCTGACTGAACTACCGTCAATGAGTTTCATATGTTTCTAAAACTGGAATTGTGAAATCCCAGTTTAAGGGACCCGGTGTGCTTAGGTGGCAGAATGGGGAGGGTGTGATCTGCCACCTGCCAGCTTAGACCTAGAGGTTTCACAGACTGCTGTCAGTGATGGATAGCTTCTCTCCTAACCTCGGAGGTTAGCTAGAAGAGAGACACTGGTAAAACATCCCCTCGCCTGCCTGATGCGATCAGCTGACGGATGTTCCTCCCCATGCAGGTTGCTTGAAGCAAGAAGCAGCTGTAAGTCAGCGAGGGACATTTCAAAACATATTTTTGGGCAAAATGGTCACAAACTCGATATATGACTATAGCTATAGATCAACGGATCCATTTATTATCTCTACAGCCTTTGTTGTCTGACGATAGCTAATGGGCTCCGAGACTTGAGTCCATCCTACGTTGAGAGATAACGCTCAAATAAACAGCCCTTTTAAAAACTGTCACTAAGAGGCTGAGATGAGCTCTTTTTGGACTTAGCCTCTCATACAAGGACACTTCAGCAGGTAATTGTTGAAACAGATCCTGTAATCACCCGCACTTCACCCCCCCGACTCCCCAGAGGAGAGGAAATATAGATCACGGGAAGAAGAGGTGTAAGATCACTTACCAGTCTGTAAAGCTCTGTGACGCTGATTTCATCTGGGTCCACCATGCTGAACTCTCGCCTGGGCACCAGGTCCAAGCCAAGTTGTCTGTAACACAAAGACACACACAGGATACACCCGAGATCAGACAGATCATACACATATTACAATGATATTTAATTCATATCTTACTCTGTGGTGGACAAAACAGACAGGTCGACTGAAATGAGCATCAGCTACAAGTGCGCACACACACACACACACACACACACACACCAATGCTGTCAGATCAGCAGTGTCATTCGTTTAAATAAGGTTGACAGATCATCCTCCTAATGAAAGACAACAATCCTCTCCCTTTAGCCATCTGCACTTCCCAATGTCCTCTTTATCCACCTCCATCCAACTGCTCCCCTGCACCTCTTCCTCACTCTCCATCCTTTAACCCTCTCCATTTCTATGTGTCCCCCGTCCGTTTCTTAAAACTACCTCTCACTTTCTCCTTTCTCCCTCCTCCTTTTCCTCTCCTTATCCTCCTCTAGGCCAACTCCTTCTCAGTGGACCAAAACAGAGTGTGTCTCCTTGCCAGCAATAAAAGAGGCAGGCGCAGTCAACCGCACAACTGCCCACGAAGAGAGACTGTCCGGCCATCTCCTCAATAAGGAGGAGGGAAAATGAAGAAGGGTGAAGGGTGAGGATGTAGAGAATGAGAATGAGAGAACTTGTGAGGTTTTTTTTGTCTTTGTTTCACCCTCATGGCATGGAAAGCAAAGAGAGAATAAAGAAAGAGAGTGCAGGGATGTCTGTGTGAGAGGGGGAATGAGACTTGACAGAGTGAAGAGAGCGCCTGCAGGGAGGGTAGGTGACAACAAAAGACAGAGGAGCAGGGAGAGAAGAGAAGAGCCCAGGGAGATAAAGAGAGAGTCTAGGGAACGAGTGAAAGAAGAGTTAGAGAGCTGCAAGGAACGAAGAGTGAAGCCAAGAAGGGAGAATAAACAAGTAACTCTTTTATGTGAAAACCCAAGTGAAGGAGCTTAATATAAATCAAATCTTCTGATTAGCAGATAATACTGTGGTGGATTTGCAGGTTTAATTGTAGCTCATTAACTACAGATCATATATGCTTGTATTATTATTAACCATTAAATTTTTTTGATGCTGTTGCATTTTAAAGCAGTCGTAGTAGAAGAATAACTTCTGCCTCTATCCAGTCGGATATTAAGCTTATTTATTAATTTGTTATATATATATATTTGTCTTTAAAAGGATGTGATGTAGAATCAAGCAACAGACGACGCATGACCAAACCAAATGTGCACGGCTGAGTCCAAACAGGACCTTTGTCAAATTGAATATTCAAGAAAAAACTGATATCTTGGTGCCAGTGGTTGCGGCAGGTCTTCAAACTGTCTGACAGATATCCTGTAATATGTCCTGAAGTGGCTGTAGTGCAGTGAACCAGTGCAAATAACCAGTTCCTCCTCTCAGGTGTACCCAGGTATTTCCTCTCCTTGCTCTCTTTCGAGGTAAAAGAAGCACCTGAAGCAGCCAGCCTCCTTCCTGTGCTCTGTAACCGTTTCTTTCACACCACTTGGAAATCCAATTACATATGTAACCTTGTAACGTCAATAAACACAAGAAAAGTCCAACCATCCCCCTAATGATGTTAGTGGCCTCCAGTGGTTGCCTGCTGTGGGTGTGAATGTGGCTGTACAGGAGTTGTGTTTGACCATCCCCAGAGCAGGGACTTTACTGAGGAGCTAAAGTTCAATCAGAAAGACTTTCTCTATGTCCCATTCATTCCCAGTTCGCACTCTCCCTACCTTATAACCATGGTGTTTAAGGTAATCCAATCAGATTTTGCCATGATCTCAATCGGCCAACCGAAATCTGCTCTCTCTTTCACTGTCAGCTTTCATTTCAGTGATTCGCTGTGACCCTCCTCCTCCTCCAGTCACCTCCAGCCTCCATATCCAGAGCCCTGGTCGAGCTGAGTCCACTCATCACATAAACCATCACCAGTGTCTAGAACTCGGTAGGTTTCCTATACTACTCAGGCCCTCACCCACTTTATGACATCATGAGGGGTGCAAGATTGATATAACTATAAAGGCATGAAATATGACTGAGATTCATAAAAAAATGTAAAATCAATAAGGTTATTTGATGTGCGACTATAAAACATGGCTCTGCTCTGCGCTTGAAGCCCTATTTTGGACATTTGAAAAGGAATGCCCACTTCCTGTCTGCTCGTCGTCTACTCACTCGTTGCCCCAGTCCAATCTCGCCGTGATGTGCTGCTTGACGTCCCTCATGCGGTCGTGGGTGAGGTGGCCCACCAGCACCTGCCTCCTCAGGTCCAGGATTTCATTCATCACGTGCCAAAGCCGGTGGAACAAATCCCCCTCGCTCTTCTGCGGAGGGAGAAAACGGAGAGGCGGAAAAAGTGAGAAACAGGCGAAGGCGATGAATGAAAGGGGAAATTGACAGACGAGAGGATAGAGCGGTAGGCAATTGATAATGTGAAAAAATACAGTTGTAATCAAACCCCAGAAATGTACAAAAAAATAGCGGCACAACAAACAGGAGAAAGCTGAAGAGTTCGAGAAGAAGCGGGCGACCCAGACAGAGAAGCAGACAGAGACTTCGAAATGGATTTGTGCAAATTAGCTCCAATGTCCTGCTGCTTCTTCGCCTGAGATTTATGCACTTTGATCCACAAGTATTCATCAACTCAATTTAATCAGCACCCCAGATAGCTTAAAAGGCCACAAACACAATCAATCTCACCAATGAGTGTGTACGAAAAAAGCTTTGACTGTTTGTAGCATTTAAATTACCCTGGGCCAGACAAATTCCCTTCATGAGAAACGCAACAAAAAGGCAGTTTAGCTAAAGAAGAATTGCTATTTGAATCTGTGTGTGTGTGTGTGTGTGTGTGTGTGTGTGTGTGTGTGTGTGTGTGTGTGTGTGTGTGTGTGTGTGTGAGAGCATTCTTACCACGTAGAGCTGTTTCCACATGGCACCCCAGTCTCGCAACGTCGAAGTCATCTCTGTGATGACGGAGTCTTCGACGGGGGTGACCGTCTCAAATTGCCTGCAAAAAGGAAACGGATAAAACCTTTTCTTCACAGCCTGCACACACATAAATGAAAAAAGAAAAAGGAACATTACTCACCCTTTATTCTTGACGTGGGCATTTTTCAAGTGGATGTAGCTGGAAGGGAAGATCCCCTTTGGGAAGAAGGTAAACAGGTTATTGAGAAGTGCTTCAAATGATCCCGCATTCCTGCAGCATTCGAGTTTAACTCCCTCCTGCTCCCTACTGACTTGCGGATATCAAAGTGGAACTTATGTTTAAGTGTCTCTGGATAAATGCAACAGACACACGCTTTACTCCACAAGCGACTGCCAGTCACACTTTGAGCTCATGTCACTCGTCTTCCATTTGTTTGTGTCGTGCAGTGTGTGTGTTGTGCATGAGATGTGCAGCTTAATTAGCAGAAATTATTATATTGGATTTAAGTGGTTGCTTTTTGAACAGGCAAGGTATTTTTATTGAAAACATTTATGGAGTTTGATTTTTTTTTTTTATTTGTAGAAGCTGTCATTCACTTGACTTTTGGCATTCTTCTCTGCAGCTATTTGTCTTGCTAATAGTTTATTGATCACATTAAATTGTCAACAGTCAGATTGTGAGTTTGCCTTTCGCATATGAAGAATGCAGCCGGGTCAGAGGCGTTCAAAACAACAGGAAAATGGAGGGTGGGGCCTGGGTAGAGCATGTAGGAGACAGGACGTGAAGTCAAAGTTTTTTCTTTTCAGTGCATCAACACTTTGGCCACTTTTTCTTTTTCTATCCAAGTTGACGTCTTAGTCGCATCCTGTCTGTGTATGACACCTCTTTCTCACCCTGAAATATCAGTATTCTTTTTGTTTCGCATCATCTTTAGATATTTTCCTGCTGAACTCTCACATGGGTTAACCCTGACATTTTCCGAAAACTCCGACAGTGTGTCATGTGTCATTTTACGTATCAGAGAAGCTACGTCAAATGCAGAGAGTAACAGTCCTTGACATTTGACCCTCCTGGAAAGATTTCTGGACTTCAGTGCACGTTTCAAAACAGCTTATGAAGGACTGTATCATTTATTATAAACAGTAAACTGTTAAATGCAGAACTGGTTTCAACAGCTTCCGACTGGAAGTAATTAATATCTTCACATATTAATGTTCTTTATATTTGTTTGCTCAACCAAGTAGAGGAAACGTCTGTTCCTGTTAGAGGGGGATTATTGTATCATTCTATTCTTTTCATAAAAATCATGATACAACAATGATAGAGGAAATTAAATTATGTAAAGTCTGTTGAGGCCAATTTATGATTTGTGATAATGGGCTATAGAAAATTGACTTTCTGGCCTATTGATGTAGCAGAGCTTAACCATCACTCATAGTTACATGTAAATGTGCAGTTTCTGCGATGACATGTCAATGAGAAATGGCTGTTATTAGACAATTTTCCAATAAAGGCCCTGAACGCCCACGTGTTTCAACTCACTGTGGCTGATGAGGCCTCTGCTCAGGTTGAAGCTGTTGTGGGAATTAAATGATGCCAACAACCTCCGCAGAGGCCTAATAATAAGACCAAACCTACGAATATACCTTATGAACTGTCTAACTGCAGGAGAAGCACAGGTGTTATATGAACATTACCAACCATGAATGGGTGCAAAGAAACTAACAGGCGAGTGACTCAGCACAGTCTGTGCACGCCCTCACAGCTCGAAATAAAAATTGTTATCGGGCAAAATAATGCAAAACACGTGTGAGGATGGATCGTGTGTGAGGTTTAGATCCAAATATGAAGGGATGGAAGCTATAACCACATGCAGCCGATGATACACACATGCTGAGCGTTATTACCAGACTGAAATGTGTGGTTGAAGCGACTGACAAACAAATATGTTAACAATAAAAGTTTAGCTGATGAAATGTGTCATTGACGTGTCTGAGGTGATTCAATTTCCAGTTGTGGCAAATAATGATGGACCTGAGGGAGACTTTTAGTTTGAAATCCTTGTTTCTGTTTTCAGTTCATACAGCATTCATTAAAAAGTAGAGTAAGAGTTGAATTGGTGTGTTTGACAAAACATGCAAACACACACACACCAAAGAGTTGTTTAACTCACCTTGATATTAGGATTCTTCAAGATGAATCCTCGGTACCAGCCTGCAGAGAAAAAGCACCACTTTAATTTCCATTATGTCACTATAAATATTGCACCAGAGCCCGTCTGATATTGATTTCTGGGGGCCGATTCTGATATTAGGGACTGAAAATGTTCTGATACTGAACTTTTTTTAACGTAAACTGTAAAAAGATAAATGCACATCTTTTCTGCATTGTTCACTCTGTAAAATAAAAGCCTTCATATCACATCATGTGTGTTTTTTCTGTGTCAGAGCAGCACGCGAAGAGCCCCGTGTTAAATAGCAACTTGTTTTATCACAAGTGGTGTATGTAGTGACCACAAACTAATGCAACGAAGAATAAAAGAGACACACAAAGCCAGTGCATGCTCGGTAAACCTCACTATGACTTGTCCTCTCCCAGGTGAGGAGAAACACAGAAGAAGAAGTGTAAAAGCTGTGGTTTGCATACGCTCACACATTCCAATCTTAGCTCAAGCCAAATTAGTACGTTCTTGACGCTTCAGCAAATCCCAACACTGACTGAAACCTAATTTAATTACAATGGAGGCTTGGAGCTCATGCTTTTCCCCCAAACATGTGATATAAAGCTCATTCCATGGTTCCAGTCATTGAAAGTCCCACCAGATAACAGCACACGCTAAATAGCTCAAATGTATTGGATGAGTCTAATAAATTCCACAAGAGCATCTGTGACCTAGGCAGTGTTTTTCTGATTTGTTTTCGAGACATGCACAGTCAGAATAGCATCTCGTAATGTGTCTGGGTCTGCGCTGTGGAACGTAAGCTCAGTATTTCCTAGATGAGTCAATTTTTCAGCAGCAGAGGTCACACTGTGTCACACAAACACTGTGGTAGCTCTCTGCAAGGTTTTTATGTGGGTCAAGGAGGGAACACATCTGCAGTAGATCAGTAGGTTGTAAAAACTGATCAATGTTTAAAAGCAGTTATTCTCATATACACTAGGGCAGAGTTTTTCTTACAAGATAGACAATATTCCTGGGTACCCCCTTATGTACAGTGTGTCCCTTGGAATACTTTGACAGAGCCTTTTTTTACACTACTACTTAGTCATGTGAAAGAACAACAGAACAACATAAGAGGAATGTCCTGCTGTTACGTGACATGGTTGTCAACTCATTTAAAAAAGAAATGTGTGTGATGCTAATCTTAAATCAATATTATTTTCCCAGAAACCAGTAAACAACCTCCTCCAATAGGCCGAATGACAGTCTGAGGTACAATATTTTCACTACACTTACTACAAGATAATCTGCACTTTGGAAGGCGCTGGAAATCTCAGTTCTAGTGACTTCAAAAACTGTTTACATGTGGACGAGAGGCTCAAACACAGAGGAACATAATTACCACATGAGGCGTCAATAAATTGTCACACGTGGCCTACACGTTTCAATTGTATAAAAAAATGATGTAATATCCACTATGTTCTAAATACTGTTCTAAACAACAGCACAACTTAGAGCTTAATGTCAGATCAGGTCAAAAATGAATTACTGAGGTGTGTTTTCAGACAGGAGCTACATGTAAAAGTCACCTTCACTCAGAATGCTCCTGTGTTTTGACGTGTCAACAGTGTCAACACGAGGTAAAGTCATTAGTCTGTCTCCTGTGTTGTCAGCAGCCCATCTCTCAGAGTCCTCACTGCTTCTGCTGCTGGCAGGATTCACATTTTGTTCCTCCCTTCTAGGCCAAGCATTCCACTGGCTGTGCTATTGTCTACTTCCCCTTTTACCGCAACATCACATCCCTCAAGCTGGCGGGCTGCACGACTGACTGACTTACTGCCTGATGCTCTCAGTGCAAGCGTGGGCTTCTGCCTCTGAACAGGAAGTGAGACGGAGTGTGTCAAAAGCTCCGGAAGAGGGAGGTGTGTGTGTGTGTGTCAAAGGTCAAGGACAAAACAATTATAAGAAATCAAAAACTCAAATTTGATTCTCTAATGCATGATCACCACTCTTGCCCTTTCTAAAAATGTTATATCATCAAATTAATTTCTTCTCAATATCTTGCCTTTGTTACCTTTACTCTCAGATATAGAAGGAGAACATTAAGAAACATGGGGAGAGACAGTGAAGGAGAGTGAGAAAGCATGTGTAGGAGAAAAACAGACACTGTGTGGGCAGGAAGGCGGGAAACGCAGCCAGCCCCGTGGTGCAGGAAATGGTGATTGATTCAAAGGTGAGTTTCCACAGGCACGGTGCTACTCACTTTGTGTGCACGCTCCACCACGACGCGCCTCAGTAACAAATGTGAGAAGTGTGTTATCTCAGTGGAACCCCACCAGGTGAAATTACAGTACTTGCACTCATGGTTGCATGCTTAAATCTGCGGATCAATGTATGTGTGTAATGAGTGTGAACGTGTAACCGTGCACAGTGTGTGTGCATGCCTGTACCTATTATGTGTGAAAGCTTTCACAGGAAAAGTGTGTCAGTGCCCCCTCACTTCTCTCCTCAATTGAAAGCAGTTACTTTTATTATATGTACGATTCGATTACGCTTCATTGTGTTTCCTGACATAAAGCAGCTAATTGTAGGGCAACATACAAATACTAAGTGTGCAACGTACCTTCACATTTCTCCAGGATCTGCACTGTGTCTCCAATCTCCAGTGGGAGGCCATGCTGGACAGTCCCCCGGAAACTGGCCAGCACTGCAACGAGAAGAGGCACAAAAAACACCCACGTGAGGTTTTTTGTTTTTTGTAAAATGTTCGAGCATGGTTATGTAGCGTCAGCAAAAGGTCCTAAGCCAGAATAAGTCAAAGATACAAAACAAAATGCTAGATGAAAAAATAACTTTGAGAGAGGAGGTGCAATCAATATTCTGTGTAGGTGAAGTAAAATGAAAGCTTATAAAATATCCCTGCATTTCTGCAGAAACTCAGAACTGCAGTGATACACAAAATATGCATGAATACATTCAGACTAACACGGAATAAACGATGTTGACCTCCTATTTAAAGAGTATTTTAAGTAAATAACCTAAACTTTCTGAAGGGTTGTGAGGATAGACACATTGATTCAAACGTTT
Source organism: Verasper variegatus (assembly GCA_026259375.1). Lineage (NCBI taxonomy): Eukaryota > Metazoa > Chordata > Actinopteri > Pleuronectiformes > Pleuronectidae > Verasper > Verasper variegatus. The sequence continues at coordinate 9,178,406 of CM048058.1, read as the reverse complement.
GTGTTTTGCAGAGATGCAGCACAACTCCTTGCATCCTGAACACAAACACATGGGTTAAACACGGGGAGGGAACAGCCTGCATTCGAGTCAACCTCAGCCAACCCAGGGAATCCAGGGTTTAGGATGCTTGACCCATACACGTGACTAAAAGATATATTTGACACGAAACACAAGTCTTTTGATAAACTGTCCCAAAATATAGTTAAAAGCTGGAATGCTGCAAACTGGAGTGTACAACCGACTGGGACATTGGTATTTTCTCAGCAATGACTGAAAAACTAAAGATGACATAATAACTTTGGAGAAAATGTGACCAATTTAACAAAATAACTTGTCTTTCAGTTTAACTTTAGCTAATATATTCACTCATAATGTTATTTTGTAGATTGAGGATTGCATACTGTAAAGATGCATGGAGCTGGAGAAGAGATATGAGAACCATTTCTTTGTGACCCTATCTTTCCAAAAAGTTCAAACTTCATCAGCGCCAAATCCAAGATGCATGAACCAGCACGCCGAGTAATGTGTGGCCAAAAGGTTTTGACCAATGTTGAATAAAAAATGAAAAACCTGAAATATAAAAAGGAGAAGAAGTAAAGAAGCAGGGGCAGTGATGCTGAGGGTCCATTAGCTTTGAGTGGTACATTGAGCTGTGAGAATGTAATAGTCATGAGCAGAGAGTGTCAGCTGACAACTCTTCATGTAGCACACACACACACACACACACACAGTAGCCTGACGCACACACACAAGATGAGTTAACCCACACACTTAAACCTACATGTACACACCGATATGTCAACTGCTGACCTCTGACGGCCATTTACACACACACACACACACACACACACACACACACACACACACACACACACACACACACACACACACACACACACACACACACACACACACACACACACACACACACACACACACACACACACACAGTAGAAATGTCTACACAAGCTCTTACACAGGACTATTTAAAAAAGCAATGTATGCGAGCACACATGGACCCACAGACACGGAAAAGACAGCTTCACTCGGATTTGGATTGGAAACATAAATATAACAAGAGTCCCTGTCATGCAGAACTGAGAGGGATCCTGTCACAGCTGGAGTGTGCAGAGAGGATTTCATCTCCTCTGCCTGCAGGGATTGTCCAGTGTACCTGAATGAACCATCCAAACAGCAATGAGAAAATTCCCCCCTCGCTGGAAAGGGATTTTATTTAATCCAAAACAGTTTAAGGACAGTGAGATGCACCCAGAGACCATGAGTGCAGAGACTGTGGACACTCAGGTTAGGTTTCATGGCCTGGAGAGCAGGTAAAGATGCTGCATTTGAAGACACACCAGTTCTACACTATTCAGTGAATCCAAAACATTTAGTTGAGTTGGCTTCCTTGGGGACATGGCTCCAGAGCTTGTAATTTGAAAATCCCCATCCCTATCTTTACTTCACTATTGTAGCAGAAGCATTTACTCAATATTCCTAGTTTCAAACAACAACAATAAAACCATTGACCTTTTGGGGAATTCGATTTTGGGTGAAATTTCATAAAATTGCTGTTCCTACTTTACAAAATTGCTTTGATAAACACTGTTAGATACTTAGAAAACAGCAGCACGTTGCACTTAAAAGAGCCGCAAATCAGAGGTTGACTGCCAGAGCACATTCAGCTGAATTACCCATCCACCCACTCTCTCATGTTGACATTGGGTCTGCTGATGAAATAAAACGGCAGCTCGACCCCTCTGTGCTGCCTGTTACTCTATAAATGTGTGTGTGTGTGTGTGTCTGTGTTAGTTTGCGTCCTTTTGCATTTTACGTTGAAGCTTCGCCCAACTCCTTGTTATCCCTCAAGCTGCAGAAACACTATCTCTACAAGGGATTTGTCACAAGTGTCACATCTGACTTTGTAATTCATTCAAAGAGCAACCGCTCACACACACACTCACCCAGTGAAACACAAAACTTGGCCACTTTCTGGATTTCATTCAAAGCCCAATCACTCACGCACACACAGCAGCAATCACAGCAAACACACTTATACTCACTGTGTGCCCAATGCATGAATTATCCAAGTGACTTTCCCAGCTGCAGTGAACTAAATTATTCAGTTGCGAGTCGCCTTTCTTTCTTTCTTTTTTTTGCTGCTGTGAAATGAAAGCTTCCCGCCTGTCGATCCACAAGCCAGCTGCTGTCTGTTCGTCTGTCCCTAACTGCCTGTCATCCGTCTGGCTCGGACTGTCTTGTCTAGTCAACATGCTCGGACTGGCCAACAGCCAGATGATGCACCGAGGAGACGGGAGAGGTGTTCAGTCTCGAGGGAATTGTGTTGTTGTTTTTGCCCCATCAGTGTAAAAAGGGTGGAAAAGATGCAATCTATGGCTGTTTGATCACACAGTTGACACAAAGTACAAAATCCTGTAAAAAAATTCAAAGGTCACACAACGTGGCACGTCTCAGTGGATGCAACGAACGCCTGGCCAATTTGTTGATTGGTCAATAAAATACACTGATGTGAACCTTTCATGGACATATAAAAAACGATTTGGATATATGTTCAAATTTTACATTGAATTTTTGTTCCAATACCAGCATCGGAAATGTCTCAGATACTAACGAAAATGCTGGGTTGGGCAATGGAAAGTACGCAAATTACAGCACTACTAACAGGCCATACAACACTGAAAGTTATATTGTTTTAAATCCAAAAGGTATCAGAGCAGAGTCTAGGTACTGGAATCAGTATCGGGGTATTCGCAACATTTAAAAAGAAAAAAAGCGATGGCCCGCAAAGATCCATATTGATTGAGCTCTAGATGCTACTGGTGCATGAATATCCTTTTGCGAACACTGAACAATGCAGACCTGATAAAACTTGGATTGAATGTGTTAGACCAAGTTTCCACATGATCAACATTTCAACAACCAAATGGAAAAAAACTTGTATCGTTTTAGAGACACAAAAATCCCCACAGTCTGATTCTATGCAACACCAGCCCACTGGGTCATGGCGAGGACGCTGCTATTCTTAACCAGACCATCATCCCTCAAATAGACTTTACACAAAAGGCGGTAGCCCGGAAGAGCAATGTACACACGGATAAACGGACAGAAGCACACTGACGAGGAGCAAGAGAGGCCGGGTAAGAACAATCCACGCTGTCAATTTCCTCGAGAGAAAACGAGGGATGAGGGAATAGAGACTGACAGAAGCATCAACAGAGGAGAAGAGAGCAGTTACAGAAGCTAAAATAATACTCAAGAGGGTTTCTGGCGGAGCGTTAGTGGTTTGACACTGATGTGTTGTGTCACTGGGGCTTCACGGGGCAGCAAACATATCCATCAGTCCACTTGAGAATGCCACCAAGAGATGATGGTGCAGAGGTCAAAGTTGGCATAAAACAAGGACCAGCACTTGAAACAGTGAGGTTAAATCACAATTTTAGTCACAGCTTATTTATTGAAGTACAATACAAAATACTTCAATCAGAAAAATATGAAACGTGTACATCTTTTGTTGAAAAAATTTTGTTTTCCCTTTTTCCCTGAAGTATCCTGCACACACTCATAAATCTCAGTTCCCGGGTTGTAGGTCTTCAATTGTTTTCCTTCAATATTCAGAATTGTTCCCACAGAAAACTGTGGACATGTCTGGATTCTGGATCTAACCCACTTATCCAAATGCAGACCAAAATTGCATCGCATCCTTTGAACAAGTTTCATGGAATTCCTTCTGGCTTACAAACATACAAAGCAACCAACAAACAAATGGACTGAGGGGGAACATAACCTTCTTGGCAGGAGGTGATTATTAAAAACAGTGATAGCATCATCTATAATGAAAACAATAACTTGTTACAGCCTTAACCAAGATATCTAACAAAACTGCGCTGAGAGCAAATAGTCTCTTTATCAACTGACAGCAACTGTGTCCACATGGGGACTTGAGGTCAGAGGTTGCATTTCGATCTCTATAATGCTCTCTCACCTCGCTCTAATCCATTAGTGCTCGATTCGGCGCTTGGTGGTTTGCGAGCGCATCCTGCCGAACCAGTCGAGATCCCTTGAAAGCCTACTGGCTTGGATTAGGCTTACATGTGTTTTAGGCTGCCACTTGGAGTCGTGGCCTGTCAGCCCGCGTTACGTTTGGTTTGCTCGTCGCTCCGTCTAAGCTTCTTACGAGGGCAAACACTGCCACGAGCCGTGGGTAAAGAGAACGCCGAGCCTCCTCCTTCAAGAACTCACTGCGCTCCTTCAAAACAGAAACGGCTGAGTGAGGCAGGTACAGCCTGCGATCAAAGCTCAACGTTATGTTGCTGCTAGAATCAAATTTATCGAGACCTCCCCTTTAAAGTAAGAGAGAATAAGCATGAAACAAATGATTTCTATCTCAAAGCCCTAAAAAAAAAAAGTGTTTTTTGTACTGAATCGAATTCCGTTCAAAGCGCTCAGTGTGCTTTCTAACCTCATTAGCCTGACCCTTTCTTCTCCCCAAATGATCTGACAATGATTCACGTGTGTAATCCACTCCCACATGTTAATTATACAGCATTTATATCATTAATATGCTAATCTGACAACACGGCAACTGGTGGAGCTCCACTGGCCTCCACTGCTGCCAAATGTAAGGATCATGAATATTTCATTGGTGTGTGGGAATATATGTGTGAGTGTTACGAAACGCGCACAGTCACACATGCAAATGCACATTTCTGAGGATGTTTAGATTCAGGGGTAAAAAAAAGATGGATGGGTTGATTCTGAGCAAGGCAAGAGAAGTGATAAACGGAGGGGAAGTAAAAATCAGTTTTTATCCTGCTTCTTTCTCTCCAACACACAGACGCTCTTCACTTCCTCACGCAGAACATTCTGCATCACACTGTCCAGAAGCATTACAGTCAGTTGCCAAACCAAAAACTGCCTTTTATTCCAGCAATGTGACTAAAACATTCCTGCTGAGACCAAAACCAGCTCAGCTATGTTTTCTCTGAGCCAACTTCATGGGCACTGTTTTCCTAATCAAAGGCTTCAGGCATTTTTATTTCTATGTGGTAAAGAAAAAAGAAAAAAAGCTCAAATTCCTCCACGTCATGCCTTAATACTGTATGTGTCCCACCACCTTGTAAATTTAAGCCAGCGAGTGTGGTTAGCAACATACAAGGACACACTCACGGATCTTGTACAGTAAGAAAACCCAAACCACAAAGACGTGTTTATGCATATATATGGAGCGCACACATGCAGGCACAAACTCACAAGAGTGTGACGGAGCAGAGGAAGTATCTGACAGCTGTAGTGTCGCTAAAAGACATTAAGTCAGCATGTGTGCACTCTTGTGCATCTGTGAAAAGGGGATTTTTCCAGTTGAGCTTAGGAAAAGGCATTTGAAAGGAGGTTAATCAAAAGGGGTTGGTGACAGGAAGTCGAGAACATGCAGGTATCTGAAGGCATAGCAGTGCTGAAAGGGCCTTGTACAGGAATCAACTTGGCAGTTGCTGCACACAGAAACAGACGAAAACACACGTGTGGATGTAAGGGTCTGAAAGGCAGCACAGACAAAAGCCAGGCTGGCGGAATCACCCAGGAGGAACGGCTTTCATTTCGCCTCCTCCATCTCCATCGCCGGCCCGCCAGGTTCCTTTCGCTGCCTTTGTATGTGCAGAGAAGCACCATCACAAAACCGCTCGCTAGCAACAATAACCCCTCGTTCGAATCATGCCGCTGGAGCAGAACCTTTCAGAGCGAAGTTGGGTTAGAAAAGTTATTGCGTTTTCTTTTTTTTTAATAGCTGCGTGACAAAAAGTGCGGCTCAGGCCTCAATATCATTCCAGCAATGTCTCAGTGTCAGATACTGAATGTGGAATCCTCTGCCTAACTATCAGACTGGTGAAAGAGCTCTAAAGCAAATACAAAGTGTGCAGGTGAGATGCACAGCCACTTATTAAAAAGAGAACGTGTCTATAAACTGCTATGAACTCCTGCTGCTTTCAGCTCCGCATCTCCGCCAACACGATGATCACTGAGGAGACTGCTGCTGTAAACACATCCACACACGCAGATACACACTGAGTTTCTCAATTTAACATAGAAATAAAGAAAAAGCAGCTTTTTGATCCATTAGCTTTTTCATTTGGATGTTTACTCAGGGTGTAAATTTGAAACTTTTAAGACCACCTGAAAAGCAAGAACAAATATGGCAATATGCACAAAAAGTGAAAATATATACACATTTATGTTTGCTAGAATCCACCACCTTCATCCCTATTCTCCCAAGCTTGATAGACTTTTTGACACACAGCAAAGTTTGCTTCATAACCACCACGAGTCATTTTCAAGCCACATGTCAAATTAGCGTTTCCCTATGAATAGACTAGCTAGCAGGCTGACTACTAAGCCATTGGTTTAATGTATAAAGTACAAAATGTAACTTCGGCCAGAAGAGGTCTGTCAATCTAAAGAATAAAAAACAACCCACTTTGATGACATCGTGAAGCAGCGTGGGATCCTGGGAGTTCACCAGCATTGCAGATGAAAATCGACCTGACATGACTCAGGCGCAAATCATGTTCAAAGATGAGATAGTATAAAAGATGTATTCACATTACGCAACATACAGGAATGACTAATTAAAACATCTAAATATAGGTGTGTGTATATATATATATATATCTTCCTCTTTTTCAGGATAGAGACGTTTTTTGCTGTGACAGGCCTAAAATAAGTAAGACCCATCCAATCTGAATCTAAGACATTTTAATGACTTGGTTAGCTTTTTGCCTTAGTCATAAAATACAGGAACACAGACCTTCAGTCTGTCCTACTGGCCTGAGCAGGAGAAATCATAAATGACCAAGATTAAATAAAAATATAGGTCAGTGCGATAAAACCTCACTTCATTCGCAGACATTAATCTGACTGTGCGTGTGCGCGTGCACCTAGTTTCAAAGCTAGCTAAGTTGCGGCATTAGGAGGTTTTATCATAAATGTGTCATATTTCCCCTCTTGTGTAGAATTGTAATATTTCTGTCTTTGTATCAGTGATATCTAAATAACTAAGCAGTGAAACGGCTGAAAAACACTTAGGTCTTCTTTATCCCAATCATCCTCTTTAATCCTATTTTACAGAGTTCATGTCTTTTGAAACTCAGGATGCTCCAGGATAGTATAAGGGAAACTTCACCTCCTGGGAATGGGTTGAATGGAATTCTTGCCCCCCCCAAAGAAAAGTAGTGACTTGACCTCAACTCTCCCTGGAGGACAACATGACCGTTGCCAAGTTGCCACCAGCTTTTAATTCCAGTGTATTTATGCCTGTTAACAGACCCTCAAGAGTTGCTATATGGCTATGTGTTAGTGATGATCATGGAAATGAAAAATTCATAGAAAAATTTGTTTTGTTACATAAGTAAAATATTGAGTGCTTAACAGGTTGCACCTGCAGTGGGTTGGGGTATAAATAACAGTTCCATTGTCCTATATTTTAGGACAATGTGCCTCCACATCCTCCCACGATCCAGAAATGAAGCCAAAATATCCTGGATACAAACGCTGACATCTTGCTTATATGATAGTAATAATGATAGCGGCTGAACAATAGATAAGTGGAGAGTAGGATGCAGCTTCCACTAAAAAACGGAAGAAAGATAGAAGAACAGAAACTACTGCTTTTCTTCTTTCAGGTACAACGGTTAAAAGTGTCAAGTGAAACCCAACGCATCGATCGGTCTCTCTATCTGACTCAACCACAACCTCTCTCCACATCCTCTCTATTCTCACTCGACCATCCGTCAACCGCTCTCTTTCAGAGAAGGGGAGGTGTTGCTCACATCAATCTTTACTTCAGCCTCTCGCGAATCAAATTACAGATTATGCACTTCAGCTGCAGTCTCACACATACTGGAAACAGTATCCGGATATCGGAATATTTAAAAAAAAAAAAAAAAACGCGATGGCCCGCAAAGATCCACAATGATTGAGCTCTAGATGCTACTGGTGCATGAATATCCTTTTGCTAACACTGAACACTGCAGTCCTGATAAAACTTGGATAAGATTAACTCTCTCTCTCTCCCTCTCTCTCTCTCCCTCTGTGTTGCGTGTGACGGTTCCAGCAATAGCATTAAGCAGTGTCTGAATTCACACTTCGCTGACATGACATCAGTGCAAAAGATCCTCAACCACCACCAATGCAACAAAAAAAAAAATAGAATTTCATTGCTTTGGGCTACAGCTGCCCAAACAGCGGTCAGGTCCACATTGACGATGATGAAACCATGATGAAAAAATGATGAAACTAAATCCAGCAAAAACAGCATCTGTAGTTTTATCTTAGCTGGTCGACCGAAAAAATACAAAATTGAAGGTGTGGCATTTATATGAAAAAGGTAAAGTGAGGGAAAACGCTTCTTCAAAGTGAAATCAACTGGATTCTCTAAGCAGAGCAGGTACAACTGGGATAATGGCTTCCTTTATTTGTGTTTAGGTGTCTGTCAAGAGACTTAGAAATTGGAGAAAGCTGCAGTGTCGCCTGCAACCAGCCTCGAGCTTGTGTACTGTACAGACAAAATGTGATTTGTGCGGAGAGCAACGGGAAGGCAAAGACAGAAAGAGACAGCGAGCCAGAAGGTGAAGGACAGATAAAGACGGCAGAACAGTGAGAGTGGTGAAAAAAAAGCAGCAGAAAGAGACGACAGAAACGAGGAGAGACAGAAAGAGTGAGTGAGGGGGGGGGGGGGGAGAGAGAGAATCAAAGAGATAAGTAGATGTCAGCTCTTCCTTATCTCGCACCACTTCACTTTGTTTGCTGCTGTACTGTTTGTCGGCTCCCTGTCAGCTCGCACACAGGTACAGGCCGACAACAGCAGGGCCGGCAGTCAGAGGTGTGGACGAGAGCAGCGAGCTAAAGCCACAAGGCCGTGTAGAGGAGAGAGAAGAAGAGGCCGCTGCACGATACAGACAAATATCCGATAACAATAAGATATGAAGTGAAGGACTTGTTTAAAGATGTAAAAGTGAAGGGTTGAGGTTTTTAAAATAAATATAGTATTACTGCACCGACAATGCATTTTCCACGAATCAAACACTTCACAAGTCCCCAGATTCTCTGTCAGTTTCAACCTTGCTGTGATATTAATGTGTAAAAAGTCACTGATTGCAGTTTTGCTGCAGGCATCGGCAACATGTGCACAAAGAAATCGGAATAATTTCCCACTTATTTTCATCTTTACAAACAGACTGACGGTCCTAAGTAGCAGCTATGTCAAAGAATGACATATTGGCAGTGGGAGAAATCAGGAAATGGCAAAGCTCCCACTTGTAAGTTACATATGTGAGTTATGGATTTTATATTTTTAAACATCTGTATGCAGGAAGGAAGCAATAAATAAGTAAGACACTACCATTCCCTCTGAAGTCGACATCTTGCTACCAGAATGTCAGCTTATGAAATAAAACTTGATGCTAAAGCACGCCTGCTTCTTATGCTGCCTAATGATTGTCAGTTAAGTCCAGTGTAGAAGCAAGGATGGGATTTCTGTTTTCCATTAGTTGTCTGTGAGGTTTGATTTCAGATCTGTATTTCCAGGTTTAAAAAGGAGACATATACCGGTTCATATTTTTTATTTAATACTTGAAAAGGTTTACATTCTCTAATCTTCCGCAAAACATCACTTTCCTCATACTGTCCACAGCTGCAGCTCCTCTTTTCATCCACACTTGGTTTAAGCTCCTGTCTCTTTTTTTTCCTTTCTCCTTCCATTTAATGTGCAGGTGAACTGTAATTTTCATGCTTTCTTGAGTGAATAAATCAGACCTTGAACTTTGAAGTGGTTTGTTTCTCTCCAGCCTTAGGACCCTGCGTGGCCGTGTGCAGCTCAGTGTTTGAAGGATTGTTCTCATTTGCACACTCAGCATGTGTCAGTGTGTTAATGTGCTGGAATCGTACCATTCGACTCCATTGTATCATATTGGACAGCTGGTGCTTATCACCTCATTAAAAAATATTTCCCCACCCTTGTCTGATTGAAAAGCATATTGTTCTGCAAACATTTAGCAGCTCAGCATGCATGAGACTACCACAGAGGTCTGTAGAGACACACACACACACACACACACACACACACACACACACACACACACACACACACACACACACACACACACACACACACACACACACACACACACACACACACACACACACACACACACACACACACACACACACACACACGTTGTTGGCGTGGTGAGCTGGGGGAGGCAGTCCGGCGCCTCTGAATCGGCACTGAACCACAAACAACCGTATGGAGTCTTTCTCCTTTGTTAAACCCGCTGCATTGTTGCACGAAACAAACCTGGGAACAAGTTTTTGTTGTTATTGCATGCAGATGCAGCCTGTTTTGGACACTGAATCGTTGTTAAGGCAACGCACGGCCCGCAACATCACCACCAGTGCGAATCAATTGCAGGCTGCGAGCCGTGACACACAAACCCACAGACGGAGGATGAACTTGATAGAACTCCACAGCGCGCACAAATACACCTCCTCTGAGCTAAAATGAAAAGCATTGTTTGGCAGAATGAGATCCATCCGCGTTGCGGTGGCCTTCCGTCTCTACGGGAGCAGATCAACACATAGATGTACTTAGAGGTAATTCTATCATGCATGGGCAGTGATACGCTCTCGCTCTCATATTTTCAATCTGTGGTACAAAGGTCGGTGAGGAAATTAAAGGGTGCATTTCACTGCTTCGCTTCTGCCTGGCCTCTTGCTGTAAATACACTTCTACATTGGTATCTATCAGGTAGCTTAATACAGCTACCGTATGTTTTTGTACATGTGCATCTGTGTGTTAAAGTGCACTTTTGTGTGTGTGCATTCATGCCAACAGTATCTAAACAAGCCTAAACCACAGGCTGTGTTATTATCGTCCCTGTGGGCAGGAAAGCTACTGCCTCATCTGATTAGCAACCCTCTGCTCAGGGGCTGCACACACACACACACACAAACCCACGTATGCAGAGAGAAGAGAAGGAGGAGGTGAAGGGTGAGACTGAGAGTTGGGTCGATCAGCAAGGCTCGGTGGACAGATAAGGTTGAAAGGATGAAGCGGTGCAGGAAGAGTAAGGAGAAGGGACAGTAAAGTAGAAAGAGATCAAATTTAGCTTTAGAAGATGAAGATGACATTAGAATAGTATAAAAGAGAAAATACGTTGGGTAAAGATACAAAAACCCGAGAGCGAGGGTAGGAAGACTGAAATCCCGCACCTAACTGTAAATGTCAGCAGTTAAGCTGTGGGGTAAATATTGACTTCAACCTCTGCAGCCATTTTCATCTCATTACCAGGCTGGTTATATGTCTTCCATTAGTGATGAGCCTGACCATACATGTCCCTTTGAAGCACGATATCAGTAAGTCATGGACAAATGACCCCATGCTGCTTCCGCTAAATGCTAAGCCTCCCAGAAGAGGCAGTAACTCGAGTTCAAAGTGAAAAAGGGAAGAGGGAAAAGAGGCCAGCGTCGATGATAGGGCTGAAGCTAATTGGAGATGTGAAGACAAATCAATCATGATATCACTTGTTTCCATGTCTACTCATAAAAAGTTGGTCGTTCTGGCACCGACCACAAAGAGTCTAATTTAGCCTAGTTTGTTGCAAACAAAGATCAATCAGGGGAGAATGAAACAATTGAGACAAACAGATGAGAAAGAGGAGTATCCCACTGGCCCAGGATCCCAAACGCTGTGTAGTCATTATTCTGTATGTTCGCTTCACATCCTGGCCTAGTGGCCTTCATTCGCTTCTCCTCCCAAGGAGATGAAACAAAGGGCTCAGTGACAAGTTGAGACAGAGAGACTGTATAAGAGAAGAGACAGCACTGAAGCGTCAGTGAGTGATTCCAGTCAGTGGGGAGTGAATGAAAAGACCCCAGAGTGAGTTGTCTGCACTGAGTTGAAGGGGCTGGCTGATCTGCGTGGGTCGGGATGTTGGATGTGAGCTCAGGTTAACTGCATGGGCTTGAGTCACAGGAAGAAGTAGTGACTGAAACGTGCACAGTCACACAAGCAGTACACAGACAGACAGACAGACAGACAGACAGACAGACAGACAGACAGACAGACAAACAGACAGACGGTCGTAGCCTCAGAGCACAGCCAGGGTTATTGAAGACACTTCACAGGAAGTGGCAGCACGGAGGAACTCTGAAATGCACTCGCACACAGACACTTGTACACACAGTGGATGCACTCAAGGACACACAGATGGCAGGTGCAACACAAATACAAGCCACTGGAGCATACCTTATTAACAGTTAAACCTGCCAGCCAGCCTGCAAGTCACTGCCTCACAATAGGAACCCTTCCACAGCTACGAGTCTGTCCGCTCCCCAAAACATGAGGGAAAGAGCAGCTACGCTAAAAAAGTTAAAAAGGGAACTCGCTTATATCAAACATCCAAAACTAACTGTATTTAAACCCAGTGTTATCAGCACAGTGGAATTTTATGACAAACAAAGCAGTGCCAATTAAAACAAAGCACAAGCCACCCAAACCTAATATGCTGACTGCACACAGGGTTTTCCAATCAATGCACTGCTGAAGAGACGTAAGAGTAAAGAAGAGGAAGAGCAACTGAGGCAGAAATGAAGTTAACAAGCATGAATCAATAATGCGTGTACCATGAAAGGTGCCATGGTTCCTTCCAGGATTAATACAACTACATTCGTAGGTGTCAAGATGGAAACAACTGCTTGATATTTCTTGATATAACACATTTTGATATATTTATTTACCACACAAAAGAAAACAATTTAGACAAACCTGCCCTTACTAAGGCATCTGCTTCAAAGTTATTTACACAAAAACAAATGTGCATTGCAATGTCAAAGTTGTAGGTTGATTTTTCAACAAAGCACTAAGGGAAGTCACAAAATTCAATGTATTTGTAATCAAGTCACTGACTATGTTTAAATGGAAAACAATATTCTGACTATTGACCTTATTAGGAATAAGACATTATTCCAATTGTGGTGTTTACATGAGTTGCTAATAGAACTTTCAATTAACGTGTTACAGAACATGACCTGATTATGACGTCATTACGGCTGACGTTATTGTGCCAGTTTTAAAACCCAAACCTGAAATAGTTGATGTACGATGCTACCTTATAGCATATTGGATGTTTTCTTACCAAATTTTCAAAGCTACGACTCCTTTTTCTTTATTATTAATTAGCTAATTATTAATTATTAGCTAAATCTTCACAAAGGTTGCTTTTAAATTCCATATT